>CM022302.1:23817096-24417096 GCA_011799875.1 Thinopyrum elongatum
TTTTTGAAGTATTTTTGAGTTTTTAAATTAATCATTGTTGTTTATTTTGATAATTGTTTCGAAATCAAAAAATTAAATCATGTGACATCAAGACCTAAGGGTTAACATGATTGATAGCTTACTATTGTCAGAAAAACAACAAGTGCAGACTTGGAAACTAGGGTTGATAGAACCTGAAAGTTAAGCGTGCTCGGGCTGGAGTAGTGAGAGGATGGGTGACCGGTCGGGAAGTTAGACGATTTGGAATGAGTGCTGATTAGAGATTAGAGATTAAATTCTGAAGCAGTGAGGACGGGCGATTAGAGATTAAATTGTTAAATAATTCAAAGATTTGAAAATCAGAAAAAAAAATTCAAAAAAGGATGTCAAAAAAATTACTTTAGTCCCGGTTAGTGTTACAAACCGGGACTAAAGGCTCCACCTTTAGTCCCGGTTGGTAACAGGTCCAGCAGCCCCGCTCCAGCCGGCGGCCACGTGGAGCCCCTTTAGTCCCGGTTCGTAAGCGAACCGGGACTAAAGGTTAGAGGCTTTAGTCCCGACCCTTTTGTCCCAGTTCCAGAACCGGGACTAAAGGCCCTCTAGAACTGGGACAAATGGCCTGTTTTCTACTAGTGCACCCCCCACGAGCACCGACGAGATCTCAGATCCAGCGATGGTGGACCGAGGAGGGCTGCGGGTCAGTCTTTCCTTGCTCGACCTATGGTTCTTGGCATGGCTGGCCGGCCATCCTTCACGAGAGACGATGTGGTGGCCGAAGAGACCGGATCCAGGGGCGGCGGAATGGCGGCGAGGCGATCCTTCCTTGCTCTGCTTCTTGTTATCGGCGGCATGGTTGCCCTCCACCAGCGATGGCGGCGAGGCGATCCAGATGTGGTCTACTGTGGTGGCGGGTGATGGGATAGAGCAGGCAGCCAGAGGTTGGGGGAAGAGAGGACGGGCTGCAGCGGCGGGCCGAGGAGAGGACCCGGGCGGAGGGGGAATGGTTCAGTGACTTAGCACTGCAATGTCACTGCATAATCTAGCTCTTGGCCGTCGGGTTGAGAATCAATGGCCAGGGCGAAGTGAATCAAGGGTTAGCTCAGTTTATTTTAGACTGAAAAAATAAATCTAGCACGTGAACCAGCCTTGCACCTTCGGTTCAAATTATTCAAAACGCCTCAGTGTGTTTATGCTTGAACTCTACTCCTATATTTTTACCAAAACTAAAATTCACGTACACTATCTTTGGACCGAAGTTTCATCCTACATGGAATCGAGCCGAGGATTTTTGTTTTTTCAACGCCAGGGTAATGACTCGTGATCTAGCTGTCGACTGTCAGTAAGCAAACATACTACCAACATTTTTCAATGTGAGCCCATTCATTTTATTGTAGTAATACACTGGTCTAACTTGCTTGGTGACGTAGCTGTAACTTTTTTATGTACAGAATTCAGAGATAAATTTAACTTTTCTATGCCAAAATATGTTCAGTATTTCTAATTGATTTCCTTTAAGGAAACCATTTAGCTAAGATGGCCACTATATTCCATTTTGGCTCATATCTGTAGACTTGGTGTGTATTTCAGAACTTCCATTGACTAATTAACAACATCTTCTTCAAGAAAGATTATTTTCTAATTAACACAAATGTGAATACTTGCATGCATACATATATTAGGCTGATTTTATGAACTTCTCTAAGATGCTTTTACGAACAAGGTCTGGTTAACACAAGTGATGGAACTAATACACTACTTTCCTAAGAATGGCATCAAAAGGAGGCGCACAGGGAACCACTCGCACAACACGAATATCAAGATCATGTTAAATGAGAGCATCAACAATAACATGCCCAACCTACAAACAATTTCATAACACTGACAATTTTGAAAATTTAACGTTGTCACTTATCTAAATGAACGGACAAAAATATGTATGTGCATCATGCGTGAGTTTAACAACAATCCCGACATCCGTGTTCGAATGGCAGTGATCCCATGGAGACTACAAACTTGCCACCACCGAGAAAAGCATTCTCCTCTGGGGAACTTATCGTTGACAACTATCATCGCCTAGTCTAGCAAATCGAGGCAGTCTAGTACGCGTTGAAAGGTACCTTGTAGAAAATCATATGGAACCCGGGACTCTTCCTTTACGTATGCCTCTCATGCCTAGTTAATAAAAAAATTGTCTCGCTTGTAGACAAGCAAGTACTCATGCCTAAGGCAAAGGATTCCCATTCGTGTTCAAGTTACACTTCTGCAAGATAGGATGCCCCCAGGTTGGAAAGGAAGATGCCCAAGGCATGTTGGCGGACTCCATGACTAAGCCCCCTCACAGTTCTCCTCTTGTTTCCTTTCCCACTCCGACTTATAGCATGCAAGAAGAAGATTAGACAAGGGAAGTAGTTGACTACATGTCGGAGATGGATATGGAGGTCCAGGCATGAACAAGGTATATATCGCGGGAGGATGTTCTAGCTAGAATTAACATGTGATGCAACTGGAATAAAAAAGACGTAGAAGCCTAGGTAGAATACAAAGGTTATGAAGGAGTGAGGGATATAAACTGGTAGGAGTAGGGGATCTTGAGGGGTGGATGGAGTCAAGTATTGTTGCAATGCATTTCACATGGGCATGCACAGTTCCCGCACATGCATGCATTGTAGATAGCTCCATCTGTAACCAGGTTCCACCTGTCATCCTCAACCAACATCAATCAAGCATGTTTCATTCATTGACACAGCTCCATCTATAACCAGGTCCACCTATCATCCTCAACCAACATCAATGAAGAATGTTTCACTGAGTGACCTCTTCTATTAATTTATGTTGTGTTGGATGATGCCATTTGTTCATCCATATGTATTGCTACAATTCTAACTTGTCTACTAAACCAAAATTAGTCAGCCCCAAAAAAGAACAAAACAAGGGATTTATAAAAGGCATATATAGGGGAAGGAAAGGATTATAGAGATGATGTTATTTGGAAGCATAATTTCGCAATCATATATCACATTTTTTAGCCAGTGAAGTGCATTCATTAGACAATATGAAGCAAATAAAAATTGAAATCCATACTGTTTTGCGTAAAGGAGAGAAATATCTATTGGCGCAAATAAATTTGTGCGGTCCATCAAAAGTAAATCAATTGTGTGCATAAAAGAAGTTCGATCACACATGAGTGGTGCCACATTGGGGTTATGTGCAGTACAGTAATATGATCAGAGGGAAAAAAATTAAAAGGGAAACATTATCCATTATTAGGATTGTGCTTGTAATACGAATCCAGAGCCTTAGCGGGACATATGGAACTTCAATATAAATTGTGCAAGTTTAACAACAACATGAGAATACTTTCTCCATGTCGACTGCCAGCCTGTTCCAGTCACAGGCTAGCACGGAGAATACGCATTATCGTTTCATAGGACTGCAAACAACTACCGAAGTTACCATCTCCCTTGATGACCTAGTAATGCCTATAAAATAATATTCATACTGTGGGCCAATTTGGGAGACTATAGCAGTGGCGGGTATTATATTTCACAAGCCACTGTTGTGATAATTACAGTGACGGGCTTTGTTATTTACCCGCCACTGCTTTTTTTTTTTTCAAAATAGCACTAGCGGGTATCAGGCAATGCTTGTCACTGATTTGAGGCCACCTATAAGCTTTTTTCCAGTAGTGTTGGCTTCTACTTCATCGCTCAAAGAGCTTCTCGCTTCGCTCCAATCCTTCCCCAGCCCCCTAAGGTCGCCACCTCCTCCCACCGCGCGGGAACCCATAGCTTCAGCGCCTACAATGGTAGACTATGGATCGTGGACTGCCGGATGACGACGAGGTCTTAACCATATGCCCCAAATCAAGTGTATGGACAAATGGATTGCGCCACCCACTATGCCCTATGTGAGGTCTGGGTATAGGGCATGTAGAGAGATGATAGGATGCAACACACATGATATTCACAGGCATCTTGTGCCACTATATAGATGTACAGGAAGACCGTCAAAACTAAAATCCTAAAGACTAGGGAATAGATGGACGCGATCGTAACCCCCCCCCCCCCCCCCCCCGGCGCGCGGTCGAAGCATTAGCATTGACGCACGGACTGGATCGTAACTCCTCGAATGTCGATGTCAACAACCCCTTTTTGTCATGATGTTCACACACTGCTGGGAAGTGGGCACATGAAGAACTCGAACGTGGCATGAGCCACCTGCTCTCAAACAAAGTGGATATCCAGCTCAATATGTTCAATGCGGCGGTGATGAATGGGGTTGGTGAAGAGATAGATGGCGGAGAAGTTGTCACAATACACCATGGTGGCCTTGTTGACAGGGCAAAAAAGCTCATGGAGAAGCTGCCAAAGCCAGGAGCATTGAACAACCAAAGTTAGCCACTACGCGATAATCAGCCTCGGCGCTAGACTGAGAGACCGTGGGCTGCCTCTTGGACGACCATGATATAAGTGATGGTCCAAGATAGACACAGTATCCCGAGGTGGAACGTCATGTGTCAGTGTAGCCAGCCCAGTCTACGTCCAAGTATGCAACGATGTCCTTAGCTGTCGACGCATGTAGTGAGAGGCCAAGATCCATAGTGCCAAGAATGTAATGTAGAAACCATTTCACCACGGTCCAGTGAGCATCACGAGGTGAGCGCATGTGAAGACACACGTGCTGCATAGTATACTGCAACTCCGGATGAGTGAGTGTCAGGTACTGCAGAGCGCCAACAATCAACCGGTAGAAAGAGGCGTCCGGAGCTGGCAATCCATCATTGCCGGAGAGCTTGGCCTTCGCGGGTACCAGGCACATGGTGCTTGCTTGAGCCCGTATAACGAGCGTCAGAGAAAGCACACATGGTCCGGGTATGTGTCATCAAAAAATCTGGTGGGCTGCTGGCAACGCACCTGCTCAAAACTATTAATTGTTCCTTTTCAAACTCACACTGGCTCCCGATGCATCTCACCAACAGCTGCGTATATATACTAGTCAGACAGCTTACTATTATTAGACAGTTAGGATTAGAGATAGAATTCTGTTTAAACTTTGTCATCTCATGTTTATCTCTCCAACTGTAAAACCCTTTTGTCCGTGAGGGGCGACTGGAGGCCCTCTGCCGGCAGTCCGGTGGCTGCGTTCATCCATTCCCGTCGCAACTGGAGTAGAAGCATCTGCAATAGCAAAGTGTCCACTCGGTTCATAACCAATGAAGAAACTTTTGTTATGAATTATTCCTGAGAGCGAGTGAGCCAGTCAGGCAGGCTGTGTTTGCTGCTTCTGTATATCAATACTCCTGTTGCCAAACTGAGTAGTGCTTTTGCTGGTATATGCTATATACGGGCTGGGTTCACTGCTCTGATGGGCCTTAATTTTAGACAGGGCAGGAATAACTGAATATTCAACTGGGCCCTGACGGATATCATTGAAGCTGAATGCCAACTTTGCTTTTGCATCACAGCGTTGCTTTCGCTTATCAAATGTATTACTCTACTCTATAGTTTTGCCTGGCGGTAATATATATCGTGTTTATGTGGCGTTTTTCCTTCTAGGGAAAGTAGTGGCTGAGCCCCAGCTCGGTGCACCCCCGCTACACCCTCGCAAGAAAAAACGTAGCAAAAAAATTCGAAAAATCTGAATCTTAGTGGAAATGATTATGAACAAATGTAATAGATTTTTGCAAAGTTTGATGGTCAAATGACATTCGAGGAGCTCTGTACAAATAAAAAAAATACAAATTCTCCTCAAACAGTGCACATGCATTTTGAGTAATTTTGTTTTCAATTTGTATAGAGCTCGATGGATGCCATTTGACCACCAAATTTTGCTAGCATCCATAACATTTATTCATAATCACTAACACAAAGTTTATGATTTCCATAGCATTCCTTCTATGACCATTGGTTTAATTGAGTGCAGACTAGAAAATTGAAATATGGCCATCAGGTATACGAGGGCATCTTTTTTTAGTTAATGAAGGAACATGAAGGCACTATATTGCTCGAACAAATGTATCACTGTCTTTTTTTTTCTTTGTTGGAGTATTACTAACACATTTTGTTGTCAGCTTGGAGTGGATCACGAGCTTGTTATACTCTGAATAAATGAAGTTAGTGAATGGTTGATGATGGTAACTGCAAGAAGCTAGAAGCAGTCACTTGTGAAAGTCGACCCCGGGCAAGTTTATATGCAGCTCCCGTCCCCCGCGTCCCTCTTCGAGGCGACACGGGGGAACCCTAGCCGCCCCCCGCCGCCGGCCTTCCTCCACCTCCCCCCCCCCCCCCACCCCCCCTCGCCGCCGCCGAGAGCCACCGCTAGGCAAAGCCCAGGCAGTGCCGGCGGCGACGGGGCTTCTCCCCTGGCGCGGCTTCCCTTCTTCCTCGTGGCGGCTTAGTCACTCACGGTGGGCTTGGTGGCGCGGCGCTTCGAAGCTCTGGCGGCGGCTCGCTTTGCGGCAGGTTGGAAGGCCTGTCCCCGTCTGGTGGTGCCGCCTAGACAGCGGCTGAGGCCTAGGGCTCTTGAACCCAGATTGGATCTGGGTGGTGCTCGGGCCTGGTCGTGGCTGCCTGTTAGGCATGGTGGCGGCGAGTCTCGCGGCATCTGGGCATCGTGGAGGTGCCGGCGGCGGCGTGTGCTCAGCTTGGTGGTGGCGGCGGCCGTGCACGGGAGTTGGATTCCTTCGAACAGATCTGGGTGAAAACTTGCTTTCGGCTACTGCCAAGGCCGGCGGTGGCGGCGCTATCTGCATCGTTCCCTTCTTGAAGGCCTCACCGTGGAGAAGTTCAAGGCCACTCTCTGCTACCTCCGGGGGAAACCCTAGATCGGATGATCGGATGACGGCGGCGCTCTGGTGTCGTTCCCCCCTTGGGGGCGTCATTCTTGGAGGGACACACGTGATCGAGGGCCAGAGGACGGATTCTTTGGTGGAGCGGTGCGTCATCTCACTCATTGATGGCGGCGGATCTCGGCGACATGGCGCTGTCGTGACTCGGCGTCCGATGCGTGGTGATGGACTCGCGCAGGAGGGTGACGCGGTCTGGCGTCGTGGTGGCGTCGACGGCAGCTAGACCGGGCAAGGTAGATGCAGCAGTACAACTCTGAAGATGGATTGGTGGCAGGTGTCTGCGGCGGCCTCATACCCGGCAGGCGTCCTGGTTGAGGAGTGCGCCGGACCGGTGGGTGCCCCATACCCGGCAGGCGTCCTGGATGGGACCTCAGGTCTTAGATGTTAGGTTTGGCTGCGAGATCTGTTTGGTATTAGGCCCAGACTATCAGCATCCCTTCATTAATTGGATAGGAGTAGCGACAGATGTTGCCTAGATGGTGGCTTTAATCTTACTATTGTATTACTTTGTAAGGTCTTGTGTGAACAATTAATAAAGTGGCTGCATGTATCGTCCAGATGCAGAGGCCGGGGGTCTTCCTCCTTTTTTAAAATAAAAATAAAATCTTCTGTAGTACAAGAATAGGCAATACATGTTTCTGAGTCCCTCCTGGTCCCTCTTCCTTTCCCCGTGCTTCGCATGCCTACAACTCAAAGTGGTCCTCTCTTGGAGAGAGACAACGAGATAACACTGGCCATGATTTTGACATGCTCGTCAAGCGACTTGCCATCACGCCGGACACCCTTGGAAGGGCGGCTTCCATGCTTAGGAACTCCTCACTTAGATACCCTTTTCCTTCTTTTGTATTCTTCAATTGGATCTAGTATGCAGTATAATCAAGGAGGAGGAGGATGCTAGCTGCCTAGAATGCAAAGCTTAGGAAGATGTGCAGGACATCTGAATTCTACTACTTGGTCACAAGGGGTGGATCGATTGAGTCAAAACCCTGAAGCAATGCATTCATGTGGGCAAATCATATATATATATATATATATATATATATATATATATGTTAAGTTCTCTCACATCCACATATAGTACCAGCCTATCGAGCATGGTCCCACATGTCATCCTCATCAAACATTTATTAATAAAACCTGCTCGAGGGAACTACCTCTTGTTCTAGCCAATGTATGGTGTTGAAAAGATGCCATTACTCGCTGCTCCATGCATGCCGATAACATTCGAGCAAAGAGGAAGCAGTCTAACAAACAACAGTAGTTGAGATTCCGGAGTGCTGGACGGTGTGACTCATTACTCATTGTAATTTCCTTGCTGCTTGTAGTGATTTTGTTGATTATGCAGTGGACGCTGACCGAATCGTTTGCAAGGGTCTGAACTGTACTAGGCTATTGGTCCAGCAGGCAAGCAAAATCTCCTTGATCATTTCGATACATCTCAGTGGCCGCTTATTTCTGTTCGCATACGAACACATCACCGTGTACCCTCGACGTCGGGGTGATGCACCGCAGCTCACGTCGAAGGAGATCCGCCGGAAGCGCGGTACGCAAGACAGTCCGGCGGGCGCTTTTCATGACTCGAAATCACACGCGCCCGGGAGGGACCTCGTCTGGACGCACGGCGGCTATGGGCTGCCCTAGGTCGGTTCGCCCGCCCCTAAAGCCTCGAGGATCGCTGCCCTTCAACGAAGAACGAACGAAGAACGAGAGAGAAAGAACAATGAAGAGATGTAAAACTAGGGTAAAAGTAGTATATTGATTTGTTCGATTGTGTGTTGTTCAATCGGCCGTCACCCCCCACATATATAAGAGGCAGCTGGACTTCTCGTACAAGTAAAGGATTCATCTAGGCTTTCTTTACAAGAAAATTACATCAATTCACGTCCTACAGTTCTAGTTTCAGTCCAACTCGGATTCAGCCCGAATCTGTCCCATACTTCCGTCCTGCTTCTTGCGTGGGCTGTAGAAATCGCATACTAACTCGGATGGAGTCGAGTTCAACATCAAACTTGTCCGCCTCGATGATTTGCATAACACATCGCGAGCCACTTCTCCTTTTAAGACCGTCTTTATGACTTTTAGGGTACATCTTTAACTGTGTGTCGGATTCAGTTATGCAGTTTTCTGAACTGTCCAAATCTTGTAACAACTTTGCAGGCCGTATACTATCTCCGATGATGATGACTCCAAAAGCAAAGTTGACCATTTCGACGATACGCACAACTTCCGTGTAGAATACTTTTCCATCCGAAGTCATCTGAATAATCTTTCGAGCCCATCTCCAACTTCTGGTCGGATTTGACTTTGACAGCTTGCACTTTTCCGGCAAACTTTTTCCGGCAAGCTCTCCACGCCGGCAAGGTTTCCACCCCGGCAAGCTTTCACACCGGCAAGCTTTCCACCCCGGCAAGCGTTCACACCGGCAAGAGTTCACACCAGCAAGCTTTCATGCCGGCAAGCTTTTCGCGCCGGCAAGCTTTTCGCGCCGGCAAGCTTCCACGCCGACAAGCATTCCATGCCGGCAAGGTTTTTACTCGGCCGGCAAGCTTCATTCATCCGGCGAAGGCCGAATAACTCACGCGACCCATCAGACACCACCTAGGTGGGTGTCTGGTCCCTCGCGTCACTTTTTCACTCAGGACCGGTCCGCAAAGTGTTGCCTCTAACTTTTGCATACGAACTCGGATTGGAATGATTTTTATATCAAAATCAACCGATTCGATGAGACGAAAACAATTCATGTAGAACATTCTTTCATATGAGGCCATCTTAATTGCGTTTCATACCATGCCAAAATCTGGTGTCAACACTCCCCCCTGTTTTTCGGCAAAGCTTGTGTGCGGAAAAATAATTTGTACCTTGCTTTTTCTAAGGACGATGTCAACACTCCATCGGCCATTTTATGTGCTTAGGGCGATAATTTCTATATCGGCCATGTTTATGCTTAGGGCGATAATTTCTATATCGGCCATTGATTTTAACTTCTTGTTTACATCATAACTTGGAACCGATTACCACCAATCGGCTTTAAAGAGATGGGAATGAACCCGTTCCTCATAGCACTAAGGAAATCAAACTCCGAGAGGTCACGCCCTGTTAAGCAAGTAACATTGGGATGATTCCAATCCACCGATGCATCGGCCAAAACAACACAAGCCGAATTATCCGCGTGAATGACCTCTACCTCATCATCGACCCATTGTATTAAGAATCGATGCATGGTGGATGGCACACATTGGTTAGCATGAACCCAATCGCGGCCTAATATAACATTATAGTTACCTTGCACCTCGGCGATGAAGAATGTGGTGGCCAAAGTTTTGCTTCCCACAGTGAGTTCCATGCACATCACACCTTTGGCCTCTGTCTTTTCTTTACCCTCAAATCCATTAAGTACCATATTGGTCTTCATCAATGCATCATCATCTAACCCCAACTTTTTGAAGACTGAGTAGGGCATAAGATTTACCACAGCACCACCATCAAAGAGCATCCTAGCAACCGGCGATCCGTTAATATGACCTTTGAGGTACAATGGCTTCAAGTGTTTTACCCGTTCTTTTGGCTTCTCGAAGATAGCGTTCTTTGGACCAAAATCCATCTGAGCCACCTCCCCTTCTTCACCTATAGCACGAAACTCGGCAGGTAAGTAATACACCATATTAATATCCATACCTTCCCGAACCGGCGTAGATTCGTAATCCACCATCTCATCTTCATCTCCCAATGTGTATATTGGGCTTAAAGTTTCCTCAATTGAAGGGGATGTTTCAGTTGGTGTGGACGATGTAATAGGGGTCGCATCATCCTCTTTTGGTGGTGAAGGTGTTGCTATAGCTAACATAGAAGCATCTGCGTTTTCTTTTTGTTTAGGCCTCCACACTTGTTTTGTGAGTGCCATGGGCCGAATTTCATTGAACAATTCATCCCTTTGCTTCTGTTCTTTGTGCTCTATCTTCTCGTGGTTCCTCATGCATTGTAATCTCCTTTTCATGGTTTTAGTTAAACCGGGAGGACACCACTTAGGTTGGGTACATTTGGGATCCCTAGGTTTGGCCTTGCTTGTGCTAGCCTCATGATCATTAACCATGGAACCCTGCTGAACAATAACAATATCACCATTAGAATTGGCCAGATTACCAACAATCGGCCTTTTGATCTCCTTTTGCTTGTCGCATTCTGAAATTTGTACATTAGGTGACTTAATACGCCACACTTTTTTATTGGCCTTGCTTGAAGAAATTTTTGTTGGCCGATTAGCACCATAGCTCAAACGGCCTTGTGTGGGATAATAAAGCCTCTCGCGAGCAGGCGTTCTAGGTGCTGCCCACCCCATATGAAAAGCATAAGAAGCCATTGGGGGCTGCCCCCATCCTCCATTGAAGTCTCTCACGTAATAGGGCGCATACGGGGTTTGTGACATCCATGGCGTCGGTGTCCATGACCCATATGGCCTTGCATAACGTCGAAACTCTTGCTTCGGAGGCGATCTTGAACGCTTTGAATGTGATGGCCGATTAGAGCTAGAACCGGCCGCTTGACTTGCATATTTGGATAGCAACATATCAAAAGTTGGCTTGATTCTCTTGCGCTTAGCTTCACTCTTTTCCCACTTGCCAACTTCTGAATTCTTGGGCTTGATAAATTTAATATGAGTATCTTCTTGTACTTGTGGTTGCCCCCCGAGTGTAGGATTTTTACGGTGATCTTCAATACTTCCTTGCCATCGGGTTGTTTATCAAGCACAACCTCTTTTTCCAAGACTTTATCGCCCTCTTTGCCTTTCTTGGGTTCACCAATAACAACATTATCTTTATTAGTAGATTCGGCTATGCTAGGCCGAATTAACATTTTCTTTCCCTCCAAGTCCATGGTATTTATCGGGAAGGGTTCTTTATCAACTTGCATCTCAGCAAAATTCAATCGTCCGTCATTAATGGCCGATTGTATCTGTCGTCGAAAAACATTGCAATCGTTAGTAGCATGAGAAAATTAATTATGGTACTTGCAATAAGCACGCCGTTTTAGCTCCTCAAACGGCGGTATGGTGTGTGATATTCTAATCATTTTGTCTTGCAAGAGAGCATCAAATATTCTATCACACTTAGATATATCAAAAGTGAACTTCATCTCATCATCACAATTCTTGCGAATCGGCTTAAGAGCATTGCATGTATAGGGTTTGGCCGTTGAGGACCAAACAAACTCAGTAGTATACACATCAACCTCATCGTCCGAATTATCATCATTGTATTCAACCATATGCATTCTGGGACGATCGGTTGTAGACATATGAACCTCTTTACTTCGACTCTCTTGAGCCAAAGCTTTTTGTAAGACTTGGTTAATATTCAAAAACTCATAACTTTCTAGCCTCTCCTTAATATGAGTTTTCAAGCCATTAAGAACAAGATCCGCCAAGTCTCACTCGCTTATCACCAAGCTATAACATCGGTTTTTTATATCTCTAAATCTCTTGACATAATCGGTGACCGATTCATCATGTTTTTGCCTAACCGTTGTAAGATGTGACAATTTAAGCTCATTATCGCCGCTATAAAAGTGATCATGAAACTTCTGCTCTAATTGCGACCATAAGAGAATTGAACCATGTGGTAAAGCAGCAAACCATGAAAATGCGGTGCCAGTTAAAGATAATGGAAATAAACGCACTTTCAATTTTTCTATGGAACCTGCTTCACCTAACTGCGCTAGATACTGACTAACATGCTCCCATGTTGTTTTTGTGCCCTCCCCACCAAATTTAACAAAATCAGGAACCTTGTAACCTTGAGGGTACAAAACTGCATCAAAGTGCTCAGTATAAGGCTTTTGGTACACACGACTCTTTACTTTCGGCTCGTTTCCGAATGTTTCTAGAAACATCTTATGCAAATCCTCCCTTAATTTAACTAAAATTGGATCTGAGGTAGATGAAGATGTTTGTGGCAATGACATCGGAGCAACCTGGGTACTAGCTAGTGGTGCAACTTGTGGGATAGGTGCCGAACCATAATTCGGCGGAAGACCAAACATGCTTGCGCCTATGGGTGGTGCGACAAAGTGATTCGGCGTTGACGTCGAATTGGGCACACTCATAATAGGATTAGGATATGTAGGTGCAGCCACAAGCTGGTTGGTTTGACTAGGGTAAAAATTCAACGGCATACTATATTGTTGTTGCATAGGAGGTGCCGATGAAATAGGTAAAGTTGGAGTAGGGTTTTCAGATACACCAACAGTACCACTAGATGACGGAGGCATATTTTTCTTAGCATTAGTATTTGCCACAAAATAATTGTACGTCATCACATTACCCTTACTAACAAGACTTTCAATCACAGCCACTTGCTCTGGAAAAAAAAATTTACTCACAGTGATTAAATCTTGTTCGTCAATGAGAGGAGAAGAATTGACGTTTCCAACCGGAGTGATGTTGCCTTGACGGTCCTTCTTGAAACTTGTAAGAAACGCCTCCAAATCCTCCTCCTCGTGCTTCTTCTTGAGCGCTTCAAAAGTCTCTTCACGCTGCTTCTTGCGTGTTTCATAGGCTTGGCGATGTTCCTCCGATAGTTCATCAAGACTGGGCTTAATGATATTATCGGCGTCAACTTCTGAGGGCTTGGAGAGATTAGACATGGTTGATGAAGATTCTTGATCTTTCGTCCCCAGCGGAGTCGCCAAAAAGTGTGTTCGCACACGAACACGTCACCGTGTACCCTCGACGCCGGGGGTGATGCACCGCAGCTCACGTCGAAGGAGACCCACCGGAAGTGCGGTACGCAAAACAATCTGGCGGGCGCTTTTCATGACCCGAAACCCCACGCACCCAGGAGAGACCCCGTCTGGATGCACAGCGGCTATGGGCTGCCCTAGGTCGGTTCGCCCGCCCCTAGAGCCTCGAGGATCGCTGCCCTTCAACGAAGAACGAGCGAAGAACAAGAGAGAAAGAACAATGAAGAGATGTAAAACTAGGGTAAAAGTAGTATATTGATTTGTTCGATTGTGTGTTGTTCAATCGGCCGTCACCCCCAACATATATAAGAGGTGGCTGGACTTCCCGTACAAGTAAAGGATTCATCTAGGCTTTCTTTACAAGAAAATTACATCAATTCACGTCCTACAGTTCTAGTTTCAGTCCAACTCGGATTCAGCCCGAATCTGTCCCATACTTCTGTCCTGCTTCTTGCGTGGGCTGTAGAAATCGCATACTAACTCGGATGGAGTCGAGTTCAACATCAAACTTGTCCGTCTCGATGATCTGCATAACACAGCGCGGGCCACTTCTCCTTTTAAAACCGTCTTTATGACTTTTAGGGCCCATCTTTAACTGCGGGTCGGATTCAATTATGCAGTTTTCTGAACTGTCGGAGTCTTGTAACAACTTTGCAGGCCGTATACTATCTTCGATGATGATGACTCCAAAAGCAAAGTTGACCGTTTCGACGATACGCATAACTTCCGTTTAGAACACTTTTCCATCCGAGGTCATCTGAATAATCTTTTGAGCCCATCTCCAACTTCTAGTCGGATTTGACTTTCACAGCTTCCACTTTTCCGGCAAGCTCTCCACGCCGGTAAGGTTTCCACCCTGGCAAGCTTTCCACACCGGCAAGCTTTCACACCGGCAAAGTTTCCACCCCGGCAAGCGTTCACACCGGCAAGCTTTCACACTGGCAAGCTTCCATGCCGGCAAGCTTTTCGCGCCGGCAAGCTTCCACGCCGGCAAGCTTTTCACGCCGGCAAGCTTCCACGCCGACAAGCTTTTCGCGCAGGCAAGCTTTCCACGCCGGCAAGCTTTTCATTTTGCCGGCAAGCTTTTTACTCGGCCGGCAAGCTTCATTCAGCCGGCGAAGGCCGAATAACTCACGTGACCCATCAGACACCGTCCTAGGTGGGTGTCTGGTCCCTCGCGTCACTTTTTCACTCAGGACCGGTCCGCAAAGTGTTGCCTCTAACTTTTGCATACGAACTCGGATTGGAATGATTTTTATATCAAAATCAACCGATTCGACGAGACGAAAACAATTCATGCAGAACATTCTTTCATATGAGGCCATCTTAATTGCGTTTCATACCATGCCAAAATCTGGTGTCAACAATTTCCTCCTTATTCTTGCATCATAGACAATTGCCTTGCATCATTTTTCCTTTGAGTTAAAGTTTTACATGACTGCATAGATACTAATGTCCGTGTTAAGGTAGCATTCACAATAATTTTTTAATTTGGTTTGTCATATGCTATCTTATCGAGGATGAGCAGAGATTAAGCTTGAAGATTTTGATATGTCTCGAACGTATATATAACATTTTACATGTGCATACTATTTTCCTATCCTTATTGCATAATTTTAACACCAATGATTTACTGGGTTAACCTATTAATCCAGTGCTCAATGTCAGTTGCTATTTTCTGCATGTTCTCAGACTTTGCCAAAAAATATTGTTCATGACGCAGTTGTGGATTAGGATGGAGCCAGGAGTATCACAGCGGGTCACAATGGAGATACCAGGGCTCCACGCGGTGGGCTCAAGCGGACTGTCCTTGGGCTGCGTGGAGGCTCTGGCCCTCCTTTCCGCCTCTCGACTCCCCTGCCTTTATGTACTCCCGAAAATCACGGAAACATTTATCCACTGCCGCCACCATGTGTCCCAAGGAGATCCAATCTAGTGCCTTTTTTCGGTACTTGGTCGGAGAGGGAACTCATCGCCAGAACTATTTTCACCAGCCTTGTTGTGACCATGTCCTTCCGCCAAACTAATGGCATGCTAGCTGCATCCTTCCGCCAAACTAAACTATGAGCGAATGAATGAGAAAAAAAGATGCTAACCACTGTTCCAAACCGAAAGGATCCTTCCGCCAAACTAATGGCATGCTAGGCCATCCTTCCATGGAATTTCAAACATGCTAGCAGCATCCTTCTACCAAACGCCTCCGTGCAAATCACATTATGCCAAAGCCTAATAGCAGCCTTTCAACATTCAAGCGGAGAGGAGAGGAGTATGTGGTGGCTTTTGATTGGCCAAGCGGATGCCCGGACTCCACAAACCTTTCTGAAGTATGCTTCCGGTTTCTGATAAAACGGATGCGTGGATGCGTCCGTGGATAAATAGGGATCCGCATTGAATGGCAAAGTGCATCCGGGGGTAGCTCAGTCCACACATTTACGGGCTCTTTGGGTGTCCACGTGAGAGATGCCCTAAGTCCTGTGGATTGTTCATTTTTTTTGCCGCAGAAAATATAATGACAGAGGGAAGGCCGATATCAAATCTTAAACTCAAACATTCCAATTTGTCACCATGGTAGACATAAATTTTCCTCTTTGAAACATAAATAAAGTACTTTGGTGAGTGTTTTTTTTCTCTTTGAATTAGTCCATCATCGCTCAAGACTGAAACGCAAAGACGAAACGGCCCTTTGACCCAAGTACACCAAAACGTATGGACCCAACAGGACAGAACAGAGCCCAGCCCACCCAAGCCGCCCTGCTCCTGCTCCTGCTGCTCCTCCGGCCGGCTGGCTGCTGCAACGGCGACCAGCGGCAGCTCTCCGAATCGGCGCGGCATCCATTGAGGTGAGCTTCCCCTTTCCTCTCTCTCTCTCCATTCCATTGAAAGCCCTAATCATTCCCTGTTTCGTTTCTTGATTGATGTGCGTTCCTGTCCTTGTCTTACGAACCCTAGGTAGCTCTTTAGATGGATCTGGGCTGACGAATGGATCCAGCATCATTCCGTTGGGTGAGTCTCTCAATCTCAAACTTCATTCCGCACGCCTCCTTCGGCTCCTCCTGAGCTAAGGAAACAAATAGCATGGTTAAGTCTAAAAATGGGGAATTTTTGCGAATCTGCAGATGCAAGATGGGACATCTGATCTGCTTTGAGTGTAAGATTATGAAATTTGGCAAAGGCACAAGCAACCCTGAGCATTGATCGGTTAGCCTGTTCCCAGTCACAGCTCAGATGAGTCGCCTCCGTTCCTCGCCTGTGCCGCCGCTAGACGACGAGGACCTCCTCCAGGAGATCCTCCTCCGCCTCCCTCCGCTTCCATCCTCGCTTCCCCGTGCATCTGCTGTATGCAAGCGCTGGTGCAGCATCCTCTCTGACCCACGGTTCCTCTACCGCTTCCGCAAACACCACCGGAAACCCCCGCTCATTGGCTTCTTCGACAAAGAAGCTGGTCGAGCCCCTGTCTTCACTCCAATGCTGGACCCGCCAAACCACATCCCCGTCAGCTTCGCCCTGCCAGAGAACCTCCTTGGTTACAATCCATGGGCCACCCTGCACATACACATCTCCTTCTCCTTTTTTGGCTGCCGACACGGCATTGCACTCTTCCTTGACCGCCCGCGCCACGAGGCTGTCTTGTGGGACCCCTACACCAACTTCCAGCACCGTGTAGCATATCCACCGGGTTTCGACAATCCACAAGTTAACTTCATTGGTTTCGACAATCAACAAGATAACATCATCAGGAGCGCTGCGGTGCTGTGCTCTGCCGGCGACCAGCAACATGTGCATGGTGATTGCCACTTGAGCCCATTCAAACTGGTATTGGCATGCCATGACGCTGAATGCACAAAGGCGTTTGTTTGCATCTATGAATCCAAGTCTGGCATATGGGAAGATGGTATCTCCATAGCGACTACAGATGTGATTTGTAGAAACAGGCCTAGCATATTGGTTGGAAATGCACTCTGCTGGTTGCTTCATGGAGGCGGTATTCTTGAGTTTGATTTTGAAAGGCTGACTCTTGATGTGATTGAGAAGCCTGCAAGTGTCGATGTTACTAATACTTTTGGCGTCGACTGGTCCTTTCAGATCATAAGAGGAGAGGATAATGGTCTTGGCCCTGTTGTTTTGCCAAAGCCAGAAGAACTAAGCATTCAGTTATGGGCGAGGAAATGCGACTGTGATGGTGTTGTCTCATGGGTGCTACAGAAAACCGTCCAACTGGATGAGCTCTTTACACGACCCTTATGTTCAGGCATGGCAAAACTTGTCCTGATGCCAGGGTATGATGAAGACACAAATGTGATCTTTTTATCTTCGGTTTCTCATGACTTCATGCTCCAACTTGAGTCGATGAAGTTCAAATATATTGGTAGAAGAGAGTACCAGAGTTCTAGAATCTATTATCCTTATGCAAATTTCTATACTGCAGGTAATATCTCATCTCTTGCATGACATACGTAACAAATCCATTTACTTTTACTGAGATTCACTCCAATTACTTATGATACATGTTTACCATAATATCGTTGGTGTGCTAAAGGGTTGACTAGATATTGAAGTATAAATTGAGTTGTTTGTTTCTTTGTCTGGATGGTGAAGTTATACCAGCGTAGTTTTGTTACTTACTTGATTACTTATAGTATAACAAAAATTGAAATGTAACTAGTGCTGCCTAGTAGTCACTATGTGCGTAATATGCTCTATCAGTATGTGCTTGATCTAATATGTGAAATAGTCGTTTGGTTGCCATTTCCACTCAATATTATTTGCTTGACGATATCCTTCCATTGATTTATTGTACTTCTTTCGCTATTTGGTAGGGGCATTGCTGGTGGAGATGGTGTAGCTGAAAATGTCAATGCATAAGATCTGAAAATATGCTATGTTGGCTGAGCAGGTTTGTAGATTTATCTTCTTGCTATTTATATATCTTCTTGCTTGATTATTTAATGCATGAGATCTCTCTTTTATGGTCTCTATGTCAAGAGTTTGATCGACTTTAACTGCCCAGTTCTTCCATCTCGGATAAGCATGCCAGTGAGTTAAAAACCAGAATTTTCTCCTTTCTTAGACCAGCCTCTAATGTGCACGTGGTACTGGAAAAAAATCTCGAATGATGTGACAATCCAGGAAGTTCAGTATTTGCCTATGACAGCAGGGGTGGATCTAGTGGGCGTTTCATGGGTGTCATGTTATACTAGACACCTAACTATCTAAATTTCTAATAACTTAATGTTGTTTGATGACTATTTGCTAGAATTAGGATGATATTTAGGTCAAATTCCACTATCTGGCACCCCCAGATCTTTTATCATAGGCCCACCACTGTATGACGGGGGAAAGCTTGAGAACATATCAACAATGGAGGTTCAGTGCGTGTAGTTCAAACTACAAATTAACTGTTCACTGCTGGATGATGTTTGTTTCTCCTAGATGATTCACCTTTGGATATTGTTGTATGATGTTCAGAACAAATGAGTTGGTTTGGACTGTTGGGATGATGCAAAATTCTGGGATACTAGCTGATCAGCTTTTCAGTGAGTGAATAGTACAAATTGGTTTTGACTGATTACATTGGTTGTTCTGCAGGTATCTGGAGTTCTCTTGGGTTTGCTGAGGTGCGGAAATGGCTCTTTGCTGTAGGTTCTTCCACTTCTGTCTCTTGTAGCTCGTATTGTAGTCAACACTGAAATTGATCCTTTATTCTTCCACTTTGTATAAATGTGTCCTATGAAACTGGCCTGTAGGATTTAAATTGTGTTATTTCCAGACTTGTTTGTACTACCACTATCTAATATCTGCAGACATTGTTAAGACAGATGTAGACGCTGGAACTAGTTGTGGCGACCATCTCTATGTGGTTTGCCTTTTGCCCTTTGAGTGATGCTATAAATTTAAGGTTTGCCTTTTGCTCTTTGAGTGATGTGGATCAAATCCAATGGGTGGAATCCGCAAGAAAGAAGTACCTATCTTAAAAGGGTCTCCCATGAGCTTGATGCCACACAGGTAAAGGTACCCGTGACGAAGAGGAGCGCATGGCTCGACAACAAGGTTGAAAGCCCCCTTGTCGGAGCGCATGGCTCGACGACAAGGTTTTGAAAGCCCCCTTGTCGGAGCGCATGGCTCGACGACAAGGTTTTGATAATTTACCAAAGTCTGCTGCTTAACAGCAAATGCTTGGTCTCTGCCGGTGCTGCCTCCTGGGTTGCCGCGCGCCGCCAAGCACCAAGCAGCCGCGGGGACTGAAGTACTCTTTGCATACCTGTTGCTGCAATGGCACATGTAAAGAAACAATTTATTTTAGTCAGGCCAATCCTTGTGTATGCAACACACGTTTCTTTATGCTCAATATGAATGTATGCTTCCCCCTTGATTAATTCCGTCCTTGCATACATCTTATCCCCTACGCTGTTTGGAAACCTTGCCGGTGCGCACGCTTGCCGCGAGCGCTAGGTGCGGGTTTTTAGCAGCCTGCTGGAAACGCCGCCGCCGGCGACTTGCCTGGCCAGAACGCAGCTACTAAGTTTGCCGAGCGGACTCGAGGCGAAACTAGAGCACGGGCTAACCATGACAAGGTTTTTTCGCGTGCAGGTTGATATACAAGGACGAAGAATCAATCAAGACGACCCACGCTTGCCGGAAAACATTCCGGTGCGCACGCTCCAGTCGGCAGCGCTTAAGGAACGGGTCCTTACCAGCTTGCCGGGAACGCCGCCTCCCGGAAAGGTTTACCTTCCCGGTGCTTGTGCAGCCGCCTAAGTTGTCGAGCGGACTCGAGACAACTAGGGGCGCTACTGGCCCCGGGAAGGCTCCTTCGCGTGTAGGTGTAAGAAGCAGGTGAAGACAGCAAGAGAATTGTAATCGTCACAAATCTTTGTGACTTAGCTTTTCCTGCCGCTCATCTCGCATAGCGAGGCTGCGCTCGTGGTGGTGACCGGCAGTTCTCAAGAAGGTTATTCTCTGGGGTGCCGCCAGCCCCCGAGCTCGCCTTCCATGCGTATTCCTGCAACACTGATTGGGCACGAAATGCCACAACAGCGTTTTAATATAACAAGTTAATTAGCCTCTGGCTTATGATTGATTTGCTGTAACTTCGACTTCTGCCGAATATTCCCTTGCTTGCCGGAGCACCTTCCGGTGCGCACGATCCAGTCAGCAGCGCTTTGAGGAACGGGTCCTTAGTAGCTTGCCGGGAACGCCGCCTCCCGAAAAAGTTTCCCTTCCCAGCTTTAGTGCAGCTGCTCACATCGCCGAGCGGACTCGAGGCGACTAGGAGCGCAACTAGCCCCGGGAAGGCTCCTCAGCATACGGGTTTACGCAGAAACATTAGATTAAAGCTTGCTCAGTCCTTCTCCTTAAATGATTGCATTTTTGTACAATGAGTCCCTATGCTTGCCGGAATACTCCCCGAATGCGCACGTTCTGGTCGATGGCGCTTAGGATCGGGTCCTGTCTAGAAGCCTATCGAGAAATAAACGCAGCTGCATCGGTGTTGCTGGGCGGACCCAGAACAACCAAGAGCGTAGAATGTTTCGAAAGTGCTCCTCCGCGCACACGTTATGTACAAAAATACCATTTGAGCATGAGACCAAATAACAGAAAGTAACTGGAGCGTTAGAACTTAACTCTTTCTGCCGTAGCGCCCTTCTTCTTGGGAGCCATGGCGACGAAAGTGATCTGGAACTGACGCGCTGATCACTAGATCAGGTTCGCGCAACCTCTTCCCCCTACCTGGCGCGTCAAAGATGTCGGCGTACGACACCTATGGGATCCGAAAGACCCCTTACGATTCGGCAGGGAGAGAGGTATGCACAAAGAGCAGAACCAATGATCAACGCGAGGGGATTTTTACCCAGGTTCGGCCGCTAATCAGTGTAAAACCCTACTCCTGCTTTAGTTTATTGTGTGTGTTCTTAAGCCCAAGCTCCAGGAGCGCTTGCAATGAACAGTACGTTCGAGCAGCAGCTCAGAATGGGCAGAGAGTCCGTCCCTCCAGTGTCCGCCCTCTAGGATCCGTCCGTCCTAGTAGCTGTCGCCTTGGGCCTCCTTTTATATGCTCAAGGGGTCATCACAGTGGCAAACTGTACATATGCGAGGTGTAAAGTAGCTACAGGATTTACAAGCTTATCACTGACATCTTAGGACAAACGCATTTAATGCTGTGTTGAGGTGTCCTTACTTCCTTGGGGATGGAAAAAGGGGCCATCCCATCAGCACCGCTTAAGCTCTCCTCCACTAGCGCCTTGCCACGCATCCAGAGAAGGGTCCAGAATGCTAGGCTGGCCGCTGCGCTGGAGCGGAGGTACAGTGGCGAAGCCTTGCCGGGTGCGAATCTTGCCGGGCTTCGCAGGCCATCCCGGCAAGATCTTGCCGGGAGCCAAGCCTTCGGTCTTTAGTTCTTCTGGTCATCGACTTGACCGCCTTGATAGTCTTGTATTTGTGCCCAGCCGTCCTCTGGCAAGCCTTGCCGGGCCTTTGGCTTGCCGGCTCGAATACTTCCTTGATAGTTATGTATCTGCGCCCAGGCTGGGCCCTTGGCTTGCCGGCTCGCGCCTTGCCGGCAAGTACTGCCTTCGTCTTGCATCCCGAGCCACGCTCTTCTTCGTAGCTTGGCCTTTACCGGGGTTGTTGGGCAACGGTCCTAGACGGGCATGACCCATGCTAGGAAGGTTGATGAAACCGTGGTTCTCATCACACCGACAATTAGGTTGAATGAGGTGCTCCCATGCATGGTATTCTTGCTCTCTTCGTTTCATACTTGACAAACTTGAATATGAATTGATGTTTGGGTTATCTCGTGCTTCTGTGCATGTTTGCATTAATTTGTAGAGGACCAGATTCGCGAGTGTCAATATTACCTGAAATACGAATCTGCGTGCTTTACAAACCATGTATTTGCCTGCATGAACAGTAAATCGTAAAAAAATTCAAAAAAGGTTCACAAAATTCCAATTTTTTTTGTGATGCAAGATACTCAAATGCGTTATGCTCATGCCAAATTTTGTGAAGTTTGGACATTCGAGTAGCTCGTGGAAAAACAAACAAAATTCGGGTCTGTGAGAAACATTTGAAAACAGCACTGTTCATCCCCGAATTTGTCTTTTTTGCCGCTCGCTCCTTGAATGTCCAAACTTCATCAAATTTTGCACGAACATCACGCGCATGAACATCTTGCTTACAAAAAAAATTCAGAATTTTTGATTTTTTTTCTATTTTAAATCGCTGTACTGTTCACCGGGCTCATCTGAGCCCGGGCACCGAAGCTGTACTCTCCTAAAAAGTTTGTACCTAGTCCTCCCTATCAAAAACATGTTATGATCAATTAACTAACCTTGTGCATGACTAATACTTGCTTTTATAATTCCAGCGCCTCCTTCAAAACACTCCACTGCGAGAGAAACTGCCATACTTTGGGTGAGTAGTGAAGAGAGGTATTCTATCAATGTTGAATCTTTCTCCTCTCAGCTTTGCTTAGTTTTTTGTTTGGTTGGGAGAACATGTTTGTCTGATCAAACCCTCCTTGCTTGTTTGTAATTTGGTAAGGAGGCTGAAATCTGGCTAAATGGGCAGCATCAAGCAAGTTGGTGTACTCCATGCTGGTTCTGTAACAAGTGTATAACTGTATACTTGCACTTTCTGCGCTGAATGGACATGGAATTTTCTGAAACACAGATTTGCGAGTATAAATTCTGTTGTGTCAGGTGATCATTGACATGTAATACCAGAAAGAATGTGATGGATGATGCTTAGTCACGAACCTGATAGTTGCTGCAACAATGTCAACAGGTACCCGGTCCAGCATCTATTGCTCTCAGTAGCTCTATTGTGTATTCCAACATGATCCATATGCACAGTTGGACATTGATCTATGACTGCGTGGTGTCAACCTTCTAGTAAAAGTGCAATGCCTCATTATTTTGTCTGAGACGGAGAAGGCAGAATTAAGAGAGAACGAATATGCTGTGCATACGACGCTGAGAACCAGAAATGCCATGTGAAGGAGGAGGATATCAGGAAGCTTTTAGATGGTTAGCAACAAGGGCATCACCAACGAAGAGCAGAGAGCTGCATTTCCTTAGTGGCACTTTTAACTTTCTTTGTTATAACTTGTATTGGATTATCCCCGCAAAAAAAAAAAAACTTGTATTGGATTAGTTATGATGCTATCTATAACTGGAGCAGGCACTTGTATCTATATGGTACCATGAATATTTGCAATTGATATATTGTTTTTGTGAGGACTCTATGTATGCATGTTTAGTAGCTATGTCATCTAATCCTCCTCTGTTCCCGTGGTCTTGTGGTTCCAATGCTTGCTTTGGTTGTTAACTGTGTTATTTGCAGAATCATTCATCTTGTTCACCACTGTGGAATTTTTGGCTAGCGATGTGCGGCTCTATTTCAATAGAGAAGGAAAAAACTTCTCTGAGGTTTATTTGCAGAATCTGTGTACCCCACATGGAGGCTATGGCAGCTCACTTCATCATATTTGCTGCAATATCAATGGCTAGATAGACCGGAAGTGTTCCTGCTGAAGCTGGAACAAGTGCACAAATCAACAGCAGAGTATGTTCTGTCTTATCCATTTTTCTGTATCAATTTAGTGGAGGGCCTTGGTATGTCAATTTTTTCATCTATCAAGATCACTGATGCAGATACTGCTGTGGTAGTGAAGTTGTCTGTCATGATTCAATATGATTTTATCTCTCCTTCCTGATACACCTTGCAACATAACTGGGGTCACTAGCAGTTCTTGATATTTCCCTGAGAACATAAATAAATGAATGTTTAGGTTATCTTGTCTTTCTGTTTGTTTGGATTTGTAGAGGATGAGCCAGGAGTGTCAATATTATCTGAAAAATAAAACCACACACTTGAGAAACCATTCACTGGTGATTAATAATTTTCCTACTGTTGCGTACATATAATCTGGAAAAGGACTAAAATGCTGCTGTTAAAATTAAAGGCTATATATATATGATCAGTTTGTATAAGAACATGTCACAATTGAGTTTGCATGTAGTACAATCACTCTATCTACCAAGAACATGCCATGATTAATTAATCATGCTTGTGCATGACTGATTACTTTGTTGTATAACTCCAGCGCCTCCTCCATAACCCTGGGCTTTTAGAGAGTGTGGTGAGAGAGGGGGAGGAGATATAGATACGTGATTGATCCTTGTGGTAAAACTGTAACTAGAATACACCATCTTAGAATTAATTAATAGACATTGGTTGATTTCTAAAACTGATTTGAGCAAATAAAACATGGAAAAGGGGTTGTCATATGCAAGGTGACTAGCACAAGAGTAGCTAGGAACTTGTTCATTCCAAATAACAAACGCAGAACATGATGCTGTCCCAGGTACAACAGTGGCTTAATTTGCTCATGATCTAAAGGTAGGCTTAACTGAGTGGTAGGCAGGCTGCTCGCTTCATTGTCTTCACTGCACTATCAATGGCTAGTATGAGTCGTACGTGTTAACCTGCTGAAGCTGTGCTCAAACAAGGGGATGACGACCTCCAGCTCTGAGACTACAATTTCTTCTCTCCACATGCGACTGCTCTGTTTTATAAACCAGCTGTCAGTTGCCGGCCAGCATTTGGGAAGCTAGAGCGCCATTTCCGTTCCTAAGCTCATCATCATCGGTCTAGTTGCCATCACGAGGGAACAAACGAATAGACTGCAAATTCAGTCTGGAAACAGAACAGAACCGTTAATTCCTCTTCACAAACACAAACATGCATCCATAGTGTTAGAGATATATTTGGTATGTAGAGATTGTCCGGGATTAGATAGCAATTGTTTCCATCTTATCTCTAGGAGGCGCCTTGCCCTTCAAGTCTTGTACTCAATATATACTCATCCATCCGTCGCATTATGTCAATCCTCACTCTCTATTCCTTCTAACATGGTATCAGCCTAACAGATCCAACCCTAGCCGCCGCCCGCCGCTTCCGCTCCGCGCCACCCCGGGGCGGTCGGCCTCCATGACCGCCGCCGGGGGCCACACCGCCCGTACCTAGGGTTCGTCCGTCGGTCGTGTTGACCGGCTGCCCTAGAGAGTCTCTTTTCCGATCCTTTGATCCGGGTTTTCTCTCTTCCGCCGGTCGCTTTGATCGGCGTTTTTCTTTTTGGTTTTCCGATCTAAGATCGGTTTGCGTCGCCCGCCACCGCCGTCGACCCCCGTGCGCCTCTACTCCAACACCGGCACGACCGGCCGGCTTCTTCAACGACCCGGCGACCTCGCGCGATGTGACGCCCCCGGCTTAATCGTGCACTAACCATACATGCAAATGCACACGGTCAAGCCTAAGGACTCACTTGAAGATATCACAACACAACTCTAAACATAAATAAAAGTCATACAAGCTTTATATTACAAGCCAGGACCTCGAGGGCTCGAATACATAAGCTCGATGGCATATAAGCATCAGCGGAAGCGTTAGTTATCTGAGTACAGATACAAGTTAAGCAGATAGGCCTTTAGAAGGCGGGGCAAAATAAAACACTCGACCGAAAAGGCGCAGGCCTCCTGCCTGGGTGCCTCCTAAACTACTCCTGGTCGTCGGAGGGCTCCTCATAGTAGTACTCGCCGGCGGGGTAGTAGAAGTAGCCGCCGTCGTCAGCAGGGGCAGCTGGCTCCGGGGCTCCGTCGTCTGAATGTATCAAGCGGGTATGGGCAAAAGAGGAAGCAAAGCAACCGTGAGTACTCATCCAAAGTACTCAGCAAGACTTACATCAGATCTATTCTACGCATGCAGCATTATCAAAGAAGGCTGTATATGTGGACTAGACTGCAGAAGTGCCAGAAAAGAGGGAAGGCCTAGTCCTATCGAAGACTGGCATCTTCATCGGTCTTGCAGCATTAGAAGAGTGCAGATTAGCATAATATAAAGTAGTAGTAGTAGTAGTCATCATCCTCGCCCAGAGATCCTTCATCGACTCCCTGCGAGAAAGCAATCCCAGAGCCAATATATCCATTCTCATCACAAGTATCAGTTCTAGTTGTATCGACCTGGATACAACTCCGAGCGTTTGTTACCGAGGATCCGGCTATTCGAATAGATATTTTCTTGCCTGCAGGGGTGTACCAACTTACCCACCACGCTCGATTAAATCCGGCCGGACACACTTTTCTGGGTCCTGCCTGGCCTCGGCTAAAACGACACGCCGCAGCCCTACCAAAAACTCAACAGAGAGGTCAGCACGCCGGACTAACCTATGCGCACGGGGGTCTTGGGCTTTTGCCCTGCGAACTCCTGCACGTTGCGTCAGGCGGCCGAGAGCAGACCGGGCCCCCTTAAACAAGGACGGGCGTTCCCAGTCCAACTAGGGGCGCGCCGCTCAGTCGTTGACGTCTGAAAAGCTTTGGCTGATGCGTATGACGCAGAGTACCCATATTTATTCCCGCGTGATGGTTAGTGCTATCAGGCCAGAGGCCTACTCGGATCAAATATACAAATCGTTAGTGTATTGGGAGCATGCGGTAACGAGCAGAGACTCACGATCGATGTGACCGCGTCGCCCCGTCTCATGGACTTGCGGCAAGGGCTAAGAATGCCCGGCCACGCCACGTAGTTATCTCGCGGGTACCCTCCAGGTCAACCCGACTCCACATCACTCGTCACTTAGGCTCGCGCGGGTACCCTACAGGGCCGACCCGACTTTACTCATTGTTTACAGTATCATGTAACAGCAGTAAGTAAGGCAACCCGTGTGTCTACCATATCAAGAAGGAATCCGAGGAATCACCCTCGTTGCATTCCCGCTTGACAATCCCGTTAAAGTGAAACCGGAGGAATCACCCTCGGCGGCATTCACACTTACGGGGTGCACGATAGAGGCTTTGTCGGAGGTGGGAAGAGGAATCACCCTCGGTTACCCACGACTGACTAGCGGTTCTACAAAGGCAACAACAGGAGTGAGATAAGAGGTATCACCCTCGGCACTCGATGTTAACTCTGCAGAGTCGAGTATGTTAGGGGTTGTGAAGTGATGTGTTGAACTTAGAGTTAAAGCGGGGCAACGACAGAAAGGAAGAGGGGTCATAGATGGTTTCCAACCAACCTATACTAAGCAGTTTGGATAACAGGCATGTATCAACAACAGTTACAAAAACAGGCTATGCATCAGAAATAGGATAAGTAGTAGCAGCAACAATTTCTAATGCAAGCAGGAGGGAGAAAGAATAGGCGATATAGGCATGCGTCAAGGGGGGGTTGCTTGCCTGGAAGATCTGCGGCAAAGGAGGGATCGTCGGTAGTGTCATCGGTCTCCTGTGCGGCGTCGATCTCGGGGGCTATCGGAAGAGAAGAGGGGGAAGAAACAATAAATAAATGGTAGATGAATGCAACACAGATGCATGGCATGGTGGTATGCAGTGTTGGTGGGGACCTAATGCAATGCTACATGTCGCAGATGAAGCGGGAAAATATCTGGGATATTTTTCCGGCGTTTAGGCTGGTTTCGATACACTGAACCGGAGGGGAAGGTTCCATGTTCAGGTAGATAGGAATGATGGTCAAGCATTTTGACCACATATTCGGATTTGTCTCATTTTTTGATCATTTTTCATATATAAATTATTTCAATCCGAGTTCCGGTTAAAAGATATGATTTTCTAAAGATTTTATCATTTTCTGAATTTATTTAAATTAACAGAAAAGGAATATGACGTAACCATGACGTAGAGGTGACGTCAGCAGTCAACAGCCGCACTGACCAGGTCAAGCCTGACCAATGGGGCCCACCTGTCATAGATAGTGGCCTAACAGAGTCTAATTAAAACTAATCCAGAGGTTAATTTGTAACAGGGCCCCACATGACCGTGACCGATTAGGTTAACAAATTAAGTTTATTTATAAACATGTTTTAATTAGATTAATTATGCGGTGGGGCCCGCATGTCAGTGGCACTGGGCTACCCAGTCAGCAGTTGACTGGGTCAACCCAGTCAACTGGGGGCCCCGGGCCCACAGGTCAGTGGCCCAGAGGTGGGGCCCGCCCAGCCACTTCGGCTGCCGGCGCCGGAGTTGCGCCGGCGACCAAAAACGCGACGGCGCGACCACGGGGGTCGTCGGAAAACGCCTACAGGCGGCCGTTTGGCGCGCGGTTAGGCTCGTTCAAACGAGTCGAACGAGTCGCGTCGAGTGGTGGTGGTGGCGCAGCCGGAGTTGGCCGGAATCGTCGCCGGCGTTGAGCAGAGGTGGCGGCGCGTACGGGAGCTCGACGGAAACGGCGCTACGGCGTGCTAGCGAGCAAACTAAAAGGCCAGGAGGCCTCTACGTGACGCGGCGAGCACAACGGGCATGAGCCCGTGACCAAAAGGTCACCGGAGCCTCGCCGGCGACGAGCTCCGCGGCGAAGGGCTCGGGCTCGCGTGGAACGACGGCTACGGGCACGCCGGAGCGTGGAGAGGAGAGTGGGGAGGAGCTGCGGCTCACGTTGCGGCTAAGGAAAGCCCTCGACGGGTTAGTAGCTGCAGGGTTCGCCGGAGACGACGAGGATCGACGGCGACAGAGGCGGAAGGGGCGGAGGAGATCCAGCGCTGCGGTGGCTCCCAGCTTGCATTCGTGGTCGTGGTCGACGTGGTCGAGGACGGCGGAGACGAGGGACACGGCGGCGAGGCGAGGCGGTGGCTATGGCCGCGTGATCTACGGCGGCGAGGCCATGGTGGCGCTTGGGTGAGGTGGGGAACGAGGGGGAGAGCAGCGGAGAGAGGAGGCGAATGGATAGGGGCGACGAGGGAGTGGGCATGGGTTGATCTTATCCCCTCGGCCGGCCCTATAGCGGCGCCGTGTCGGCGTCTCGCCGGCGCGCGCCGGTGAGACCAGAGGCGCGGCGACAGCGCGTGGGAGAAAGAAGAGAGGAGGGAGAAAGGCCGTGGTGGGCTGGGCCGGTGCACTGTGCACTTAGGCCCAGTCCACAGTAGTCGCTAGGGCCTTTTTCCCATTTTCTATTTTCTGTTTTAATTTAACAGCAGGCTTTTGCAATTAAATCAGCCACCAAATGACTGAGTAAAAATGTGGATCTTGGCCACACAAATTCAATGCATTATTCTGCTCTACCACAAGAAGTTTGGGAAATTTTGAAATCCATTTGAATTTTTCAAAAATGGAAAGGCATTTAAAATGCTCCTTTTTGCACTATTTTAAATATTTTGGCCCACTTTTGGTTGATGGTGATGTTGTTTTTCTTAACATGGAATTGTTTTGGAATATTTGCTAGATGATGAACATTTTTCTAGCAACTTTTGAACAACTTCGTTTTGCACTTTGAATTTAAATTGAATTTAGAGAAGAATTCGAGATGGGTTGTTTTAACACTATGATCAAGAGAGAAGAGGGGGAGGAAACAGGTAAACATAATGCAAACAGATGCAACATGGGGCATGCTATGCTATGATGCAGTGCAGGGTTGCCTTAAGATGCATCTAAGTCACTCCGGTTATTTTAGGATTTAAGTTGGATTTATTAACAGATAGGTATGCACTATTCATCTACCAGAATCGGACTAAAAGTTACGGGTTCTCCTACGTAGGGGGTTCTGGTATAGAAACAGACGACACGATCAGATTCATCTCGTCGTTCTGAGCAACTTTCATGTTTTAATTTTTTCGATCTGAGCTATGGTTTAAAAGTTATTAATTTTCAAAGTTTAAATGATTTTCTGGATTTATTTTTATTTACAGAAAATGATATATGACGTCAGTATGACTCAGAGATGACGTCAGCAGTCAACAGAGACGCTGACCTGGTCAAACCTGACATGTGAGTCCAGTGGGACCCACATGTCAGTCTCTGTGGCCAAATAGATTATAGTTAAAACTAATCAGAGGGTTATTTAACAGCTGGCCCCACATGTCATAGACTGATTAGCCTATTTAGTTTATTTTTTAATTTTCAAAATATTTGAGTTAATTAACAGGGCGGTGGGGCCCGCGTGTCAGTGACACTGGGTTGCCCAGTCAGCAGTTGACTGGGTCAACGTGTCAACGGGGCCCACCCGTCAGTGGCAGAGGGGGTCCCACCTGTTGGGCCAGGAGAGCGGTGGCCGGCGACTCGCCGGAATCACGCCGGCGAGTGCATTTTGCGGCGGCGCGACTCGGGCGGCGGTCGGGTTTCGTCTACAGGGCACGGGAAGGGGTGCGGTTGGTTCCAATCGATCGGGCGTTCAACGCCGCGTCGATCCCGGGCGGTGGCGTGGCCGGAGATGGACCACAGCGTCGACGGCGAGCTCGACGGCGGAGGCCGGAGTTCGGGCTCGAACGGGCACTCCACTACGGCTCGTCTTCGAGCGTTTCAAACGGGCACTCCACACTTAACGTTATGCATGAGTGCAAAATATTCTGACATGAATGAATGCGATGCTCCTGAATCAAATAAGACAGATGTTGATACTGAATTAACAAAGAGAGTACCCATCATAGTTTCTGGTTGATCCGGAGCTTCAGCCATGTTGACATGGTAAGCTTGACCACGACCATAAGAAGGCCTGGCATTGTGGTTGCGTTGCTGAACAATTCCACGACCATTTCCATGGCCAGCAGGAGGAAGCACTAGTTGATTCTGACCCTGTGGACAGTCTCTGGCACGGTGACCTGGATGGCCGCACTTGAAGCAGAGTCCACTGTCTGGACGGAGTGCAGGAGCTCGGGGTGGTGCAGCTCGAAGAGGCAATCTTGGAGGTAGAGGGGGCAGACGAGGTGCAGCATAAGCAGGCCTATATACAGGAACGGCTGGACGGTACATGCTTTGAGGGATCCAAATGCGGCGCTTCTGTGAAGACGAGCCCGAAGATGAGCCCGCTTCACGGTTGCGTTTGAGCGCGTCCTTGTGCTTCTTCAGCCTAGTCTCGACCTGAATAGCCTTGTTCACCAAGGTGGCGAAGTCGGCAAAGTCTTGCACAAGCAGGGCTAACTGGATATCAGGGTGGAGTCCATCACGGAACTTCTCCTGTCTTCGAGCATCAGTAGCAATATCCTCCTCAGCATAGCGAGACAGTTCAAGGAACTCCCGCTGATAAGCTTCTACGGTCTTGTTGCCTTGAGTGAGGTTACATAACTCAGTCTTTTTCCGGTCCATGATTCCCTGAGGAATATAGCGGGCATGGAAAGCAGCTTGGAATTCTTCCCAAGTAATGATTGCTCCGATAGCTAGGGTGCGTCTGTGGGTGTCCCACCATTGAGCAGCATGACCCTTCAGAAAGTAAGACGCAAAGGTGACATAGCTGGCAGGGGCAACAACAGCTGACTCCATCTCGTAGGAGATGTCGCGCAGCCAATCATCAGCATCCAGCGGATTAACTGTGTTGCGGAAGATAGTTGGGTTGAGGCGCACGAACTCTTGCACCGTGATTGAGACCGGCTGCTGGTTGGCGTTGGGGCGAGGAAACTGATCTATCACCCCTTGCATGAACTGGCGGTGCAATTCAAACTGTTGCATCATTGCAGCCATATAGTCAGGCGGTGGTGGATTGTTATCACCCATCCTGCTAAGTTCAACAGGGGTAGTTTAGTAATAAGCATCGTCATGGTATGGAATCAATCATGAAGTAATCATGCACAACAAAAGGAAGTGCAGTAGATAAAACATCATAGTTAACATGACATACAGATCCATACATAGGTTCGGTTACAGACCAGCGTTACAACATCATAAAGATAAGCCAGACAACTAGGCAGCACGCAGGCACGCGGTGGAGAGATACAACAACGTGACATAGCGATATGCTACATCAACGTCGGGGAAAACCTCTGTAACCAGGAAGCTGACGGTGTCGATGGAACGCCCTATTCTCGAGAGAATAGTCCTGCGGTCCGTGAACTGTGCGAAGCAGATTCGGGCTCTCGATTCAAAAAGACATAGCCAAATCTCTGGGTGGATGCGACCACGAGATCCTAATGTTAGTAAAATCATTCAACCCGAATAGAAGAGAGATCAGAGTCCTAGAGTATAGACGAGGAATAAAAGATCCTAATACCACCCAATTGGCAACGTGGGCCCGTAAGCCACACAGCCATGTTACTAAAACAGTTTTCAAGTCTAGACTCAACTTCGGCCAAGGAGTTGGAAAGGGGGTTCCTACAGGCAGTCGGCTCTGATACCAACCTGTGACGCTCCTGGCTTAATCGTGCACTAACCATACACGCAAATGCACATGGTGAAGCCTAAGGACTCACTTGAAGATATCACAACACAACTCTAAACATAAATAAAAGTCATACAAGCTTTATATTACAAGCCAGGGCCTCGAGGGCTCGAATACATAAGCTCGATGGCATACAAGCATCAACGGAAGCGTTAGTTATCTGAGTACAGATACAAGTTAAGCAGATAGGCCTTTAGAAGGTGGGGCAAAATAAAAACTGGACCGAAAAGGCGCAGGCCTCCTGCCTGGGTGCCTCCTAAACTACTCCTGGTCATCGAAGGGCTCCTCGTAGTAGTACTCACCGGCGGGGTAGTAGAAGTACCCGCCGTCGTCAGCAGGGGCAGCTGGCTCCGGAGCTCCATCGTCTGAATGTATCAAGCGGGTATGGGCAAAAGAGGAAGCAAAGCAACCGTGAGTACTCATCCAAAGTACTCAGCAAGACTTACATCAGATCGATTCTAAGCATGCAGCATTATCAAAGAAGGCTGTATATGTGGACTAGACTGCAGAAGTGACAGAAAAGAGGGAAGGCCTAGTCCTATCGAAGACTAGCATCTTCATCAGTCTTGCAGCATTAGAAGAGTGCATATTAGCATAATTAATATAAAGTAGTAGTAGTATTAGTCATCATCCTCCCCAGAGATCCTTCCTCGACTCCCTGCGAGAAATCAATCCTAGAGCCAATATATCCATTCTCATCACAAGTATCAGTTCTAGTTGTATCGACCTAGATACAACTCCGAGCGTCCATTACCGATGATCCGGCTATTCGAATAGATGTTTTCTTCCCTGCAGGGGTGCACCAACTTACCCACCACGCTCTATTAACTCCAGCCGGACACACTTTTTCTCGGTCCTGCTCGGCCTCGGCTAAAACGACACACCGCAGCCCTACCAAAAACTCAACAGAGAGGTCAGCACGCCAGACTAAACTATGCGCACGGGGGTCTTGGGCCTTCGCCCTGCGAACTCCTGCATGTTGTGTCAGGCGGCCGAGAGCAGACCTGGCCCCCTTAAATAAGGACGGGCATTCCCAGTCCAACTCGGCCCGCGCCGCTCAGTCGCTGACATCTGAAAAGCTTTGGCTGATGCGTACGATGCAGAGTACCTATATTTATTCCTGCGTGATGGTTAGTGCTATCAGGCCAGAGGCCTACTCGGATCAAATATCCAAATCGTTAGTGTATTGGGAGCGCACGGTAATGAGCAGAGACTCACGATCGATGTGACCCCGTCGCCCTGTCTCATGGACTTGCGGCAAAGGCTAAGAATGCCCGGCCACGCCACGTAGTTATCTCGCGGGTACCCTCCAGGTCAACCCGACTCCACATGACTCGCCACTTAGGCTCGCGCGGGTACCCCTCAGGGCCGACCCGACTTTACTCATTGTTTACAATATCATGTAACAGCAGTAAGTAAGGCAACTCGTGTGTCTACCATATCAAGAAAGAATCCGAGGAATCACCCTCGTTGGATTCCCGCTTGACAATCCCGTTAAAGTGAAACCGAAGGAATCACCCTCGGCGGCATTCACACTTACGGGGTGCACGACAGAGGCTTTGTCGGAGGTGGGAAGAGGAATCACCCTCGGTTACCCACAACTGACTAGCGGTTCTACAGAGGCAACAGCAGGAGTGTGATAAGAGGTATCACCCTCGGCACTCGATGTTAACTCTGTAGAGTCGAGCATGTTAGGGGTTGTGAAGTGATGTGTTGAACTCAGAGTTAAAGCGGGGCAACGACAGAAAGGAAGAGGGGTCACAGATGGTTTCCAACCAACCTATACTAAGCAGTTTGGATAACAGGCATGTATCAATAACAGTTACAAAAACAGACTATGCATCAGAAATAGGATAAGTAGTAGTAGCAGCAGCAATTTCTAATGCAAGCAGGAGGGAGAAAGAATAGGCGATATAGGCATGCGTCAAGGGGGGGTTGCTTGCCTGGAAGCTCTGCGGCAAAGGAGGGATCATCGGTAGTGTCGTCGGTCTCCTGTGCGGCGTCGGTCTCGGGGGCTATCGGAAGAGAAGAGGGGGAAGAAACAATAAATAAATGGCAGATGAATGCAACACAGATGCATGGCATGGTGGTATGCAGTGTTGGTGGGGACCTAATGCAATGCTACATGTCGCAGATGAAGCGGGAAAATATCTGGGGCGTTTAGACTGGTTTCGATACACTGAACCGGAGGAGAAGGTTCCATGTTCAGGTAGATAGGAGTGATGGTCAAGCATTTTGACCACATATTCAGATTCGTCTCGTTTTCTGATCATTTTTCATATATAAATTATTTCAATCCGAATTACGGTTTAAAAGTTATGATTTTCTAAAGATTTTATCATTTTCTGGATTTATTTAAATTAACAGAATTAACAGAAAAGGAATATGGCGTAACCATGACATAGAGGTGACATCAGCAGTCAACAGCCGCACTGACCAGGTCAAACCTGACTAGTGGGGCCCACCTGTCCTAGACAGTGGCCTAACAGAGTCTAATTAAAACTAATCCAGAGGTTAAGTAGTAACAACGCCCCACATGACAGTGACTGATTAGGTTAACTAATTAGGTTTATTTATAAAAACATTTTAATTATATTAATTATGCGGTGGGGCCCGTATGTTAGTGGCACTAGGCTGCCCAGTCAGCAGTTGACTGAGTCAACCCAGTCAACTGGGGCCCCTGGGCCCACTGGTCAGTGGCCCAGAGGTGGGGCCCGCCCAGCCACGTCGGCTGCCGGCGCCGAAGTTGAGCCGGCGACCAAAAACACGGCGGCGCGACCACGGGGGTCGTCGGAAAACGCCTACAGGCGGCCGTTTGGCACGCGGTTAGGCTCGTTCGAATGAGTTGAACGAGCCGCGTCGAGTGGTGGTGGTGGCGCAGCCGGAGTTGGCCGGAATCGTCGCCGGCGTTGAGCAGAGGCGGCGGCGCGTACGGGAGCTCGACGAAAACGGCGCTACGGCGTGATAGTGAGCAAACTAAAAGGCCAGGAGGCCTCTACGTGACGCGGCGAGCACAACGGGCATGAGCCCATGACCAAAAGGTCACCGGAGCCTCGCTGGCGACGAGCTCCGCGGCGATGGGCTTGGGCTCGCGTGGAACGGCGGCTACGGCCACGCCGGAGCGTGTAGAGGAGAGTGGGGAGGAGCTGCGGCTCACCTTGCGGCCAAGGAAAGCCCTCGATGGGTTAGTAGCTGCAGGGTTCGCCGGAGACGACGAGGATCGACGGCAACTGAGGCGGAAGGGGGCGGAGGAGATCCAGCGCTGCGGTGGCTCCCAGCTTGCGTTCGTGGTCGTGGTCGATGTGGTCGAGGACGTCGGAGACGAGGGACACGGTGGCGAGGCGTGGCGGTGGCTGTGGCCGCGTGATCTACGGCGGCGAGGCCATGGCGGTGCTCGGGTGAGGTGGGGAACGAGGGGGAGAGCAGCGGAGAGAGGAGGCGAATGGATAGGGGCGACGAGGGAGTGGGCAGGGGTGGATCTTATCCCCTCGGCCGGCCCTATAGCGGCGCCGTGTCGGCGTCTCACCGGCGCGCGCCGGTCCGGCCAGAGGCGCGGCGACAGCGCGAGGGAGAGAGAAGAGAGGAGGGAGAAAGGCCATGGTGGGCTGGGCCGGTGCACTGTGCACTTAGGCCCAGTCCACAGTAGTCGCTAGGGCCTTTTTCCCATTTTCTATTTTCTGTTTTAATTTAACAGCAGGCTTTTGCAGTTAAATCAGCCACCAAATGACTTAGTAAAAATGTGGATCTTGGCCACACAAATTCAATGCATTATTCTGCTCTGCCACAAGAAGTTTGGGAAATTTTGGAATCCATTTGAATTTTTTAAAAATGGAAAGGCATTTAAAATGCTCCTTTTTGTACTGTTTTAAATATTTTGGCCCACTTTTGGTTGATGGTGATGTTGTTTTCCTTAACAGGGAATTGTTTTGGAATATTTGCTAGATGATGAATATTTTTCTAGCAACTTTAGAACAACTTCATTTTGCACTTTGAATTTAAATTGAATTTAGAGAAGAATTTGAGATGGGTTGTTTTAACACTATGATCAAGCATTGCAAATGATGATGACTTGGCATGTTTAACACAAAGTCACAGGGCCTTATTACACAGGGGTGTTACAATTCTCCTCCTCTAAAAGAAATTCTCGTCCCGAGAATTCAGGAGGTAGAAGAAAAGAGGTCGGGGTATTCCTCCCGAAGATGATCCTCGCGTTCCCAAGTGGTTTCATCTTCTGTATGATTTGACCACTGCACTTTCAGGAACTTGGTCGTCTTCTCACGGGTCCGACGTTCAGCGTGATCGAGAATGCGGATCGGATGCTCTTTATAAGATAGATCATCCTGCAATTCGAGCAATTCGTGATCCACTGCTCGGTGCGGAGATTCCTTGAAGCAACGGCGAAGTTGTGACACATGGAAGACGTCGTGGATATGAGAGAATTGCGGTGGCAACTCCAATTTTTATGCCACCTGACCACGTCTGGCGAGAATGCGGAAGAGGCCAATGTAGCATGGACACCGCCAACCGTCGTCACCGGCTTCATCTCAGACTCCGCCGCCACCCCGCCTCCACGGAGCGGCGTCCCCAACCTCGCGCGCGATTGGATTGATCACCCGCCCGCCCGCGATCGGCCTCATCTATGCCATGCGTCCGATCTGGCCCGTCGGTTGCGCGAGCCTTCGCCGGTCCCGTGACGATTGTCCCGAGTACGGCGCACCCCTCCACCGATCGAGCATCAGGCTGCCGCTGCGTTGCCCCATCGGGCCGCAGTGCTGCCGCCTCGTGGTTCTCCCCACGGCTGCACCGACTCGCGCACCGCCGCTACGTCGCCCCTTCGGGCCGTATCGCCGTGTCACGTGGTCCCCTCTGCCGCCCTAGGCCATCCCCGTGGCTGCACCGACCCGCGCAATGCCCCTTCGGGACGTAGCGCCGCGACACGCGGTCCACACCGCCGCTCGAGGTCTTCCCCGCCGTAGCACTGACCGGCACGCTGCCGCTACGTCACCCCTTCAGGCCATAGCGCCGCGGCGCGCGGTCCACTCCGTCGTCCTCGCGCGTTGACTTGTATGTGGTACGCGCCGCGCCATCTCCCTAGGCGCGGGAATGCCACCGTCCGCGCCGGCCTTTGTCATGCTGTTGGGTTCTTCCTCGCCTACTTCGAGCACCGCCGCCGTGCTCCTAACCAAGCCGGCTTGACGCAGAGGTATGGTTGTGCAGCGGTGACAGTCGGTTCTCTAGCCTAGTGCACGTAGCTGTTGGAATTGCGGAAAAGTGGCGGGGACAACACATGACTGGCTTCGACGAGCTCCGGGGTGAAAACCTTGGCATTGCTCGGATATGCTTGGATGATTCTTTAGTGTGAAAACCTAGAATCTGGCCTTTGGTGGTTAGTCCGGTGACGGCGGCGCTTGATCGTCGCTCCCTTTTTGAAGGTGTTCCATTGAAGAACCTCGTTGCCCTTGTGGTGTTATGAGATGGTTGGTGCGGATATGGTCATATTTGTAGTTTGTCGATCGCGGATATGATTGCTTTTTTTCTTTCTATTTCCTCGCTTACGCATAGCTTTGGTCTTATATGACATTGCTATTTGTCAGCGTGTTTTTATGTGTGTTTGTGTGTTGATGTTGACTGTGTGAATCCTAGTTATGCATATGCACAGAGGGCGGGTGTGTGCTCATTATGTTTGTATCCACCTGAAACTTCATTTTGAGTAAAGAAATTCACCCTTTATCAAAAAAATCACACACGGTTGGCATTTTCTAACTCCCCAACCGTGTGTGATACGCACATCAAAAAAGGTTTTCACTTAGCGTTAGCGTGTGTGATACGCACATCACATAAAGTTTTCACTTAGCGTTAGCGTGTGTGACAAGGGGCTTAATATCATAATTCTGCGCTACTGCTTGTCTGGATGAAACAGCGGAGCGTGCATCCGGTCAGGCGCTCGATTGGTGGGCAGACGGGAATCATTAGGCTTTATGTAAGTGGAGGATATATTCTGGACTTTATAAAGCTAAAAGGATGAGGACACATCACTTTATAAAGCACATGTGCGTGGCACAGAATGATACATCACTTTGTAGGAGTACATCACAAGGATTGAACTGTGGTGTGAGCGAGAAGAAACTAGTATTCCCTCGACTCTGCATGCACTGTTATCCACAAACCATTCTTTTAAAACCATACGGCTGGCGTCTTTCTCCTTCCTCTGTCTGATGAAAGGAAAAGGAAAGGAAAACAAAATCCAAGTCTTCCGTTCGTCCCTCAACCACCAGAACACGTACCACTGCATTCAATACTCAATACCATGGAACAAGTGAGCAGCTACGGTAATCCAATCAAATCAAACCGCCCTTGATCCATCCTCTCGCCGCCGTGACAGATCAAGAAGGCCGAATCATTGCTCCACCTCCGTCATCTTCGTTGCATCCGGCCGGCTGCGCCACAGTAAGCTCAAGATCCGGTGGGGCGGCGGCTGCGTTGGTGGAGTGGAACTGTGCAGGTTTAACTTCTTTGCTCTCACCTTTCTATCTAATAATCCCTTTCTTCATTGCATCGTGATATACAGGCGGGAGTGGGCAAGAAAGAAGCTAGCAAGTGGGATCCGGGAGCGTCCGCCATCCACCATGGAGTTCGCCACTGGGGCGTTGGGCACCCTCCTCCCCAAGCTGGGGGAGCTGCTCCTGGATGAGTACAACCTGCACAAGGGTCTGAAGATGGGGATCAAGGACCTGATGGACGAGCTCCTGGTTATACAAGCTGCACTTGTGAGGGTGTCGGACGTGCCACTGGATCAGCTTGATCCGTTGGTCAAGATTTGGGCTAACGACGTCAGGGAGCTATCATATGCCATCGAGGACAGCCTGGACTCGTTCATGGTGCATGTCGAGGGTGTTGAGCCGACCAAGCCACACACATTCTTGGGGTACATCAAGAAGACCTGCAAGAAGGTCACCAAGTTCAAGACACGTCGCGAGATAGCTAATGACATCAAGGACATCAAGATCCAAGTTAGGGAGGTGAAGGAACGGTACGACAGGTACAAAGATGTTATTGGTAATACTAATGCCAGAACGGAGGTCGACCCACGTATCTTCGCTTTATACAACAAGGCATCAGATCTTGTTGGCATTGACGAGGCAATCGAAGAGGTAATGAAGATATTATCCGACCACAGTGACGCGTCCAACAATAAACTCAAGACCATCTCTATTGTCGGACCAGGAGGATTGGGCAAGACAACTCTGGCTAAAGTTGTTTATGACAAGCTTAACAATCAATTTATCTATGAGGCTACCTCGCAAAAAGAAAAAAAAAATATTATCTATGGGGCATTTGTTCCGGTTGGTCAGAATCCTGACATGAAGAAAGTTCTCAGGGACATCCTCCATGAACTTGACAAGCAAAGTTCCATCAACATTACTGCATCTAAAATGGATGTACGGCAGCTCATCGACATGGTGCGTGAATTTCTTAAGGACAAGAGGTACAAATTTAATCTCTCACCCTATGCTACTCACTACGTGCTATGTCACCCCCGTCTACATTGTATACTAGATTTGTATTTTGGCTAGATATTTGCTGACAATATGTCACATTAATGGGGTGTGGTATATTCTCTTGTCTTCGCTGTATTATGGAACCAAGGGGAGGTGGGCCAGCAGGCACGATTAGTGGCATTGGTTGTTGGACATCAGACGGAAGGTGCTAGAGCATCCCTAGTACATGTTCTTATGTGAATGTCATCCCCTCTTTATCCCTTCTCTCTTCTTCCATCTCTTCTACTATAGTGGACTCAGCTATAATCCGTTCTTCATGTATCTACCCACCCACTGTCATGGCAGGATCCTCAAAAGTATGCGCGTGCCGCCGGGGGGGGGGGGTAGGTGCGCGAGAAATAGAGGTGTGAATAATGGGCCGGCCAGAGCCGTAGGAGAGAACACGTGGAGGTGGCCTTGGAGTACAAGGATTGGAGGACACATGCGAGAGGTACCCATGTGCAGGTCGGAAGTTATGGAGCACGTGTAGGGTTGGCAAGAACTTTGTTGGCGTGGGAGTTAGCACCTAAAGCAAAATTTTGTGTTCCTAGCTAGCTAGCTAACTTTCCTCTATCCTTTCTTTTTTTTCCTTCACATCCTACATGTTAATGCAAATGGTTTACGTTTATAAGTTATTGTAAAAAACGTTCTAACAATCAATCCGATTTTCTAGCAGTGCTTCATGAAACATTTTACGATTATAAGTAAGTGTTGTTATGTACTAGTATTGTTATGTAGTTGTTCTTGTGGTGTCAAAAGATCATTTGTGCATATATAGTCGTTGTTGTAGTTTGTCGATCGTTGTTTTGATCGCTTTGGGGTTTTTAAAAATTTTCTTTTCTCGTTTACGCATAATGTTGGTCTTGTATGACTTTGCTATTCATCGGCGTGTTTATTTGCGTGTGTACTTTACTGTTGGCTATGTGCATCCTAACTATGCAGAGGCCAGGTGTGTGCTCATTGTCTTTGTATCCACTCGATGCTTCATTTTGAGTTTGTAAAATCCACCCTATTCTCAAAAAATGTAGTGTTGGAAAGTTTTATGATTAGAAGTAAATTTTCGTCATAAAAATCTAGCTTTCTTGTAGTGGTGGAAGCGTTTTACGATTACAAGTAGATATCGTTAGAAATTTCTCATAGAGCATCACCCCTACCATATTTAAGACTATAAGAAAATGATGTTCATCTATTGATTGCTATAAATGTTTCATCAAGCACTCATATTTAGAAGTGTTAGTGCCTTATTTTTTTTAGTGGTTGGCGTGCTTTCTTGTTTTAGTAGATAGTACTATATACTCTAGATATATCGTTTTGCTAATTCGAGCCTCCTACTTTCTAATGCAAATAGGTACTTTATTGTTATTGACGACATATGGGATATACCGACATGGGAAATTTTAAAGCGTGCTTTAGTTGATAGTAACTCTGGAAGTAGAATAATCACAACTACTCGCATTGTTGAAGTTGCCAAAAAAGTTGGTGGTGTTTATAACATGAAACCGCTTTCTGATGTTGACTCGGAATGCTTATTCTATACAAGAACATGTGGTGGTGAAGGAGTAAGTTCGGCTCACCAACCTACTGAGGTGACTAACAAAATTATAAAGAAATGTGGTGGTGTGCCATTAGCTATCATTACAATAGCCAGCTTGCTTGTCGGAAAACGGAGTGAGGATTGGTCTAAGGTGTATGATGCCATTGGTTTTGGGCATGAAGAAAATGAAGTGGTTCATAACACAAGGAAAATATTGTCTTTTAGCTATTATGATCTACCTTCCAATCTAAAGACATGTTTATTGTATCTAAGTATGTTTCCTGAAGATCGCTTTATTGAGAAAAACTCACTCATATGGAGGTGGGTCTCCGAAGGTTTTGTCCCAGATAGAGAAGGGATAGGGTCATTTGAGCTAGGAGAGACCTATTTCAATGAGCTAGTAAACAAAAGCATGATACGGTGGATAAAGCCTGCTGAAGATGAGGAAACCACAGGTGGTTGTCGTGTCCATGACATGGTGCTTGATCTCATCCGCACCATATCAAAAGATGTAAACTTTGTTACAGTGCATGACAGGGAGCAGCACAGTACATATTCGCGAGGCAAACGAACCAATGGGGTTCGTAGATTAGCACATCATGGAAGAAGTGTGGAACACAGATCTAGCATTGAATTGGAACATGTACGATCATTTAATGCTATCTCGTGCAGTGATAGTGGGATGCCCCTGCTTTTCAGCTTTAAAGTATTACGTGTGCTAGTTATAGAGGATTGTGGTTTTTGGAAAGGTTGCAGTCTCGAGCATCTTGGGAAGTTGGTCCACCTGAGGTACCTAGGACTAGTAAATACATCGGTCAAGCTCCCCGAAGACATAGGACATGATCTAAAGTTTCTTGAGATATTGGACGTAAGGGGTCGTATGATAAGACAGTTGCCACCGTCTATTGGTGAGCTAAGGAATTTGAGGTGCCTGTGGGCCGATGGGTGTACAGAGATGAAGGGCCAGATAGGGAAACTGACGTCCCTTGAAGAGCTACAGCTACATTCGGTGGACAAGTGCCCAAGCTTCTGGACAGAGGTGGGGAAGCTGACAAAGTTGAGGGTACTCAAGATCTATTTCAACGAAATGGATGGGGCTGCGGCCAAGGCTCTGGTGGAGTCTCTGTGCAACCTTCACAAGATTCAAAGTCTGAAAGTGAATCACTATAATGTCTCAATGAAATTGGCAGTGCTCCTGGCTGATCATGGAAAAATAATTCATGGTGATAATGCAGATTCGCCTGTCTTTGGTGGTAGTTTGGAACAGCTGGCTCCCAGTTCAAAGCTCCGTTTGTTGACTCTTCCTAGGATAACTATAGACAGGGTACCGTCCTGGATCAATTCTTTATGTGTTCCGCTTCTCTCTCACCTGTGGTTACATGTGGAGGTGGTAGAAGAAGCGGACATTCAATCCCTTGGAAGTCTGCCGTCGCTCTACTACCTCGTTCTCTTGAGCGAGGAGAAAAATGGCATTCCATATACCATTGGTAGCGATGGGTTTCACAAGCTGAGGCGGTTGGTGATGAAGAATATAGAGATCAGTATTGGAGAAGGAGCATTGCCAATGCTTGAAATACTGTTATATAGTGCCAGCGCCCGAAGAAAGGACGCAGCCAGCTTGGTGCCGCGCAACAATAGCTGGCCTTTTCTGAAGAGGGTCACCTGTTATCTTGACTGCGCTAACAGCGGTAACTCGGAAATAGAGGCAGTGGAGTCAGCGCTGAAGAGGTTCACCCGTTATCTTGACTTCGCTGACAGCGGCAACATGGAAGTGGAGGCAGTGGAGTCAGTGCTGACGGACGCTGCTTTGGTTTTTTGTGGGCACGCTGCAAAAACACACCCTGGTCTTGTCATAGTAAGGGAGAACTACGACCTGAAGGCAAGTCTACTCATTGATGAACTCGAGTGGATGCTATGTGGTTTGAACAAATCTGAGGGGTTGTACCGTACTGCATACCAAGAAGAAAGTATACAAGACAGGATTACATTACTCGAGACTTTATTGCGTGACGATGCCAAGCCTCGAGGCTTGTGGTATGACGAGCAAGAGATACATGGCTTTGTTACCAAATTTAAGAGTTTGGTCAATGATGATTCAGGTACTAACCAAGAACAGGTACGTACATACTAGTACAACAAATCGAGATATCGCTATATGTATAAATTTTATATCATGCCACTGATGCCCGGCCGGCCGGTTTGTGTGTGTCTCTTCTCCAGCCGGACAATGGTTGTGATCAAGCATCATGCTGTGGGGATCATCGGGAGGGGGCAGTTTACGAGTCTCATCTCCAGACTGACAATGTTAGTGATCAAGCATCGTGCCATGGGGATCATCAGGAGGGGACGTCTCATCTCCATTGGGACAATGGAAGCGATTATGCATCAAGTTGTTGTGATTATGAGGAGGAGGCGAGCCAACATTGAATTGGCTCCAGCCGGACAATGGTACACTATCCCGCTCTCTGTCTCGATCTCTTTTCTTTCCTCCGTGCGTGTATATATCCATCCATATGCATGCACATATGTATGTCCACTTCTTTATATTGGCATCAATTAAGCGAAGGGCAATTAGTTACTACTGTTCTTCTTTCGTATTTCCCCCAATTAATCAATCTCGACAAATTTTGCCAAGCAACTCGCTGTGTTTGTAAGTAAAACATGCTTTTCTTTTCGTGATTTTGAATTTCCAATTAAGATCATGTATAATACCTCTGTCTGTCATAATCCATCTATATATGTACCTACGCCGATCCTTAATTATATATACTCCATCAACAGTACATACAATGCATCGGTATGTTTTGCCTATTATATTGAATATTACAAAATCAGTGTTAAATTTTCTTGTTACAGGATGGTGGGATCTTGAAGCCTTCTCTAGTCTTGTTGTCAGTACTTGGAAGACCAATTAACTCAACATATGTTGAGCATAATTCGTCCATCAGTTCCAAGCAGGATCATAAAAGAAAATTGGTCTCCTTTAGCATTATACTGGTTTGCAAAAGGAAAAACTAAAAATAATTTTTAATTACTTTAGAAAAATATTTAGCAAGAGTGCATTTGGGATAAAACAAAAAAAACACTTAACTCATATTAGTAGCAAGAAAAATTAAAATGAAATAAATGACATATTATGTTTGTAGCTTGTGTCTCCTAATTATTTGATAAATAAAAAAAATAAAAAATGCCTTTCTTGTCCTTTTGTTTCTTTTTCATTCTTTTCATTTTCTCTTTTTTGGTTGGGTGGGTGGGGAGCTCCGCCTATGCTATTTTAAGGTGAGACTTATAATCGCATAGCCGGTCTCAAGCCCGGAAAAAGGAGGAGAGACCACCCATATGATCGTAGAGTGTAATATATGGTGTGTTGACTGAACAATTATAGTGAAAATCACTCAAGAATGATTACACTGGAATTCAAGAAACATTCAGGGGATACTATTGTTCTATTCGATTCAGAAGAAAGAATTGCCTTTTTTATAATAAAATAGATACTTGCTCTATCAAAGGGTCGTATATTCAAGTCAATGAATCTCTGTTGAGGCGCTAGAAGCATAGTGAGTACTGACGGTAACTCACTTATTAGCCCTTTTCTTTTCTTATTCCACTCATATTGAAGCTCTTCATTAATTGCTTTTATCACTTATACACACTTCACTTTGAAACATTATATATTCTCTAAACTTTTCCCATCTTTGCTGCCAATTTTTCGGTAAGGAGGGCGGGCCTATGGATTTTTGCTGCTTGTCTGTCTGAAGCACTCTACATACACTTTCTTTTTAAGAAATCGTTTACCTGATTTTGTGTCTGCTGCTTATGATATGACTTACTGTTCATGTTTTGATCAACCTGTGTATATGCTGATAACCATTCACAGCATATATAAGTATCCATCTGCAGTACTATTCTAACTTCGGATACATATATATTACAATGTTAAAGCTCCAATTTTCTTCCAGTTTTTAAGCTAGTTTGGTGATACAGAGTGTAATATATGTTGTGGAATTTGTGTTTGCGAAGAAGACTGGTCTTGTAACAAAACTTCTGTTTCTAGTAGCGATTTCTGATATGCTCTTTGCTTGTAGTGACAGTGATGAGAATGGCAGTCTAGCTTTTGCTTTCAAAGAGAAGAAACTGGAGGCACCGAAGTTGGAGGTCATGCGTGCATCTTTATTACTGAGACACAAGCTTCAATCACTTTCAATTTACTAGTAGATATTTGTGATCATTTGTCTGAAGCATGCATTCCTGTTGAGAATCCAAATGTCAGCTTGTTTTGTGTCCAGACTCCATGTTCATGTTCGCACACGAACACTTCACCGTGTATCCTCGACGCCGGGGGTGATACACCATAACTCACGTCGAAGGAGGCCCGACCGGAAGCGCGGTAGGCAAGCAATCCAACGGGCGCTTTTGTAGACCCGAAACCCCACACGCCCGGAGGGACCCCGCTAGGGAGCGTGGCGGCTATGGCTGCCCTAGGTTGACCAGATCGCCCCTAGGGCCTCGTGGATCGCTGCCCTCCAACGCGAAGAACGAGTAAGAAGTAGATCAAGAGAGAAGAAAAAAGGTAAACGTAAAAAAGTAGTATATTGATTTGTCGATTGTGTGTTGTTCAATCGACCGTCACCCCTTACATATATATGAGGTGGCTGGACTTCCCGTACAAGAAAATGACTCAAATCACGTCCAAATCGTCAAAGGTTAACCTAACTCGGATTAGGAGGATCAAAACTTCCGGGCTCAAATTATATCAAGTAGCCCTCTTGCACTGATTCTGCACATTGCATATGACTTCGGATCGCTATGGTCCAAAAAGAAAAGTTGTTTCTTCTAAATATCAAATTATTTTTTAATGTTGTGTTTGTGTGGACTTTTGGTTGCAATAGTCGGTATTACAGATCTACGCCATTTTTCTTCTTCTAATTCTCATCTCTTTCAAAGTGCAACCCAGCCAGCAGAGTAATTTTAACATGCTCCCTCTTACCCCCTCTTTTCACACGTGAGGTAAGAAGATAAGAGTTAATTAGACCAGTACTTAATCAAATCAATGGCTCAGATCTATTATGTACTCTTACCTCTCATATGAAAAAGGGAGGTAAGAGGGACCATGCTAAAATTTGCCGAGCAACAAAGTTGGCACATGTCGTGGGCTCAAAAAATGCTGACTTAGATGCAACAAGAAGGCCTCGTTCGCCACTAACAGTGACAGTGTATCTAACAATCTACTGGCATTGTGTTTGCAAACAAGAATGGTTCTATTACTGATAGGTGTTTCTAGTCCATTGTTAAGCAATGGAAATGGCAGTCTAGATTGTTGCTTGACAAATTCTGTCCACTAATTAAGCGCTTCTCGCAAGAAGAGGGTAGTCACATGTGGAGTAGAAGCTACATGCACTCAAGCTGTAGGTCGTCATACCCTGCTCTAGCTTTCTGCACTTATCCGAGAGATTCATGTTTGGTTCTAAGTTCTAGTTTACCTTTTATAGGTAGTTGCAGGGAAAAACACCTTGCAAACACACCCACATGTTTCAGCTTCAGCTATACGATATCCATGTTTCATTCATTGAAAAGAAATGAAGGAACAAATTTGTATTACTTTTACTGGGGGTGCGCCAATAACTTGTGTTGTCACTTCTCTCCATCTTCTGAAATCCTGATACTTGACGATTTACCTCTGTCCTGAACTTTCTTGTGTTATATTCGGAACAAAACTGCCATGTGAAGAACAAGGACACCAGGAAGTTCTTGGATGGTATCCACACAGGCTACAAGGGCGCCATGATCAAAGAAGACTAATAGGGTCGTCTATCTGCAATCCCATCTATTTGTAGCTTGTAGCAGAAACTATGTCCTAGAAAGAGTCCATGTAGAACCAATATTACGTTGGCTTTTTTTTTTTTTGAGTGAATCACAAGTTGATCTCGATCGATTTGTACTAGAAGATCGTGTGGTGTTTGCGAGCTGTTTGTTTCCTGGTTGATAAGAAAATTAAGACACATGATGTAGTCTATGATTTTGCTCAAGTTATGTACAGTACCTGTCAACAAGTGCGTAGCTGATATGGATTTAGTAGACACAGTGTTTGTGTGTGTGCATGTATGCATGTATGTATGTATGTATGTGTGTGTGTGCATGTATGTATGTAACATCTTGTTGCATGCCAGACATGAGCTGCAGGGCATGCTGATCCATGGCGAGTTTTTCCTGTTAGCAAGTAGGGCAGTTCTAGGGCGGCCGGTGTTCGCAGCACTGATTCGGACGTGGCGGCGCTGCCGTGCATGAACAGAAGACTGGGTGTGGGGGGGGGGGGGGGGGGGGGGATGACGCGTGGGTCCCACGTGTAAATGAGAGGAGGGAAAGGGATCACGCGAGCGGCGTCAGATTCCCATCGGACGGCTGTGGCTGCAGCGTATCGGTTCGGATGGACAAATGGGCAGCGGGCGGAATTGGTGTCGCTGCGCTGCGCGGCTGCTGCTGAGCCTTGGGCCGATGGCTGCAAGGGTGCTCGCGGCAGATAGCCAGATGGGATGCGGCTAGCTGGGTAGTATAGGTCAGAGCTGGCCAAACGGGACGGCATGGCACGGCATGGCCTGGCCCGCCGTAATCGTGCATGGTACGGCACGGCCCACAGGGGCACGTTTTCTAAACGGGCTGTGCTGTGCCGGCCCGCGTGCTGCGCGCTCTGGCCCAGGCACGACCCCTTTGCTAATCGGGCCGGCCCGTCGGCACGCCAGGCACGCCGGCCCATGTGCTGTTTGGCCTGCGAGGTTGTTTTTGGGCCATTTTTTACCTATTGGGCTGTTTTTAGGCCATATATATATAAAAGATAAACGGGGCGTGCCGTGCCAGCCTGCGTGCCCAGCCTCAAGGGGCCCGGCACGGCCCCTGGCATGCGGCTGGCCGGGCAAAGCTCGTTTAGCCCGTGCCGTGCCAGGCTCATGTCGCGCCGTGCCAGCGTTGCTAGCGGGCCGGCCTCGCTGGCACGACCCAGATGGCAGCTCTGGTATAACTTTAGGATTAACTCTAGTATTTATTTATTCTTTTCTACTTTTGAATTAGGTTTTGATTTCCAAATCAAACCAATTCAATTTCAAAACTTCTACAAAAACACAAATAAATCGAATACCATATTTAGGGCTTTGGAATAATGTTTCCAGCTCAAAATATTATTTAAAATACATATAATATTTTTGTAAACTTTATTTTGGGCTTTATAAGTATTCCCGACAAATCAATTTAGGGTTCTAAATATTTCCCAAAATATTTTTGAACTCCAAATAAACAACTTAATAATATTCAAAGTATTTTCAACCTATTATTTTGAAGAAGTCCTATTATCTTCTTTCATGGTTGCTTTGAATACTTTAAAGATCCAATTTAAAATCCAAAATGAATATTTGGGAAAGTCCTTTTATTCCCCCTCAATTCAATATTCATTTAAACTCCAAAAGTTCCAAATCCTAGTGAAAACTAGCCAAGATCAAGCAACACAAGCAAAGTTTTATTTAATCTTATTTAAATAGTTAACACTCAAAAATTTAGAATTTTGGAGTGTTACAGGTGAAAATCATTCCTCTCTTTTCGATGCAGTAGGTCATCAACACATACGTTATCCCTGATACTCCCACTCCCTGCACAATAGAAGTCCAAAGTTTCAGTGGAATCTGAGCACGTCACACTGAATTTTGAACCATTCTTGTGCCACACCAAGGAACATGTCTGACTTCGTGGGGCCATGTGTTCACAAATATCAGAGCCAAGGAGGATTGGAATTCGGTTTTCTTACATACCAAATTCAACTCCATGTAAATCGTATTTTACAAGTTATACTAGCTAGGTCAAAAAGTTGGTTTCAGACCATTCTGATTTATGTGCAGGCAAGTATAATGAAATAGATGTACTCAAGAAAAGAAAACTAGTGGTCTCTTTTTTTGTATATAATAACGAAATCTTTTATTGGTTATTTGCAGATTGTTGGTTGTTCGAGCCATCTTATATACCGCGCAAATAATGGTCCTGATCTTTATATTTCCTCGGCGGTGCCCAGTGCCCCTATTTGTAGTGATCTCAACAAGGCCATGAATGTAGGGTACTTCGTGGGCTTCCCTTGCATCAGTATCCCGAGCCCAGCATCCATCTCACCTTGGCACCTTGCTACTGCTGAGGCCGGTAGTGCCATTTCCAGAATGTTCTTGGACCAAAGATGTTCTGTGAGTCAGGGAATCACCCATGTACTGGCTCGGCAGTGTCGCGCCACCGACCAATGCCAGTGCTTCTGCGATCTTCTCAAGACCCTTCTCGCTCCTCACATCTCCTATTTCCATCCTACGTAACTAGTTTCAGTATGGACGAACATGTTTTTGTCTTGAAGAGATATGTCAATTAAGACACTGACCGGAGACAAATGGCCATGAAGAAGGTGAAGTTGGATCGGTGAGAAGGCATCAAGCCAAGGTCAGTACTCAGCCATGATAGAAATTACAAGGATTCTCGCAAGCAGCAAGGAGAGTGTGGCAACACGGGCTCCAGTTGTATAACTTGTCATATAATCTAGTAGGAATCACAACTCGTCCTACTCCAGCTATTACCACACTAAAATGGTAGTGTTTATGATGGTATGCATCTCAAATGATGTTTAACTAGAATTTCTAAAATAGACTAATGATTTAATAAGCATGACCATTCTCTTCTTCCAATATAATTGAATGATCCTACCTTTTCGAGGTTCTTAAGAGAAATATAATGGCTTGTCTATCATATGCCAAACCGACATTCCAGGCCATTCCAACAGTCCAATGGTTGATGAACCATTAACAAAAGTAATGGAGCATCACCAGTGCAGAAACGCATGAGGAATAATGGCTTCATCCAACACAACAGAAGAGGCACTTGTATGCAACATGATTGAACGATCATTGTTGAGGATGGTAGGTGGGGCCATGTAATATGGAGGTGACTCATTTGAATGTGTGAGAACTCATCATATATGCATATCCCATGTGAAATGTCCAGGGGAGAAAACCTCACCTTATTTGGTTGCCTGCATTGGCTTAATCTGGCCAACTAGAGCTCGTGTTTGGTTGCCAATGTCAGGTTGTTTCATTCTTGCATCAAGTTAACACATTTGATGAGTGGTGAGCTTACTAGGAACTTGAAAGTGCATCTCTTAGATACCCTTATTGGGTTTTGGTGAATAATGGCAAACCAATTTTGTGGACTAACTACTTATCAAGGAATTTAGTCCCCATGAATTGTGTGGATATCATTTGTGTCCCCTACCTCCAACTTTTGAATATGGTGTCTACCTCAACTTTAGATTGCAATTTATAGGCTTTTGGTGAATCAAAGATTCACATTGAGTGTAGGACAACCATACTATCAAGACGGGCACAAGCAAATGTCCTTTGGCTTTGAACCCCTTGAAAGAGCCCAAGCCAAAGATTCTCAAAAGTATCCACTTTAGCCCATCTACATTTGAGATATTCCTAAGACCCAATACCACCGTGTTTTCCTTAACCGCTAATACCGGGCCTGTCTGAGTGTGCTAACCCTTGAAAGCCAAACCCAATTTTTCCCCAATTCGGAACTGCCGCTCATTTTTTGTTCCAGTATTGCGAGGCCAAACTTCTTTGAGACATTCTCTATTAGTTCCGACACTTTCGGGCCTAAATTTTCACACGGCACTTCTGAAAAACTTTTGATTTGCTTCTCTATCAGGTCATGGTATAAGCCAGTACCTCCGAGCATTTTCACCCGGTACTTCCGAGCTGCGACTTTGCCATTTCTACACAAGTTTCAGGTGAGGACTGCTCTTCTACCACGGTACTACCGAGATATTGGTTTTACTCGGTACTTCCAAGATAGTTCTATGTACGCAGAATAGAGCCATAGTAGTAGCCATCGTCGAAGCACAGGTACGATGCCGTTGGGAACTGCGCCACAATCTCAGAATCCTACTCGTCCGGTGCTCTGCGGCTTTTGAGCTCATGTGCTTCCATCTTCAACATTCCTGCCCAGAGTTGTAGCTATGCCCATACGGAGATGGCATCCTCCATCCATGCTAATCCACTGCTTTTCCACCACCACACTGTTGCCTCTCCTGCTCAACGATGCTTCCCCATGCATGAACTTGCACTGTCCTAGGTCTCCGCCTCAATGACCATAACCAATGGGGCTGATTCGCAACTCACCCGCTCTAGCTCACATGGATGGGGGGCCAATGACATCATCTAAAACGACATAAGATAAAATATGAGACAATTACATGTATCGGGTTTGATCAAAGTTTTAAATAGCGGGCTATGTCATTTAGCTGTTCTCTACAAGATATAGGGATGCTATAGCGGAGCCATAGCGGGCTATTTAAAACTTTAGATTTGATTGCTAATGGTTGATGATGACAAGAGGGACCAGACTAGAAGAAGATGTACCTTGTGGCATGTGCGAGAACTGAGCATGTATATCCATGTGAGATGCATTGCTGCAGCGCTTGATTACATCCACTTCTTATGATACGCTCCTCCTTCCTAGTAGATATCCCTCACACGTTCTTAAGATCCACCTTCTTGGTGTGTGTGTGTGTGTGTGGTGGCGGGGTGAGCACTTGTTTCTCTACAGGGCAAAATTTAAGCCATTAGGCATGTGAGGGATCGGGAAAGGAAGTGTCACTTGCATCGTCTAAACTTCGAGAAATTGACAGAAAGTGTAAGGCCTTGAACACTTGTATTCTTCCTCTCAGGGGTGATAAATAGATTACATCAGAGTGAGAGAGGAAGAAGGAAGAGACGCACGTACAACAGACCAACAACCTGAATCCTATTCTCTAGCTATACTGTTGCAGGTTACGTGCGGATAGAGCAGCCATGCAGGCGTGCATGAAAGGGCTTGACCTGATCAGCTGACGTGATCATCTCCAGGATAGTAGGGCAGTAAGGCGTCATCGGCATGCAGTCTAACAGAAATGACATTAAGATATCTACTGTCTACTTTAGTTCATCAACAAAATCTTCGAAATCCTCTACTACGGTGTAGGTGTCCCTACGAGCTTCTTTCGAAATCCACCACGCTCTCAGATGTATATCTTAGCGATCATTAACATTTGTGTAGACTAGACAAGCTATAGGCGCACTAATCGTGTCTTTCTAAAAGAACTTCTAATTTGGAATCAAAGTTTACATATGTTAATGAGTGGGTGAGTACAGCTGACGTCCTTTGGACCACCTTTTGGTTCACCGACGAATCAACAAGCCATATTATATGCGTAGAATGCGATTCAAAGAGAGTGTATTGTCGGCCTTCACTGTCAATCCTGCAACCATACAGATACGTATACCTACAATTTGGGTGTTAGGCAAGATGGCACTGATACCTTGTCGGTGACTTCGGAGACAATGATGTATTCAGGTTCAAGTTGTCATATGTTCAAAATGTATCTATTTCTTTGGAATTTGAATTAAGTTTTTCTGTAAACATTTGATTACTGTCTGGGCATAACACTTTGCTACTATTATGTTTGTCTGAAGGTAAGTTCGCGGGGTGTAAAATAATAAGATCCTGACGCTAACATAGTCACAAGAAAAATGGGTTGTTTCTACAGCCCAACATGGGGCCCACATTGCCCGGCTTGTCATGCCACCAGGTTGTGATGGGCACACAGGACGGGAGGGTGCCACCTTCCTCCTTGGACTGAGGTTTTCGCTTTGACCTCTACGCCTTCTAGATATTTATTTTGTGACTAGTAAATGCGTATGTGCAATGCACATTGATATGAGGCAGAAAATTAATTGCATGTTGACATCAGACAGAAAAATTATTGCATGTTAATATTAGGTAGGATATCAATTACGGGTTAATTACATGGATAGTCTATATTTGGTATGTTATTAATTGCACGCTAAACATGTTAAGCACTCGCCATTGAAGCAATATAGGTCGTTGGATTGACACTATTTGATGGTTGAGATTTGTTGGATCTGTCCCTTTGGGTCTTTTAATATCGGTATAGATATAGGTTGGTTATCAAGCCAAGAGCCTGCCTATTCTGAAGCAGTGAGCGACACATCGTAATGATGTTCCAAGCAATGACAATGGCGTGGTGTGTCAAGCTGGGAGCCTACCGGTTCTGGAACCTATGCCGTGTGGTCGGTCTTTCTTGGCCACCCTCTATCTCAGGCAGGTATTTTTGGTTTACAGATTGCTAGTATTTTGCCAGTGCTATCACTGACAGTACGCTAATTCTGGTGACCGACCTGAAAACCGCAAGTAACGGCATTTTTAGCTCGCCATTAATGTCCTTTTTTTAGTAATGTGTGATATTTTTTTCCATTAGAATGTCTATTTGTATAGTACCGTTCGTCATGCTGGTGACACATAATACATTAATACTACAACATGCATTTTGAGGGACGTTTTAAATCGAAAGAGCGACGAACTGGTCATTTTAGATTCGCATGTGTTCATCATGTTGCCTCGCACACGGAAACAACTGTCTTGGTAAAATTAAAAAAACTAAGATATGCGGCAGTAGCCAGCGGCTTGCCACATTTAACTTGACCACCACAATTCCAATACTTGCTGATTGGGTTAATCTGATTGGACCTGACTAGCTTGGCCGTGCTTAATATTTCTATTAGCCAAAAATGGGGACCTGAACTATTCTCTGTCCGGCCTCGCTAACAGCAACCTAGCAAGTAGTCTGCGTATGAGCACGAGCCATGGCAACCTAGCTATGGCTAGCAAGAAGTGTTAGCTTCTTGTACAGGACGGAAACAAATAGAGAAATTAAGAAGCCATTCCAAGCTAAAGATCAGAGGGATAGACCAAGAGGGCGAGTGTTGAGCATGGAGTTCTTAAGCTAGCTAGAACTCTTATTCTCCGTCTTGCATCACATGTTAGCTCCACTTGAATTTAAGCGCGTGCAAGACTCGAAGTCACCTACCGAATTTATATCGCCCCACCCACTACAACCTTCATGTCAATCTTCTCCCTAACCGGTGCCTCCCTTACCAAATGCATTTCTTACACCGCGATATACAATTTGGAGGGGAGAACAAGAAATACAAACGGAGGAAGGTTACCGAGCGGGGCTATGGAGTTGGCTATGAATGGTTGGGCACCCTCCTTCCCAAGTTCAAGGAGATGTTAGCTCTTGGAGGAGTGTAACCTTAAGAAGAGTGTGAATGAGGGGCATTAGGGGATGAGCTCTTGTTTCTCCGAAAGGGAAAAGCATTTCAAGCCACTGGGCATGGGAGGCACCAGGAAAGGAAGAGTCACTAGCATGATTGTAATTTCTACAAATGTCCACAGGATATCGAAAACATTCCTTAGTGCATCTACTAATGTTTTAAGAATCCTCTACTAGCATATTGAAGTTTCTATGAGTTCTTCAAATTCTACAAGTTCCGAACACAATTTTGGAGATCAGTTGTGGGGAAGGCGCGCTGCTATCAGTGCTTAGAGAACTTGATTCATGTGACAGAGTGGAAAGTGGGGAACAAGCTCTATTGGCTTAATTGTACGTTCTGCACTACCGAGTACCGACCCATACTGATAATGATAGTGGTTGTTGCATGACAGTGAGTCTAACAAGGTTTCCGGTACAAACAGACGATCACGGTACCGGAGAATTATTTGCGTGATGATGATATAGCAGAAGGTAGGATCACTACCTGAAATGGATAATGTAGCGAGTGTCAGAAACACTCGGGAAATGGCACAAAACACTCGGCGAACACCTTTCTCGAGTGTCACACACACACAGGAAACAACACTTGGCCCAAATTCTGTCGTTGAAATCTACTTCACCGAGCATTTTACTCTCGCTAATGTTTTAGGGCTCGGGAAAAAAAAAGGACCACGGGAGACGCCAAGTTCCCTATCTTGTATCTTTTCCCGTGTGTTCTGTCTGTAAAAAAACACTGGGTACGGATGCCATGTGGCGCACATGCAATTGATGGCTCAGTTCATGCTTTTCCCGATTCTTTTTTTGATGACACATTTAATTATGGGAAAGTTGGTGTGGAACTTGGCCTGTACTATTTCAAGAGAAAACTTATAGTTGCATAGCGCGTCCCAAGCCCAGAGAACGGTACAGAGGCCAAGCATCTATACCAATATAAAAAGATCCAAAGGGGCAGATCCAATTAATCTCGGCCATCAAATCATGTCAATCCAACGACCTAGACTGCTTCAATGTCGAGCGCTCAACACGTTTAGCGTGCAGTTAATTTCATGCCAAATATAGTGCTAGTTATATAATAACACGCAAATAATATCCTACTTAATATCCGTATGCACTTAATATACTTCCAAATTAACGTGCATGGCACGTACACATTGACTAGTATGATCTAGAGGACCATATGGTGTGTTGACTCGGGCCATTTTATAGCACTTTTAAGATAACCTTCATATTCGGTTAACAAAACAAAAATACATCCTCAAATTCCATCAAAAGGGATTTTTTTGTCAAATTAATGCTGTGAATACTGATGTTAACTCATTTTATTATGGTGTTTTGGCTCAGTCAGTTAAACATATTGCATCCGTTTATTTCTTGGGACAATTGCATTTTTGCCCTCGGTTCCTACCCGTGGGGTTTGCCCTTACTTTTCGACTCTGCTCAGTCTTGCCCTTAGATTTATCTCCAAGGCCGTCCGAATGCCCTGCCGTCAAGATTCTGTCCGGTCAAAGGTGTTTGACCATTACTTTGAACCAAACTACCCCTGGGAAAACAGAAAAAAAAAAAGGAAAAGAGAGAGAGAGAGAGAGAGCGCTTACCTTAGGCCCAACACTGTGCAGCCGGCACAGGCCCAGCTCCCAGTCGTCTCCTTCCTTGCGCCAGAAGGACAGAGTGGGTGGACGCCGCGCGCGGCCGCTTCCGTGCCACCTCCCGCCTGCCTGCTGCATTGCCGAGACGCGGATAAGCCTGACACGTCTCCCCCGCACCGTTCTCCTGTTCTTTTTCCTTCGCTCTCGCCTGAGAGGAGACAGTCACCGCCGCTCGCTGTCGTCGTGCCCACAGCCGTAGCCTCGCCTCACTGATGTGCCCATTCTCGCCTCATTGATGTGCCCATTAGCTCCACCTCCTATCCCTCTACGTCTACACCGAATAACTCGAGCCGGGACGCCCTACAACCTCGCCATCGTCGTCGTACTCAACCTCGGGGCCGTCGAACGCTGCCGTCGATTCGCCGCCATCCGTGCGTCCCCGAGCCTGTTGAGCTGCTCTACAGACTCGCGGCGAGCCCATGTTCAAAATCCCCTTAGTCTCGCCGTCAGTTATGCCCCCTAGCTAGCTTCTCCGCACAGCCCATGAGCTCCCCGCCGCCGGCCATGTCGCCGCCGTCGCTAGAGCTAGCACACATCGCATAAGAGTACACCCCCGTGCTCAGCGAGCTCCCAGGTGTCCTTAGCGCCCCACATATCGCGCTCCCACGCACCGTAACGCTGACGTCGTCGAGGCTGTGCATGCGCCGCCGCCAAGAGCTCACTTCCGTCATGCTCAGCCACCGTTTGACCTCCCGCTTGGTCCAGACGATGCGCGCGAGTGAAAGCTACTCCCTGGTACCTCACTCCGCCGCTCCTGTGGCCTCTCGCGCGGACACCGCCGCGTTTTCAGGTCGCCGGCGGTTAATCCCCGTCGAGCTGGCATGGCGCCATTAGTTTACGCTAATTAGGTTAGGCTGTGTCACTGACGGGTGGGCCCTACTGACTAATTAACGTGCTGATTAATTTCTGTTTTCACGTGTAAGGGAGTTGGATAGGTGGAGAGAGATTATTTGGCTCTTTTTATTTAGTTTTTTGTTTTTATGGTGGGTCCTACATGTAAGTGAGAGAGAGGGGTCTTGTTTATTTCTTTTATTTTATTGTGTGGGTCCCGCATGTAAGAGAGAGGATGAGGTCTGTTTATTCCTTTAATTTTTTGAGTGGGTCCCGCATGTAAGTGACATAGCCCCTCTGCCAGCTCCGAGGGGCAGTTTGGTCCCAAAAAAATGGTCAAAGGCCTTTGACCGAATGGCACGGTGACATAAGAGCATTGCGACGACCTAATATAATTTTTTAGGGGCAAAACTGAGCAGAGTCGAAAAGTAAGGGTAAAACCCACGGGTAGAAACCAACTGAGGACAAACATGGAATTGTCCCTTACTTCTTTATTAAATTAGTTACAGTAGAGTACCAAGAAGACTACTTGCAATCTGCATGCCCCCAAAGTTTCTCTTTTTTTTGGCTATTAGTCTGAAACATTCATTTCAGAACTGAGATGGGTAGTTGTCTTGTGTACTAGAACGAATTTTCAGTATTTTTTATTGACCAGCCAACGGAGCCTGGGTTAATTTGAAGAATAGTATTCTACACTGCAGCTTCCCTTTGGAGGTATTTTACCTGATCATTTCTCCTCAGTTTGCAAACAGGAACTTTTTGAACACTTCCCTTCGGAGGTATTTTACCTTATCATTTCGCCTCAGTTTGCAAACAGGAACTTTTTGAATGCAGTGTTTAATAATAGGAATGGAGAACGTCCTTGTAGCACGGTGATAAAGACCTCCAAATGTGAGGCCGCCAACTAGGGCTCTCGCAAAATAAAGGCCTCTCGCTGAATTGTTCCCCACGTGATGTCTGGTCGTTGCCAGTGTGCGCCGCCGCTGTGGGTGGAGCCGGTTTTCGGGTCCTTTCCTCAACCTATAAAAAAAGCCATAGGGTTTCTTTCCCTAAGGGTCGAGTTTTTTATAATAGGAACTAGCAGTGTTGCTCGCGCATTTGCGCGGCTAGATTAACCACTTAGGATTTTTTTTCCTTTGCTAATTATATGGCCTCTCAATCAACCATTTTTTTCAATTAAATTCTCCACTAATTGTTTTTCATTATAGCAAAAATGAAAATCCCATGAAACATGCAAGTGCATTAGGTTGTTAAATAAATTCCTTGGCATGTGAGGTTGGAAGACCGATGCAAAACCATATATGGGCTTTCATGCCAATCTTTGTGTTTTTTCTTCTTTGATACACTCCTCCTTGTCCCTCGTTTTGTATCATTGCTCAATAGGTTTTTGAGCAATTCCCTACCAAAAATTAAATCTAAACATGAAAGGCCAGTATGTAAAGTTTTCTTCTTCCACCCACATCAATCATTGGCCACATTCTTAGTTACCTTTCTTGATTAATGCTGCCTACCAACATTTGTTTCCAGAGAGATACACATCTTCAATGATGCTTATTTTTCTCCATTGATAATATTTAACTTAAATATTCTCTCTGACTCACTCCCTTCAAAACTTATTCATGATGATCATGCCCATGTTGTTTTGTACTATCTTGTATTTTAATATTTTCATTAGTTATATGAATCATCAAAAGCTAATTATATATCAAATATGTTTAAATGTATCTTTTTATGAATTTCACACGGAATGAAAATAGTATTTGGGAACTTCATTTTATTTTTTATTCCGGATCCGAATTTCATACCGAAAGTGTACTTACATATTATTCATCTGAATTTCATTTTGTTAAGTTACCAAGTATAATTGTACTCTTTATTAACCTCTATAGTTGTATCTGGTATGGATTTTCTTAACATTTTGGTTCATCTACAATTCTACACCATTGTAATAAATCATCAGTGCAAATATATCATCCTATGTCGACGAATTGTAGTGACTTATTTTCTATGGTGTTAGTGTAAAATTTAAAAGAACAGATTAGTTCGCACTATAATAGTTCGTATGTAGAGCTACGACAATTAATATACTGCGGATATATATTTCAACATAATGTTGTGCCTTGTTTTCCAATCTAACGCTTTATTGTATAATATATATATTTCAACCTAATGTTGTGGCTTGTTTTCCAATCGACTGCTTTACTATAATAACAGATACATTTGTTGGAAATATGCCCTAGAGGCAATAATAAATGTTATTATTTATTTCCATGTTTTTAATTAATGATTATTGTCTGTGCAATAGTTGCAATTGGTTCCTAGTCTACGTGTTAATGAGATTCAGAGGAAAACCCAAGTTACATGTGTGGAATAATAAACACCAATTAGATTCCTAATCTCGCCTCTAAGACTAGCTTAAGTGTTGCACGATGATCTTGTTTTCCTGATCATGGGCATAGTTAAAGAAATAGGGATGCCGGCAACAATGAGAACACATTGTTAGAAGAACAGTGGTGTTGAATAGACCCAGTTGATTGATATACTACGAAAACAAATCATCACGAGTTATTAGTATTTTCACACAGATGTTAACGTATGCATAAGTCCTTAGACTATGAGGGTATTAAGTTCATACCGGATGGTGTACTTTTTGGTTCGTCAAAGGTCACACGTAACAGAGTGATTATAGAGACAACTTATAGCTGCATTAGAAAAGTGTGACAAGGGACTTGATAGCTCAAGACTGGGATTTGCTCCTCCGACAATGGAGAGATATTCTTAGGGCCCTCTCGGTATTACGGTATCCATCATCTTCTGGACAGACACAGCGTGATATGATCACGGGGATGCTGGAATACAGAAACGAGAAAAGAGAACAAAACCGGTAACGAGGATAACTTGGTATAGTGATCAATAGTTGGTTCACGTAGGTACCGATAAGTCTAGCCTCCTTTTTTGTAAAGTATCATGAAGTAAAGGCAACACCCATACATCACTATGTATTCTAGATCGCAACCTGCATCTACGCATAGCACGGCTCTTGATGCCACTGTAGGGTAACGCAGCAGAAAACAAAAAATTTCCGACCTACGCACCAGCCCAGGACCACTATGGAGACTGCATACAAGGTTTGATCATTTTCGTTACCGACTCGTAGCGCAGCGGAAGTAGAGTCGATGATGATCGGCGGTGCAGATCCCCGCAGCTAGGATTTACAACCTCCCAACCGCGAGGATGTATACCCTCATCCGCGCCCAGGACAGCCCTTCGGGAGGCGGTCGAACAGTCCCCCGGACGGTGTCGCGGACAGCCCTTCGGGAGGACCTTCGAAACTCAAACGGTCACTCGGACAGCCCTTCGGGAGGACTCACAGAACTCGGACCGTCACTTGGACAGCCCTTCGGGAGGCACTCTCGAACAGCCCCTCGGGCACTAAGATCAAAACTACGACCTCTCTACAGAGTTGCACACATACGGTGTCATCTATCCGGCAGGGCTTCGCCGTCCAGAACTAGTTCCCACCGGAACCCAGACAGCCTTTCGGCTCTACGAAACTATTTCGCGGAGAGGGAGAGAAGAAGCCAGATCATTGCAATGGCATGTATATGTGAGAAAGAGTGAGTCTTTAGGCAGCCCCCTCCACCCCTATTTATAGGCCAAGCCCAAGGGTGGCTTCTCCAAGAAGCCAAGGGGAAAAATACCAAAGGACCCTCAAGGTGGCTTCTCCAAGAAGCCACCCAAAAAGCACTTTCACTATTCATGACGACATTTTTCAGCGTCCGTTCGAACTGAAAATATTTATGTGGGCTCAGAACATTTCCAGTACCCACCAAAATAATTTTCAATGCGTTCTGGAACAATTCCAGATTAGTGATTTTCATCTGCGAAAAGCATCTGAAGTGGTTCCGGCAGCTCCGGAACATTTTCGGTTTTTCTTCCAGAAAATTCCCAAAAGTTTCCAGAATGATTCTGGCACCCTCCAAGAATTATCGGGCATGTGCCGAAACCAACTTGACTTTATGGTATCCTCTGAAACAACTTTTCAGTTTCACCGGAACTCATCCGGTGACCTCTCTCTGCGGAACTTTTCCGCTGTCCGAAACTTTTTCGGTGATTTTCTCTCAGACTCCCTGTCTAGTATTCAGCAGATAGATGACCCTTAAGCGTGTGACCCTATAGGTTCGGTGAAGTATAGACATGACACGGAACCCCTTCCGATCAATGATCAACATCGGAGCCGTGGACACCCATATTGACCCCTATACCCACACGAATGAATATTCGAGTGAACCTCCAGTTGCCGTGTGCTATTCCTGTTGCTTCGCGATATGTTACAAATACCCGAGGTGAGACATGATGGCATTCCCGTGGATCAACAACTTGTCCACTATGCTAGTTACCTCGTTACCGGTATTGTTCTCTTTTCTCGTTACCGTGTTCCGGCATCCCCGTGATCAAATCACAAAGTGTCTGGCCAGACGATGATGGATACCGTAACACCGAGAGGGCCCAGAGATATCTCTCCATCATCGGAGGAGCAAATCCCAATCTTGAGCTATCAAGTTACTTAACATACTTTCCCATGAACCCGTAAGCCGCCGTAATAGCCATCCAGTTACGGATGACGTTTAACAAACCCCAAAGTTCATGAATCAAGCATGAAGAAACTCAATACTCTCATGGTCTGAGGAATCATGCAAACGTTAACCATCTCTGTGTTATTAACCATTAACTTGTGACGAAAGAATCTCATAGCATAACATCAATCGGGTCGATTCAACACAAATGTTCTTCTAACACCGTGCCCTCAAAGTTGCTGGCATAGACATGCCCATGATCAGGAAAACAGAACCATCATGCAACACTTGAGCTAGTCTTAGAGGCCAGACTAGGAATACATTTTACCGTTTATTATCCCACACGTGCATATGAGTCTTCCTCCGAGCCTCGTTTTATTTGCAGACTCGAGAATCATTGCAGTTATAGCATGGAACATAAACCTAATTATGAACAGGGAGATAATCAATAACATTTATTATTGCCTCTAGGGCATATCTCCTACAGACTCCCACTTGCACTCGAGTCAATAATCTAGTTAATGCTAATGCACTTTACACCTGTGGCACACCGGTGTAAATATGCTTCGCTTGTGGTATAGCCTGAATGTCCAACGGATCTGACGACTTCAGCTCCGTGTGTATCTTTGCATATCCTCGCGTTTTCACGCTTTCACAAAAGTGATATTTTGTGTGGACTTAGCTTGGTATGTATGCGAATCACAGGTCGAACCTGGATTCCTCAGACTGAGTTATGGAGCAACTACTTGCAGTAGTGTCCCATTGACAAAAGCCATCTTGGAACCATACTAAGTTCATGAATGAACTATATGATTCAACATCTTGTTTGTCGCTTTGAAAGCGTCAACATACTTCGCCTCTGTTATAGAATTCGCCACACTAACTTGTTTGAACAAATTCCAACTAACTGTGCCACCAGATTGTGTGTTACACAAAACCCTCAATTTAAATCGAAAATCGCATGGAGCATGGATGAAGACTGTATCGATGTAACCTTTTACAACGAACTCTTCATGATCTCCGCTTGCGAGAAAACATGTCATCAGTGCTATTATAGTACTCAATGACCCTTTTTCACTGTTGTCCCATGATCAGAACTTTTGATCACTTTGGTATCTATACTCGCAACAACTTTGGGAGTATTGGACATATCTGGTTTTTTTTTACATACCATGGAATACATGATTAATCCAAACACAAGAGTGTGTGGAATCTCCATCATGTATTTTGCTCATCAGTGTTTTGGGACACCGAGTCTTGCAAAAACTCTTTCCATGTGACTTCGGCAAGAATCACTCCTTGACGTTTTTAATGCTAAAAGGTTTTAGCATTTTGTCAATATGTATCTTTGCTCAGCCCCATCAGGTAAATCTATCTCCATAGTTCATCATGCCTAATATCAAGGCTATTTAGCCCAAGAACTTCATCGAAAAACTATTTTCAAATGAAGTCCTTATTCGTGTCAAGAAATTTATTTCCAATTAACAATGTGTCAAGCACACAACGTTTTTTAGAAATTTTATTATGCTCCCACTTACTTTCTTGAATTACAAGCATCTTCGTGACCCATTGATGAAGTCAAACCCCTTTGACCATTTCATCAAAACACGAAGATTCCAACTCCATTTTGCTCTCTTCTGTCCATTGCTGGAACTCTGAAGTTTGCACCCTTACTAGCATCCTCTGGATAGACAAAATACCTTGGACTGTAACACATGCAAGTCCTTGGTTTCATTTCCATCAGATGGAAATCCTTTTGTCATCCTTGTTTTATATCTCATGATTGAAATATGTATTAATTGCTAGTTCAACCCGAACCGACTTTAAGCATCGCTACGGTGAGACAATCTCATCGTAGTCAACTCCTTGAACTTGTTTTTGTAACAAGTCGAGCTTTATGGATAAAACATTTTATCCATATCAGTTTTAAGTTCCATAAATATTCGTTAGACTCTAAGTCTTCTGAAAGGTGTATCAAGGTTTTAATCTTGAATCACTTATATGGAAACTAACTCAGGTTGTATTGGCATTTAGCCAATTCCGGAGTCAGGGCCCATCAACGCTTCCTTGTGTATCGTAGGTATACTGTTGTCTAACAACAATATCTCGTTTGCGCACCTGAGAGGTTTGCACGAGCCTTGCCTACGTGGTTCAGCTGCAAGTTCGACCGAAGTCCATACATTTTATTGTAGAGACTTCCGTATCAGTCGCAGTAGGAAAACCTGGAATTACTTCCAAGGTCTCTTTCCTTTGATCTGATGACGAAGATACTGTTTATCTCGTCGAGTTGCACTATTCTCCCACTCACCTTTTTGAAAGAACCATTTTCTTCAAAAAGCATACCGTTCTTAGTGGCAAACCTATTTGCCTCGGCATAGTGAGGGAGGAATACCCAATTGCTTGGGATAACCTACAAAGTAGCACTTGTCTGATTTGGAATAGGTTTGTAACCTTTTACACAAGCCCCATATTCCAAATGTTAAGAAAAGATATAACATGGTTGGGCGTACCATACCATGGTGTCATTTCAACAGACCTGATGGAGCTCTTTTCAGTGTAAAAGGCGCAGTCTCTAAAGCATCACCTTTTAAAAGGGATAATGGCAAATTTATTTATGTCATCTTTGATCTTACCATGTCATAAATGGTTCGATTACATCTTCACGGACTTTTCACTCACAGTGGTGTTCCGGGAGGTGTAAGTTATGAAACTCTTTTCAAAACTCATCAGACATTCGCTAAACTTGTAACTCAAATATTCCTTTCTGCAATCGAATTGTAGAAACAGAATTTTCTTGTTACAATAACTTCTACTTCATTCTTGAAAACCTTTTGAATGAATTCAAAAGATCTAGACTTATGTCTCATCAAGTAAATATACATATATCTACTTGAGTCATTTCTGAAGATAGATAAATCCACTGTTTGCAATAACATTTATCGGACTACATACATCAAAATGTATGAACACCAATAAGTTCTTTGCTCGTTCCTTATGGCTTGTGAACGGTATTTCAGTCACTTTACTTTTCGGAGGAAAGTTGCAAGTGTCAGATGATTCAAAATCAAACGACATTAAAATCCATCATAATAGAATTTATCCATGCGGGTTTCTCCAATGTGACCAAATGCAGTGCCACACTTGTGTGGTATTCTCTTAGTCTTACGACATTTAGCGTCAGTGTTATGGATGTATCATATTACTATCAATATTCATAACATACATCCCATCTTGGATGGAAGTATGGCCCTTCATGTTTATTCATAATACTGAACAACAATTGTTGTTTTTATGAACAACTCTTTTGCAACAAACATTGTGCAATGGGCTAGAGTGTATGAAACTCTAAAATGAATTATGAATGTAAATCCAGAGGTAATATATTATTATCATTATTCATAACATACATCTTATTCATAATGAAAGTATGGCCCTTATGTTATTCATAACACCGAACATAAAAAGTTCTGTTATGAACAACCTTCTTGCAAGATACCTTATGCAAAGGGCTAGAGTGTGAAACTCTAAAATGAATTATGAAAATAAATACATACGGTAATACACCGATGGAAGGTATAGTAACATTTACTATGTTCCCTGTGTATACCTAAACCTCATTCCTGGCTAGTCTTTCATGCCATAGTAGTTCTTACATCGAGTTGCAACAGAAAGCAATCGAGCGGGTATCTTTGTGATTAGCTCGCAATACCCAAGAACTATATCTTTGACTAGCCTTCTATACATCAAAAACTTGTATGACATTCATACATGAGCTGGATATTCCAGTCTTCCTTTTTTCTGCCTTTATACTTCTAACAGTTTAACTTTCAGTATTTCTCCTACTCTCAGAAGAAGCACCCAACTTAAGAGTGGCGTTAGCCCCGGACTTCCTAGGCGTGAAAGTTTCACTAACACCCTTCGGACACTTCCTTTCTCTTTAAGTTGTTGTTTTATTCACCTTTCATCATATGACAGGCGTTCTTCTGGATCCCTCTCCTATCAGTCTAATGCATAGTAAAACTCCTTTACTAATAGTTTGCAAACAAACATTGCTTTGGATATCTCATATCTTTTAGCCTTTGTCTGTCTCTGAAAATGATTTTCAGATTCCATGAATATCACATAACTATCCAAACTTTCGAAGTTCGGGTCTCATGGAAGCAAACATATTCCACTTGACTGAAACAGAATTCTAGCTTTTGGATCGAAGGACGACAGTCACATGATCCATAGCATAAGCGAGAGAATACCGAAAGTATGCGATAGGACAAAGTCCTTCTCGGCACTCTTGAGGACAATCCTCACATTACGTTACCAACCGTAAAGTTTTAACCAGATATTTAACAGCTATTCAATTTTAATAGGGAAGGTGGAAACGCGAGCCATAATTCTACAACTATTATGCATATAACACTTAGACAGTGTTCACAATTAATTGCACTGAGAATTAAACAAGATAATTCTACAGTGCGCTCCCACTCAAATCAATATCTCTCATAATTGATTGTGAGTGATTCAAGATCCGCATTTCAATTCAACGCCATTGATGGTAGCATCACTGATGACGAAAATCTCAATCGGTAGGCAAACTTGCCAATCACATCTCTATGTGACTCTTGTTCATCTTTCGATGCGTGTGTTCCGAGCTCATGACTTTCATGCCTGAACATCAAGACAACCAAGTGATCTCGCTGCGAGGTCTCAACTCACCCGCCTCACACTTCTCTAATCGTTCGTACCCATGGTAGCATGTGATACCCCGAAAAGTTAGGTGCCGTGACGGTGCTACACTTGGGAGAACACTAACTACTTGATATTTTGTGAGAGATCACCCTAATAAAAGCGACTACCGCGCAATCAAGAAGGGTGCATCATAAGGGATAAACATCTCAGGCAATTCATAATAGCATGGTATGGTATAGCCCTTTCTGACGGAGAAGTCTTGTATTTCTTCGTCTTCGGCATTCGCGTCGGTGTTCACCTTCACGAAGATTGCCACCACCTTGTCGATGCACCAGATAATATTGCTATCTCTATAGCTAATAAAATAATGCATTACACAAGGTTGACACATAGGTCATTTAAAGTGCAATCATATGGCTCCAGCCATCATGCCGAATCATGACACGCAGGTCATGTTAATCAATTTACATCATATAGACATCTCATACATAATCAAATTATTATGAGTACTGCTATACCACATCATATGCACATGCAAACCCTCCTGCAAAACCAAGTTAGACGCCTCTAATTGGTTCATGCAAAATCCATTTTACGTGGCTTCTAAGGTTTCGAAACAAACCAAAGCTACCAACGTCCATCATCAAGTATGATAATTCAAGTCGCTAGATTAACAATGCGGGGTGTATGAAGCACGAGATAATAAAATCTTGAACCCCATACTAAACTTCGTCATACGCATGACCCCCGTGCAGATCATATCTGCATTGCCCTTTTGTCTGCGAAATTTCATCTTTCTTTTTAACTACGGTGGAATTCAATGAACTGTTAGCACTTCGTTGATCAATCAGGATCGCGGATTGCCAGAACATTGAAACTCCACCATGCTGTTATCAAGATCAGAAATATGCAAATTCCAGGGAAGCAACAAGAACATCGGGTAACAGATTTCATCTGCTACCCGCACAAATAATTTTCAGTAACAGAACTCATCTACTACCTAATTATATTGTGCAACACCCATACATCTCATGTATTCTAGATCGCAACCTACATCTACGCATAGCACGGCTCATGATGCCACTGTAGGGTAACGCAGCAGAAAACAAAAATTTTCCGACCTACGCACCAGCCCAGGACCACTATGGAGACTGCATACAAGGTTTGATCATTTTCGTTACCGACTCGTAGCGCAGCGGAAGTAGAGTCGATGACGATTGGCGGTGCAGATCCCCGCAGCTAGGATTTACAACCTCCCAACCGCGAGGATGTATACCCTCATCCGCCACCTGGACAGCCCTCCGGGAGGTGGTCGGACAGTCCCCCGGACGGTGTCGCGGACAGCCCTTCGGGAGGACCTTCGAAACTCGGACAGCCCTTCGGGAGGACTCACAGAACTCGGACCGTCACTTGGACAGCCCTTCGGGAGGCACTCTCGAACAGCCCCTCGGGCACTAAGATCGAAACTACGACCTCTCTACAGAGTTGCACACATACGGTGTCATCTATCCGGCAGGGCTTCGCCGTCCAGAACTAGTTCCCACCGGAACCCAGACAGCCTTTCGGCTCTACGAAACTATTTCGCGGAGAGGGAGAGAAGAAGCCAGATCATTGCAATGGCATGTATATGTGAGAAAGAGTGAGTCTTTAGGCAGCCCCCTCCACCCCTATTTATAGGCCAAGCCCAAGGGTGGCTTCTCCAAGAAGCCAAGGGGAAAAATACCAAAGGACCCTCAAGGTGGCTTCTCCAAGAAGCCACCCAAAAAGCACTTTCACTATTCATGACGACATTTTTCAGCGTCCGTTCGAACTGAAAATATTTATGTGGGCTCAGAACATTTCCAGTACCCACCAAAATAATTTTCAATGCGTTCTGGAACAATTCCAGATTAGTGATTTTCATCTGCGAAAAGCATCTGAAGTGGTTCCGGCAGCTCCGGAACATTTTCGGTTTTTCTTCCAGAAAATTCCCAAAAGTTTCCAGAATGATTCTGGCACCCTCCAAGAATTATCGGGCATGTGCCGAAACCAACTTGACTTTATGGTATCCTCTGAAACAACTTTTCAGTTTCACCGGAACTCATCCGGTGACCTCTCTCTGCGGAACTTTTCCGCTGTCCGAAACTTTTTCGGTGATTTTCTCTCAGACTCCCTGTCTAGTATTCAGCAGATAGATGACCCTTAAGCGTGTGACCCTATAGGTTCGGTGAAGTATAGACATGACACGGAACCCCTTCCGATCAATGATCAACATCGGAGCCGTGGACACCCATATTGACCCCTATACCCACACGAATGAATATTCGAGTGAACCTCCAGTTGCCGTGTGCTATTCCTGTTGCTTCGCGATATGTTACAAATACCCGAGGTGAGACATGATGGCATTCCCGTGGATCAACAACTTGTCCACTATGCTAGTTACCTCGTTACCGGTATTGTTCTCTTTTCTCGTTACCGTGTTCCGGCATCCCCGTGATCAAATCACAAAGTGTCTGGCCAGACGATGATGGATACCGTAACACCGAGAGGGCCCAGAGATATCTCTCCATCATCGGAGGAGCAAATCCCAATCTTGAGCTATCAAGTTACTTAACATACTTTCCCATGAACCCGTAAGCCGCCGTAATAGCCATCCAGTTACGGATGACGTTTAACAAACCCCAAAGTTCATGAATCAAGCATGAAGAAACTCAATACTCTCATGGTCTGAGGAATCATGCAAACGTTAACCATCTCTGTGTTATTAACCATTAACTTGTGACGAAAGAATCTCATAGCATAACATCAATCGGGTCGATTCAACACAAATGTTCTTCTAACACCGTGCCCTCAAAGTTGCTGGCATAGACATGCCCATGATCAGGAAAACAGAACCATCATGCAACACTTGAGCTAGTCTTAGAGGCCAGACTAGGAATACATTTTACCGTTTATTATCCCACACGTGCATATGAGTCTTCCTCCGAGCCTCGTTTTATTTGCAGACTCGAGAATCATTGCAGTTATAGCATGGAACATAAACCTAATTATGAACAGGGAGATAATCAATAACATTTATTATTGCCTCTAGGGCATATCTCCTACATGTTACTCATAGTATGCTAGTTGTTCAGATCAAAGATGTGCTTAAGTTCTTTGGATCTGACCTTAGTTAAGAAAGATGGAATTTTGCAAACTAGAGGGCTTGTAGATGTGATCTACATGGGGGTCATGCGTTTAACTATGTTTAGTATGGGGCTCGAGATTTTTCATTAAGTCTCGTGTTTCAGACACCCCACATGTTAAACTAGCAACTTGAATAATCATACTTGATAATGAACGTAGGTAGCAACGGTTTGCAACGAAACTGAAAGATCGAGGATGTCGCCGAGAGGGGGGGGGAGTGAATAGGCGCTTTAAAATAATTACGGTTTAGGCTTGAACAAATGCGGAATAAACCTAGCGGTTAATTTGTCATGCACAAAACCAACAACAACTAGGCTCACCTATGTGCACCAACAACTTATGCTAAGCAAGATAAATAACTAAGTGATAGCAAGATATATGACAAGAAACAATATGGCTATCACAAAGTAAAGTGCATAAGTAAAGGACTCGGGTAAGAGATAACCGAGGCATGCGGAGACGATGATGTATCCTGAAGTTCACACCCTTGCGGATGCTAATCTCCGTTTGGAGCGGTGTGGAGGCACAATGCTCCCCAAGAAGCCACTAAGGCCACCGTAATCTCCTCACGCCCTCGCACAATGCAAGATGCCGTGATTCCACTAAGGGACCCTTGAAGGCGGTCACCGAACTCGTACAAATGGCAACCCTTGGGGGCGGTCACCGAACCCGTACACTTTGGCAACCCTTGGGGGCGGTCACCGGTACCAGTCAAATTGCTCGGGGCGATCTCCACAACCTAATTGGAGACCCCGACGCTTGCCCGCAGCTTTACACCACAATGATTGAGCTCCGAACACCACCAACCGTCTAGGGCGCCCAAGCACCCAAGAGGAACAAGCTCAAGGGTACCAAGCACCCAAGAGTAATAAGCTACTCAACTTCACGTCCACGTATCACCGTGGAGAACTCAAACCGATGCACCAAATGCAATGGCAAGGGCACACGGAGTGCCCAAGTCCTTCTCTCTCAAATCCCACCAACGCAACTAATGCTAGGGAGGAAAATGAGAGGAAGAACGAAGAAGAGAACACGAAGAACTCTAAGATCTAGATCCAAAGGGTTCCCCTCACCTAGAGGATAAAGTGATTGGTGGAAATGTAGATCTAGATCTCCTCTCTCGTTTCCCCCAAAAACTAGCAAGAATCCATGGAGGGATAGAGAGATAAGCAAGCTCAAGAGAGTCAACAATGGAGTAGAGAGAAGTACTCAAGAACTTGCTAAAATGGATGGGGAACCGTTGGGGAAGAAAGCCCCTTAAATAGGTCCCCGCAAAATCTGCCCGTTATGCACACAGCCGCAGTAAAGCGGTAATACCGCTCCTAGGAGCGGTACTACCGCTTAAGCGGCTTTAGACTTGGTGAGGCAGCAGTAGTAGAGGGTGCCAGGGCGGCAGTACCGTGCGGAGCGGTACTACCGTCCGAGTGCCGCTTTACTACTGCTTAGGCAAAAAGGGCAACCGAAACCAGCACAGAACGTATTTCCTAAGAGGCAGTAGCAACGGTAGTCCATAGCGGAAGTACCGCTCAAGCGGTACTACCGTGGTACCGAGCGGTACTACCGCCTGATCACAGAAAAACTGTCCAGAGACTAAAACTGCCACAACTTCTGCAAATGAGCTCTGAATTGAGCAAACTCAAGCTTATTGGATAGAGGACGACGAGTGCTATCCAAGGTGATGGAGTATTATTCTAATGAGAATCCATAAGAGGTGGTGCGATGACACAGTATCCTCGAGATAACAGGGGTCATGCTTGAAGGTAGATCTGAATAGAGGTTGGACAGGTGAAATGATCTGTAGATGACAAGTGCTTTAGCTTGTCCGCGAAATGGGATCAAAGAAGAACAATCATGGTCGGAACCACGTTTGCGTAGTACTACTAGAAAAAAGGCTGTTAGTGGCGCACCTATTTTGGCTACTAATGGCGCACTATAGGTGCGCCACTATTATCACGCCACTACTAATAAATAGTAATGGCGCACGCCTGGTGCGCCATTACTATCTCAGGTAGTAATGGCGCACCACATGTGCGCCATTACTACCTTTTCAGGTGCGCCACTGATAACTTTTTTAATTATTTTTTGTCGATTTTTTTTTGAATTTGGAAGCGGGAAAATAGTAATGGCGCACATTCTAACCCCCACGGTGCGCCATTACTATTTTGAATTTTGAATCTGGATTTGGATCGCGATTTTTTTACCCTTTTTTTTGCTCATTTTTTTTGCTCGTTTTTTTGCACGATATTTTTTCAAATTTTGTTCTCGTTTTTGGATCTTGTACGTTCTTTTGCCGGAGAGGAGTTCGCCGGAGAGGAGTTCGCCGGAGAGGAGGGCCGAGGAGAGACCGTGAGGAGGAGAGAAGGGAGGAGGAGGAGGTCATCGGAGAGGAGCTCGCCTACATCGTCGGAGAGGAGGAGGAGGAGGTCACCGGAGAGGAGCTCGCCTACATTGCTGGAGAGGAGAGGAGGTCGCCGAGGAGAGGGTTCACCGGAGAGGAGGGAGGGAAAACCGTGAGGGGAGGGGAGGAGAGGAGGGAGGAGGAGCTCACCGGAGAGGAGGGAGGAGGAGCTCACCGAGAGAGGGAGGAGGAGATCACCGGAGAGGAGGGAGAGGAGCTCACCGGGAGGAGGGAGGAGAAACCGTGAGGAGGGAGGGGAGGAAGGAGGGAAGGAGGTCGCCGGAGAGAGGAGGAGGTCGCCGGAGAGGAGTGGGAGGAGGTCACCGGAGAGGAGGGAGGAGAGGTCGCCGGAGAGGAGGAGGGGAGTATGGTGGAGGAGAGGAGGGGAGATGGAGTGGAGGAGAGGAGGAGATGGAGTGGAGGAGAGGACCCCGCCCAACCATATATACGGCATAGTAATGGCGCACCGTGGGCAGGTGCGCCATTACTATCTTTTTCTTTATTTTTTTGATTTATTTTGAATTTTGAAGGCGGGAAGATAGTAATGGCGCACCTTGGGCAGGTGCGCCATTACTAAACTTTTTTTTATACAGTTTGAATTTTGAAGGCGGGAAGATAGTAATGGCGCACCATGGGCAGGTGCGCCATTACTGAGTTTGATTTTTTTTAATTTTTTTGCCTCTCCAGATCTTGAAAGCCCCGTAACTTTTTTCTGTTAAGTTTTTGAGGATTCTAAAAATCTTCAATGGGGTTCTCCCCGGTTGAATTCGGATATAACTTTTCAAGTAGATGATTTTTCATATAAAAAACTTTTTCATCGGAGTTCGTATGCAAAAGTTATGCCCATTTTACAAATTCTCGAGAGATTTTGCAAAAAAGTCGAAAATTCATGTTTGTAAATTTTGCTAACAACTAGACCACATATCACATGGGAATCTTATTTTCTTTTATTTTTTTGACATTTCTATCATTTTCTTTTATTTTTTTTGAAACTGAAATGGCGGTCCGGGGGGGGGGGGGGGGAGGGTGCATTTGGTGAATTTTTTGGCCACCTCAGAAAGTTAGTAGTGGCGCACCGTGGGTGTGGTGTGCCATTACTAGTTAAAACTAGTAATGGCGCACTATCCCCAGGTGCGCCATTACTAGTTTTGAAAAAAAAATTGTTAGTAGTGGCGCAAAGAGTGTGTGGTGCGCCATTACTAGTTAAAACTAGTAATGGCGCACTTTCCCCTGGTGCGCCATTACTAGTTTTGAAAAAAAAATAAAAAAAATTTGTTAGTAGTGGCGCACAGAGGGTGTGGTGCGCCATTACTAGTTAAAACTAGTAATGGCGCACTTTCCCCTGGTGCGCCATTACTAGTTTTGAAAAAGAAAAAAAATTGTTAGTAGTGGCGCACCGTGGGTGTGGTGCGCCATTAGTAATATGGCCATTAATGGCGTACCTATATCTGGTGCGCCACTGCTGCGCCATTAATGTCCATATTAGCTATAGCCGTTTTTCTAGTAGCGTACAAGATGAACTTATAACAAGGGGTATTTATTTTTACGAGCAGCTTCCATGATAAGTTCTACATCGGGTCCATGGGCATGAACACAAAGGTTCAAGGTCGACTCCCACTTCTTCAATGCATAACCTTTCATTTACTTCTCGCTTTTAGTGAGGTTGAAATGTTGAAAATTTATCTGGCGTAACACCAGTAGAGTATGACTCGTAGAAGTTTTCGGGGTTCTCGCTGATGGCAGAAGCATAGATACCACCCATCGGGAAATTTTACGAATCTATACAACCATCAAGCAAGCAAGGGATACGAGTTTGAGAGTGGAGTATCGGGGTCAAAGCAGATGATACAATTTACCGAAGGTATTATGTATCAGAGGGGGAACTAACAAGGTTATGGAATATGGAGGACACTATTAGATAATATTCCAACAAGGACCTGGCGGACCACAAAGGATATGATTGTGAGTATCGGCACTCAATCAGATAAAGAAGGGATGCAAAGGCATCAGATTATAGAAACATCGAAATAATTCAACGCTTAAGCAAAACGGGATTATGATTCCAAAACGAAGGATCAGAAGCAGAGGCTCTGATCAAAGGAACGAGTAAGTTGGATGGAACTAGATGGACAATTGATTGTAACTTGAGCCGGAGGAATGAATTAGTAGGAAAGAGCGGATGATCGCGAGTATTCACACACTTGTTGAATCAATGGGATCAGAATGATAGTGTCAAGGGATGTCAACGAGGATTACTTGACATATGGAACTATCCATAATGCAAGCAGATTAGAAGAATATCAAAAGCAGTAGGCTACAAAGGAATCTCGGAAAGTCAGATAGTATTTCAAGGTATTTTGGGAATCACAAAAACAACTGGGGACGAACGGACCTCGATTAAGTATGAGGATTTATTCGTAGGCCTAACATATAGAGGAGTGAACCCTCCAACAGAGAAGAACCGGCATAACCTCCAACATCGAAAACATCATAGAAGATGCATGTGAACTCCGTTTTCGATGAACTCGAGCTAGTCATGAAGATGACCAAAAGCTCCAAAACTCACAAAGAGAAACACTAAACAAGAACCAAGAAAGATGATGCAAGGATGCAATGGTTTGAGCTCTCTACGAACGATACGATCAAGCTACCAACTTGAGAGCCCCCCTTGATAGTACGGCAATCGATCCTATAACCTGGTCTCCCAACTACCATCATGAGACCGGTAAAATAGAAAACCTATCAAGGGCAAACCTTTACCTTGCACATAATTCACTTGAGCTAGATGATGACGATCTTGTCCTCCTCAAGATGGACCACCTTTCTTGATTGCGTTGGGTCGATGAAGACTAGTTGATTGCTCCCCCATAATCCACTATGGGTGAGCCACTCTTCGGCACATCTTCACATGTCCATTGTCACCACAATGGACGGCAAGCTTCAAGCACTTGATCTCTTCGTGATGCTCCACTTGAACTTGCACACCGCAACCTTGATGACAATCACCACTTGATGTCATCCTCTCCATGGGTTGTATGATATCTTCCTCTTGACGCAAGCCCATGGAAACAAACCTAACCCCACATAGAACTCTCACGTAGACCATGGGTTACTACACAAAGCGTACTGGACAATGCTTACCATATCATGGGATCACTTGATCCCTCTCGGTACATCTTCTATGCTTTGTGAGTTGATCAACTTGATTCACTCTTGGCTTAGTCTTGATCAACCTTGAACCTTTCCAACTCTCTTCATTTGGATGATGCCTTGAAGGTAAGCATGAACGATCACACAATCTTCTTCTTCAAGACATGCTTGCAATAAGCTCAACTCTCACATGACCAATCTTTGGATAATTCTTTAATAGCACCTTGGTCAATTCATAAACTCCTTGAAACCAACACATGGACTTTAAGAAAAGCCTGTGGACAAATCCTTCAAATATAACTCAATGCAACCACTAGTCCATAGAGAATGTCATCAATTACCAAAACCAAACATGGGGGCACCGCATGTTCTTTCAGAAACCCTAGCAACCATAATAAAATTTGCATAAACTGATTAGAGGCGTCTAACTTGGTTTTGCAGGATTTGCATGTGATGTGATATAGCCTTCGTCATATTAATGAGATTATGTATGAGATGTTATATGTTGTAATTTTATTCATGACCTGTGTGTCAGGGCACAGCATGAAGGCTGGAGCCATATGATTGTCACTTTTATGACCTGTTTGTCAAATTTTCATGTAATGCATTTTTTATTAGCTATAGAGATAGCAATGAAATTTAGTGCAAACACATGATGGTGACAAGTTTTGTGCTGGTGGACCCCAACGCAAAAGCCATACGCGAAGACGGAGAAGAAAAGTTGAAGAAACAGGCTGAGGCAGAAAAGTTCTGCCACGGCAGCAAAAACAGATTGCCACGGCAGCGATTTCTGCTACCACGGCAGCAGTTTTGGCTGAAAACTATTTTCTGCTGAAACTGCGGCCACGACAGCATTTTCTGCTGCCACGGTAGCTAAAAACGGCTACCACAGCAGACTTTTGCAAAAACTGTGCGAAGACGACGCGGACTTCTCCAACGGAAGGGGCTATGCCATATCACACTTTTATGAATTGCCTAAGATGTTAATCCCTTTTCATGCACCCTTTTTGATGCGTGGTAGTCATGTTTTATTAGGATGATCCCTCACATTAAAATATCAAGTAGTTAGTGTTCTCCCAAGTGTAGCACCATCTGGAATACGTGTCACTTCAGGGTGCGCCATGTAACATGGGTACGAATGACTTGAACCGTATGAAGCGGGTGTGGTCGGACCGCACAGCGAAATCACTTGGTTGTCTTGATGTTCAGGCAAGATGGTCTTGAGCTCGGAACACACCCATCGAAAGATGAACAAGAGTCACATGAGATGTGATTGCCAAATTGGCCTACCGGTTAAAATTTTCATCATCAGTGATGTAACATCAATGGTGAACAATTGATACTTGGGTCTTGAGTAACTCAAATCAATTATGAGAGATGTTGGTTTGAGTGGGAGCACACTTTAAAATTAAAGTTGTTTAATTACTAAGTGCAATTAATTACAAACAATGTCTAAGTGAACTTGCTTTATCATTTTAGATCAAATGGCCCGCAACACCCAGTTCAACTTAGGCCCAATGTTAGAGAAAGAGAAGTTAGCTATGAATGGAAAGAACTTTGCGGACTTGGTCCGTACCCTGAGGTTCGTCCTCAGGAGTGCTAAGAAGGAATTTGTGCTTGACAAACCTCTCGGTGATCCACCACTACCTGTTTGTACCTAGGATATTGCAAATGTTTTCCCTCACATGGTGATGACTATGAAGCAGTTCAATGCCTTATGCTCACTTGCATGGATCCAGGGCTACCAAAATGTTTTCAAAACACTAGTGCTTACGATATGATCATGATGCTGAATGCTTTGTATAAAACTCAAGCAAGGACCAAACATTATTAGATAACAAAGGACTTGTGGGAATGCAAGATGGGAGAGGGTAGCTCAGTAACTGAACACGTGGTCAAAATCATTGGTTACGCAGAAAGGTTGAATGCCTTGGGATTTTTTAACCCGGAAATGCTCGAAACAGATATTGTCCTTGCTTCACTCCCCCCATATTATGATCGTTTTATCATGAACTACAACATGAATGAGATGGACAAGAGCATGCACGAGTTGTTCCTATGCTGAAAACTGTGGAGGTGGGAATGCAGAAGAATCCCAAGCATGTGATGTTGGTGAATAAGACCACTAGATTCAAAAAAAGAGGCAAGTCCAGGGGCAAGGGTGCCGGTATGACCAATTCCCAGGAAAAGCCAAAGGGTGGCGCCACCAAGAAGACTGTGTGCTTCTTCTGCAAGGGCAGGGGTCATTGGAAGAGGAATTGTAAGAAGTACCTGGCAAGAAAGAAGAAGTCTGAATCGTCCAACAAAGGTATAAGTGTTATACATGTTATTGACATATTTCTTGTTGGTCCTAACTGCAAGTAATGAGTATTTGATACCGGCTCTGTTGCTCACATTTGTAATATGATGTAGGGATTGCAGAAGGTTTGAAGGCTGGCAAGGAATAAAGTGTAGATGCAATTTGGGAACGATGTCCAGATCTCCTCTCAAGCCGTCGGTTTCATGCCTTTGTGTCTCCCTTCAGGATTTATCTTAGAACTGAATAATTGTTATTTTGTTCCGGCATTGTGTAGAAATATTATCTCAGGATCGTGTTTGATACGTGATGGATATTCTTATAATTCAGAGAATAATGGTTGTTACGTTTATTTTAAGAATATGTTTTATGGATTTGCACCCATTGTGAATGGGCTATTCATTTTGAATCTTGAATGTGGAAATGATGTCTTTAACATAGAATCTAAACATCTTAAGAAGACTGATACGAATAGCATTTTCATGTGGCACTGCCGTCTTGGCCATATCGGGAAGAAGCGTATGAGAGGCTTCATAAAGATGGAGTCTTACCGTCTTTTGATTTTGGATTTTTTGACACATGCGAGGCTTGCCTCATGGGAAAGATAACCAAGACGCCGTTCATAGGTCATCCTGAACGGGTGGCAAACTTATTGGAAATAATACATAGTGATGTGCGTGGCCCGATGAGTACATCAGCACGCGGTGGATACTTTTACTGACGACTTAAGTAGGTATGGTTATATCTACTTGATGAATCATAAGTCTAAGACCTTTGAAAAGTTCAAGGAATTTTAGAATGAAGTGGAGAATCATCGTGACAGAAAGATTAAATTTCTGTGATCAGATCGCGGAAGAGAATATCTTAGTCACAAGTTTAGCCAACATCTTAGTGAACGTGGAATAGTTTCACAGCTTACGCCATCCGGAACTCCACAGAGAAATGGGGTGTTTGAGAGACGTAACCGAACCCTGTTGGACATGGTGAGGTCTATGATGTCCCTTACAGAACTGCCTTTATAGTTTTGGGGTCTCAAACTAGAAACTGCAGCTTTTACACTAAACAGGGTACCGTCAAAATCTATTGAGATGACCCCATATGAGATATGGCATGGGAAGAAACCCAATTTATCGTTTCTTAAAATTTGTGGTTGTGAAGCATACGTAAAATGTTTATAGACATAGCCAAACCAACTTGACCCCAAATTAGACAAGTGTTACTTTGTAGGTTATCCCAAGGATATAGTTGGGTATTCCTTTTACCACCGCTTCGAGGGCAAAGTGTTTGTCGCAAGGACAGGAGTCTTTCTTGAGAAAGATTTTCTCGCCAAAGAGGTGTGTGGGAGGACAATACAACTTGATGAGATTGATGAATCTTCAATGACAGTTGATAGGGCTAAGGCACCGGAAGTAATTCTACAAGTTATCACTACAACCAAACCGGGAGTTACCACATCTAATGTGGGAACTTTAGTCAAGTCTGTAGTTGAACCACGCAGGTCAGGTAGAGTTCGACAACCAGCTGAGTGGTTTGAGAATGAAACATTCATCCTTGAGGATGATGAACCTGCACACTACAAGGAAGCAATTGCGGGCCCTAGCTCCAATGAATGGCTTCAAGCCTTGAAGTCTGAAATGGAATCCATGTCAGAGAACCAAGTTTGGAACTTGGTAGAGCCTCCAGAGGGTGTGAAACCAATAGAATGTAAATGAATTTTCAATAGAAAGACATACACGGATGGTAATGTCACTATCCATAAAGCTAGACTTGTCATGAAGGGGTTTCGGCAAATTCAAGGAGTCAACTACGATGAAACTCTCTTGCCCGTAGCTATGCTAAAGTCTGTGCAGCTTTTGCTGGCAATTACTGCTTATTTTGATTATGAAATTTGACAGATGGATGTCAAAATAACTTTCCTAAATGGAAATCTTGAAAAGGACGTGTATATGATACAACCCGAAGGTTTTGTCGATCCTAAGGATGCCAAAAAGGTGTGCAAACTTCAAAGAGCCATTTATGGTTTGAAGCAAGCATCAAAGAGCTGGAATATTCCCTTTGATGAAGTGTTCAAAGAGTTTGGCTTCATCAGGAATGGCAAAGAAGCTTGTGTCTACAAGAAGTTTAGTGGGAGCGCAAAAGAATTTCTAATCTTATATGTGGATGACATATTACTGATTCGCAATGACGTGAATTTTCTTAACACAATAAAAGAGTTGGTGAAAAAGAGTTTCTCAATGAAAGACTTAGGTGAAGCGTCGTATATATTGGGCATTAAAATCTATAGAGATAGAACAGGACGCCTATTAGCACTTAGCCAGAGCATGTACATTGACAAGGTTTTAAAGAGTATTAAAATGGAGAATGCAAAGAAAGGCTTAGTCCCAATGTCACATTGCATGGTACTTAGTAAGAATCAGTGTCCTAGAGCTGCTGATGAGCGCGTGCAGATGGCTGATGTTCCATATGCCTCGGCAATTGTATCCTTGATGTATTTGTGCTATGTACAAGACCAGATGTTTCCTATGTGCTTAGTGTTAACAACATGTACCAAAGTGACCCAGGATTGGGTCATTGGGCAGCAGTTAAAAATATCTTAAATTACCTCAAAAGGACTAAGGACATGGTCCTCGTTTATGGAGATGATGAAGAGCTCATTGTAAATGGTTACACTGATGCAAACTTCATAACTGATCTAAATGACTTCGAATCTCAATCAGGCTATGTTTTCACACTCAACGGTGGTGTAGTGAGCTGGAAGAGTTCCAAGCAGAGCACTATAGATGATTCTACAATGGAGGCATAGTATCTTGCAGCTTCAGAAGCTTCCTTGAAGAGCTTGGTGTGATTCCAAGTGCGCTGAACCCGGTGGAGCTCTATTGTGATAATAGTGGCGCCATGGCTCACGCAAAGGAGCCAAGGTTCCACCAGAACTCCAGACACATTGAATGCCGGTATCACATTATTCGAGACCTTGTTGACAAAGGATATGTGAAAGTATGCAAGATTCACATGGATCTAAATGTGTCAGACCTGATAACGAAGCCTTTACCACGAGCAAAACATGAGCAACAACGGAATGCCATTGGTGTTAGAGAACATATGTAAACTAGATTATTGACTCTAGTGCAAGTGGGAGACTGTTGGAAATATGCCCAAGAGGCAATAATAAATGTTATTATTTATTTCCATGTTTGAAATTAATGCTTATTGTCTGTGCTATAATTACAATTGGTTCCTAGTCTACATGTTAATGAGATTCGGAGAAAAACCCAAGTTGCATGTGTGGAATAATAAACACCAAGTAGGTTTCTAGTCTCGCCTCTAAGACTAGCGTAGGTGTTGCATGATGATCTTGTTTTCTTGATCATGGGCATAGTTAAAGTAATAGGGATGCTGACAACAATGAGAACACATCGTTAAAAGAACAATGGTGTTGAACAGACCCAGTTCGTTGATATACTACGAAAACATATCGTCATGAGTTATTGGTATTATCACATAGATGTGAACATATGCATAATTCCTTAGACCATGAGAGTATTAAGTTCCTTCATACCGGACGGTGTGTATTTGGCGTTCGTCAAACATCACGCGTAACAGGGTGATTATAACAACACCTTTTAGGTGCATCAGAAAAGTGTGACAAGGGACTTGATAGCTCAAGACTAGGGTTTGCTCCTCCTATGACGGAGAGATATTCTTAGGGCCCTCTCGGTATTACGATATCTATCATCATCTAGCCAGACACAACGTGATATGATCATGGGGATGCCAGAATACGAAAACAAGAAAAGAGAACAAAACCGGTAACGAGGATAACTTGGTATAGTGATCAAGAGTTGGTTCACGTGGATACCGATAAGCCTTGCCTTGGGTTTTGGAAATTATCATGAAGCAAAGGGAACAGCACACAGGAACAATAGGTTCAGTCGATATTAGTTTGGGTGGGTGTAGGGGTCAATATGGATGTCCACGGTTCCGCTATAGATCATTGACCAGAAGGAGTTTCGGTTCATGTCTACACCTTACGGATGAAGGAAATATGCCCTAGAGGCAATAATAAAGTTGTTATTTATATTTCCTTATATCATGATAAATGTTTCTTATTCATGCTAGAATTGTATTAACCGGAAACTTAGTACATGTGTGTATACATAGACAAACAGAGTGTCACTAGTATGCCTCTACTTGACTAGCTCGTTGATCAAAGATGGTTAAGTTTCCTAGCCATAGACATGAGTTGTCATTTGATAAACGGGATCACATCATTAGAGAATGATGTGATTGACATGACCCATCCGTTAGCTTAGCACGATGATCGTTTAGTTTGTTGCTATTGCTTTCTTCATGACTTATACATGTTCCTATGACTATGAGATTATGCAACTCCCGAATACCGAAGGAACACTTTGTGTGCTATCAAACGTCACAACATAACTGGGTGATTATAAAGATGCTCCAAAGGTGTCTCTGATAGTGTTTGTTGAGTTGGCATAGATCGAGATTAGGATTTGTCACTCCGATTGTCGGAGAGGTATCTCTGGGCCCTCTCGGTAATGCACATCATATGAAGCCTTGCAAGCAATGTAACTAATGAGTTATTTACCGGATGATGCACAACGGAACGAGTAAAGAGACTTGCCGGTAACGAGATTGAACTAGGTATGATGATACCGACGATCGAATCTCGGGCAAGTAACATACCGATGACAAAGGGAACAACGTATGTTGTTATGCGGTTTGACCGATAAAGATCTTCGTAGAATATGTGGGAGCCAATATGAGCATCTAGCTTCCGCTATTGGTTATTGACCGGAGATGAGTCTCGGTCATGTCTACATAGTTCTCGACCCCGTAGGGTCCGCACGCTTAATGTTCGATGACGATTTGTATTATGAGTTATGTGATTTGTTGACCGAAGGTTGTTCGGAGTCCCGGATGAGATCACAGACATGACGAGGAGACTCGAAATGGTCGAGAGGTAAAGATTCATATATTGGAAGGTTGCATTTGGACATCGGAATGGTTCCGAGTGATTCGGGCATTTTTCCGGAGTACCGGGAGGTTACCGGAACCCCCCGGGAGAAGTAATGGGCCTAATGGGCCATAGTGGAGGAGAGGAGGCAGGCCACAGGAGGTGGGGCGCGCCCCCTTTGCCCCAATCCGAATTGGACTAGGGGAGGGGGCCGGCCCCCCTCTTTCCTTCTCCCTCTCTCTCCCTTCCCCTTTTCCCTCTGCGGTGAAAGGAAGGAGGGGGGCCGAATCCTACTTGGACCGGGAGTCCAAGTAGGACTGCCCCCCTTGGCGCGCCCCCTCTAGGGCCGGCCTCCTCCTCCCCCTCCTTTATATACGTGGGGAAGGGGGCACCCAAAGGCACAATAGACAATCTTTTAGCCATGTGCGGTGCCCCCCTCCACAGTTACACACCTCGGTCATATCGTCGTAGAGCTTAGGCGAAGCCCTGCGCCAGTAACTTCATCATTACCGTCACCACGCCGTTGTGCTGACGGAACTCTACCTCGTCCTCAACTAGATCAAGAGCTCGAGGGACGTCATCGAGCTGAACGTGTGCTGAACACGGAGGTGCCATACGTTCGGTGGAAGGATCGGTCGGATCGTGAAGACGTACGACTACATCAACCGCGTTGATAAAACGCTTCCGCTTTCGGTCTACGAGGGTACGTGGACTCACTCTCCCCGCTCGTTGCTATGCATCAGATAGATAGATCTTGCGTGATCGTAGGTATTTTTTTTTAAATACTATGTTTCCCAACAGTTGCATCCGAGCCAGGTCTATGCGTAGATATTATTTGCACGAGTAGAACACAAAGGAGTTGTGGGCATGTGTGTATACATATTGCTTGCCGTTACTAGTTGTTACTTGGTTCAGCGGCATTGTGAGATGAAGCGGCCCGGACCGACATTACGTGTACGCTTACGCGAGACTGGTTTCACCGCTACGAGCACTCGTTGCTTAAAGGTGACCGGCGGGTGTCTGTCTCTCTCACTTTAGTTGAACCGGTTTCAATGAAGAGGGTTCTTTTAGAAGATCAAAAAGCAATCACTACACCACGTTGTGGTTTTGATGCGTAGGTAAGAACGGTTCTTGCTCGAAGCCCGTAGCAGCCACGTAAAACTTGCAACAACAAAGTAGAGGACGTCTAACTTGTTTTTGCAGGGCTTGCTGTGATGTGACATGGTCAAGACATGATGTGATATAATTTGTTGTATGAGATGATCATGTTTTGTAACAGAGTTATCGGCAACTGGCAGGAGCCATATGGTTGTCGCTTTATTGTATGCAAGGCAATCGCCATGTAATTGTTTTTACTTTATCACTAAGCTGTAGCCATAGTCGTAGAAGCAATAGTTGGCGAGATGACAACGATGCTACGATGGAGATCAAGGTGTCACGACGGGGACGATGGAGGTCATGATGGTGCTTCGATGATGGAGATCAAGAACACAAGATGATGATGGCCATATCATGTCACATATTGAATTGCATATGATGTTAATCCTTTTATGCATCTTATTTTGCTTAGTTCGGCGGTAGCATTATAAGATGATCTCTCACTAAATTTCAAGGTACAAGTGTTCTCCCTGAGTATGCACCATTGCGAAAGTTCTTCGTGCTGAGACACCACGTGATGATCGGGTGTGATAGGCTCTACGTTCACATACAACGGGTGCAAGACAGTTTTGCACGCGCGGAATACTCGGGTTAAAGTTGACGAGCCTAGCATATCCAGATATGGCCTCGGAACACTGAGACCGAAAGGTCGAGCGTGAATCATATAGTAGATATGATCAACATAGTGATGTTCACCATTGAAAACTACTCCATCTCACGTGATGATCGAACATGGTTTAGTTGATTTGGATCACGTGATCACTTAGATGATTAGAGGGATGTCTATCTAAGTGGGAGTTCTTAAGTAATATGATTAATTGAACTTAAATTTATCATGAACTTAGTACCTGATAGTATTTTGCATGTCTATGTTGTTGTAGATCAATGGCTCGTGCTACTGTTCCTTTGAATTTTAATGCGTTCCTAGAGAAAGCTAAGTTGAAAGATGATGGTAGCAACTACATAGACTAGGTCCGTAACTTGAGGATTATCCTCATTGTTGCACAGAAGAATTACGTCCTGGAAGCACCGCTAGGTGCAAGACCCGCTGCAGGAGCAACGCCGGACATTGTGAACGTCTGGCAGAGCAAAGCTGATGACTACTCGATAGTTCAGCGTGCCATGCTTTATGGCTTAGTACCGGGACTTCAACAACGTTTTGAACGTCATGGAGCATATGAGATGTTCCAGGAGTTGAAGTTAATATTTCAAGCAAATGCCCGGATTGAGAGATATGAAGTCTCCAATAAGTTCTACAGCTGCAAAATGGAGGAGAATAGTTCTGTCAGTGAACATATACTCAAAATGTCTGGGTATCATAACCACTTGACTCAGCTGGGAGTTGGTCTTTCGGTTGATAGTGTCATTGACAGAGTTCTTCAATCACTGCCACCAAGCTACAAGAGCTTCGTGATGAACTATAATATGCAAGAGATGGATAAGACAATTCCCGAGCTCTTCGCAATGCTAAAGGCTGCGGAGGTAGAAATCAAGAAGGAGCATCAAGTGTTGATGGTCAACAAAACCACCAGTTTCAAGAAAAAGGGTAAAGGGAAGAAGGGGAACTTCAAGAAGAATGGCGAGTAAGTTGCTGCTCAAGTGAAGAAGCCCAAGTCTGGACCTAAGCCTGAGACTGAGTGCTTCTACTGCAAAGGGACTGGTCACTGGAAGCGAAATTGCCCCAAGTATTTGGCGGATAAGAAGGATGGCAAGGTGAACAAAGGTATCACTACTAGAAAAAGGCTGTTAGTGGCGCACCAGTTTTTGCTATTAATGGCGCACTATAGGTGCGCCACTATTAACACGCCACTAGTAACAAATAGTAATGGCGCACCTCTGGTGCGCCATTAGTATCCCAGATAATAGTGGCGCACTACATAGTGCGCCATTACTATGTCCAACAGTGTGCCATTACTATGCCTCCTAGGGGGCCATATTTACCTTGACGTATGCCCCCAAGTGCGCCATTACTATGCCCCATAATGCGCCACTGGTATTTAGCCAGGTGCGCCACTAATGCTCAATATGGTGCGCCACTAATGCTCAATATGATGCGCCACTAATTCTCAATATGGTGCGCCACTACTATGAATATTAGGAATTATTATTTTTGCTTTTCTGGTATTTGCACAGGTTACAAAATACGTTACGGCATAGAATATAAACATCACACAATAGAATTCATCATATTAGTCTCCAAATTCGAAATAGCGAACAAAGTTCAAACATTAGCCAAGTTTAGGTCTCGAGACATTAGCAAAGTTCATCATATTAGCCGAGTTTGTCGTCACATTACAAAGTCGATATCGATCATCTAAACTACCATCACATAGAAGAGAGCTGCGGTCACGATGAGCATCATTGCGATGAAACTGGTCTTCATCCGGTTCCTCCTCCGCTCCCTCCTCTCTCCCGCTAGATAGCGCGCGTATCTAGCTTCCGCCTCCGCCCTAGTGGTGTACCCTTTGTAACTGTTACCGCTGAAATGGTGAACCTGTCTCTGACACTCCTCCCAGTCGTCGTAGACTCCGGGAACCTTACCCTTGTACACGACATACGACGGCATCTCTATGCACTAGACAAACAAAACGTTAGTAGCAATTCACAGATAATATATAAGCAATATATAAGTATGCAACAAAAGGATCGGAAGAGAAAAGCAACACATTAATAGCACGATTCATGGTCCTACTAATAAATAGCATCGATTACATATAAGTTGAATGACTGTCCAAACTAAAGAGACATACAAGTTCATTAAAGTTTAATTACAACATGAGCTAATCGATATTTCAGAACAACATAGCATCAATACTTTCGACTCGACTAAGGGACTGGAGCGTGGATGAAGCCGCCGTCTTTCGTGATGGTCATGAATGTGCGGTCGTTGTCAGCCTGCATTTGTAGCGTTGTTTCTATTTCACTGTTGGACGGTTGATATTTGAGGTAGAACTGCCCCGAGGTACGAAGGACATCTTGATAGATGATTTCCGCAAACTCCGACTGGATGCGAAAGAATTCTTGTCTGATGTCCTCGTCCTGGATTGCCGACAAGCGTGCGGCCCAATCTTTGAGATTATTTGGTAGCATAAGGTGATTATGGTCCCGTACGATCGCCCGCATGTGATGGAGGGCGTAGTAGGCATCCTTCTGACTGCCAGGCAGCTGCTTGACGCAGGGGAACGTCGTTACGTGGGTGAACATGTGCTTGCCGTACCTACAAATTGGCCTCCTGAAGGTGCCTCCAGATTTGGCATAGCCGGGGAGAGCATCATCAAGAACTTTCTTCATATTTGTGTAGTCTTTCTTCGACTGATGGTTCGAGTCGAAATATGTGGCCATGGAATATTTCGGGCTTAAGAGGATGAGTGTGCAATGTGTGTCACTTCACAAAACACGGAATGTTAGAAAAAAAAAGAACGATCGAAATCTAAGAAATCATATGTTACGGGGCGGTGAGGGGATGACTTACTCGGAAAAGTAAGGCACGAGGAAGTTATCCTTATCTGGGTTCGCCAGAATGACGCCTTCGAGGTATGAACTCGCGACTTGCCGGTCCCCAGCGCTGCCCAAGATCTTGGCACGCATGTAGAAGGGGTCGACTATCACGATGTCCGGGGTCTTGTCTCTAATGATCCACATCTCCATACTGAGCGAAAATAGCCGAATGAAGGTATAGTGCAGCGGATGAAGGTTAAACATAGCGAAGATGTCATCAAACCGCAGGACGATCATACGCCCAATGGTGCTATCAACAAAGCCCTTGCCCTCTGGCACCTTGGCCACGAAAACCGGGTATGCCACATCATTCTCGGAGAGACGCCGCTTCTCCATAGAAAGAACACTGTCATGCAGACTCCGCATAGCACCGGTTGCAGCATTGAGCAGATTAGTCGGTAGCATCGGCCTACCCGCCACATGCACCCTCCTCGATATATGCTTAGGTATTGGTGGCTCGTCCTGAGCACGGATCGTACTCGGTGCCGGCTGGCTCGCACCCTTGTTATTTTTTCTTTTCCGTCCCTTCTGCTTCTTCTGCTATAATACGATCAAGTTCTGCTCAGAGACCACCTTCTTGAGTGTGTTGGGGCTGACAATATTTCGCACCTTGGCTATTTGAGTCTCGGTGAAGGCGGCAGCTGGAGGCGTCTCCTGAGAACTGAACGCCAAACGACGCCTGTTGCAATTTGGTTTCTCCGCGGTACCAGCTAGATCGCGATCGTCTTTTGCAGGGTTGGGTTCTTGAGAAGGTGGCCCCAAGAATTCGTCACCGTACCCATGTTCGTTGAAGTACTTATCGATGTTGGAAAATGTACCGTCGTCGTCGCCCAGATCCTGTGCCATATGCATGTCCGGATCAGCTGACGGCGGTAGCATTGCGGCGGTCTTGCCATGGCTTGGCGCCGGCACGACTGGCGGTGTTGTCTGTGGGGTGGTGTCCCCCGCCCCCAAACGAATCTGGCTCTTCGGCCAAAGCATGGGCCAGCTTAAGCAGGCGCTGAGGGTCATCACATCATCTTCATCGGCCTCAGGGGGTCAAAACGGAGGTAACAAGTCGTCGCAGCCCCGTAGCACCCGAACCAGTTGAACCCTATACAAGGTGGGTGGCATCGGATTACCGTGGAACACGCGGTTGCCCGGTTGAACGATTTTGGCCTTGGTGACATCAATCAACTCGCCATCCATGAAGTGCAGGAGAGTGCATGGAACGTCGGCGGCGCCCTGCGAAAACATGTACGGCGTCAGGGATGCCCAGTCAAAGGCAAGGAGATGAAGTCATCGGCCGAGGCTTAGTTACCGTGATGGCATCGAGCTCGGCCAATGTCGAGGCACCGCCAACGGCGGGTGTGCAAGTGACGGAGGGGCCGCTTGCTGCCGAGGTGCCCGCCGGCGTATTCTTCCCACACCCAGGCGCATTAAGCTCCAATGCCGGCGCCGACGCCGGAGACACCAATGCCGCCTCCGCCGGAGACACCAATGCCGGCGCGTTGTGCGAGTTGCTGCTCGTGAAGCTGGGAATCGGGGGCGGCCCCTATTGGTGGCCCACAATCCACGCCTGCAGCCCCTCAAGCAAGGTAGGCATAATGGCGGTGATCATCGCTCCCAGTTGGTCTCACACTTGCTCTTGGACTATCTCCGGAATCCGCGCCACTTGTGCCTTGAGTTCTTTAACCTCGCGCTCCTGGCTTTCCGAGCTGGTCTTTCTCTCCTTTCGCATAGCCTTATAGTATTCCAACCATTTCGTAGACAAGCCTTTGCCGGCCACACGACCAGCTGACGACGGCTTACTGAACTTATCCTTGTGTTTCATTATGTTCAATGCCCTATTTAAAGTGGTGTCCCAAGGGGCAGACGGGGAGCTCTGAGACCCCGTGCTACTGCTTTCAGTTTCCTGCGGAAGGAACGTGAACCATTTAGAAATTTGGCTTCATTAATTAGAATGCAACCATATGGAGCTAATTACGCGGGGGTGTATTCCTTACCAGAACAAGCTCAAGCACCTTCACCTTCGGATCCGTGGTAAGCTCCTTTGTTACCGGGTCCACCTTGTACCAGGCCCTGACATAGTTCCTGGTCTGCTTTTCATGGTATTTATCGAAGAGGGGCGATAGGCCTTGCTCGGTACGCTCCGCGTCCTCCTTGTCCCATATAGGTTCCGCCACTCTGTAACCGCCGGGACCGAGTTTGTGGACCCCTAAGTTCAAGTCCCACGTATCTTTCCCCCACTGACTTGATTCCGCGGATGCGTTGCTCTCACACTTGATCTTGAACTCCAGGTAGTCAGCTTCGCTGATCGAAGGATTTGTCTCCTTGATCTTCTCATAACTATCACCACTTAGAATCCTTCTCTTCATCGCAGCTCTCCAAGTAGCCATGGCCGTGCTCATCTTCGTGAGGGCGGCACTGTTCACTTTATTCCCTGAGAGGCGTGTGTTTGCAAAGTCACCGGGGAACTTGTATCGTTCGTGCAGCTTCGTGAAGAGGAGGTTGCGCAAATTCCCTCGGTCACGATGCCTTAGGTTCTCGGTGTTGATCGAGACGGTGCTCCGGAGAATGCACCCGAGTTGTCCCGTGTACCCACTGACTAATTCTTTGGGCGCCGTTGGATGCCCACTGGAGGACACTTCAGTAAATTCCTCCTTGACGGTGCCGAGCACGTTCGGGCAACGGTCCTTCCGTTGCCTCTTCGGTTGGCTGCCATCTGTGCGTGCGCTGCCATCATCAGTGGTGGCATCCTCGGCGGCACCATCAGTGGTGTCATCCCCGACGCCACTAGGGGTTGTGTAGTCGGGATCGGTGTCTTCCGCGGCGTCCTCATAGCGGTGAGGTTCTTCCTCCATCTCCTGGGACAGCTCCCAGAATGACTTGCCCGAACCGCCGGCCTCATCGTTGTCGGCCATGTTCGCTCTAAATAGGAAAAAAGGCTGAATGATTAATTGTAAGACGGTGGCTTCGGTTGAGAATCAGGCACCTTCTAGGTCAAGAAAATTGGGCATGACCTTTGCTAATTTTCTTGACCTAGGAGTGCCCCATTCTCAACCGAAACGGAAATTAATCAACATTTCAGGAGAAAGGGGTAACTATTTGTCAACATTTCAGCAGCGGCACAGTGGCCATCGTGGCATGCCATGAGAGAGGCCTGATGGTTGACACAGTGAGAGAGGCCTGAGGCCTGACACTGAATCAATTCTCCAATTACACTGAATCAATTTCTATCTGCGCTTACTACTAATGGATCGTTATCACATTTCTGAAATGGCAAAACAGTCATATGAACAAAGCTGGTATTCAGAACTGCAATGAAAAGAGAGCAAAGCGAGTCCTCCTATTATGCAACCAATAATGAGAAACCCTTTCCAGGCTATCGGTTATATTTCAGTCAAAGATCTATCTATGAGACCCACATGAGTTGACTGACCAAACATAAAACTCAAAAACAGAACATCAATCAAAGAAAATAAACTCTGAACCTGAACCTGAACTATGGTTGATGGATTACCTATGGAAAATATGGCTGATGATCATTTCTGAACCTGAACTTTGCATCTCTTTTGCTAGATGTTACTATCGCGATAATTAACTCTGAATTGCTGGTATGGTCTTACACGAATTGTATGGTTTTGTAATACAAGTCACAAATTTGATAGATACAACATATAATTAAATGAAACAGGTTGACTCCAACAAATAGTACTATATATGCCATAAATTTGTAGAACTATACTAATTAAATGACAGCTCAGGCATGAAAAGAAAATAACATCTCACCATTGTTATACTGTCATCATACAAGTTTCACGCATAGATACCAACTGCCTAAAATTGTTTGCCACAACTGAATTTGAATGGCAAGCATATATATAGAGCATTTGCCCATCAAACATTCTTCTATTCAGAAAGCTAGCTGTATAAATGTCTTATGACCGATCTTTATGATCAAATCAAAAGCTGATCTGTTACTTTAGAAACCAGAAGGCTAAACAGTACATGTACTTTTCTCTCTGCTATGAAATTAACCAGGTCGGATATTGAAATACAAGACAAGGAGGGCACCTATTAACCAGCAGACTAAACACTCTTTGTTTTCCAAGCCACCAAGATGCTATAACGAACAATCCTAATCCATTGTAGCCCATGGATTAGAAGGATAAATCATGGCTGGCTGGCTTACCTTGTCGTCGCCGCCGGGCGCCGGGCCGGAGGTTCCACTTCGCGGCGGCCCCGACGAGCGAGGAGGGGGCTTAGCCGGGCAGGGTGGTCCAGTCGCTGTACAGCCCGTGGGAGCGGGTGGGTACTCGGCCGGAGGCAAAGCTTCTGGCGGCGCTCGCGGACGGGGATGGTGACGCGGCGGTGGGGAGGGGGACGCGGCGGCGGAGGCTAGGGTTTGAGACAAGGGAGGAGGCGAGGGCGAGGCTGCTAGGTTTTTTTTTGAGTGGTTGCTAGGTTTTGAGGGGAGGGGCGGCTAGTAGTTGGGCTGGGCCGCGGCTAGCCGGTTGGGTTAGCAATGGCACACCTTTTAGGGGTGCGCCATAAAAAGGGGTATATCAGTGGCGCACCTTTTAGGGGTGCGCCGTAAACACCGTGATATCAATGGCGCACCTTCTCCTGGTGCGCCATTACTAACTTTTTTTTTATTTTTTTGGATTTTTAGTTGCATGTAATAATTTAAGATTTGAGATAAAAGAAAAGGAAAATGCAAATGGAGTGATAAAACCATTGTGCAAAGATTTAGAATTAGATGACATGGTTGAAATCAAGTGATACATGTAATAATTTAGTTGCATGTAATAATTGAGCTTGCCACTGACACACACACACGCGGCCGACACGTCGTGATTCGACCTTAGCTATCTTTTCACAATCTTCTTGCCCTTCTTTTTCGCAAATGGAGTTCTTCTCTTGAACGAACGTCCTTTAGGTAGGGTGGTCCTGCTTCTTCTAGTGGTGTATGGTACTTCATCATCGTCGTCATCTTCCATCTTCGGGTCGCCATACTTGTCGAAGTCTTGCTCATTGGTGACTCCATCGATTCCGATGATATTCCTTTTGCCTCTCCTCACGACAACACGACTGGGCTTTGACGGGTCGGTAATGAAGAAGCATTGGTCCACTTGGGAAGCCAGTACCCATGGCTCATTTTTCGCGGTGACGTTTGCGCCCGCGGTCTTGGATTTGGCTTCGAGTATAACCATGCTGTTGAAATACCGGTCTTCTTTTAGGACGCTCTTGGCCCATCTGACACGGAACATCAGGACCTTCTCTCCAGCGTAGCTCAGCTCCCAGATCTCCTCAATCCTTCCGTAGTATCTGTCCTTGTCGTTACCAGTGTAGGATTCCATCATTACCCCGGAGTTTTGATAATCGCTCTTCATGTCCTTTTCCTCGGTGTAGAATGTGTAGCCGTTGATATCGTACGCCTCATAGGTCATCAGGTTGTGCTCGGCGCCCTGTGACAAGGCGAATATGAGTTTTTCTTCCATGGAAGAATCCTCATGTAAAGGGTACGACAGAAGCTTCTCCTTGAACCAACGCGTGAAACATGAGTTGTGCTCTTTGATTATATCTCCGTCCGTCCTCTGTTGGCCTCGGTCATTGTACGTCTTCTCAATAAAGGTTTTGTGCTCTACCACCCAAGGATCGACCACGTCTATGTGTTGTAGCGCGACTAGGTTTGCTCTTTCAAAGTCGGCGAGTCGACCCTTGAAGTCGACATGCATTTCGCGGTGACCCCATCCAGCGAGCCTGCCGAGGTGCCTGTTGACGGGCAGACCAACGGGGTTCTCGATGCCTAGATAATTCGTGCAATAGGAGATGCACTCTCCGGTCAGAAAGCCCTTGGCTATGCTTCCATCTGGACGTGCCCTGTTGCGAACGTATCCTTTGATGACACCATTCATCCTTTCGAACGGCATCATGCTGTGCAGGAACGTCGGCCCGAGTTGGATGATATCCTCCACGATATGGACCAGCAGATGCACCATAACGTCGAAGAATGCGGGCGGGAAGTAGATCTCAAGCTCGCATAGTATCACCACGATCTCTTCCTGTAGCCTTCTGAGTTGCCTCACGCCAACCGACTTCCGAGAGATGACGTCGAAAAAGTTGCATAGGCCAAATAGCGTTTCACGGACGTGCGCGTCCATGATCCCACGGATTGCAACTGGAAGTATCTGCGTCATCAGCACGTGACAGTCGTGAGACTTCATCCCGCTGAACTTCTGCTTCGCTGAGTCTAAGTATCTGCTTATCTTCCCCGCGTAACCGTAAGGAAGTTTTACTCCTACGAGGCAGGTGAAAAACTGCTCGATCTCCTCCTGACTTAGAGTGAAGCACGCGGGAGGGCAGTCATATTCGATCTTCTTGGCCTTTTTGCCTTTGCGACGACTTTCCATGTCCTTCGCCTCATCATCATCATCATCATAATTAGGGCGTTTTGCGTGAAGCTCGTCCCTGATGCCCATTGATTGCAAGTCTGCCCTTGCTTTCGGCCCATCTTTGGTCCTCTCTGGCATGTTGAGCAGGGTACCAAGCAGACTCTCGCACACGTTCTTCGTGATATGCATGACATCAAGGCTGTGAGGCACACGGAGGATCTTCCAGTACGGCAAGTCCCAGAAAACAGACCTCGTTTTCCATACCTTCAGCAGCGGCTCTGGCGCCTTTCGCTTCTTTCCCGGCGATGGGCACTCTTTCCATTTTTTCAACCGCTCGTCTATTTCCTCGCCGCTCCTCGTACGCGGGCGTCTTCGAGATTCGGTTTCACCATCGAACAGATCCTTGCGTTTTCTCCATGCGTCATCGTCGCGAAGCCACCTTCGATGTCCCATGAACACGGTTTTTGAAGACCCGGGATCTCTATCTAACTGGCGATACGTTGGGTCATCCATGCACCTGACGCATGCACAAAATCCGTGGACCACCTGCCCCGCGACATATCCGTAACCGAGATAGTCGTGCACCGTCGTGAGCAGTGCGGCTCTCATAGGGAAATATTCTTTCGCTGCGGCGTCCCACGTATTGGCTTGCGTTTTCCACAGCGTGTCTAGCTCCTCTTTTAGCAGCCCCAGATACAGATTGATGTCGTTCCCTGGTTGTTTCAGCCCTTCAATTAGCATACTCATGTGAATGTACTTCCTCTTCATGCACATCCAGGGGGGAAGGTTGTACATCCACACAAACACAGGCCAGGTGCTATGTGTGCTTCTCTGGCTGCCAAACGGATTGACTCCATCGGTGCTCTCGCCCAGCACGATGTTCCTTGGATCGTCCCCAAATTCTTGGTGTTCGAAGTTCAATGCTTGCCACTGGCTCGCATTCTTAGGGTGACTCAGCATCTTGTCTTTTTTATTTATCTCCGGATCATTTCCGTCATCTTCTCGCTTCTTCTCCTCCCTATCCGCGTGCCAACGCAGGAGCTTTGCTAGCTTAGTGTCCGCAAAAGACTGCTGCAGACGAGGAGTGATCGGAAAGTACCACACCACTTTTCGAGGAGCTTTCTTCCTCTTCTTGTATCGAGTGACGCCGCACACCGGACATATGGTAGACTCCGCGTGCTCGTCCCGATAAATGATGCAATCGTTCATGCACACATGGTATTTCACATGCGGTAAATCCAGAGGACACACGATTTTCTTCGCCTCCTCGAAACTGGTCGGGCACTTGTTCCCCTTGGGAAGATGTTCGTGCCAGAATGACATGTTCTCGTCGAAGCATGCGTCGGTCATTTTGTGTTTTACCTTCATCTCGAGAGCCATGAGCGTTACTTTCTGGCGGGTATCCTCGGGACTGCATCCTTCATACAATGGAGTAACCATGTCTATCTCCAGTTGATCCAGCTTGGCTTTCTCTCGGGCGGCAGCTCTTGTGTTACCCGTCTGCTTGAGAAGCAGCTCTTGAATATGAGGGTCCTGCACCCAGCCCATCGATGGTCCATCGTCGTCTGCTCCGGCATCTTCATCTTCATGATCATGCCCTTCGTCTTGATCTTCCTCATCATCATGTCCGGCATCTTCTACATGATGACTGTGTCCTGCATCTACTTCGTGATCATGTCCTGGAGATTCTTCGTCTTCTCGCCCGCCCTCGCCGCTATTGTCTTGCTGCCCTTCCTTATTTCTTGCCCGGCCCCCATGGAAGACTTCATAATCATCTTCATCACCTTGCCACCGATAGCCATCCATGAAACCACGCAAGAGCAGGTGGTCCCGCACCTGTCTGGAATCCGGGTCCATAAGGCTCTTCAGCTTGCATCTTCGACACGGACATCATATCTCCGTCTCGTTCTTTTGAAGCATCTCGGCCTTCGCGGAGCTCAAAAACCTATTCACGATGCCTTCGGTCATCGTGCGGACCATGGTCGCCTGCGGGGTAGAGCAAAACGATATTTTGGAACCAAAAAAAAATTTGGCATGACTTTGCCTAAAAATAGGACCAAAAAGAATGCATAGTGCCAAATTCTCGCCGAAACGGAAATGAATCAACATTCCGGCAAAATATTGGCAACTATCGCATTTCAAATACCGGTACCTGCAAACACAAACATATGCAACACCACAAACATACGTAGATCTAGGCCATAAAAAGTGTGTACGTTGTTGGAGGGAGAAAAAAGTAGATCTAGAACATAAAGAAATCTTTCCCCTTACTTACCTATCAAAAAAGGAAATTTAACCACTTAATTTGGGTGAATCTATGGTGCAAATGAGGTGAGGAGGAGGAGGCAGCCGAGACCAAGCTTGGTAGAGGTGGAGAGAATGAAGTGGGGAAAGTGAGTGTGGTAGGTGGCTGTCAAAAATATCTAGCTGCTCTCAGGTTACCAATGGCGCACGTCCTAAGAATGCGCCATTGGTAACCAGGGTTACTAATGGCGCACCTGGTGTGTGGTGCGCCATTACTAGTTTTGAAAAAAAAATTGAAAAAAAAATTGTTAGTAGTGGCACACCGTGGGTGTGGTGCGCCATTACTAGTTAAAACTAGTAATGGCACACCAAACCACGGTGCGCCACTGGTAAGTCTGGGGAGGGGGGTGTGCCCAGGAGAAACTTAGCGGTGGCGCACCACACACAAGGTGCGCCATTAGTAATATAAACATTAGTGGCGCACCCATGCATACATAGTGCGCCACTAATGTCTATATTAGCTATAGCCCTTTTTCTAGTAGTGTATATGTGATATACATGTTATTGATGTGTACCTTACTAATGCTCGGAGTAGTGCCTGGGTATTTGATACTGGTTCTGTTGCTAATATTTGCAACTCGAAACAGGGACTACGGATTAAGCAAAGATTGGCTAAGGACGAGGTGACGATGCGCGTAGGAAATGGTTCCAAAGTCGATGTGATCGCCGTCGGCACGCTACCTCTACATCTACATTCGGGATTAGTTTTACACCTGAATAATTGTTATTTGGTGCCAGTGATAAGCATGATAATTATATCTGGATCTTGTTTGATGCGAGACGGTTATTCATTTAAATATGAGAATAATGGTTGTTCTATTTATATGAGTAATATCTTTTATGGTCATGCACCCTCGAAGAGTGGTCTATTTTTGTTGAATCTCGATAGTAGTGATACACATATTCATAATATTGAAACCAAAAGATGCAGAGTTGATAATGATAGTGCAACTTATTTGTGGCACTGCCGTTTGGGTCATATTGGTGTAAAGCGCATAAAGAAACTCCATACTGATGGACTTTTGGAATCACTTGATTATGAATCACTTGGTACTTGCGAACCATGCCTCAGGGCAAGATGACTAAAACTCCGTTCTCCGGAACAATGGAGCGAGCAACAGATTTATTGGAAATAATACATACTGATGTATCCGGTCCGATGAATATTGAGGCTCGCGGCGGGTATCATTATTTTCTGACCTTCACAGATGATTTGAGCAGATATGGGTACATCTACTTGATGAAACATAAGTCTGAAATGTTTGAAAAGTTCAAAGAATTTCAGAGTGAAGTGGAAAATCATCGTAACAAGAAAATAAAGTTTCTGCGATCTGATCGTGGAGGAGAATATTTGAGTTACGAGTTTGGTCTTCATTTGAAACAATGCGGAATAGTTTCGCAACTCACGCCACCCGGAACACCACAGCGTAATGGTGTGTCTGAACGTCGTAACCGCACTTTTTTAGATATGGTGCGATCTATGATGTCTCTTACTGATTTACCGCTATCGTTTTGGGGTTATGCTTTAGAGACGGCTGCATTCACGTTAAATAGGGCACCATCAAAATCCGTTGAGACGACGCCTTATGAACTGTGGTTTGGCAAGAAACCAAAGTTGTCGTTTCTTAAAGTCTGGGGCTGCGATGCTTATGTGAAAAAGCTTCAACCTGATAAGCTCGAACCCAAATTGGAGAAATGTGTCTTCATAGGATACCCAAAGGAGACTGTTGGGTACACCATCTATCACAGATCCGAATGCAAGATATTCGTTGCTAAGAATGGATCCTTTCTAGAGGAGTTTCTCTCGAAAGAAGTGAGTAGGAGGAAAGTAGAACTTGATGAGGTAACTGTACCTGCTCCCTTATTGGAAAGTAGTTCATCGCAGAAATCAGTTCTAGTTATTCCTACACCAATTAGTGAGGAAGCTAATGATGATGATCATGTAACTTCAGATCAAGTTACTACCGAACCTCGTAGGTCAACCAGAGTAAGATCCGCATCAGAGTGATATGGTAATCCTATTCTGGAGGTCATGTTACTTGACCATGACGAACCTACGAACTATGAGGAAGCGATGATGAGCCCAGATTCCGCGAAATGGCTTCAGGCCATGAAATCTAAGATGGGATCCATGTATGAGAACAAAGTGTGGACTTTGGTTCACTTGCCCGATGATCGGCAAGCCATAGAGAATAAATGGATCTTCAAGAAGAAGACTGACGCTGACGGTAATATTACTGTCTACAAAGCTCGACTTGTTGCGAAAGGTTTTCGACAAGTTCAAGGAGTTGACTACGATGAGACCTTCTCACCCGTAGCGATGCTTAAGTCCGTTCGAATCATGTTAGCAATTGCCGCATTTTATGATTATGAAATTTGGCAAATGGATGTCAAAACTGCATTCCTGAATGGATTTCTGGAAGAAGAGTTGTATATGATGCAACCAGAAGGTTTTATCGATCCAAAGGATGCTAACAAAGTATGCAAACTCCAGCGATCCATTTATGGACTGGTGCAAGAATCTCGGAGTTGGAATAAACGTTTTGATAGTGTGATCAAAGCATATGGTTTTATACAGACTTTTGGAGAAGCCTTTATTTACAAGAAAGTGAGTGGGACACTACAGGAATCAGCTTCTTTGCCGTCTGCCATGGCAGACGGCAAAGGCATGAATGGCGGTCGGCAAAGCTCTTTGCCGACTGCTAGCTGTCGGCAAACAGTCCGGCTCAATTCCTGCCGGTAAAGGCCTTCTTTGCCGTCTGCTTCAGAGAAGCGGACGACAAAGGTTTATGCCGTCAGCCGTTTGCGGCCAGCAGACGGCAAAGAGCGTAGACGGCAGTGAGGTGAGGTGGGAGCCGTTAGGGGTTAACGGCGTGCTTTGCCGTCAGCCGGCAGACGGCAAAGAGGCTAAGGTCTTTGCCGTCTGCTGGCGGACGGCAAAGAGCCCAAATAGGAGTCACTGGGAAGCTGCCACGTGGCCTTATTTGCCGTCAGCCGGCAGACGGCAAAGAGGCTAAGGTCTTTGCCGTCTGCTGGCGGACGGCAAAGAGCCCAAATAGGAGTCACTGGGAAGCTGCCACGTGGCCTTATTTGCCGTCTGCTAGCTGTCGGCAAAGGGATTTGAATCTTTGCCGTCTGCCAGCAGTCGGCAAAGACCTTAGCCTCTTTGCCGTCTGCCAGCTGACGGCAAAATGCCCAAATAGGCAACCCAGTGTTCCCAGGTTGCACAAGTAGCTGCCACGTGGCCTTCTTTGCCGACTGCTAGCTGTCGGCAAAGCTCTTTGCCGACTGCTAGCAGACGGCAAAGCTCTTTGCCGTCTGCTAGCAGACGGCAAAGAGCCTATATAACCCCTGTTTTTAATTGAATTCATTCAATTTGACAGAAATTCAAAGATATACACAGATAATACATATATACACAACAAGCATATCCAACAATATATTTCCACAAGTCCAACATATATCCATATGACATAAGAAGTTTCCAACAACATATCCATAGTGACATACACATCCAAACAAGTTCCCAAACATGTTTTCATAAACAAAAAGGAAGCACAAGCAGAATATATGAGTCCATCAATGCAAGCTTCCTCATCTCAAGCAAATCTGCAAATTGGGAAAGATGAAAGTTAGAAGAAGAAGAAGAAGAGGAAAAGAAGAAGAAGAAGAAAAGAAGAAGAGGAAAATAAGAAGATTTTATATTCTCTTTCTTTCTCTCCTCCCCCTCTTCTTTATCTTCTTCTTTTCCAACAAATGTAGTTAAAAAAGCCAATTTAGAGCTAAGCTAGGTAAATAGGTCATTTTGGAGATAAGGTAAGTTCAATGTATCATATTGGAGCTAACCTACGTAAACTTGGTCATTTTGGAGCTAAGCTAAGTTAAATGGATCATATTGAAGCTAACCTAGGTAAACTTGGTCATTTTTGAGCTAACCTACGTAAAAATGTCATTTTTTGCTATGCTAGGTAAAAATGCTAAGTGTGTAGGTCAATTTAGAGCTAACTTAGGTAAATAGGTCATTTTGGAGCTAACGCGGGTAAAATGGATCATATTGTAGCTAACTTAGGTAAACTTGGTCTTTTTGGAGCTAACGTAGGTTAAATGGATCATATTGGAGCTAACATAGGTAAACTTGGTCATTTTGGAGCTAACCTGGCTAATTAGGCCATTTTTGACATTACTAAGCTTATTGTGTCATTTTAGAGGACAACAAGCTAAGTATATGACATTTATGAGGTTAGCAAGGTTATTATGCCATTTACGAATAAAAACAATTTGTAGACTTTCGGTCGGCCATAGATAGCTCTTTGCCATAGGTACGAAAGCGATACCCGTTGATGTCGTATTTGTCAAATGAACGGACCTTATAGTCAAAACCATTAGCTACTTGTCTCAATTCGGCATCCATAATCTCTGAATTAGCCTACAAGTTTAATACGAAAGGATTGTTGCATTAGTCGCAAATTAGCCAAAGAAATGAAATGGTCTAATGGAAATTACCGTTTGTTTGAACCAAGAGATGAAACCGGGATAGGCGCCTCCTTGCTTTGCGAGAAGCTCATACTCTTCGATGGAATCCTTTTGTATCACTGCACCATACGAGAATATGGCGACGTATCGACTGCATCAAATATCCCGGAATAAGAGCAGTTCAAAGGAATTAGAAATTGCGAAACAATGTACGGAGATCTTACTCGATGTACGGCCACACTTCTGTTAGGTTGTTGAAGAGATACAGCGAAATGGTCCGCCATTCTTCAACACCCAACGGTACTGGTTTCCAACCACTGGCTGGTGCGAGATCCCCTTTGAATAGGCTGAGGTTGACCCTTTTTAGGGTCGTCAGCATTGTACCGAGGCTTCGGATTATGCAAATGACGATTTTTGGCTTCGTAGTGTGCTGTCACGAAGTTTGCCGCCTCCTCAGTGATGAATGCCTCGGCCATCGATGCTTCAATTCTACGTTTGTTTTTACATTTTGCTCGAAGCGTCTTCTGCATTCTCTCAGTTGAGTAGCACCAACGATTTTGCACGGGCCCTCCCAATCTTGCCTCGGTCGGGAGATGCAAAATCAAGTGCTGCATTGGATTAAACATGCTCGGCGGAAAGATTTTCTCTAACTTGCAGATCAACTCCGGTGCCAACTGTTCCATTTCTTTGAGGAGGCCAGGCGATAGTTCTTTCGCACAAAGAACACGGAAGAAATAGCTCAGCTCTGCCAGTACTAGCCATTCATCCTCAGGGATGAAGCCACGCAACATCACCGGCATTATCCGCTCAATCCATATGTGCCAATCATGACTTTTTAGACCAAATATTTTCAATTTTTCAAGACTCGCTCCCCTCTTTAGATTTGCTGCATACCCATCGGGGAACATCAACTGCATTTTCACCCACAGAATAATTTCCCTCATAGCTGGCCTTCCAAGATTGAACCATGCCTTTGGCTTCGTGAAGTTCCGCTTTCCTTTCGGATCTTGCATGTTTTGTAACGGTCTATCACATAGCTCCTCTTGATCGACTCTAGCCTTAGGATTATCCTTTGACTTCCCCTCTATGCCGAACAATGTGCCAAAAATGGCTTCGGCGATGTTCTTTTCGGTGTGCATCACGTCGATGTTGTGTGGGCAAAGGAGGTCTTTGAAGTAAGGCAGATCCCATAAGCATGTCTTGTGAGTCCAGGCGTGTTCCTTATTATACCCCTTGAAATACCCTGGACGCATTGGATCTGGCTCGAGAGCGTTTAACTGATCTAGGGTTTGTTGGCCTGTCAACGCAGGTGGTGCAGAGTGTTTGACAACTCTACCTTTCATGAAGTTCTTCTTGTCTTTCCTGAACTTATGGTGAGGATCCAGAAACGGTCTATGCAAGTCAAAGCAACTATACTTGTGCCCTGTGGTCAGCCAACGAAACTCAAGAGCTCCCTTGCATGTGGGGCATGGGAACCTTCCATGCACACACCAGCCAACGAATAGCGCATACGCCGGCAAGTCATGCGTCGAGTACATGTACCAGGCACGCATTATGAAGTTCTGTTTGCTAAAGGCGTCGTATGTCTTGAACCCATTATCCCAAGCTTCTTGCAATTCGTCCTTAAGCGGCTGCATGTACACATTCATATTCTTCCCCGGATAGTTGGGCCCTGGAATTATCAACGTCAGGAAAATGTTCTTTCTTTGCATAATCTGTCCGGGGGGGAGATTGAGTGGAATGACAAACACGGGCCAACAACTGTATTGGGTTGCCGTCTGACCATACACACTGAACCCATCCGTGCTGACGGCGACTCGAGGATGCCTTGGATCTGCCGTTTTTTCCTTATGTAATGCATCGAAGCGCTTCCACGCTTCACCATCCGATGTGTGCACCATCATCACATTCCCATCTGCATCACGTTCGGTTCTTTTGCCCGTTTTGTGCCATGTCATATGTCTAGCCGTCTCTTTGACCATGAAAATACGTTGAAGTCTTGGTACGATTGGCAAATACCGAAGAACATTAACGGGTATTTTGGTCTGCGTCTTCTCACCCATACCATTGTCTACCACAACATACCTGGATGACTCGCAAATGGGACAATAGTTCAAGTCCTCATACTGGTGCCTAAATAAGACACATCCTTTCTCACAGGCATGTATCTTCTCATAGGGCATCTTAAGAGCACGGAGGATTTTGTCTGACTGGTACAGGTTTGTAGGTAGCACATGGCCTTTGGGTAGAAATCGTCCGAATACTGTCATCATCGCGTCGTAGCATTCTCTACCCAAGTTGAACTGAGCCTTCAAAGCCATGATTTGTGAGATGGCATCCAGCTGACAAAGCTCAGTGTGCTCGTGGAGAGGACGTTTTGAGGACTCCAACATTTCAGTGAAGGCCTTTGCAGATTCCTCCATCTCCTCGTCTGAGTCCCGAGCATCGTCAAAGTCTTGCACCATGTCTTCCATCCCGGTACCATGCTTGTCGGTGCGACGACGAACCACCTCAGGTCTGGCACGTTGGGCAGACTCACCATGAAATGTCCAGACCGTGTAACCAGGCGTAAAACCAAACTTCTGCAGGTGTTTACTCATTTCAAGCTCGTCCCTCTTATTAAAGTTGTCGCACCGGACACAGGGGCACCAGCTTAATCTCTGGCCATTAGCAAATGCGGCTCTAACAAACTCTTTGGTTTTTGTTAACCATTCACCGGTCCAAACTTTCTGACTAGTGTAACCGGTGTACATCCACGCACGATCACTCATATTGACTTCCTACTAGACAGACAATAAATATATACATCATTAAGCAAACCATATCCATTAGTTAATGGAGTTTGTCAGTTCTCTTACGTCCATGCAACCTACATGCTAATAGGTAAAGATAGGTCCTAATCCCACCCGAGTATGTGTAGATTGAGTTCGTTTTCCCATGCTCTGCTCCGGATCCGACGCAAAATTTCGGCAGCACCTCCCCGCTGTTCTCCTGATACACGTCTCGGCAATAAGCAGAGAGGATGTGTACCCGGAGAACAGCAGGGAGGCACTGACGAAATTCTGCATCGGATCCGGAGCAGAGCATATAGGAAAACGAACTCAATCTACACATACTCGGGCTGTCCATGGATAACGTTGGACAATTCGAAAGAATCACGATTATAAATATGCAAATGCATGCATATTTATAGATGTAACCCTTTCGAACGGGAGACGCATAGTGGTTATGCATACTGATGACGGACACCTATAGCTAGCTAGTTTCATTGGCACGAAGACCGGAATAGAGCAAATGTAGGGGGGAGGAGGAGATGTCATTTGTGCTCACCAAGGAAAGCAGGGGCGGAGCTCGTCGAACGCACGGGGAGGTCGTCAAACACCACACCCTTGCAGCGACGAAACAACTGCACATTTTAAATCCACCTGATTAACACAAATATATATGATGTTTTGCATAACAAAATCGAAAAATATACGACCTAACTCATAATTCACAAATATATGACCCCGTCGGTGTCGGGGTCGGGGCAGGGTCGGGGTGTGGTGTCAGGGTGTAGGTGTCGATCGGGATGTCAGGATGTCGTATGTCGGGGTCGATCAGGGTGTCGATCAGGGTGTCGGGGTCAGGGTCAGGGTGAAATTTCATGAGAGAAGACATAAACATCAAGTGAAACAATTAACATTGTACAAAGTTGAAAACTTGCTACTACGACGAGGTAAAGTTCCTTTGCGAAATCTATAGTCTTGAAAGCGATATATAATAGCATCATCATCAACCTTTGCAAATATTTCTCGCTCAGTAATTATTTGGTCAGTAGCAACAACGATAAGCAGTACTGCAGTAGCAAATACTAACATTATAGCAAGCAGATCAAAAAATGTTCAATCTACAAAATTTTAACAACAACAGCAAGGCAGTAGCAGTCAGTGTAGCACAATGCACATGCACATATTATCCTGTCTGTGAGTGAGTGAGTCTGTCCATTACCAATCCGGCTCTTCAGTGCGGCTGCGGCTGCGGCAGACGGCGTGGCGGACAGGCAGAGTCGCTGAGACCAGGGCAAGGGAGGCCGGAGCCCGGAGCAGAGCCGGCGTGCAGAGCAGTAGAGCCGCAGCCCGCAGAGGAGAGCCGGAGAGAGGGAGAGCGGCGGAGCGGGCGGCGTCAGTGGCGGAGGCGCGGAGCCGGCGAGCACCGGAGGGGGCAGCGGCAGTGGAGGAGGGGAGGCGGCGCCGGTGGTGGAGAGGGGAGGGGGCCACGGTGGTGGATGGGGGGAGGGGGGCGGGATGGAGGGAGGGATGAGGGTGGCGGCGGTGTAGGGAGGAAGGGAGTGGCTGGCTTTTGGTGAGGAGTTGAGGGGAGGGAGGCGGCGGTGGAGGGGGAGGGGTTACGGCGGCGGGGGTGGAGGAGGGGGGGGCGGGGGCGGTGGTTGGAGGGAGGGGTGCGGCGGCGGCCTGTGCGGGAGGGGGCGGCGGCGTGCGGCCTGCGCGGGAGGTGGCGGCGGCGGCGTCCTGTCGGATGTGTCGTCGTCGGCGTCTGCGTCCTGCTCGATGCGTCGCGTCGTGCGGGCTGGCGGCCCTGCGCTTGTGCGGGAGGCAGAGGGTGGGGAGGCGGGGAAAGAAAGGAGGAGTGGAGGGCCGCCAGCGGGGGCCAAATTAACCCGCCGCATTGCCGTCCGTTTTTTTTTCTCTTTGCCGTCTACTGGCGGACGGCAAAGAATCTTTGCCGTCCGCCGGCAGCGGCAAAGAATCTTTGCCGTCCGCCAGCAGACGCAAAGAGGATGACCGTTGACGGCCACCGCCGTGAAACTGTGGGCCCCTCTTACCTCTTTGCCGTCTGCTGGCAGACGCAAAGAATTGGCCCGTGTGACCTACCCAGTGCAGTACCCCGTGGGGTCCACTTTGGACTTTGCCGTCTGCTGGCGGATGGCAAAGAACTCTTTGCCGTCTGCTGGCGGAGCGGCAAAGAGCTCGCAGATGGCAAAGACCATGTTTGCCATCAGCTGGTTCTTTGCCGTCTGCTTTGAGAAGACGACGGCAAAGAGCTGGCAGATGGCAAAGACCCAGATTCCAGTAGTGGGAGCTCTGTAGCATTTCTGATATTATATGTGGATGACATATTGTTGATTGAATGATATAGAATTTCTGGATAGCATAAAAGGATACTTGAACAAGAGTTTTTCAATGAAAGACCTCGGTGAAGCTGCGTATATATTGGGCATCAAGATCTATAGAGATAGATCAAGACCTTAATTGTACTTCACAAAGCACATACCTTGATAAAGTTTTGAAGAAGTTCAAAATGGAACAGCAAAGAAAGGGTCTTGCCTGTGTTGCAAGTGTGAAGTTGAGTAAGACTCAATGCCCGACCACTGCAGAAGATAGAGAGAAAATGAAAGTCATTCCCTATGCCTCAGCCATAGGTTCTATATCGTATGCAATGTTGTGTACCAGACCTGATGTGTGCCTGTCTATAAGTTTAGCAAGGAGGTAACCAAAGTAATCCAGGAGTGGATCACTGGACAGCGGTCAAGAACATCCTGAAATACCTGAAAAGGACTAAGGATATGTTTCTCGTTTTATGGTGGTGACAAAGAGCTTGTCGTATAGTGGTTACGTCGATGCAAGCTTTGACACTGATCGGATGACTCTAAGTCACAAACCGGATACGTATTTATATTGAACGGTGGAGCTGTCAGTTGGTGCAGTTTCAAGCAAGTGTCGTGCGGGATCTATCGTGTAAGCGGAATATATAGCTGCTTCGGAAGCAGCAAATGAAGGAGTTATATCCAATCTAGATGTCATACCTAGTGCATCGGGTCCAATGAAAATCTTTTGTGACAATACTGGAGCAATTTCCTTGCGAAGGAATCCAGATTTCACAAGAGAACTAAACCATCAGACACGCTTCAATTCCATCGCGATCAAGTCAAGGGGGAGACATAGAGATTTGCAGATACATACGGATCTGAATGTTGCAGACCCGTGACTAAGCCTCTCTCACGAGCAAAACATGATCAGCACCAAGACTCCATGGGTGTTAGAATCATTACTGTGCAATCTAGATATGACTCTAGTGCAAGTGGGAGACTGAAGGAAATTGCCCTAGAGGCAATAATAAAGTTGTTATTTATATTTCCTTATATCATGATAAATGTTTATTATTCATGCTAGAATTGTATTAACCGGAAACTTAGTACATGGTGTAATCATAGACAAACAGAGTGTCACTAGTATGCCTCTACTTGACTAGCTCGTGATCAAAGATGGTTAAGTTTCTAGCCATAGACATGAGTGTCATTTGATAAACGGGATCCATACATTAGAGAATGATGTGATTGACATGACCCGTCCGTTAGCTTAGCACGATGATCGTTTAGTTTGTTGCTATTGCTTTCTTCATGAGTTATACATTTCCTTTGACTATGAGATTATCAACTCCAATACCGAAAACACTTTGTGTGCTATCAAACTCACAACGTAACTGGGTGATTATAAAGATGCTCTCATGTCTCTCGATAGTGTTTGTTGAGTTGGCATAGATCGAGATTAGGATTTGTCACTCCGATTGTCGGAGAGGTATCTCTGGGCCCTCTCGGTAATGCACATTATGAAGCCTTGCAAGCAATGTAACTAATGAGTTAGTTACCGATGATGCACTACGGAATGAGTAAAGAGACTTGCCGGTAACGAGATTGAACTAGGTTGATGATACCGACGATCGAATCTCGGGCAAGTAACATACCGATGACAAAGGGAAAACGTATGTTGTTAGCGGTTTGACCGATAAAGATCTTCGTAGAATATGTGGGAGCCAATATGAGCATCCAGGTTCCGCTATTGGTTATTGAACGAAGATGATTCTCGGTCATGTCTACATAGTTCTCGAACTCGTAGGGTCCGCACGCTTAATGTTCGATGATGATTTGTATTATGAGTTATGTGATTTGATGACCGAGGTTGTTTGGAGTCCTGGATGAGATCACGGACATGACGACGAGTCTCGAAATGGTCAGAGGTAAAGATTCATATATTGGAAGGTTGCATTTGGACATCGGAATGGTTCCGAGTGATTCGGGCATTTTTTCGGAGTACCGGGAGGTTACCGGAACCCCCAGAAGAAGTAATGGGCCTAATGGGCCATAGTGGAGGAGAGGAGGCAGGCCACAGGAGGTGGGGCGCGCCCCCCCTTGCCCCAATCCGAATTGGACTAGGGGAGGGGGCCGGCCCCCCTCTTTCCTTCTCCCTCTCTCTCCCTTCCCCTTTTCCCTCTCAGGTGAAAGGAAGGAGGGGGGGGGGGCCGAATCCTACTTGACCAGGAGTCCAAGTAGGACTCCCCCCTTGGCGCGCCCCCTCTAGGGCCGGCCTCCTCCTCCCCTCCTTTATATACATGGGGAAGGGCACCCAAGGCACAACAGACAATCTTTTAGCCGTGTGCGGTGCCCCCCTCCACAGTTACACACCTCGGTCATATCGTCGTAGTGCTTAGGCGAAGCCCTGCGCCAGTAACTTCATCATCACCGTCACCACGCCGTCGTGCTGGTGGAACTCTCCCTCGTCCTCAACTTGATCAAGAGCTCGAGGGACGTCATCGAGCTGAACGTGTGCTGAACACGGAGGTGCCGTACGTTCGGTGCTAGGATCGGTCGATCGTGAAGACGTACGACTACAATCAACCGCGTTGATAAAACGCTTCCGCTTTCGGTCTACGAGGGTACGTGACTCACTCTCCCCGCTCGTTGCTATGCATCACATAGATAGATCTTGCGTGATCGTAAGTAAATTTTTTGAAATACTACGTTTCCCAACACGGAACCTACGTGGTCACACGCTTATGGTCACCGATCTACTAAGTATTAGAAGTGTAGAGCTTATGTTGTGAATTGTACAAGAAAAGTTTTGGAAGAAATAAATATTTCAGAGAGAGAACCGGGAAGGTCTTGTACAAAACCAGAAAAACCGGGTACCAGAAAACCTTTGCAAGGTCTTGGAAGGTTCTGGAAGTTTCTGGAACCTCCTGGAAAGTTCTGCATGGGCGGCATGGGGCTGCCACTTGGCATGGGCCAAGTGGGGCAACCCCCTTCCCAAGCCGGCCACCCCTTGGACTATTATAAATAGAGGGGAGGGGCAGCCCTTCAGAACACAAGTTTTTCTCGTGCTCGTAGCTGAGCCCACCCTCTCTCTCTCTCTCTCTCTCTCTCTCTCTCTCTCTCCCCCATCCCCCCCCCCCCCCCCCCCCCGCAAATCATCTCCACACCATAAGGCTGCTCCTCCTTCTTCTACTCCGGCAATGCTTAACTATTAGAACATGATTCTTAGACCGATTTTTGTTTATTTTCTACTACCTTTCCCAACAGCATTAACAAAGTCCCTCGTCGACATAACGATGGCTCGATGTCCGAACACAATTTCATCATCTCACACACATGTCCACACAAATTTACATTTTATTCATTCAAATAGACATGATGCCCCCAAAGTTAATTCTCACATGGGACGAAGAGAGGACCAAGACGTTTGATCGAGCGAGTGAGGCCGACTATATATGGTGGTGGTGGTGGTGGTGGAAGGTGAGGAGATAGGAATGGAGAGGGTGAGAGGATTTGGGGGAAAGGAATTGATAGTATTGAGTATCACTACTACACATTAATGGAGGAGAGAGTGGGTCTTAATTTAATGCATGTGAGGGGGTGGAGGAGAAGAGTAGATCTAGCTAGCTAGGGATTTATTATTAGCTAGATCTACCTGGGTTAATTGCTTGTTTTGTGCAGGTGTGGGGGGTTGGGGCGGGGAGGGGCGGAGGGGAGAGAAGGAGGAGAGATGACTCTCACATGTGCACGTGAGCTCACCTCAATATTGGTCGTAGCTATTAGAGGCGTGCATTATACGTCACACGCCACTAATAAACCACATACTAGTGGTGTGCGGGCTACAGGGAACGCCACTATTAGATGGGACCCAGCAACGGGCCCGTCATAAATTACTAGTGGCGTGTGGAATCAGTGGGCACACCACTAGTAAGTTTAGCACTAGTGTTGCACCAGCTGAAGGACACGCTGGCAGAAGTTTACTTGGCGTGCCGCCTGGTAGGCCCACCACTAGTACTTGCCGTACTATTGGCGTGTCCATAATACAACACACCACGGCTAATTTATGTCGGGCCCACTGTTGGGTCCCACTTACTAGTGGCGTGCCCTGTACCAGCACGCCACTAGTAGAGGGCCATCAGTGGCGTGGCGAAATGTGGCACGCCGCTGGTTTGTTGGCCAGATACCATGGCGTGTTTACTCTACTGGGGCCCACTAATAACTTCTGCCTATACCACCCCACCCCACCCCCCCCCCCCCCCCCCCCCCCCCGTGCACAGGATATTGCATATCCACACATATAAGAAAAAGAGCCCAGGCAAGAACCTGACGTGATGTTCCCATGACTACAAAATCCACGTACCCGTTCTAGTACGCGCTACTAGGACTCGATGAAAAATCCTTCGCACACCGGTCAAAATGACTTTCACGCACGACACTAACAAGTTATCCTATAAATGTCGGGTTCGCTATCTGACAGTCGCCCGAAAAAAAATCAGCGTCAGTCGATTCCCCGATGCGCAGCCGGGCTGGAGTCGGCCCATGGTCTCCTTGGCAAGGGAGCGCCAGGACCTGGTCGGAGTCACGCGCTTGCTGGAAGGAGAGGAAGGAGGTTGACGTGTGGGTGCATGGTGGGGACAGGGCATAGAGGGGTGGCCGGGGTGGTGCAGGACCGGCGGAGGAGGTGGCTCAAGCAAGGAGGGACTTGAGACGGCGCACGCAGCGTCGCCATCAACGGGGGCGTTGCGACGGCTAGAGGAAAGAAAGAAGAAGAAGAAAACCACACCAGAAAATCGACCGCGCAACTGCGAAAAATAAAAGTAAAGAAAAGGAGTGTGATACATACCGAACGTTATGTTTTTAAGCAATAGATAGGAACAATCCTTCCCTTCAATTACGTACAACATGCATTAAATGACTAATTTTTCTTCCACGTGCACTTTCCCTCTAACTACATGCACATATGCACTAGTGAAGAAAAGGCGATATCATCCTAATTCCTCCTTTTGAACTTCAAAATATTTTATAGCTCAAATCATCGGTCCGGTTGAAAAACCGTTTTCACATAAAAAGTCCGTCGCGGCAAGACCTTCGAAACTAGATCCCATGTTGATATGTTCCGATGACTTTTTTTTTCAGGTCAAAAGTTACCAGGCCTAGGCCAGTAAGTTATCACGCCACCGGTACATAAGTTACCATCACGTTTATAAGAAATTACCGTGCAGAAACTAGATCTTCGAAATATGACGCGAATAAACATTCGAAACAAGATCCCATGTTGGCATGTTCCGATGACTTTTTCGATCAAAAAGTTACTTGGCCAGGCTAAGTAAGTTATCAGCTCTGTTGTGCGTATGTTATCATGGTATTTACGCATGAGTAAACCGGCGGGAGGGTTCAACAACATTTTTCCCGTGTCAAAAACTAGTTATCACGCCTAGAAATAAGTAAGTTAGCAGCTTTGTTGTAAGGAAATATGCCCTAGAGGCAATGATAAAGTTGTTATTATATTTCCTTATATCATGATAAATGTTTATTATTCATGCTAGAATTGTATTAACCGGAAACTTGATACATGTGTGGATACATAGACAAAACACTGAGTCCCTAGTAAAGCCTCTACTAGACTAGCTCGTTAATCAAAGATTGTTAAGTTTCCTAACCATAGACATGTGTTGTCATTTGATAAACGGGATCACATCATTAGGAGAATGATGTGATGGACTGACCCTCCGTTAGCTTAGCATATTGATCGTTCAGTTTATTGCTATAGCTTCTTTCAGTCATATACATATTCCTTTGACTATGAGATTATGCAACTCTCAGATACCGAGGAATACCTTGTGTGCTATCAAACGTCACAACATAACTGGGTGATTATAAGATGCTCTATAGGTATCTCCGAAGGTGTTTGTTGGGTTGGCATAGATCGAGATTAGTATTTGTCACTCCGAGTATCGGAGAGGTATCTCTGGGCCCTCTCGGTAAGCACATCATAAGAAGCCTTGCAAGCAATGTGACTAATAAGTTAGTTGCTGGATGATGTATTACGAACGAGTAAAGAGACTTGCCAGTAACGAGATTGAACTAGGTATGAAGATACCGACGATCGAATCTCGGGCAAGTAACATACCGATGACAAGGAATAACGTATGTTGTCATTACGGTACGACCGATAAAGATCTTCGTAGAATTTGTGGAACCAATATGAGCATCTTGGTTCCGCTGTTGGTTATTGACGGAGAGGTGTCTCGGTCATGTCTACATAGTTCTCAAACCCGTAGGGTCCGCACACTTAACGTTCGATGACGATTTTGTATTATTATGATTATGTGATTTTGGTGACCGAATGTTGTTCGGCATCCTCCGGATGAGATCACGGACATGACGAGGAGTCTCGAAATGTTCGAAGGTAAAGATTGATATAATAGGACGATATTATTCGGACACCGGAAGTGCTCCGGGTACCGGGTACATATCGGTTCACCGGAAAGGGGTTCCTGCGCACCCCCCAAAGATATGGGCCAATGGGCCAACAGGGGAAACGCAGCAGACAGCATGGGCTGCAGCACCCGCCATATAGGCCGAACCTGGAGGGGAAGGAAAGAGGTGAAGAGAGAAAGGAAGGGGGAGATTCGGCCTCCCCCTTCCTTCTCTCCTCCCTCCTCCTTCCCACTCCAGAAATTATGGTGGGGGGGGGGGGCGCGAATTGGACTAGGGCCCAAGTAGGATTCCCTCTACTTGGGTGCCCCCTTGGCTGCTCCCTCTCCCTCCCCCTATATATTGAAGGGGGGGAGGCGCCTAGAACACACACCAACATTGTTAGCAGTGTGGCGGCGCCCCCCTTCACAGTTTACGCCTCCGGTCATATTCACTTAGTGCTTAGGCGAGCCCCCGCGCCGATCACTTCACCATCACCGTCACCACGCCGTCGTGCTGACGGAACTCTCTCTCAACACTTTGCTGGATCAAAAGTTCGAGGGACTCATCGGCTGAACGTGTGCAGAACGGAGGTGCCGTACGTCGGTGCTTGATCAGACGGAACGAGAAGAAGTTCGACTACATCAACCCGGTTAACAAACGCTTCCGCTTTCGGTCTACGAGGGTACGTAAACACACTCTCCCCCTCTCGTTGCTATGCATCTCCTAGATAGATCCTGCGTGAGCGTAGGATTTTTTTGAAATTGCATGCTACGTTTCCCAACATGTTGTGCGTATATTACCATGATAGTTACACATGAGTTAACGGGGGGTGGTTTTCAAAATTTTTCCCCAAGGTCAAAAAATCACCATGCTTCGGCTGAGTAAGTTATCATCTCTGTTGTGCTATATTTACCATGCTATTTACAAAGAAGTTATCGAGGTATGTTTTTCAACAACAAAAATTCTTGCGTCAAAAGTTTACCGCAGTTTTTTGCGTGAGTTATCAGCCCGGATGTGTGTGTATTATCATGCTATTTACGCAGAAGTTGCCGGGGGTATCTTTTCAACACAAAATTGCCCGGTTCAAGGTTACCGTGGTGTTTGTACGTAAATTATCAGGTCTGCGGTGTGTATAATACCACACTATTTACGTAGAAGTTACCAGAAGTATGTTTTGAACCTTTTTATTTTCTCTGGCCAAAATTATCACGGTGTTTGTATGTAATTATCAGATCTACGTATGTATATTATTATGCTATTTACATACAAGTTACCTCCTCCGACGATGGCCAGGGCCGTCAGGAGGGGAGAGCCGCCGGACACCGACCGGAGTTGAAATCGCCGCAAGCGGAACGTTGCCTCTCTCATGTCATGGGAGGAAGGGGAGAGTGAAAACTTTCTTTAAAGATACCGGGGGGTATGTGTTTCAACAAAAAAAAAATCTCAAGATCAAAAGTACCATGGCGGTTGTATGCAAGTTATCAGCTCTGTGGCGCCTATATTACCATGCTATTTACATAAAAATTACCGGGGGTATGTTTTTAAACAACTTTTTTCTCTGGATCAAAAATTACCACGATGTTGTACGTGAGTTATCAGTTTCTGCTTGTTCATAATTACCATACTATTTACACAAAAATTATCATGATATGTTTTTACAACTTTTTTTCTCGGGGTCAAAGTTTCTGTGGGGTGTGCTTCAAAAAAATTCGTACTCAATCACCGGTCCGATTCAACAACTGGGGAAGAAAAAAATAATGCAAGCAAAACAGATCATCAGGAGAAAACACGATAGAAAAAAATTAGTACTAGAAAAAAGGGGAAAGAAACGATAGAAAAAAAATCAGTGCGAGAAGAAAAAGGGCAAAGAAAAGAATCAGTCGAATGTATGTGCGTACATGCAAAGTAGGAAAGAAATACTAGACTCAGCAGGGGGCGTGCAAGTGCCCGCGTATTAGTACAGCAAAGTACATAACATAGATAACCTCCATATACTACACACGAAATGGAGATTTTCCTAGTGGTTCAGAGCCTGCACCCCAGCCAGTTTGGTCGCGGGTTCGACACCCTCCCTTGGCGCAACATTTCCGGCTTGCCGGAGGGATCGACCGGATCCCGCTGCCTGGCGCAAAAAAATGGGATCATTGGCGTTTTAATCAGGACGTGGGGGCGTGGGGCGCGCGAAGAATCGGTTAGCTTTTCGATGGCGATCGTTTGATCTGAATCGAGCGGCAACGAAACCGTTCGGATCTGTAACAAAACATCAAGCGTCGGAACGTAACTTTTTCCTTAAAAAAATGAGCTGATGTGAAAATACCCCCGCCCATCTGCGTCGTCTCTCTCCCTCCCTCTACAGTGCAGAGCGGCGGAGAAAAAGGCGCCCGTTCCTCCCTATCTTCTCCGGCAGATCGGTGGTTCCCTTCTCTCCTCTTTCCGCTCGTCGCTGAGGCAACGGAGGGGATGGGAACCCGGTGATCTGGTCCGGTGTGTAAAATAGGTGTAGCTAGGGTTTCTTGCCGGGGTGTTGAGGTGGCGGCGGCGCTCCCGGGGCGAGATAAGTCCTCTCAGCCCCGACCCTGCTCTGCTTGTCGTGGTGGGCTATCCGTCGTTCCTTGTGCCTATGCGCCCGCGGCAGCGGCGTCCCATCGCTTGGCTTTTGGCTCCCCAGCCTCGGCTCCATTGCGGCGACGTTTGTATCGGCGGCGTCGCGAGGCTTGTGGAGGTGTGCAGGTTGCGGCTGGTGGCGTCGGCTGGCTCGGCCATGCTGGCGACGGCAGCGTTTTGGTTGTTCCTCTTCTCGTTCTGATGTGAGCTTCTTCGCAGGCTCTGGTGTGCCGGAGTGGCGGCGAAGGCTCAGTCGCCTGTGCAGGACGGGCCGGGTGTGTGTGCCCCGCCGATTGGCGTCCAGCCTCCTTCAACCTCTGCCGTTCGCGGCGGTCTACAACTGCGGGTCTTGCAACGGGGCTTTGTCCTCTTTTGTTCTGTGCAGGTGCTTCAGCGGGAAAGTTCTTGGCCTCGTCTTCCTTCGGGTTTCCGGCGGTAGCGTCCGCGATCCAGCAGAGGAGAAAGGCTCCAGGGACCTTTTTTTAACTTTTTATGTTTTCTTTTCTCTCTTTTATGGGACAGCTGTCTTTTATCTGGGTGTATCTGGTGTGTTCCCTTATATAATATAATATAATCTCAGATATTGTCTGAAAAAATAAAAATGAGTCGCCTGACATATAGTCGGCCCTATATAAATATAAATGCAGCTAAACTTGAACCACGTCCACACCATAGCAAGATTCAGAGCTGCAGCAATGGAGCTCACCAGCAGCACCACCTGGCTCGTACTGCTCATTCCACCTCTCCCTCTCTCTCCTCTTCTTCATGCACGGCCCTCACGGAGGCAGCAGCAGCGGAAAGAAAAGGGGCCTTCCTCCAGGCCCATCGATGCTGGTCTTCGGGCAAAACTCCTGGGCGCTCGGCGGTCCATCTTCGACATCGGCCCCTTTCCCGAGAGCTGCACGCTCGCCATGGTCCCGTCATCTCCGTCCGCCTGTTTCCACACGGTCGTCTTCGTCGCCGACCGCAAAGTGGCTCACCGCGTCCTTATCCAGACGGCGCCACCTTCGCCGACCGCCTGCCGCTCCTGGAGCCCGTGCGATTCTTCACCTCCGGCGCCCGCGACATCAGCAGCTCGCCCTACGGCGCCTACTGGCGCCTCCTCCGCCGCAACCCTCCCTCCGTGGCGCTGCACCCAGCCCGCATCGCGCTCTTCGCGCCGGCGACGCAGCACGCAGGCGACGCACTCGTCCGCCACCTCCATGAAAGCGCGCCTGGGCCGTCTAGTGAGGCCGCGTTCCGGCTACCATGTTCGAGTTGCTCGTGCACATGTGCATCGGCCGCACGCTCGGCCCGTCGGCCCTCGATGAGATCTAGGAGCTGCAGCTGCGGATGCTCCGTTCCATCACCAGCTTCCCCCTCTTCTCCTTCTTTTCCGGCGATCACCAAGAGGCTATTCCGCCGGCGTGTGGCGGGCGGCGTGGCCATGCGCCGGAGGCAGGAGGAGATCTTCCTCCACTCTCCACGCCAGGAAGCTCGGCCAAAGAAACGACGACCGGCTGTGCTACGCGCGACGACTCCTCGCGCTTCGCCTTGCCGACGAGGGCGGACGCCTGCTCACGGACGCCGAGATGGTCACCCTTTGCTCCGAGTTCTTGAACCGGCGGGGTGGACGCCACGGTGACCTTGCTGAGTGGATCATGGCGGAGCTGGTGAACCGCCAGGGCATGCAATCCAAATCTACGAGGAGGTCAAAGGCGGCGGCGATCAGCCGTACCTGAAGGCCGTGGTGCTCGGGGATGCGGATGCACCCGCCGAGCCACTTACTTATCCCGCACGGCGCGCTGAGCGACGGCGCAGAGATCTGCGGTATGCGGTGCCCAACGGGGCCGTGCTGAACTTCATGGTAGTCGACTTCGGGCGCGACGAGGTGGCGTGGATGGCGGCATGGGAGTTCCGCCGGAGCGGTTCCTGAGGGCGGGAGGACACGTGTGGACATGACGGGGAGCATGAGATCAAGATGATGCCTTTCGGCGTCGGCCGCCGGATGTGCCCCGGATACACGCTGGGGATGCTGCACTTGGGTACTTGGTCGGCAGCCTCGTGAGGGAGTTCGAGTGGCTGCCCGCTGGAGGGGGAGAAGGTGGACATGACCGAGGAACTGGATTTCCCATCGTCATGAAGCATCCGCTCCGTGCTCGTGTCGTCCTGAGGACTTGATAAAGTTACTGCCAAAGTGGCTAGTGATTTCATAGTAGATATATCATAGTCAGATCAGAAGCAGCAGCGGCTAGCTTGCTATGATCGTTTATGGTGTCTGCGCTGCGTCGTGCATGTGTTTTAATTATCGGTTTTGCTAAAACTCAGCTAGCTGAGAAATAAATTGGTCTCGTTCACATCCCCGACCATCCAATTAAAGGTGTGTCGAGATTAGTGCTGGCATCTGGTTGTACTTAGCCCCGAACCGTTTTCTAGGGTTTCGAGTGGCAGGGCGGCGCACGAGGCGATCTCGGAGTCACAAGTCTAGGGTTTGAGATCGCGCTCCTCTGCTCTCTGGTCGCCGGATCTCTGCAGTTCAGCCTGCTTGGGGTGATCACGGGGGGGCCTGGTCCTTTCCACCCTTGGCGGCGTTCCGGGTGAGGGGATCGGGGGAGGCCGGGCGAACTGATGGCGGAGTCGAGCGCCATGGGAGGGAAGAAGGGGAAGACTGAAGGAGACTGGACGGTGGAGCAGAAGATGGATCGACTGGATTTAACGTGAGAGGAGAACGAAGCTTGTCATTGATGGGGAGGAGGAGGAGAGATGACAACTCTATGACTCATCGGGAGGTTTTGCATCGGAAGGTTTTTCACGTGAACACCATGAGGAGGATCTGCGTCCGGCTGGGGCAACCCGAAGGGGCTGAACTTCCGACCGACGGGAGAGAAACGTTTTTGTGGCTAGTTTCGCTAACAAGCGGGACTGTGATCGGGTCCTTTGAGGGAGGTCCATGGATGGTGGGGGAAGCACGTGTGGTTTCTAGAAAGGTTTAACATCAGATCGCGCCCTCAGAGCTCAAGTTCGACAAGATCAAGATTGTGCACGGGTGATCAACCTCCTTTTAACCTGCTGTGTCCGCCATGGCCAAAGCGCATTGCAGGCATGGTGGGCGATGTGGTAGCTCTGGATGCGGATGAGAAGGATTTGCTTTGGGGACTGCCTCAGATTCAGAGCTTGGATCATAGGTAGATGAACCATGCTGTTCTCTGCGTTGGGTGCAATTGGAGAAGTCACAAAACAAAAGAGTCTGAATTTCTTTGGGATCCAATATGAAAAACTTACCCTACTTTTGCTTCTCATGTGGGCTGTGGGAACATGCAGAACTATGTGCCTACACCTGCTGGAGAGATGAGCATGGTAGACCGCCGTAACCAGAGAGGCTCTTGATTCCTACTAGCAGAAACAGGAGTGTGGGGCAGTGCACCGACTTACAAGCAGGAGGCCGCCGGTGACATGGGAAGGCAGAAGGAGACAGGAGAAGGAGATGAAGATGTTGAGCCAGGTGTGGAAGTGACTCGCCTGAGAAACACCCATGGCAGAGTAAAAAACACGTCTATAATAATCAATTTTAATGCAAGGGGGAGAGGTGAAAACGGTCAGAGGAGGTAGGACAGCACAGGTGCAAATTCAGTTATCGCAGGGTCGCATGTGGAACACTTACTGTGAGGCGGGGGGAGGCCTATGCTACTGCAAGATACGAGACTGTATGAGGAAGAGGCAGAATGAGAGGATGAGTCTTCGGGGTCGCGGGAGGATAGCAGGGACTCGAAGAAGAAGAAGGCGGAGGAGAAGAGCAAGAATCTCGCGGAGGCTGGGCACCAGCCCCACGGGGCGCAATGAATTGCATATCGTGGAACTGTCGCGGGCTTGGAACCCGGAGACAGTTCGTGAACTTCACGACCTAGTGTAGAGAGAAGTTCCCGCCCTAGTCTTTGTGTCTGAGACAAAGATTGAGGGAAGGAGGTTAGTGATCTCACGGCCCGACTTGGTTTTGAGGGTTGCTATCCATTTTAATAGTGACGGCTCAGTTGTGGACTAGCTTTGTTTGGTCAAAAGAAGTTGATGTAACTCTTAATAATTTCTCTAATCAGCACATTGATATGTCGGTTAAGCAATGTAGGAGGTGAACAATAAAACGTGGCGGTTTACGGGTTTCTATCTATGCGAAAGCTAGACGAAGTGAACGTGCAGAAAGTTGGAACTTGTGAGACGGTTGAAAGCTCAAAGTGATGCCCTGTGGCTAAATGCAAGGTGATTTTAATGAAATTCTTGACAATTCAGAGTATTTTTGGCTCATGATCGCCTGAGTGGCAGATGTAGGGGTTTTTTTTGCCAATGTGTTGATGATTGTGAACTACAAGATTTGGGGTTTCCAGGGTATACCTTTTACGTGGGATAATATGCAACAAGGTGACTCAAATGTGTGAAGGTTCGGTTTTTGATAGGTTTCTTAGTGAATCCGGCGATGATGTCATGTACTCTGGCTTCCTTCATGAGACACTGTCCAATGCCAAAGTCTGATCATTGTAGGCTCGTGGTGAAGATGAAGGGAGTCGCATTGGGCGGAGGAGGTGTCCGCGTCAGGTTTATTATGAGGAGGCATGGCAACAGGAAGACATATGATGCCGCGGTTTTACAATGGCTGTGTCCGAAGGGGGGGCCGGAATGCAAGGATTGCAGGTCTAGAGAGGCCCTGTCGGCTATGCAAGTGCACCTTACGGACTGGAAGAACAAGAAGTTTGGACGATGTGTAAGGAAAGAGGGAAATCAAAAAGTACGAAGGAGTAGTACGAGTAAGGAGAGGGTCACACTACGCTTGTTTCGGGGGCCGACCACGAAAGAGAAAAGACTAGCCCGCCAGCTTCTCAGAGCTCCTTCACAAGGAAGAGATTTTGGCGTGGCAGAGATCGAGGGACGATGGCTCTTAAGGGCAGGTGATCGTAACATGTGTTTTTTCAGGCACGTGCGGCGTGCGCGCAAGAGCACAGGAACCGGATTCGCAGCCTTTCAAACTGCGATGGAGGGATTTGTGCAACACCAAAGAAGGAGATTCTGCCGAGGTGTCAGCAGTTCAAATACAGTGGCCTGACACGGCGCCAATATTACACGGAAGTGGAGGCAAGTGCTTCACCATGAACATAAAATAACAGAACCAATGAAAGAACGACTGACGAGGCCGTCCGAGAGAAGAAAAACGTGAAGGCTGAGCTCATTTTGCTATGGGGCACGAAGTTGAGAAGGGGGGTGGTGATGGTTTCCATGAAGGGGCTTCTATCAGCGCCATTGGGAGTTGTAGGCCCGGTGTTTACGGCGGCGGTCCTCGGCTTCTTGATGGGAGGACACATGCCGCGATGTGAACAGCAACGTGATTTGTGCTTATACACAGGTAAAAATACCCCAAAACATTACAACAGTATAGGCCGATCTCTTTGTTGCAACTGTTATTTTACAAAATCTGTTCTCCAAAGTGCTCGCTAATACGTTGAGGAGGGATTCTTTGATGAGATTATTGCAGAGGAATAGAGTGTTTTGGTCCGGGGAGTTTGATCACTAAACAAGTGTCTAGTGTGGCGTATGAGTGCATTACACTCTATGAAAGGAGTAAGAGAGGAAAAGCAAGTGTTGGTGTGTCGGTTAGATCGATATGATCAAGGATATGGACCGAGTCGAATGGGGGGATCTGGAAGGGATAAGTTGCCAACTGGGTTCCACGGGGTGGATAACCTTGTTAACTGTCATGTTGTGATGGACAGTGAGCTTCTAGGTGAAGGTAATAGGGAATTGCTTGGCCGGTGTTTCGCACCGCGAAGGAGGTTTCCGGTCAGGGGGACCATCTCACCGTATTTGTTTCTGCTATGCGGGAGAGGGTCTCTCTGTATGCGCACAACTATGATGGAGGTTGGATTGAAGGGGGAGGGGATCAGAGTGAGCAATTACTTCGCCCCGTGGATTCCCATCTATTATTCGCAGATGATTGTTTAATTTTCACTGAAGGCGGATTTCCACGAGTGCCCACAAGGCTGAATGAAATTTTGCACGCAATACATCATGGCTTTTCCGGACAGATTGCAAAACAAGTTGAAAAGTTTCCGTGTTTTTTTAGCCCTACATAGTGGCGCTCAGTTAGATGGATCCAGGGGCCCTTACAAATCCCACAGAGAGAGCTATGTCGGAAAAGTACCTTGGCCTCCACACAGCTGCGGTAGAATTACAGAGCAAAGTTTTGACATATTAATGAAGAATCGAGGGCAAGGGTTGCAAGGTGGTGCAAAAAGGAAAATGTCATGTGCAGCAAGAGATGTTCTCTGAGTTCAGTGGTTCCAGCTTTACCTGCCTACTCTCTGAGTTGCTTCAAACTCACAAAAGGTTTGGCATGGCAAGAAATTGACAACAAATATGTCAAAATATGGTGGATGGACACTTGAAAAAAAGGGAATGCACTGGCCAATCTTGGATAAGATGTGCATTGCTAGTCACAAGGGGGACTGGGATTTCAGACCTGTAAACTTTCAATGATGCGATGTTAGCAAAGCAACATGGAAGATACTTGAGAATCCAAACCAGTTTGTGTGCGTGAGTGCCTTTTAAAGACGGTGTTATTACCCTAATGAGGGTTTCTAACGGGGGTGCCCCGCTAGTGCCTCCAAAACTTGGAGAGCAATTGCTCCCAGGGGAGAGATGATGTCGAAGAGAGGACTCATTTCCCCTGGCGGATTGGTAAGGAGATACCACCGAAGTGTGGCGCTGATCAGTGGATAGATGGCACCATATCAATGAAAACCGATGGAACCTCTCAAGCGAAACATCATCTTGCGTCGGTCCTTCTTGTAGTTCAATGTTTTAAGTGACCCCAAGGACACACAAGGGCACACCCTCTTTCGTTAATTGAACTCCAGCCTAACATTGGCATGGGACAATTTTGTGCAACAAATGCAAAAGAAAGGACACAATTAGATAAAGCTTATAAAAGTACTTTTCATTCCCCTCTCTTCCCTTCCCCTTTTCCCTCTCAGTGAAAGGATAGGAGGGGGGGGGGGGGCGAATCCTACTTGCGACCAGGAGTCCAGTAGACTCCCCTTGGCGCGCCCCACTAGGCCGGCCTCCTCCTCCCCCTCCTTTATGATACATGGGGAGGGGGGCACCCAAAGCACAACAGACAATCTTTAGCCGTGTGCGGGGCCCCCCTCCACAGTTACACACCTCGGTCATATCGTCGTAGTTGCTTAGGCGAACCCTGCGCCAGTAGTAACTTCATCATCACCGTCACAACGCCGTCGTGTGGTGGAATCTCCCTCGTTCCTCAATTGATGCAAGAGCTCGAGGGACGGTCATCAGGAGGGAACGTGTGCTGAAACACGGGAGGGTGCCGTCTGTTCGGTTGCTAGGATCGGATAGGATCGTGGTAAGGAGTACGACTACATCAACCGCGTTGATAAAAAAGCTTCCGTTTCGGTCCTACGAGGGGTTACGTGGACTCACTCTCCCCCGCTCGTTGCTATGCAATCACATGAGAATAGATCTTGCGTGATCGTAAGTAAATTTTTTGAAATACTACGTTTCCCAAACGGAAACCTACGTGGTCACACGCTATGGGTCACCGATATCACTAAGTTATTAGAAGTGTAAGAGCTTTATGTTGTGAATGCGTAAGAAAAGTTTTGGAGAAAAGAAAATATTTCAGAGAGAGAGAGGAGAGTGAGAGAACCGGGGAAGGTCTTGTACAAAACCAGAAAAACCGGGAAAGTGAAAGTACCAGAAAACCTTTGCAAGGTCTTGGAAAGGTTCTGGAAGTTTCTGAACCTCCGGAAAGTTCTGCATGGGGCGGATGGGCTGCCATGGCCCATGGGCAAGTGGGGCAACCCCCTTCCCAGCCGGCCACCCTTGCGATATTTATAACTAGAGGGGAGGGGCAGCCCCATTCAGAAAACAAAGGTTTTCTCGTTGCTCGTTGCGAGGCCCACCCTCTCTCTCTCTCTCTCTATCTCTCTCTTCCCTCTCTCTCTCCCCACCCCCCCTCCCCCCCCCGCAAATCTCTTCCACACAACATAGGCTGTCCTCCGTTCTTCTACTCCGGCAAGCTTAACTATTAGAACATTGATTCTAGACCGATAATTTTGTTTATTTTCACTACCTTTCCCAACGCTTAAACAAAGTGCCCCTCGTCGAAATAACGATTTTGTGGCTCGATGTCCGAACAGCACAAATTGTCATAAGCTTCACAACATGTCAAGCACAAGTGACAGTGGTGAGTGAATTCAAATAGAGATGATTGCCCCAAAGGTAATTCTCACCATAGGACGAAGAGAGGACAAGACGTTTGATTCGAGGGGGGCGCGAGTGAGGCCGAATATATAGGGTGCGTGGTGGTGGTGGTTGGAAGGTGAGGAGGATAGGAATGAGAGGGGGGCGAGGTTTGGGGGGAAGAAAGGAAATATGAGGGTGAGTGATAGTGATTTGGGGGAGATATCTCACTAACACATTAAGGAGGAGAGAGTGGCTTAATTTACTTGCATGTGAGGGGGTGGAGGAGAGGAGAGTAGATCTAAGTAGCTAGGGATAAATAATTAGCTAGATATACCTAGTGGTGAATTAGCCTGATTAAAAATGTGCAAAGGGGTATGGGGAGTTGGAGAAAAAGAACAAGCGGGAGAGAAGAGGAACATGTGGGGAGAGGAGGAAGGAGGAGAGATGACTCTCACATGTGCACAGGTGAGCTCACCTCAATTATTGGTCGTAGATATTAGAGGCGTGCATTATACGTCACACGCCACTAAATAAAACCAATAACTAGTGGTGTTGCGGGCTACAGGGGAACGCCACTATTAGATGGTCAAGGGACCCAGCAACGGGCCCCGTCATAAATTATAGTGGCGTGTGGAAGCATGGGCACACAATAGTAAGGTTAGCACTAGTGTTGCACAGCTGAAGGACACGCTGGAAGAAGAGGACGTTAAATATTTGGCGGCCGCCTTGGTTAGGCCCACACCACTAGTACTTTGCCGTATATTGGCGTGTCCATATACAACACACCACGGCTAATTTATGTCGGGGCCACTGTTGGGTCCCATGACTAGTGGCGTGCCAGGAGCCAGCACGCCACTAGTAGAGGGCCTACAGTGGCGTGCAGAATGTGGCACGGCCGATGGTTCTTGTGGCCAGATTTACCAATGGCGTGTGTTACTCTATGGGGCGCCACTAAAAACTTCTGCCTATACCACCCCACCCCAACCCCCACCCCCCCCCCCCCCCCCGTGCACGGATATTGCAATCCACACAATATAAGAAAAAAGAGGCCCAGGCAAGAACCTGACCGTGTGTCCATGACTACAAATCCAGTACCCGTTCTAGTAACGTACTAGGACTCGATGAAAATCTTAGACACACGGTTCAACAAAATGACTTCACGCACGGACATAAACAATGTTATCCTATAAATGTCGGGTTTCGCTATCTGACAGGTCGCCCCGAAAAAAATCCGCGGTCAGGCGATTCCCGCGATGCGCAGCCATGGGCTGATGGAGTAGGCCATGGTATCCTTGGCAAGGGGGCAGGACCTGGTCGAGCAGTCACGGCGTGCTAGTGAAGGGAGAGGAAGGAGGTTGACGGTTGTGGAGTTGGCATGGTGGGGACAGGGCATAGGGGGGGTGGCCGGGGGTGGTGCCAGGACCGGCGTGAGGAGCGGTGGCTCAAGCAAGAGGGACTTTGAGACGGCGCACGCGCAGCGTCGCCATCAACGGGTGACAGGGGGGGACGACGGGCTAGAGGGAGGAAGAGGGAAGAGAGGAAGAAGAAGAGAAACACCCCAGAAAACGACCGCGCCAACTGCGAAAAAATAAAAAGTAAGAAATGAAAAGGAGTGTGATACATACCGAACGTTTATGTTTACCGCAATAGATAGGAACAATCCTTGCCCTTTTCAATTACGTACAAAGAATGCATTCAAATGACTGGAATTTTTCTTCCACGTTGAACTTCTCCCTCTAACTACATGCAAACATATGCACTAGTGAAAGAAAAGGCGATATCATCTAGATTCCTCCTTTGAAAACTTCAAAATGATTTAAGGCTCAAATCTCGGTTGTTCCGGTTGGACAAACCGTGTAACATTAAAAAAGTCCGTCGCGGCAGCCTTCGAAACTAGATCCCCATGTTGATATGTTACGATGGACTTTTTTTCAGGTCAAAGTTACCCAGGCCTAGGCCAAGTAAGTATCACGGACAGTACCATAAGTTACCATCACGTTTATAAGAAAGTTACCGTGCAGAAAACTAGATCCTTCGAATATTGACGCGATAAGACACTTCGAAACAAGATCCCATGTTGGCATGTTCCGATGACTTTTTTCGATCAAAACATTAATTTGGGGGGGGCCAGGCTAAGTAGTTATAAGCTCTGTTGGCGTATGTTCTCATGGATTTACGGCATGATGTTAGGAAACCGGCGGGAGGGTTCAACAACATTTTACCGTGTCAAAACTAGTTATCAACGCCTTTAGAATAAGTAGTTAGCAGGCTTTGTTGTGAAGGGAAACTATGCCTAGAGGCAATGATAAAGTTGTTATTTATATTCCTATATATGATTAAATGTTTTAGTTATTATGCTTAGAATTGTATTAACCGGAAACTTGATAATGTGTGGATCATAGACAAAACAACTTGAGTCCCTAGTAAAGACTCTACTAGACTAGCTCGTTAAATCAAAGATGTTAAGTTTCCTAAACCATAGACATTGTGTTGTCATTGATAAACGGGATGCAATCATTAGGAGAATGACTAGGTCTGTGATGGGACAAGACCCATCCGTTAGCTTAGCATATTGATCGTTCATTTATTGCTATAAGATTTCTTCATGTCACTATTACATATTCCTTTGACTATGAGATTATGCCAAACTCTCAGATACCGGGAGGAATACCTTGTGTGACTATTCAAAAGTCCCACAAAATTAAACTGGGTGATTATAACGATGCTCATAGGTATCCCGAAGGGTTTGTGGGGTGGCATAGATCGAGATTAGGACTGTTGTCACTCCGAAGTATCGGAGAGGTATCTCTGGGCTCCTCTCGGTTATGCAAATCATAAGAAAAGCTTGCAAGCAATGTGACTAATAAGTTAGTTGACGGATGATGTATTACGGAACGAGTAAAGAGGATTGCCAGTAATACACGAGATTGGAACTAGGTATGGAAGATTACCGACAGTCGAATCTCGGGCCAGTAAGTAACTACCGATGACAAAGGGAATAAAAACGTTATGTTGTGCATTACGGTTACGGACCGATAAAGATCTTCGTTAGAATTTGTGTGGGAACAATATGAGGCATCTTGGTTCCGCTGTTGGTTATTGACGGAGAGTGTTTCTCGGTATGTCTACATAGTTATCAACCGTAGGTCCGCACACTTACGTTCGATGACGATTTGATATATATGAGTTAGTGATTTTGGTGACAGAATGTTGGGGCGTGTTAGGCATCCGGATGAGATCACGGACATCAGACGAGGAGTCTCGAAATGTTCGAGAGGTAAAGATTGATATAAAGGACGATAGTATGCGGAACCGGGGGAAGTGCTCCGGGGGGTACCTGAGAGTACATATCGGTCACCGGAAAGGGGTTCCCATGGCACCCCCGGCAAAGATTATGGGGCCCCCAATGAGGCCAACAGGGGAAAAGCGAAGCAGACAGCATGGGCATGCGACCACCCGCCATGTATAGGCCGAACTGGAGGGGAAGGAAAGAGGTGAAGAGAGAAAGAAGGGGAGGGATTCGGCCTCCCCTTCCCTTCTCTCCTACCTCCTCCTTCCCACTCCAGAAAGTTTGGTGGGGGGGTGGGCCGGCGAATTGGACTAGGGCCCAAGTAGGATTCCTCCTACTGGGTTGCCCCCTGGCTGCTCCCCTCCCTCCCACTATATATATGAAGGGGGGGAGGCGCCTTATGAACACACAACAAACAAATTGTTAGGCGTAGTGCGGCGCCCCCTTCACAGTGTACGCCCTCAGCGTCATATTACGTTATGTGGGCTTTTTTTAGGCGGAAGGCCCCCGCCGATCCTTCCACAATCACCGTCACCACGCCGTCGTGCTGACGGAAACTATCTCTCAACCACTTGTGCTGGATCAAAAGTTCGAGGGACGTTCATCGGGGCTTTGGCTGAACGGTTGCAGAACTCGGATGGTGCCGTACGTTCGGTGCTTGATCAGACGGAACGAGAAGAAGAAGTTCGGACTACTTCAAACGACGTTAAACAACCGCTTCCGGCTTTCGGTCTACGGAGGGTACGTAAAAACACACTCTCCCCCTCTCGTTTGCTATGCATCTCCAGATAGATCCCTGCGTGAGCGTATAGGGATTTTTTTTTTTTGAAATTGCATGCACGTTTCCCCAAAACATGTTCGTTTGGTATATTACCATGATAGTTACACATGAGTTACGGGGGTTGGTTTTCAACAATTTTCCCCAAGGTCAAAAAATCAACCATGCTTAGGCTGAGAAGTTATCATCGTGTGTGCATATAGTTACCATGCTAATTTACAAAGAAGTTATCGGGGGGAAGGTATGTTTTTTTCAACAACAAAAATTCTTGCGTCAAAAAGTATTACCGCAGTTTTGTGCGTGGTTTATCAGCCCGGATGTTGTGGGTGTAGTATCATGCTATTACGCAGAAGTTGCCGGGGGTATCTTTTCAACAACAAAATTGACCGGTTCAAGTGTTACCGTGTGTTTGTACGTAAATTATTCAGGTTCCTGCGGTTTGTGTATAATACCCACAATTTACGTAGAAGTTACAAGAGTATGTTTTTGAACCTTTTTATTTCTGGCCAAAAATTATCACGGTGTTTGTATGTAATTATCAGATCTACGGTTAGGGTTAATTTTTAAACGATATGCCTATTTACATTTACAAGTACCTCCTCGACGATGGACAGGGCGTCAGGAAGGGGAGAGCGCCGGACACCGAACGGGCGTTGAAATCGCCGCAAGCGGAAACGGTGTTGCCTCTCTCATGTCAGGGAGGAAGGGGAGAGGTGAAACACCTTTCTTTAAAGATACGGGGGGAGTGTTTCAACAAAAAAAAATCTCAAGTCAAAAGTGACCATGGCGTTGTATGGCAATTATCAGCTCTGTGGCGCCATATTACCATGCTATTTTACATAAAACATTACCGGGGTAGGTTTTTTTAACAACTTTTTCTCCTGGAATCCAAAAATTACACGATGTTTGTACGGTGGAAGTTATCAGTTCTGCTTGTTCAGTAATTAAATTACTATTTACACAAAATTATCCTGATATGTTTTTAACAACTTTTTTCTGGGGTCAAAAGTTTCTGGGGGTTGTGCTTCAAAAAAATTCGTAGCTCAAATCACCGGTTCCGATTCAACACTAGGGAAGAAAAAAAATCAATGCAAGCAAAACAGATATCAGGAGTAAAACCACGATAGAAAAAAAAATTAGTACTAGAAAAAAGGGGGAAAAGAAACGATTAGAAAAAAAATCAAGGGCGAAGGAGAAGAAAAAGGGCAAAAGAAAAAGAATCAGTCGAATTGTATGTGCGTACATGCAACAGTGGAAAGAAATAACTAGACTCAGCAGGGGGAGTGCAAGTGCCGCGTATTAGTACAGCAAGTACATAACATAGAGATAACTCCAATATTACGTACACACGAAATGGAGATTTTCCTAGGGTTCAGAGCGCTGCACCCAGACAGTTTGGTTCGCGGGTTCGGACACTCCATTGGCCGCAACATTTCCGGTTGCCGGAGGGATCGACCGGATCCCGCTGCCTGGCGCAAAAAAAATGGGATTCAGTTGCGTTTTAATCAGGAGGTGGGGGCGTGGGTTGCGCTGCGCGACAGAATCGGTTTAGCTTTTCGATTGGCGATCTTTGATCTGACATCGAGCGGCAAACCAAAACCGTTTCGGATCTGTAACAAAACACATTCAAGCGTCGGAACGTAACTTTTACTTAAAAAAATGAGCTGATGTGAAACATACCCCGCCGCATCTGCGTCGTCTCTCTCCCTCCCTCACAGTGCAGAGCGGCGGAGGGAAAAGGGAGGAGGGGAAAAAGGCGCCCCGTTCCTCCTATTTCTGGGAGATCCGTGGGTTCACCTTCTCTTCCGCTCGTCGCTGAGGCAACGGAAGGATGGGAACCCGGTGATCTGGTTTCCGGTTCTGTGTAAAAGAGGTGTAGCTAGGGTTTCTTGCCGGGGGTGTTGAGGGGGGGGGGGGGGGGTGGGTGGGCGCGGCGCTCCCGGGGCGAATAAGTCATCTCATCCACGACACTGCTCTGGTGGTTGCTATCGGCGTCGCTTGGAGGGCGTGTGAATCGAAGGTGGCATGGGTCAATGGCCGGCGAGGGCGGCGGCAGCGGCGTACCAGGCTTGGCTTGGGTCTCCAGCCTCGGCCTCAATTGCGGCGACGTTTGTATCGCGGCGCGTCGCGAGGCTGGGAGGTTGTGCAGGTTGCGGCTGGTGGCGTCGGATGGCTCGGCCATGGCTGGCGACGGCCAGCGTTTTTGGTTGTTCCTCTTCTCCGTTCTGATGTGAGCTTCTTGCAGGCTCTGGTCTGTGACCGGAGTGGCGGAGAAGGCTCAGGTAGCCCTGTGCAGGACGGGCCGGGGTTGTGTGCCCCTGCCGATTGGCGTACAGCCTCCGTCAACCTCTGCCGTTCGCGGCGGTCTACAACTGCGGGAGTCTTGCAACGGGGCTTTGTCCTCTTTTGTTCTGTGCAGGTGCTTCAGCGGGGAAAGTTCTTGGCCTCGTCTGTCCATTCGTTTCACGGCGGTTTAGCGTCCGCGGATCCAGCAGAGGAGAGAGAAAGGCCTCAGGACTTTTTGTAAACTTTTTATTTGTTAGGGGCTTTTCTGCTTTTATGGGGGACAAGCTGTCTTTATCTGGGTGTAATTGGTGTGTTCCCTTCTTATAATATAAATATAATCTCAGGATATGTCTGGAAAAAAAGAAAATGAGTGCCTGAACCATATAGTCGGCCCTATATATAAATATAAAGTGCAGCTAAAAACTTGAACCAACGTCCACACCATAGCAAGATTCAGAGGCTGCAGCAATGGAGCTCACCAGCAAGCAACAACTGGGCTCGGACTCCATTACCACATCTCCCTCTCTCTCCGCTTCTTCATGCACGGCCCTCACGGAGGCAGCAGCAGCGGAAAGAGAAGGGATTCCTCCGCCCATCGATGCTGGTCTTCGTGGCCAAAACTCCGGGCGCTCGGCGGTCCATCTTACGAACATGCATCGGCCCGCTTCTCCGAGGAGCTGCAGCTGCATGTCCCGTCATCTCCGTCCGCCTGTTCTCCACACGGTCGTCTTCGTCGCGACCGCAAAGTGGCTCACCGCGTCTATCCAGAGCGGCCGCCACCTTCGCCGACCGCCTGCCGATCTGGAGCCCGTGCGAATTATTTCCACCTCCGGCGCCGCGACACAGCAGCTCGCCCTAGGCGCCTACTGGCGCCCCGTCCGACCGCAACCTAGCCTCCCGTGGCGCATGACCCCCAGCCCGCATCGCCCGCTCTCGCGCCGGCGACGCCAAGCACGCAGGCGGACGCCGCACTCGTCCGCCACATCCATGAAAAAGCGCGCGCCTGGGGCCGTCGTAGGTGAGGGGCCGCGTCCGGCTAGGCCATGTCGAGTTGCTCGTGACATGTGCATCGGCGCCACGCTCGGCCCGTCGGCCCTCGATGAGATCAGGAGCTGCAGCGAGGATGCTCCGTTCCATCACAAGCTTCCCCCTCTCTCATTCTTCCCGGCGATCACCAAGAGGCTATTCCGCCCGGCGGTGGGCGGGTCTTCGTGGCCATGCGACGGAGGCAGGAGGAGATCTCCTCCCGACTCATCCACGCAACCAGAGAGCTCGGCAAGAAGAAACGACCGACCCCGGCGTGCTACGCCGACGAACTCCTCGGCTTCGCCTTGCCGAGACGAAGGGCGGACGCCTGGCACGGACGCCGAGATGGTCACCCTTTGCTCGAGTCTTGAACGGCGGGTGGACGCCACGGTTGACCTTTGCATGAGTGATCATGGCGGAGCTGGTTGTGAACCGCCAGGGCAATGCCAATCCAAGACTCTACGAGGGAGGTCAAAGGCGGCGGCGAATCAGCCGTTACCATGAAGGCCGTGCGTGTCGAGGGGATTGCGGCATGCACCGCCAGCCAATTACTATCCCGCACGGCGCGCTGAGCGACGGAGAAGAGATCTGCGGGTATGCGGGCCAACGGGGCACGTGCTGAACTTTTCATGTAGTCGACTTCGGGCGCGACGAGGTTGCGTGGATGGCGGCAGGGGAGTTCCAGACCGAGCGGTTCCTGAGGGCCGGCGAGGGACACGCGTTTGTGAACCAGGACGGGGAAGCATGAGATCAAGATGATGCCTTCGGCGTCGGCCCGCCGGATGTGCCCGGATTTACACGCTTGGGGATGCTGCACGTTGAGTACTTGGTCGGCAGCCTCGTGAGGGAGTTCGAGGGCTGCCCGGCTGGAGGGGAGAAGGTGGACATGACCGAGGGAACTGAGATTCACCTCGTCATGAAGCATCCGCTCCGTGATCGTGTAGTCCTAGGACTTGATAAAAGTACTGCCAAAGTGGCTAGTGATTTCATAGTAGTAGATCATAGTCAGAGTCAGAAGCAGCAGCGGCTAGCTTGCTAACTGATCAGTTATTGGTGTCTGCTACTGCGTTGCGTGCATGTGTTTTAATATCGTTTTGCTTCCTTAAAAACTCAGCTAGCTGCGAATAAATTGGTTCTCGTTCACATCCCGGACATCCAATTTATAAAGGTTGGTCGAGATTAGTGCTGCATCTGGTTGTACTTCGCACCGAACCGTGTGCTAGGGTTTCGAGTGGCAGGGCGGCGCACGAGGGCGATCTCGAGTTCACAAGTCTAGGGTTTGAGATCGCGGCTCTTGCTCTCTGGTCGCCGGATCTATGCAGTCAGCCTGCTTGGGGTGATCACGGGGTCTGGGGGCACCTGCGTATTTCCCACCCTTGGCGGCGTGGCGGGTGGGGGATCGGGGGGAGCCGGAGCGAACTGATGGCGCGAGTCGAGCGCCATGGGAGGGGAAGAAGGGGAAGACGAAGTGAGACTGGGAGACGGTGGCTTGGTGGGAAGCAGATGAGGATCACTGGATTTTTAACGTGAAGAAGGAGACGAAGCTTGTCATTGATGAGGGAGGGGAGGAGAGAGAGACGCACTTATGAACTCATCGGGAATGTTTTGCATCGGAAGGTGTTTCACGAGTGAACAACCATGAGAGGATATGCGTCCGGCTGGGGCAACACGAAGGGGATAACTTCCACCGCGGGAGAGAACGTGTTTGGGGCAGTTTCGCAACAAGCGGGACTGTGATCGGGTCTGTGAGGGAGGTCCATGGATGGTGGGGGAAGCACGGTGTGGTCTAGAAAGGGTCTTTAACATCAGATCGCGGCCCTTCAGAGCTCAAGTTCGACAAGATCAAGATATGGGGCACGGGTGATCAACCTCCCTTTTAACCTGCTGTGTCCGCCATGGCCAAAGCGCATTGCAGGCATGGTGGGCGATTTGATGTGTTGTAGCTCTGGATGCGGATGAGAGGAATTTGCTTTTTGGGGACTGCCTCAGATTCAGAGGCTTGGGATCAAGTAGATAGATGAACCATTGCTGCGTTGGCGTTGGGTGCAATGAGAAGTTCCCACAAAAACAAAAGAGTCTGAATTCTTCTGGGATCAATATGGAAAAACTTACCCCCCCCATACCGTGGCTTCAATGTGGGCTTGTGGGGAACATGCAGAGAACTAATGGTGCCCTACACCTGCTGGGAGCGAGAGATGAGCATGGTAGACCGCCGTAAAGAGAGGCTCTTGATTCCTAGCTAGCGAAGAGAGAAACAGGAGTGGGGGGCAGTGCACCGACCTTACAAGCAGGAGGCGCGGGGACATGGGAAGGCAGAAAAAAAGGGGCAAAGGGGGGGGGGGGGGACAAAAGGAGACAGGAGAAGGAGATGAAGATGTTGAGCCGGTGGTGAAGTGACTCGCCTGAGAATACCACCCATGGGCAGAAGTAAAAAACACGGGTCTATCAACCTTTAATGCCAAGGGGAGAGGTGGATTGAATGGTGAAAACGGCAGAGGAGTAGGACAGCACGAGGTTGGCAAATTCAGTTATCAGGGGTCATGTGAACCTTCAATGTGAGGGGCAGGGGGGATAGTGGACCGAGGAACTATGCTACTGCAGGATAGAGACTGGAATGAGGGGGAGAAGAGGCCAGAATAGGAGGATGAGTCTTCGGGGTTCGCGGGAGATAGCAGGATCGAAGAAGAAAAGGCGGAGGAGGAAGAAGCAGCAAAGATATGGCGGAGGCTGGGGCACCAGCCCCACGGGGCGCAATGAATTTGCATATCGTTGGGTGGAACTGTCGCGGCTTGGAACCCGGAGGGAGGACAGTTCGTGAACTTACACGACTAGTGTAGAGAGAGTTACCGCCCATAGTCTTTGTGTCTGAGGACAAACGAGATGAGGGAGGAAAGGAGGAGTCTAGTTGATCTCACTGCCCGACTGTGTTTGGGGTTGCTATCCGTTGAAAGTGACGGCCTCAGTGGGTGGACTAGCTTGTTTTGGTCAAAAGAAGTTGATGTTAAACTCTTAAATAATTTCTCTAATCAGCACATGATATGTCGGTTGTTAAAATTAAGCAATGTAGGAGGGAAAAATAAAACGTGGCGGGTTTTACGGGTTTCTATGCGAAAAAGCTAGCGAAGTGAACGTGCAGGAAGTTGGAAATTGTGAGGACGGTGAACGCTCCTCAAAGTGATCCCGTGGGCTATGAGAAGAGGTGAGTTTAAGGAAATTCTTGACAATCAGAGTATTTTGGAGCTCTGATCGCCAGAGTGGCAGATGTTAGGGTTTTTGCCAATGTGTTGATGATATGTGAACTACAAGATTGGGGTTTTCCAGGTATACCTTTAACGTGGGATATAATATGCAACAAGGTGACTCAAAGGTGAAGGTTCGGGTTTTTTTGATTCGTCTTCGTTGAATCCGGCGATGATATTTTGTCAATTGTAAGAGGATGACCGTTAGACGGCCACCGCCGTGAAACTGTGGGCCCCTCTTACCTCTTTGCCGTCTGCTGGCAGACGGCAAAGAATTGGCCCGTGTGACCTACCCAGTGCAGTACCCCCGTGGGGTCCACTTTGGACTTTGCCGTCTGCTGGCGGATGGCAAAGAACTCTTTGCCGTCTGCTGGCGGACGGCAAAGAGCTCGCAGATGGCAAAGACCATGTTTGCCATCAGCTGGTTCTTTGCCGTCTGCTTTGAGAAGACAGACGGCAAAGAGCTGGCAGATGGCAAAGACCCAGATTCCAGTAGTGGGAGCTCTGTAGCATTTCTGATATTATATGTGGATGACATATTGTTGATTGGAAATGATATAGAATTTCTGGATAGCATAAAAGGATACTTGAACAAGAGTTTTTCAATGAAAGACCTCGGTGAAGCTGCGTATATATTGGGCATCAAGATCTATAGAGATAGATCAAGACGCTTAATTGTACTTTCACAAAGCACATACCTTGATAAAGTTTTGAAGAAGTTCAAAATGGAACAAGCAAAGAAAGGGTTCTTGCCTGTGTTGCAAGGTGTGAAGTTGAGTAAGACTCAATGCCCGACCACTGCAGAAGATAGAGAGAAAATGAAAGTCATTCCCTATGCCTCAGCCATAGGTTCTATCATGTATGCAATGTTGTGTACCAGACCTGATGTGTGCCTTGCTATAAGTTTAGCAAGGAGGTACCAAAGTAATCCAGGAGTGGATCACTGGACAGCGGTCAAGAACATCCTGAAATACCTGAAAAGGACTAAGGATATGTTTCTCGTTTATGGTGGTGACAAAGAGCTTGTCGTAAGTGGTTACGTCGATGCAAGCTTTGACACTGATCCGGATGACTCTAAGTCACAAACCGGATACGTATTTATATTGAACGGTGGAGCTGTCAGTTGGTGCAGTTCTAAGCAAAGTGTCGTGGCGGGATCTACGTGTGAAGCGGAATATATAGCTGCTTCGGAAGCAGCAAATGAAGGAGTTCATATCCAATCTAGATGTCATACCTAGTGCATCGGGTCCAATGAAAATCTTTTGTGACAATACTGGAGCAATTTCCTTGGCGAAGGAATCCAGATTTCACAAGAGAACTAAACACATCAAGACACGCTTCAATTCCATCCGCGATCAAGTCAAGGAGGGAGACATAGAGATTTGCAAGATACATACGGATCTGAATGTTGCAGACCCGTTGACTAAGCCTCTCTCACGAGCAAAACATGATCAGCACCAAGACTCCATGGGTGTTAGAATCATTACTGTGCAATCTAGATTATTGACTCTAGTGCAAGTGGGAGACTGAAGGAAATATGCCCTAGAGGCAATAATAAAGTTGTTATTTATATTTCCTTATATCATGATAAATGTTTATTATTCATGCTAGAATTGTATTAACCGGAAACTTAGTACATGTGTGAATACATAGACAAACAGAGTGTCACTAGTATGCCTCTACTTGACTAGCTCGTTGATCAAAGATGGTTAAGTTTCCTAGCCATAGACATGAGTTGTCATTTGATAAACGGGATCACATCATTAGAGAATGATGTGATTGACATGACCCGTCCGTTAGCTTAGCACGATGATCGTTTAGTTTGTTGCTATTGCTTTCTTCATGAGTTATACATGTTCCTATGACTATGAGATTATGCAACTCCCGAATACCGAAGGAACACTTTGTGTGCTATCAAACGTCACAACGTAACTGGGTGATTATAAAGATGCTCTACAGGTGTCTCCGATAGTGTTTGTTGAGTTGGCATAGATCGAGATTAGGATTTGTCACTCCGATTGTCGGAGAGGTATCTCTGGGCCCTCTCGGTAATGCACATCTTATGAAGCCTTGCAAGCAATGTAACTAATGAGTTAGTTACCGGATGATGCACTACGGAATGAGTAAAGAGACTTGCCGGTAACGAGATTGAACTAGGTATGATGATACCGACGATCGAATCTCGGGCAAGTAACATACCGATGACAAAGGGAAAACGTATGTTGTTATGCGGTTTGACCGATAAAGATCTTCGTAGAATATGTGGGAGCCAATATGAGCATCCAGGTTCCGCTATTGGTTATTGAACGAAGATGATTCTCGGTCATGTCTACATAGTTCTCGAACTCGTAGGGTCCGCACGCTTAATGTTCGATGATGATTTGTATTATGAGTTATGTGATTTGATGACCGAAGGTTGTTTGGAGTCCTGGATGAGATCACGGACATGACGACGAGTCTCGAAATGGTCAAGAGGTAAAGATTCATATATTGGAAGGTTGCATTTGGACATCGGAATGGTTCCGAGTGATTCGGGCATTTTTTCGGAGTACCGGGAGGTTACCGGAACCCCCCAGAAGAAGTAATGGGCCTAATGGGCCATAGTGGAGGAGAGGAGGCAGGCCACAGGAGGTGGGGCGCGCCCCCCTTGCCCCAATCCGAATTGGACTAGGGGAGGGGGCCGGCCCCCCTCTTTCCTTCTCCCTCTCTCTCCCTTCCCCTTTTCCCTCTCAGGTGAAAGGAAGGAGGGGGGGGGGGGGCCGAATCCTACTTGGACCAGGAGTCCAAGTAGGACTCCCCCCTTGGCGCGCCCCCTCTAGGGCCGGCCTCCTCCTCCCCCTCCTTTATATACATGGGGAAGGGGGCACCCAAAGGCACAACAGACAATCTTTTAGCCGTGTGCGGTGCCCCCCTCCACAGTTACACACCTCGGTCATATCGTCGTAGTGCTTAGGCGAAGCCCTGCGCCAGTAACTTCATCATCACCGTCACCACGCCGTCGTGCTGGTGGAACTCTCCCTCGTCCTCAACTTGATCAAGAGCTCGAGGGACGTCATCGAGCTGAACGTGTGCTGAACACGGAGGTGCCGTACGTTCGGTGCTAGGATCGGTCGGATCGTGAAGACGTACGACTACATCAACCGCGTTGATAAAACGCTTCCGCTTTCGGTCTACGAGGGTACGTGGACTCACTCTCCCCGCTCGTTGCTATGCATCACATAGATAGATCTTGCGTGATCGTAAGTAAATTTTTTGAAATACTACGTTTCCCAACAACGGAACCTACGTGGTCACACGCTTAATGGTCACCGATCTACTAAGTATTAGAAGTGTAAGAGCTTATGTTGTGAATTGTACAAGAAAAGTTTTGGAAGAAAATAAAATATTTCAGAGAGAGAACCGGGAAGGTCTTGTACAAAACCAGAAAAACCGGAGTACCAGAAAACCTTTGCAAGGTCTTGGAAGGTTCTGGAAGTTTCTGGAACCTCCTGGAAAGTTCTGCATGGGCGGCATGGGGCTGCCACTTGGCATGGGCCAAGTGGGGCAACCCCCTTCCCAAGCCGGCCACCCCTTGGACTATTATAAATAGAGGGGAGGGGCAGCCCTTCAGAACACAAGTTTTTCTCGTGCTCGTAGTGAGCCCACCTCTCTCTCTCTCTCTTCTCTCTCTCTCCCCCCCCCCCCCCCCCCCGCAAATCATCTCCACACCATAAGGCTGCTCCTCCGTTCTTCTACTCCGGCATAGCTTAACTATTAGAACATGATTCTTAGACCGATTTTTGTTTATTTTCTACTACCTTTCCCAACAGCATTAACAAAGTCCCTCGTCGACATAACGATGGCTCGATGTCCGAACACAAATTTTCATCATCTCACACACATGTCCACAACAATTTACATTTTATTTCATTCAAATAGACGATGATGCCCCCAAAGTTAATTCTCACATAGGGACGAAGAGAGGACCAAGACGTTTGATCGAGCGAGTGAGGCCGACTATATATGGTGGTGGTGGTGGTGGTGGAAGGTGAGGAGATAGGAATGGAGAGGGGGTGAGAGGATTTGGGGGAAAGGAATTGAGGTGAGTGATTTGGGGGAGATATCTCACTACACATTAATGGAGGAGAGAGTGGGTCTTAATTTAATGCATGTGAGGGGGTGGAGGAGAGAGAGTAGATCTAGCTAGCTAGGGATTAATTAATTAGCTAGATCTACCTAGGGTTAATTAGCTTGATTTAAAAATGTGCAAGGTGTATGGGGGAGTTGGAGGAAAGAACAAGGGGAGAAGAGGAACATGTGAGGGAGAGGAGGAAGGAGGAGAGATGACTCTCACATGTGCACAGTGAGCTCACCTCAATTATTGGTCGTAGCTATTAGAGGCGTGCATTATACGTCACACGCCACTAATAAACCACATACTAGTGGTGTGCGGGCTACAGGGAACGCCACTATTAGATGGGACCCAGCAACGGGCCCGTCATAAATTACTAGTGGCGTGTGGAATCAGTGGGCACACCACTAGTAAGTTTAGCACTAGTGTTGCACCAGCTGAAGGACACGCTGGCAGAAGTTACTATTGGCGTGCCGCCTGGTAGGCCACACCACTAGTACTTGCCGTACTATTGGCGTGTCCATAATACAACACACCACGGCTAATTTATGTCGGGCCCACTGTTGGGTCCCACTTACTAGTGGCGTGCCCTGTAGCCAGCACGCCACTAGTAGAGGGCCATCAGTGGCGTGGCAGAAATGTGGCACGCCGCTGGTCTTTTGGCCAGATACCAATGGCGTGTTACTCTAGTGGGGCGCCACTAATAACTTCTGCCTATACCACCCCACCCCACCCCCCCCCCCCCCCCCCCCCCGTGCACGGATATTGCAATCCACACATATAAGAAAAAGAGCCCAGGCAAGAACCTGACGTGATGTTCCCATGACTACAAATCCACGTACCCGTTCTAGTACCGCTACTAGGACTCGATGAAAAATCCTTCGACACACGGTCAAAATGACTTTCACGCACGACACTAACAAGTTATCCCTATAAATGTCGGGTTCGCTATCTGACAGTCGCCCGAAAAAAATCAGCGTCAGTCGATTCCCGCGATGCGCAGCCCTGGGCTGGAGTCGGCCCATGGTCTCCTTGGCAAGGGAGCGCCAGGACCTGGTCGGAGTCACGGCGTTGCTAGTGAAGGAGAGGAAGGAGGTTGACGGTGTGGGTGCATGGTGGGGACAGGGCATAGAGGGGTGGCCGGGGTGGTGCAGGACCGGCGGAGGAGGTGGCTCAAGCAAGGAGGGACTTGAGACGGCGCACGGCAGCGTCGCCATCAACGGGTGGCGGGGTGCGACGGCTAGAGGGAGGAAGAGGAAGAGAGGAAGAAGAAGAACCACCAGAAAATCGACCGCGCAACTGCGAAAAATAAAAGTAAGAAAAGGAGTGTGATACATACCGAACGTTATGTTTTTAAGCAATAGATAGGAACAATCCTTCCCTTCAATTACGTACAAGCATGCATTAAAATGACTAATTTTTCTTCCACGTGCACTTCTCCCTCTAACTACATGCACATATGCACTAGTGAAGAAAAGGCTGATATCATCCTAGATTCCTCCTTTTGAAACTTCAAAATATTTTATAGCTCAAATCATCGGTCCGGTTGAAAAACCGTTTTCACATAAAAAGTCCGTCGCGGCAAGACCTTCGAAACTAGATCCCATGTTGATATGTTCCGATGACTTTTTTTTTCAGGTCAAAAGTTACCAGGCCTAGGCCAAGTAAGTTATCACGCCACCGGTACATAAGTTACCATCACGTTTATATAGAAATTACCGTGCAGAAACTAGATCTTCGAAATATGACGCGATAAGACATTCGAAACAAGATCCCATGTTGGCATGTTCCGATGACTTTTTTCGATCAAAAAGTTACTTGGCCAGGCTAAGTAAGTTATCAGCTCTGTTGTGCGTATGTTATCATGGTATTTACGCATGAGTAAACCGGCGGGAGGGTTCAACAACATTTTTCCCGTGTCAAAACTAGTTATCACGCCTAGAATAAGTAAGTTAGCAGCTTTGTTGTGAAGGAAATATGCCCTAGAGGCAATGATAAAGTTGTTATTTATATTTCCTTATATCATGATAAATGTTTATTATTCATGCTAGAATTGTATTAACCGGAAACTTGATACATGTGTGGATACATAGACAAAACACTGAGTCCCTAGTAAAGCCTCTACTAGACTAGCTCGTTAATCAAAGATTGTTAAGTTTCCTAACCATAGACATGTGTTGTCATTTGATAAACGGGATCACATCATTAGGAGAATGATGTGATGGACATGACCCATCCGTTAGCTTAGCATATTGATCGTTCAGTTTTATTGCTATAGCTTTCTTCATGTCATATACATATTCCTTTGACTATGAGATTATGCAACTCTCAGATACCGGAGGAATACCTTGTGTGCTATCAAACGTCACAACATAACTGGGTGATTATAAAGATGCTCTATAGGTATCTCCGAAGGTGTTTGTTGGGTTGGCATAGATCGAGATTAGTATTTGTCACTCCGAGTATCGGAGAGGTATCTCTGGGCCCTCTCGGTAATGCACATCATAAGAAGCCTTGCAAGCAATGTGACTAATAAGTTAGTTGCTGGATGATGTATTACGGAACGAGTAAAGAGACTTGCCAGTAACGAGATTGAACTAGGTATGAAGATACCGACGATCGAATCTCGGGCAAGTAACATACCGATGACAAAGGGAATAACGTATGTTGTCATTACGGTACGACCGATAAAGATCTTCGTAGAATTTGTGGGAACCAATATGAGCATCTTGGTTCCGCTGTTGGTTATTGACCGGAGAGGTGTCTCGGTCATGTCTACATAGTTCTCAAACCCGTAGGGTCCGCACACTTAACGTTCGATGACGATTTTGTATTATATGAGTTATGTGATTTGGTGACCGAATGTTGTTCGGCATCCCGGATGAGATCACGGACATGACGAGGAGTCTCGAAATGTTCGAGAGGTAAAGATTGATATATAGGACGATAGTATTCGGACACCGGAAGTGCTCCGGGGGTACCGGGTACATATCGGTTCACCGGAAAGGGGTTCCTGGCACCCCCGGCAAAGATATGGGCCTAATGGGCCAACAGGGGAAACGCAGCAGACAGCATGGGCTGCTGCACCCGCCATATAGGCCGAACCTGGAGGGGAAGGAAAGAGGTGAAGAGAGAAAGGAAGGGGAGGGATTCGGCCTCCCCCTTCCTTCTCTCCTCCCTCCTCCTTCCCACTCCAGAAATTATGGTGGGGGGGGGGGGCGGCGAATTGGACTAGGGGCCCAAGTAGGATTCCTCCTACTTGGGTGCCCCCTTGGCTGCTCCCTCTCCCTCCCACCTATATATATGAAGGGGGGGAGGCGCCTAGAACACACACCAACAATTGTTAGCAGTGTGCGGCGCCCCCCTTCACAGTTTACGCCTCCGGTCATATTCACGTAGTGCTTAGGCGAAGCCCCGCGCCGATCACTTCACCATCACCGTCACCACGCCGTCGTGCTGACGGAACTCTCTCTCAACACTTTGCTGGATCAAAAGTTCGAGGGACGTCATCGGGCTGAACGTGTGCAGAACTCGGAGGTGCCGTACGTTCGGTGCTTGATCAGACGGAACGAGAAGAAGTTCGACTACATCAACCGCGTTAACAAACGCTTCCGCTTTCGGTCTACGAGGGTACGTAAACACACTCTCCCCCTCTCGTTGCTATGCATCTCCTAGATAGATCCTGCGTGAGCGTAGGATTTTTTTTGAAATTGCATGCTACGTTTCCCAACATGTTGTGCGTATATTACCATGATAGTTACACATGAGTTAACGGGGGTGGTTTTCAACAATTTTTCCCCAAGGTCAAAAAATCACCATGCTTCGGCTGAGTAAGTTATCATCTCTGTTGTGCATATATTTACCATGCTATTTACAAAGAAGTTATCGAGGTATGTTTTTCAACAACAAAATTCTTGCGTCAAAAAGTTACCGCAGTTTTTGTGCGTGAGTTATCAGCCCGGATGTGTGTGTATTATCATGCTATTTACGCAGAAGTTGCCGGGGGTATCTTTTCAACAACAAAATTGCCCGGTTCAAGGTTACCGTGGTGTTTGTACGTAAATTATCAGGTCTGCGGTGTGTATAATACCACACTATTTACGTAGAAGTTACCAGAAGTATGTTTTGAACCTTTTTATTTTCTCTGGCCAAAATTATCACGGTGTTTGTATGTAATTATCAGATCTACGGTATGTATATTATTATGCTATTTACATACAAGTTACCTCCTCCGACGATGGCCAGGGCCGTCAGGAGGGGAGAGCCGCCGGACACCGACCGGAGTTGAAATCGCCGCAAGCGGAACGGGTTGCCTCTCTCATGTCATGGGAGGAAGGGGAGAGTGAAAACTTTCTTTAAAGATACCGGGGGGTATGTGTTTCAACAAAAAAAAATCTCAAGATCAAAAGTTACCATGGCGGTTGTATGCAAGTTATCAGCTCTGTGGCGCCTATATTACCATGCTATTTACATAAAAATTACCGGGGGTATGTTTTTAACAACTTTTTTCTCTGGATCAAAAATTACCACGATGTTTGTACGTGAGTTATCAGTTCTGCTTGTTCATATATTACCATACTATTTACACAAAAATTATCATGATATGTTTTTAACAACTTTTTTTCTCGGGGTCAAAGTTTCTGGGGGTGTGCTTCAAAAAAATTCGTAGCTCAAATCACCGGTCCGATTCAACAACTAGGGGAAGAAAAAAAATCAATGCAAGCAAAACAGATCATCAGGAGAAAACACGATAGAAAAAAATTAGTACTAGAAAAAAGGGGAAAGAAACGATAGAAAAAAAATCAGTGCGAGAAGAAAAAGGGCAAAGAAAAGAATCAGTCGAATGTATGTGCGTACATGCAAAGTAGGAAAGAAATACCTAGACTCAGCAGGGGGCGTGCAAGTGCCCGCGTATTAGTACAGCAAAGTACATAACATAGATAACCTCCATATACGTACACACGAAATGGAGATTTTCCTAGTGGTTCAGAGCCTGCACCCCAGCCAGTTTGGTCGCGGGTTCGACCCCTCCCTTGGCGCAACATTTCCGGCTTGCCGGAGGGATCGACCGGATCCCGCTGCCTGGCGCAAAAAAATGGGATCATTTGGCGTTTTAATCAGGACGTGGGGCGTGGGGCGCGCGAAGAATCGGTTAGCTTTCGATGGCGATCGTTTGATCTGAATCGAGCGGCAACGAAACCGTTCGGATCTGTAACAAAACATCAAGCGTTCGGAACGTAACTTTTTCCTTAAAAAAATGAGCTGATGTGAAAATACCCCGCCGCATCTGCGTCGTCTCTCTCCCCTCCCTCTACAGTGCAGAGCGGCGGAGAAAAAGGCGCCCCGTTCCTCCCTATCTTCTGCCGGCAGATCCGGTGGTTCCCTTCTCTTCCGCTCGTCGCTGAGGCAACGGAAGGGGATGGGAACCCCGGTGATCTGGTCCGGTGTGTAAATAGGTGTAGGCTAGGGTTTCTTGCCGGGGGTGTTGAGGTGGCGGCGGCGCTCCCGGGGCGGAATAAGTCCTCTCAGCCCCGACCCTGCTCTGGTGGTGCTATCGGCGTCGCTTGGGGGCGTGTGAAGGTGCCTGGGCATGGCCGGCGAGGCGGCAGCGGCGTCCATCGCTTGGCTTTTGGTCTCCCAGCCTCGGCTCCATTGCGGCGACGTTTGTATCGGCGGCGTCGCGAGGCTTGTGGAGGTTGTGCAGGTTGCGGCTGGTGGCGTCGGCTGGCTCGGCCATGCTGGCGACGGCAGCGTTTTGGTTGTTCCTCTTCTCGTTCTGATGTGAGCTTCTTCGCAGGCTCTGGTGTGCCGGAGTGGCGGCGAAGGCTCAGTCGCCTGTGCAGGACGGGCCGGGGTGTGTGCCCCGCCGATTGGCGTCCAGCCTCCTTCAACCTCTGCCGTTCGCGGCGGTCTACAACTGCGGCGTCTTGCAACGGGGCTTTGTCCTCTTTTGTTCTGTGCAGGTGCTTCAGCGGGGAAAGTTCTTGGCCTCGTCTTCCTTCGGGTTTCCCGGCGGTAGCGTCCGCGGATCCAGCAGAGGAGAAAGGCTCCAGGGACCTTTTTGTAACTTTTTATGTTGTTAGGGGCTTTTCTGCTTTTATGGGGACAGCTGTCTTTTATCTGGGTGTATCTGGTGTGTTCCTTATATAATATAATATAATCTCAGATATTGTCTGAAAAAAATAAAAATGAGTCGCCTGACATATAGTCGGCCCTATATAAAATATAAATGCAGCTAAACTTGAACCACACGTCCACACCATAGCAAGATTCAGAGCTGCAGCAATGGAGCTCACCAGCAGCACCACCTGGCTCGTACTGCTCATTACCACCCTCTCCCTCTCTCTCCTCTTCTTCATGCACGGCCCTCACGGAGGCAGCAGCAGCGGAAAGAAGAAGGGGCTTCCTCCAGGCCCATCGATGCTGGTCTTCGTGGCAAAACTCCTGGCGCTCCGGCGGTCCATCTTCGACATCGGCCCGCTTCTCCGAGAGCTGCACGCTCGCCATGGTCCCGTCATCTCCGTCCGCCTGTTCCACACGGTCGTCTTCGTCGCCGACCGCAAAGTGGCTCACCGCGTCCTTATCCAGAGCGGCGCCACCTTCGCCGACCGCCTGCCGCTCCTGGAGCCCGTGCGATTCTTCACCTCCGGCGCCCGCGACATCAGCAGCTCGCCCTACGGCGCCTACTGGCGCCTCCTCCGCCGCAACCTCGCCTCCGTGGCGCTGCACCCAGCCCGCATCGCGCTCTTCGCGCCGGCGACGCAGCACGCAGGCGACGCACTCGTCCGCCACCTCCATGAAAGCGCGCGCCTGGGGCCGTCGTAGTGAGGCCGGCGTTCCGGCTAGCCATGTTCGAGTTGCTCGTGCACATGTGCATCGGCGCCACGCTCGGCCCGTCGGCCCTCGATGAGATCTAGGAGCTGCAGCTGCGGATGCTCCGTTCCATCACCAGCTTCCCCCTCTTCTCCTTCTTCCCGGCGATCACCAAGAGGCTATTCCGCCGGCGGTGGGCGGGCTGCGTGGCCATGCGCCGGAGGCAGGAGGAGATCTTCCTCCCGCTCATCCACGCCAGGAGAGCTCGGCAAAGAAACGACGACCGGCTGTGCTACGCCGACGACCTCCTCGCGCTTCGCCTTGCCGACGAGGGCGGACGCCTGCTCACGGACGCCGAGATGGTCACCCTTTGCTCCGAGTTCTTGAACGGCGGGGTGGACGCCACGGTGACCTTGCTGGAGTGGATCATGGCGGAGCTGGTGAACCGCCAGGGCATGCAATCCAAGATCTACGAGGAGGTCAAAGGCGGCGGCGATCAGCCGTACCTGAAGGCCGTGGTGCTCGAGGGGATGCGGATGCACCCGCCGAGCCACTTACTTATCCCGCACGGCGCGCTGAGCGACGGCGCAGAGATCTGCGGGTATGCGGTGCCCAACGGGGCCGTGCTGAACTTCATGGTAGTCGACTTCGGGCGCGACGAGGTGGCGTGGATGGCGGCATGGGAGTTCCGGCCGGAGCGGTTCCTTGAGGGCGGCGAGGGACACGGTGTGGACATGACGGGGAGCCATGAGATCAAGATGATGCCTTTCGGCGTCGGCCGCCGGATGTGCCCCGGATACACGCTGGGGATGCTGCACTTGGAGTACTTGGTCGGCAGCCTCGTGAGGGAGTTCGAGTGGCTGCCCGCGCTGGAGGGGGAGAAGGTGGACATGACCGAGGAACTGGATTTCACCATCGTCATGAAGCATCCGCTCCGTGCTCGTGTCGTCCTGAGGACTTGATAAAGTTACTGCCAAAGTGGCTAGTGATTTCATAGTAGTATATCATAGTCAGATTCAGAAGCAGCAGCGGCTAGCTTGCTACTGATCAGTTATGGTGTCTGCGTCTGCGTGCGTGCATGTGTTTTAATTATCGGTTTTGCTAAAACTCAGCTAGCTGAGAAATAAATTGGTCTCGTTCACATCCCCGACCATCCAATTTAAAGGTGTCGAGATTAGTGCTGGCATCTGGTTGTACTTAGCCCCGAACCGTTTTCTAGGGTTTCGAGTGGCAGGGCGGCGCACGAGGCGATCTCGGAGTCACAAGTCTAGGGTTTGAGATCGCCGGCTCCTCTGCTCTCTGGTCGCCGGATCTCTGCAGTCAGCCTGCTTGGGGTGATCACGGGGGGGCCTGGCGTCCTTTCCCACCCTTGGCGGCGTTGCGGGTGAGGGGATCGGGGGGAGGCCGGGCGAACTGATGGCGGAGTCGAGCGCCATGGGAGGGAAGAAGGGGAAGACGAAGGAGACTGAGACGGTGGAGCAGATGATGGATCGACTGGATTTAACGGAGAAGGAGAAGACGAAGCTTGTCATTGATGAGGAGGAGGAGGAGAGAGATGACGAACTCTATGCACTCATCGGGAAGGTTTTGCATCGGAAGGTTTTTCACGTGAACACCATTGAGGAGGATCTGCGTCCGGCGTGGGGCAACCCGAAGGGGCTGAACTTCCGACCGACGGGAGAGAACGTTTTTGTGGCTAGTTTCGCTAACAAGCGGGACTGTGATCGGGTCTTTGAGGGAGGTCCATGGATGGTGGGGAAGCACTGTGTGGTTCTAGAAAGGTTTAACATCAGATCGCGCCCTTCAGAGCTCAAGTTCGACAAGATCAAGATTTGGGCACGGGTGATCAACCTCCCTTTTAACCTGCTGTGTCCGCCATGGCCAAAGCGCATTGCAGGCATGGTGGGCGATGTGGTAGCTCTGGATGCGGATGAGAAGGAATTTGCTTTTGGGGACTGCCTCAGATTCAGAGCTTGGATCAAGGTAGATGAACCATTGCTGCGTTGGGTGCAATTGGAGAAGTCAAAAACAAAAGAGTCTGAATTCTTTGGGATCCAATATGAAAACTTACCCTACTTTTGCTTCTCATGTGGGCTGTTGGGACATGCAGAACTAATGTGCCCTACACCTGCTGGGAGAGATGAGCATGGTAGACCGCCGTACCGAGAGGCTCTCTGATTCCTAGCTAGCAGAAACAGGAGTTGGGGCAGTGCACCGACTTACAAGCAGGAGGCCGCCGGTGACATGGGAAGGCAGAAGGAGACAGGAGAAGGAGATGAAGATGTTGAGCCAGGTGTGGAAGTGAACTCGCCTGAGAAACCACCCACTGGCAGAGTAAAAAACACGGTCTATCAATTTAATGCAAGGGGGAGAGGTGAAAACGGCAGAGGAGGTAGGACAGCACGAGGTGCAAATTCAGTTTATCGCAGGGTCGATGTGAACACTTCAACTGTGAGGGGCGGGGGGAGTGGCCCTATGCTACTGCAAGATAACGAGACTGTAATGAGGAAGAGGCAGAATGAGGAGGATGAGTCTTCGGGGTCGCGGGAGGATAGCAGGGACTCGAAGAAGAAGAAGGCGGAGGAAGAAGCAGCAAAGAATCTCGCGGAGGCTGGGCACCAGCCCCACGGGGCGCAATGAATTGCATATCGTGGAACTGTCGCGGGCTTGGGAACCCGGAGACAGTTCGTGAACTTCACGACCTAGTGTAGAGAGAAGTTCCCGCCCTAGTCTTTGTGTCTGAGACAAAGATTGAGGGAAGGAGGGTTAGTGATCTCACTGCCCGACTTGGTTTTGAGGGTTGCTATCCAGTTAATAGTGACGGCCTCAGTGGTGGACTAGCTTTGTTTTGGTCAAAAGAAGTTGATGTAACTCTTAATAATTTCTCTAATCAGCACATTGATATGTCGGTTAAGAATGTAGGAGGTGACAATAAAACGTGGCGGTTTACGGGTTTCTATGCGAAAGCTAGACGAAGTGAACGTGCAGAAAGTTGGAACTTGTTGAGACGGTTGAAAGCTCAAAGTGATGCCCTGTGGCTATGCAGAGGTGATTTTAATGAAATTCTTGACAATTCAGAGTATTTTGGAGCTCATGATCGCCCTGAGTGGCAGATGTAGGGTTTTTGCCAATGTGTTGATGATTGTGAACTACAAGATTTGGGTTTCCAGGGTATACCTTTTACGTGGGATAATATGCAACAAGGTGACTCAAATGTGAAGGTTCGGTTTGATAGGTTCTTAGTGAATCCGGCGATGATGTCAATGTACTCTGCTTCCTTCATGAGACACTGTCCAATGCCAAAGTCTGATCATTGTATGCTCGTGGTGAAGATGAAGGGAGTCGCATTGGCGGAGGAAGGGTACCAGCGCAGGTTTATTTATGAGGAGGCATGGCAACAGGAAGAATCATATGATGCCGCTGTTTTACATGGCTGGCGCAAGGGGGCCGGAATGCAAGGATTGCAGGGCATAGAAGAGGCCCTGTCGGCTATGCAAGTGCACCTTACGGACTGGAAAACAAAGAAGTTTGGAGATGTGAAGAGGAAGATCAAGAAAGTACGTAAGGAGTACGAGAAGGAGAGGTCCAACTCGCTGTTTCGGGGGCCGACCAAGAAAGAGAAAGACCTAGCCCGCCAGCTCTCAGAGCTCCTTCACAAGGAAGAGATTTTGGCGTGGCAGAGATCGAGGGCCGATTGGCTTAAGGCAGGTGATCGTAACATGTGTTTTTTTCAGGCACGTGCGGCGGCGCGCAAGAGCAGGAACCGGATTCGCAGCCTTCAAACTGCGGATGGAGGGATTTGTGACACCAAAGAGGAGATTCATGCCGAGGTGCAGCAGTTCAATACGGGCCTGTACACGGCGCAAGATTACACGGAAGTGGAGGCAGTGCTTCACCATGTACCACATAAAATAACAGAACCAATGAAAGAACGACTGACGAGGCCGTTCAGAGAAGAAGAAGTGAAGGCTGCGCTCTTTGCTATGGGGCCTACGAAGGTGCCCGGGTGTGATGGTTTCCATGCCGGCTTCTATCAGCGCCATTGGGAGTTGGTAGGCCCGGATGTTACGGCGGCGGTCCTCGGCTTCTTGAATGGAGGACACATGCCTGCGACGGTGAACAGCACGGTGATTGTGCTTATACCCAAGGTAAAAAACCCGCAAAACATTACACAGTATAGGCCGATCTCTTTGTGCAATGTTATTTACAAAATCTGTTCCAAAGTGCTCGCTAATCGTTTGAGGGAGATTCTTGATGAGATTATTGCAGAGGAATAGAGTGCTTTTGTCCCGGGACGTTTGATCACTAACAATGTCCTAGTGGCGTATGAGTGCATACACTCTATGAAGAGGAAGAGAGGAAAGCAAGGTTGGTGTGCGGTTAAGATCGATATGATCAAGGCATATGACCGAGTCGAATGGGGGTATCTGGAAGGGATAATGTGCCAACTTGGGTTCCACGAGCGGTGGATAACCCTTGTCATGTCATGTGTGATGACAGTGAGCTTCTAGGTGAAGGTCAATAGGGAATTGCTGCCGGTGTTCTCACCGTCGAGAGGTTTCCGTCAGGGGGACCCGATCTCACCGTATTTGTTTCTGCTATGCGGAGAGGGTCTCTCTTGTATGCTGCAAAACTATGATGGAGGTTGGATTGATAGGGGGATCAGAGTGAGCAATACTGCCCCGTGGATTTCCCATCTATTATTCGCAGATGATTGTTTAATTTTCATGAAGGCTGATTCCACGAGTGCCACAAGGCTGAATGAAATTTTGCAGCAATACATCATGGGCTCCGGACAGAGTGCAAACAAGTTGAAAAGTTCCGTGTTTTTTAGCCCTAATAGTGGCGCTTCAGTTAAGATGGGAGTCAAGGCGGCCTTACAAATCCACAGAGAAGCTATGTCGGAAAAGTACCTTGGCCTCCCAACAGCTGCGGGTAGAATTACAGAGCAAAGTTTTGAACATATTAATGAAAGATCGAGGGCAAGGGTGCAAGGGTGGTGCAAAAAGGAAAATGTCATGTGCAGCAAGAGAAGTTCTCTTGAAGTCAGTGGTCCAAGCTTTACCTGCCTACTCTATGAGTTGCTTCAAACTCACAAAAGGTTTGTGCAAGAAATTGACAACAAATATGTCAAAATATTGGTGGGATGGATCACTTGAAAAAAAGGGAATGCACTGGCAATCTTGGGATAAGATGTGCATTGCTAAGTCACAAGGAGGACTGGGATTTCAAGACCTGTAAACTTTCAATGATGCGATGTTAGCAAAGCAAGCATGGAGATTACTTGAGAATCCAAACAGTTTGTGTGCGTGAGTGCTTAAAGCTCGGTATTACCCTAATGAGGGTTTTCTAACGGCGGGTGCCCCGCTAGTGCCTCCAAAACTTGGAGAGCAATTGTCCAAGGGAGAGAGATGTCGAAGAGAGGACTCATCCGGCGGATTGGTAATGGAGATACCACCGAAGTGTGGCATGATCAGTGGATAGATGGCACCATATCAATGAAACCGATGGAACCTCTCAAGCGAAACTCAATCTTGTCGGTCCTTTCTGTAGTTCAATGTTTTAAGTGACCCCAAGACACACAAAGGGCACACTCTCTTCCGTTAATTGAACTCCAGCCTAACATTGCATGGGACAATTTGTGCAACAAATGCAAAAGAAAGACACATTAGATAAATTATAAAAGTACTAAAATAAAACATAAATGGTTACAAGTTTATGGAAAAGAAAAAATATATATATATAGTAATACTATTCATCACCCAGGATGCAGAATAAGTTATTCTTCACCCGAGGTAATCTTACGATCGCTTCATAAATAAATTACATTTGGAATACAAATAGTTACATTCATATTGATTCACTACGTAAAATTTGGTATAAGAAAAAAAATAGGTTATAAGACCAGAAATATCGCATTTTATGTATGTTTTACACTATGTTTTTACGTTCGTAATTTTAAGTAACATAAAATATTTTTTACGACGAGTATATATTTTCTTACGTTCTCTTTTTACGTATGAAATAAGACAAAATTTATGAAACCTAAAAATACGGTGCATTGATGTCAAAATAGAGAGGGGGTGAAGAATAACTATTCCTCACACAGGGTGACGAATAGCACGACCCTATATATATATATATATATATATATATATATATATATATATATATATTTTGTTACCACTGAAGTTTGGAAGCCCTCAACCAGATCGTTACTGGACGATGATCCACTTGAAAAGTTTTCTGCGCACTCCGACATGCATACTTGGTACACCATATCCTGTTAGAGATTATTTAATTAATTAACCTTGGATATTTACAATTGCAACATTTAGAAAATTGCACAAATGCATTATTAGTTCTAGTCTAGGTGGGTCTGAACAGATACTACTACTTGTATCCCCTAAGGAGGCAGCAAAAAAAAAAACTAGTAAGCAATATAATTAAGTTTATAATTATAAACTTAATAACATAATAGGTAGCTCCCATGAAGTTACCGAGTCCATTACTACAAGCAATAAGTTTACAACCAAAATAACGAGTTCTTTCATACTAGCTAGGTCCACAAGTCGAACCCTCAAATTGACAAGTCACATATATATAGTAGCATACTATGATAACATAATAGTCCATATTGCTAAACTATAGCTAGCTACACATGAATTGACATACGCATACCTAGCTATATTTTCGATAGCATTCACACATATACATATTCTCTCAAACTATACATGCATACATTCATTTACAAACAAAAAATATAAACATATATTCATAAATATCCATATAATCTATCCAAACTATTCTTTTTTTTTTGCGGGAACTATCCAAACCTTTCATATAATCCATAAATGCACATATCAAATTTTCATATATATCATCCATATCATCATGCATGTCATGGCATATATATATTGATTTTCCATATGTAGAAATATTGTGAATAAATAGCAAAAAAGAAAAAGAAATGAGAGGGCCTAGCTCACCTCGGGGATGTTGGCGTCGAGGTGGTAGGGGTGGCCGGTGGCGAGGTGGTAGGGGTAGCCGGCGTTGAGCTTGGGGAGACGCGCGGCGAGGAGGGTGCCACGCGGCCTCAGGCGGCGGCGGATCTGTCCGGTGGGCTCGTGCGGCAGCAGATCAGGGCACGTCGGCGGCGGCAAACCCGTGGGAAGGCCCGGTGACGGCGACAGATTCAAGCGGGGACGAGCGGCGGCTTGCCCCGATAGGAATTCTGTGGGAGCGACCGGCGGCTAGGGTTGGGCGGGGTTTAATTACTGCATAGTTTTGCCGAGTACCATATGTCGGGCTCTCGGCAAACGTTGCCCACTGTCACGGAGCCGTCAACCGCAAACGGCCGTGCTATGTGGCACCTCTTTGCCGGGTGCCGCGGCGAGGATCTCGGCATATGCTTAATAAGCTGAGTTCTTTCATGTTTGTCGAGGACGTCCAGCCGGGGGCTCGGTAACATTAACCATGTGCCGTGTCCTGCTGTTTGCCGAGGGCCGTACTCGGCTTACATAGCTTTTGCCGTGACCCCGTGTTTCAGTACTCGGCAAACATGACAGAACTCGGTAACGACGATTTTTCCAGTAGTGTGACTCTACTCATCATCATTAGTTTAATAGCACTAGTTGCAAAAGGAGGAAAAATGAAAGCGAGATGCGTTGCACCCAATGAGTCTAATTCTGTGTCAAGCCATTCCATGCCGTGACTGCGCGTATGGTGGCAGGCACCGGAATCATGCCCCTCGAGTCTGAAGATTGTGTTGCCTGACCTGGGACCAACCCAATGATGAATGATGTTTACATGTATCCATCAGGTCCTCCTTTCTTTCCATTTCAGCATTGTTCATCTTGGCTGGCCTACCGGGCTTTAGCCGTCACGGAGGCAATCAATCAACTGGGTTTTATTTTGTTTTTTCGTGGCGTTCGCTGCGAAGGAAATTAGCAACTGTTTATGTGGGATCCAAGGAACAGGTCCCAGGTGCTGATTGATTTAACTTTTTTTTTTAAACAAAAGAGGAAGAAGATGAACCTGGGCATGCACATATGTCGTACTGTAGTTTCTCAATAGTTTTGCTGGTCACTACCTACCCACCCAAGGGAATGTCAAGTGACTTCACCCATTGGTCATTGACAAACCTTGCTAGCATTGTATAATGTAGGTATAAAATCTAAATACAGTGCCATCGATGTGTACCTCGCAACCAACCGATTAGCGATGTAAGTAATTATTGTTATTTGAACGAATCACACGGCACCGCCAAAAAGAAATCCAGAAGTGCAAAGAGGAAGCTGCTGCCCACCACCACGAAGATGGATGGATGGGATAGTTTAAGCAGTGGTGGTTGCAGATGGCACGTCCATGAGCATGCAGCTAGAGGTGGGGTGTAACCACCAGAGTAAGCAATGCGTTGAAATAAAAGAAAGAAAGTTTGATCATCTCTGCAAGAAACCTCTGTGCCGTCCTTTGCCGATAGAATCGAATGACTAAAGTTGCGTTTGTAGATTAAAAAAAGAGGGGGAGATGAGGCGTCACAGAATGATGACAACAATCTTAGCGCTGCTCATTATTAATTTGTGACTTGCGGTGCTAAGTTACTGATGGCATCATCTTTGCGAAACCTGTGCTGTTGTGGTCAATCTCCTGCAAAAAAACTTGGAGCAAATGAAGGTTCTAATTTTGCCTTCTTCGGCGAATACTTGAAAACTTTGTGTTTCATTGTAGTGGATTAGTTGCAACCTGGTGCTGTCTTCTTGCACAGAGTTGGTTTTAGAAGCGTTACCAAACTAAGCATCTGTAACATCCCTGGTCTCAGATCCTTTGTCTTTTCAGCTTTCAATCCACAGTCTCCATCCAACATCACACCTAATTAAGCACATGTAGTCCAGTCTCTTTGTGATTGGACACATGTGTCTGTTGCTGTTTATCCGAGGACTGGGAAGATGATTTTTGGGTTGAGTGCACATACGCGAGCCAACCAAACAATTTTTTGTTGATAAAGATGCTTGGGGAAGCTTCTATGACGTGCGACTTGCTTGTTGGTACAAACATTCATGTGAGACTACATGCCTAAACTGTTGATCCCACTCCAAATCTGGTTGGGCATGCACCGATGCACACATGAATGGCCGTCCCACGATGTCGTGCATCGGAAGCCGGAATTGGCCAGGTAGTGCCTCCTTGCATGGGTATGCACCTCCGCTACACAACTTCTCCCGCTCGTGAGAACGTCAGTCACTGGTAGCCCCTCCACAAACCATCTAAGGTCGCCACACATCACCCAAGACCCCCTCACATGAGCACGCATGGGCAGAATCACCCCACCTTCGAGTCAGGCGCCTGCCACCACCGCAACAATTGGTGTTGGAAGCAACAGAGGCTGTGAGAAGATGATGTAGATGATGCGCTATGTCACCGGATGTGGGCGCAAGTAGCACAAGAGCGAGAAGGCGTTAAGGCATCTCTAGCGGACTACCCTGCTGTCCTTCATATGTCTGTCAGAACAGTCCAGACACGGTCCTTCGTCTTGCAAATTGGTATAATACACTTGGTTTAATTACAAGAGATCTTCCAACTAGGATGATTAGTTTTCCTTATTAAATAACATATATTTTTCATACACATCACTTTTTGACAAAAGTTTGACGACTTCAAGTGTTAGCAGTTTGGCCCCACTAATTGCAACTTGGAAAGTTTCGAGCTCGTACGTGAACCGATCCAATGAGTCTCTGTTACAAAAGATGGCGAATGAAGCTTATGTGCCATTCGGCTGGCTTGTTAGACCAGCAACTCTCGTGAGGCTACGCGTGTACCGATGACAACATCTTGTGCTTCCCCAAAAGGCTTCTGGTCGAGCCATGCGGCATATGCCCATGCACCAACACCGAATAAATATCGAGTCATTTAGCACCAGCAAATTCCTAGTCTGCAGTATTCACGGAAAAATTCCTAGCCTGCAGGCATGACAGTATGACCTGAATCTCCATAATCTATCGGTTTTCATGAGTTTTTAGACACCGTGATTACATATATATTCACATGTGAGGTGACAATCTTTTGTGCTTCACGCATCCTTTGTGTACTGTTTTGCGTATGTTAATCTCAGAAAATGTTTCTTGTTTATGTTAGTGCTTAGAAAAATACTGGTCTAGACATGGGTACATTTGATCTCATTTTTCGAAACTTTGCAAAATCATATTAAAAAAAATCTTGCACATAGGTATTGGGTAGAAACTTAAAAACTACCCTTTTATTCATGTGCCGTGCCAGGCCCGTGCGGGGCCAAAAATCCGTGCTCGCGGGCCGGCCCGCGAGACACGGCCCATGCGGCCAGCTTTAATTACATGCTGGTAGGCCGCTACACCCGTTCACGCACTTCTCTCTCAGTCAAAAAAAAAACGCACTTCTCTCTCAAAAAAAAATATATATATCCCCTCGTCAGTCCGCAGTCTCTCCACAGCACACAACGGCGGCAGCCGTTGCCGAGCGAGAGAAAGGAGGAGCGACCTCAATCGGCCCCATCCCCGGAAGCCACCTACGATTCGAGGTCAATCCACCCCTTCTCCTTCCTCTTCTTCTCCGTCTCCTACTGATTTCTTCTCTTTCCTCATCTTTCCTAGCTCGTTGGCGGCGGTGCCCGATCGGAAGGAGGGGACGCCACGCACGCGCCTCCCAGGCATGCCGGGCGTCACCACGTCTATAACCTGCCGCCGAAACCGTGCGTCATCTCTCGATCCCGCCTCCGTATGCACTGGGTCACCGGCTAGGTAATGGTCCCCCTCCTCCCTCCCGCCCGCCCATCTCCTCCCGCGCTGGTGGCCAACCCCCAAGCCAGGTTCCGAGCCAATCCCCCTTTTTCTCTTTTCACAACCCCCCCTTTTCATAATTTCTAATCCCAATTTCGTGGTATGCAAGAGCCATGGTTACGAAATTAGATATACACTGCAATGCCTCAGTTATGCAAGAACTTTGTTAACTCTTCGTTGATGAATCGTTGTATGGATGTATGCAAGAACAGTGTTATGCCTGCGCTTTGTTGATGTTATGGGTGTTTTAGATTTTACACCATCTCCCAACTACAAAAGCTCAGTTGCTAGAAGCCATTCCAAACACAAACAGATGGTTACAAATATAAAGGTTTCTCTGCACCTCAGCTTACACGAAGCTCATTTGGACAGCCAGCTTGTGCACTATCTGAAGCCGTTCTAGCTAGAGGGCATGGAGGCGGCTGGGGTCGTTGTCCCCAAGCCCCAGGAGCAACCACAGCAAGGAAAGACTTCTGACGTTAGTGTAGTTTACACATCATTGAGGCAGGAATACGTTCCATGTCTAAGGCGGGGCGATGCCTTAGAAACTCTAATGTGTCAATGTGTCTTGTGACCTCAGTTCTATACTTATATTGCATTGTTTCCCCATCTGTCTCCATGATGAAAACGCCCAGCTATAACAGACTTTTCAAATTGCAGAATCTGGGAAACTGATGGAGCGACCGAGCCCCAGTGGACATGGTATTGATGAGGTAATGTTGCATATGTAATCAAGATCTATGACCGTGGTGCATTTTTGTCCATGCTAAAGAAAATTATCCCTACTTATTTGCAGGTCATCTATCCTGCACCTATTCCTCAACCTTCACGGTCATTGGATTACCTTCCTACGAAAGTAGCTTGTACACTGTCACAGGGATCTAATGTAACTAGCATGGACTTTCATCCTTCCCATCATACGCTACTACTAGGTACGATTAAAATTGACAATTTACTATATCTAAAAAATATATATATAGATGCAGTCGCAACTTTGCAAGTAATAAATTTGTTTCGTGTGATTTGGGTGTATATTAGGATTTCAACACTTTATTAATTTTCTTGTCATTATTACTACTCAAATAGTTGGATCTGCTAATGGTGAATTTACACTTTGGGAGATCGGTACGCACGAGAGGCTGGTCTCAAAGCCTTTCAAAGTCTGGGACATGCAAGCATGTTCAGCACAATATCAGGTAACTGAGCACACTTTGAAATTCTGTATGTAATTTGCTCCTCTTTGGTTTTACTTGTAGTCATGTACCTTTTTTGTAAGCATCTACATGTTCTCATATTATATATGTGCCTCACCATTTGTCTACTATGAGAAAAGAGTGTCATGGCTAAAGACTCTTCCATGGCCGTTAATCGAGTTACATGGAGCCCTGATGGAGACTTGATTGGCCAGTGTCAATATTTTGATCTCCAGCCAGTAACTCTGTATTGCATTCAGTGTTCTTCATATTGTGCTCCATTGTTGCTTAAGCTTACTTTTTTTGCTTTTAGGAGTTGCATTTACGAAACATTTGATCCATCTGCATGCATATCAGCATCCAAATGAAACACGCCAAGTTGTAGAGGTTTGATCTTCTAATTGTTCATCGAACATCAGTATATAGATGTTACATTTCATTATATTGAGTGACTTCTGTTACTAAACCATTTATTCTTGATGTCAGATTGAGGCTCATTCTGGAGGAGTTAATGACATAGCTTTCTCCCGGCCAAATAAGCAACTTTGTGTTGTCACTTGTCGAGATGACAAGCTGATAAGGGTATCTTATATGTCTTAAATGGTTATCACCTATTTCCTTTTCCCCAGCCTGGTCTTTTTACCTTCCTTCCCATTTTGTAGGTCTGGGATATGCATGGATAGAAATTACATTCATTTGAAGGGCATGAGGCACCTGTGTATTCTATTTGCCCTCATCATATGGACGCTATTCATGTGTGTGCTATCTGAATACAATATTTAGGCATTAACATCTCAGCATGCAATGAATATATGTGGTTGCTCCTTAGTCTGTATGCTGCAAAAGTCTACTCAACTATAGTTTGAATTGAAGCAGTATGAGCCATCATGCGGGTGATGCCTGTGTTTTGTGCTCTGAGAGAGATTTGCCAGCGCATCATTTTTTCAAGCACATCAGCCATTATCTTGTGTACTGATATATGGTTTTATCGTGTTCGCTGCAGTTTATTTTCTCAATTTTCTTTGATGGGAAAATTAAGGCATGGCTTTATGACAATCTGGTTTCTAGGGTGGAGTATGATGCCCCAGGAAAATGGTGTACTGCAATGCTCTATAGTACCGACGGAACTAGGTAAGCATAAATGTGTTATTTTGCTCACTAGAAGTGTTTCTAGTTGTTGATATGTAATATTTTACTTGTTGATTTGAAGGTTGTTCTCATGTGGAACAAGCAAAGAGGGAGACTCTCATTTGGTTGAGTGGAAGCAAAGTGAAGGATCTATCGAAAGGACATATTCTGGATTCCGTAAAACACCATCTGGTGTAGTGCATGGTGTCGTGCAGTTTGATACTGCTCATAATCACATTTTAGCTGCTGGTGAAGAGAACCGAATTAAGTTTTGGGATGTTGATAACACCAACATGCTTACCTACATTGAAGCCGATGGAGGCTTGCCAGTAAGTCTCAATTCCCTATTATATTTGTCAACTTTTTTTCTCCGTTTAGTTTAATAATCTAACCCATGTACATTCTAACAGAGATTTCCATTGTTAAGGTTCAATAAAGAAGGCAATCTTCTTGCTGTTACTACAGTAGAGAATGGTTTTAAGATACTTGCAAATACTGATGGGCTCAGATCTTTACTAGCTTTTGGTAGCCGGCCTTTTAATGTGTTTCATGTGGCTACAATGCCAAAAACTCAAGACCAAGCCAGAAAGGTTCGATCCATCTTTTCTGAGGAGTCAACCCCATGCATTGCACTCTCCACGAATGATTCTGATGTGATAGTTGCATGTGGTGGAAAATTATTCAAAGTCCTCGGCGATGATGACCTTCTTAGGGAGATGATCGTCCGTGTTGGCTTCTCCACCACTCTCGTCCATGCCGCCCTCGTCTGCAAGCGATGGTACCAGCATGCCTCCGAACCCGCCTTCCTCTGCCGTTTCCGTGAGCGCCACCGGTCCTGCCTCCTCGGCTTCTACCTTGTGGACAAGGAGGGTAGTAAAGTGGCTTCCATTCGCTTCTTCCCAATGCTACCTCAGCCCTCAGAGCTTGCTGCCGTCATCCGCCGTGTGGTGAGCTACAGTTTGGAGTCCTACTGCGGTGCACCAGCCAAATTCCTCTGCTCCCAGAGCAGCAGAGTCCTCATCAGCTTGTACAACCAGAACAATCGCAACAAATTTACAGTTGGGGTGCACAATCCTTTGTGTCCTGAGAGAGGCCTGGTTGTCGTCCCACCATGCCCACACGTCCAAATCCAGGATGTCTATTACCGCAATCTCCTCTCGGTAGGCGAAGTCGATGGCTTGTCCTACTTGCATGTGTCGGTGGTGTCTAACATACAGATAACAACATCAACGGTGCACGTACATATGCTGCGACATGGTGATGGTGTGTGGCGCATGTATCATACCTTGGACACAGACCAGCTCCTTGATCTGCGACAGGAACCAAAAGCTGTGCTTGCTGACAATAAAATCTACATAGCAAGCGCCCAGAAAGACATTGTTGTCTTGGATTTGAATGCATCGAGCATCTCCACGGTTCAGCTCCCACAAGGGGTGGAGTATGGTGATAGAGATATCATGTTGGCAAAGGCTGATGATGCTTCTGGTGTGTATGTCATCCATGTCAAGAAGATTCAACTTCACATTTGGCTACACAAGGGGGGCAACTGATTGCTGATCGACACCATTTGTTTGCGTGACATGGTTGCTAATTTGCGGATCTCAGGTTGCGAGGTTGAGGATGAGCACAATGCTTCTCTCCAGATACACCATGTAGGTGACTATGCTGAGTTTGTGTTCTTGGAGATGGGTCGATGCGCACTCCACTTAGATGTCAAGTCCATGCAGTTGCATAAAGTGTATGACATGACAGAAGAAGAACTGCAATTGGGTGACATCCATCCTCTTATGATGATCTGGCCTCCCACATTTCCTGTGCTCAAGGATAATCTGTAAGGTTTGCCTTTTTGTCCTCTTGTGGAGGTTAAAAATTTCTGTTTTGTGCATCGTCCATTGCCTGTTAGGTATTGCTGTGGAAATATGTTGGGTATATGGTTGTCCTTAGGCCTTTTTGACAGGACTAGCTAAGTGACATTAGAGAATGCTTGCCGTGCAATAATATGAAATAACTTACTGGGGTAGTGTTCACTTATGGTCATAATATTGGACCGCTGGTGTGGGTGTGTTTCTTCTATTTAAAGCTTTGGATGGAACTAGGCATAATGCTTCTTGAACCTGTTACTCCCCCCTTACTATGTCTGATAACATCAGTTTGTGATGTTACTGAAAAATGATTTGTTTGCTGTTCTTAGTATGCACCTCACATTGAGCCGTATCACTGTTTTCTGAACTATCAGCACAAAATTAGAAATTAGGCCTACAAAAGTACTCCCACCGTAAAGAAATATAAAAGCGTTTGAAGGAGTATAACATCATGTATATGAAGAACTGGAAGATGCTTAGCCTTGTTCACGTGTTGACCACAATATTTTTCTCGTCTCGAAACAGTATCACAAACCCATCAAACTTGGAATCTAGCTTTGTATTTCTTAAGTATAATCATGGTGTAATTTTCTACTGCCTACCTTTGAATTGTGAACCCCAAGCTATCTGTTAATACTTGTTTTTTTTAATCCAAATGTTGTAGATGGATTGCATATTTTATTCTAGAACTCTAGTGGGTCATAATTTAAACATGTGTATGCCTGAGCTTATGCATGATTTGTGATTCAGATATATAACTCCCAAAATTTTCCTTTTGTATAACAATTGGCAAGTTGCTGGTCCAAGCTAATGGTGGTTAATTTGTGTTTGTGTGGCATTTTTCCTTGTATGATCAGAATTTTGCTGTACTCGAATGCAGATTATAAATTGGAAACATCTCTGTTTGGGATATGATGCCATTTAACCTATAATAGCATTGCTGGAGCATATAGTTTCTCACGTAAGGTTCCAACTCTAGATTGTGAACCATACATTCGTGGAGTGTTTGACAAAAAAACCCACCACTTTAGGGGTATGCGTCCCACACAACTACCACTTTTTTAAAAAGTGACTGAATGCTACCAAAATTTTCTTAATTTTGTGACAAAATCTACCAGTTTCAGATAACGGTCAGTTTAAACGATTTAAACACGGTTATGACATGCGGGACCCACTCGTCGGGTCTGACATGACAGCAAAGTCAACTCCGTTTATTTTAACAGTTGAGTCGACCGTTATTACAGGTGGGGCCCACACATCAGCATCTACCTTCTTCCTCCTCCTTTTTCTCTCTTTGGCATTTGAACGAACACCTAGTGTTCGTGCCCGCGTGATGGACCAGAGCATGGACGCGTCGTCAAGGACGCAGAGCTGGCTGCCGGCCGTGAGAGTGAGCGACGAGGAGGCCACCACGGCCGCATTCAACACAGACGGCAAGGGAAGCCGAGCATGGCGCCGTGCCCGCCTCCTGGTCAACAGCGGAGGCACCTCCACAGGCGTCGTTGTCGCGCCACGCCCTTGCCCCGCGCTCGCTGCCGAGGACGAGGCGTGCGTGCGGGTCGTCGCTCTCTACGTCGACAACAGGCGATGGTGACGCCGACCGTGATGCCCACTCAATCGGGCGCGACCTCCGCACCATCCCCAGATTCCTCGCCAAGTCCCTCATGTCCGTCTTTTGAGGCGACTCCCGCAGCGCCACGCGCCTCGTCTGGACCGGCCGCAAGGTTGTCGGGAGCCTCGCAGCCACCTGCCTCCACACCTTTCTCCTACTCCTCTGCTCCACCATTCTCTTTGACGCCACCGCCTGGCTTGCGCACGGCCAACTCCTCAACGTTGTTGCCGGTGAGGAGAGCAGCGTGCAGCTGGCACGGGAGGCTTGTGTGCTTCGCCGGGGCTGCGCACGTCGGCGCGGTGTGGCGTGTCGCCTCCATGATCATTGTGCTGGAGGATGCCTGGGGCTTTGACGCATACCTCCACTGCCGGGGCTCGCCATCGCGGGTCTCCCACATCTGGCCGGCACTGCTACATGCTACTGCTACTCCCGCATCTAGACGGTGCTGCGGCCTGCTGCTCGTGCAGCGTGATGGAGATGATGGTGGTGACCGGATCCACGCCGACGGCGTGCGGGGACGATGGTGGCTACCGGATCCGCGGCTCGATGCACCTGGGCGTGAGGAGGAGGTCCTCGGGGAGCTGTAGCACCAGTTCATTTTGTTTCGAGTACGGGGTGTTCATTCAAATGCCTAAGAGAGAAAACGAAGGAGGAAGAAGAAGGTAGATGATGACGTGTGGGACCCACCTATAATAATGGTCAACTCGACGGTCAAAATAAATGGAGTTGACTTTGCCGCCACGTCAGCCCTGACGAGTCGGTCCCACATGTCATAAACGTGTTTAAATCGTTTAAACTGGCCATTATCTAAAACTGGTAGTTTTTAGTCACAAAATTAAGAAATTTTGGTAGTTTTCGGTCACTTTTTTAAAAGTGGTAATTCCATGGGACGGATACCCCTAAAGTGGTAGTTTTTGTCAAACACTCTACATTGATGCACATTTACTTGCGCATGTTTTTATTCCGATATGAGGTGTACACGCCCTTCACAATGTTTACAGTTTTTATGTAGATTACTCACACTTCCATTAAATAAGGGTAGAATGGTCTATTCGCGTAATTATTCTACACCCCATTTGGATTTATGTATTAGAGCGTCGAATCATGAATTGGAATTGGCGTACGCGAATATAGCCGTCCGGATGTCACACGAGTTGGGAAACGGAAATGCGACCGAATAGAGCGCAGTATTAGCTTCACTTCCGCACCCTCCCCAAATGATTTGGAGCTCGCTCGCTCCCTCCGTTTTCCTCTGAAATTGCCCCCACGCTCTGCCTACACTCATGCCTTGAATGCAAATAGAAGAAGCTCCATCACCAGCTCCTCTTCTGGCGACCCTCTCCTCACCAGCGACATACCCTTGGTGAAGTTCTACCGTTGGGTCCTCGCTGTAGCGTCTAAGGTCCCCGCCACCTTCTTATTTTCTTCCTCATGGCCGCATCCTTCTCTTCTTCCCCGACGCCTCCTCCTCTTCTTCCTCACAGATGGCTCTCCCTGTACTGGATGGAGAGACAGACTGGACGGGGAGACAACCAATGCCAACAACACTAACTTACTTGTGCGCTGTCGGACTTCTGCACAGAACTTGTGGGGGTCTGGCCCTCGATCTAAACTACGGACGACGACGTGGGATCGCAGCAGGATGGAGGAGCTATCTGCATGCATATGACGCATGGAGCTCGCTTCAGAGAGCACACAGCTCTGGTTACTCCGTCTTTGTTTTGCTTCAGCGACCGGGAGGCGTGCGTGGTGGTGCATATTTTCTTCTTAAGGCGGGTGAGAAGAGAAAGGAATATGCGACCAGGGGAGCTCAATGCAGGAGCAAGAAAACAAGGCATCGCTCGCGGGAGAAGAAAGTAAGGAAGGAGATGGGTGGATGAGGATGGGGATAAGGTGGAGGAGGGGAAAGGGACATGCGGGCCCACTCCATGGGGCATTCGACGGGAGCGGCTGATTATTTCCAAAAATCCCGAGGCTGGATTAAAATTGTTTTCCTTGATTGCAACTCATTTGATTGATGTTGTTTGAGTATGATAAGTAAGACCAATCAGCCTTTATTAAGGGCAGGTTCAATCTTTATGGGATTATGTGCCTCCATGAGATTGTCCATGATCTCTGTATCAAAAATTCCAAGGCTATCATCTTGAAGTTGGACTTTGAAAAAGCGTATTAATTCTATTAGTTGGTCTTTTCTAAGGGATGTCTTACTGGCGTAAGGATTCTCGCTGAATGCAATTGGTGTGTGGTAGGCACACTGCGGTGTTCGTAAATGGGCAATTGGACCCTTGCTTCTCTAACGGTCGTGGCCTTAGACAGGGGGATCCTATCCCCCCTGCTATTCAACTTTGTTGCCGATCCGTTCTCCTGCATCCTTAACAGACCTACGTCGGCTGAGCATATTTCGCCGGTAACTTCTGATCTCATTCCTTCCGGTGTGTCTCACCTCCAATATGCTGACGATACGATCAGTTTGGTGGAAAATAATGTCATATGTCTTGCCAACCTAATGTTCCTTCTACTTTGCTTCGGACCGCTGTCTGGTCTTAAAATCAACTTCTCAAAAAGTGAGGTTATTCTTACATGGGTCTCTGATCTGGAGGCTCTCCGGGCGGCTAATTTTCTTAACTGCAACCTTGGGTCCTTTCCCCTCAAATACTTGGGTCTCCCTATCTCTCCCTTTATCCTCTGTGCTAAAGATTTCGCTCCCTCGGCCCTCAAGGTGGGGAACAGGGTAATGCCGTGGAGGGGTTGATATGATTGGACTACGGGTACCCTTATTAATGCTCGCCTCTCTTCAGGGTTCTCACGCTGGCTTTGACAAGCATAGAAGCGGCTTTTGCTAGAACACTGCGGAGAATAAGAAGAAATACCGGATGGTTAAATGGAAAATCATGTGCAGCCAAAAAACCTTGGGGGGTTAGGCGTCATCAACACTTCTATTATGAACAAGTGCCTTATCATTAAGGGGTGGCGGAGTATTCTTAATACTAGTGTCAGTACACTATGATGGGGTATTCTCAAAGCTCAATACTTTCCCAATGGCAACCCTATGTTTGTCTCTGTGATAGGCGGGTCATAATTCTGGCGCCAGCTTGTCTGATTTTAGCAAGCAGACCAAGCAATGTGAATAGACGACTGATACAGGAAACCTGCTTAGTTACATATATCATCATAACTAATCCACTACGTCCCCGCAAAAAAAACTAGTCCACTACGAATTAACAAAGACAGTTAGAACAGCTACTATGCAAAAGCCTATCTGCTCTTCGTTGATGCTGCATTCCCGCTTCAAATAATCAGAGGAAGGATCAAGATAGAGTAGAGGTAATGCAGCACCCCAATATTTTCTTACCATTTGTCACAAACATGGTATGTGCACTCAGAAATCAAGAGAATAACTTGGCGGTCTCTTGCCAACATCAGGACAATAATAGAAACTGCAGGCACTCAAACTACTCAAGCTGGAGGTCATCTCTTTCCCTACTCTTACGATTTCTATTTTTATTATAAATCTCTAGCTAGTTTTGTAAATTATTTTGTTTCAACTATCAAGCACTGTTCAATCTGCTTACACATTTTAGGTCATTTGTCCAAATCAGTTCATGTCCAGATTCGGAGTTACTACTTGCATCTTGGACTCTTCATTCCTTGTTTTCATATTTAGGGGCAACACCCACAACCCATATAGCCATTTATATTGCACTGAAGATGATATGTTCCTAACTCATAAATTTTTATAGCTACTGAGTTCGTCAGCATTTTGTTCCTCTACCCCTGCTATACGTCATGTATTTACTAAATGAAAACATGTTTTGAGCTGCCAAGTTAATCTTACTGATCAGTAATGTTACATCCGTCTGATCTGCCTGTTAACCATCCAAAGCCACTGGATGAAAATCTCATGCCAGCCCCAAGGTGCACTAGTAGATATTATCGAGAACATGATTTTATTTCTTTGATCAGTTTACACTGCAGCAGCAACAACCATCAGGTAGTGTGTATTTGACACACACACACACACACACACACACACACACACACACACACACACACACACACACACATTGCAGAACCTTTAGCTAGCTCGTCTATGTGCCACCTGTCATGAGCACCTTTTCCTGGGCTTTTCCAACTTAAAAATAATAGATTATCAAGTAAGCTCGATCATTTATCCAATCTAACTACCAGCCTACTACTAGTGCCGGCGATATGAATGCACTGTGGCTAATTTATAAGAGGATCCAAGGGCTACATACACCTTGGACTGTCCCTTCACCATCAATCTCCCTCACCCGTTCTATCAAAACTCCTTAAACTTTCTAGTTAATATCTACTACTAAAACTATATGACAAACTCGGTGGCATGATAGTCGCTCATGTTGTCTTCACGTGAGAACCATTTCGATCCTATAGATAGGCATAGGGGGCAAAGAGAAAGGAGTCACATGTAAGATTGAGTACTGGACATACGGCATCATGATTCTTCGTACACAATGTATGACATGTACACAATTGTTGACATACATTTATTCTCTGGTTCTTTGAGAAATACTACTCATATGTCGTTTTCATCGTCCGACATGAACTGACCGTCAACCAGCTGAAGTGCACTTTGGGGCTGGGCCGTTCACCATGTATGGCGCTCCGTATGTAGCCGAAAATATGTTAGCCTCAAAGCGACATTTTTCAATTTTCAGCAATGGTGAACACCAAGACCAATTCCACAAATACTGTACATCGCTAGTAGAGCAAACACAACACTGCTATGCAAGCGGATCAGACAATATCACTAATAAACATACAAACGGAGAGTCCTCTTCACGAAACACAGACCTCTGTCGCAAACAGTTGTCATGATACATAAGATAGGGGTACATACTCCGGTTACATAGCATCCTAATTAATCCATTACAAGATATAACAAAGATAGTTACTAGAATTGCAAGCAAGGAAATGCAGCTCTCGTCTCTTCCTTGCTGGAGCCTTTGTCAGTCGCTATCAAAAAGCACCTTCTTCACATGGCATTCCTGTTTCAGAGAAAGCAGAGGAGGTTCAGGATAACATCCATTTGTTTTTCCACTTTTACGCATGAACATAACAGATGAACTAACAAGATAAGTGTCTAACAACATTTGTCAATATAATATCTTCTGTGCCAAGAAATTTAAATAACGAATTTGGTTCAGAACTATAGTTCTTTTTTCCAAAATAGCTACAATATTACTCCCTCCGTCCCAAAATTCTTGTCTTAGATTTGTCTAAATACGGATGTATTCTTGATACGGAATACATCCGTATTTAGACAAATCTAAGACAAGAATTTTGGGACGGAGGGAGTACAAATTAAATGCCTTCATATCCTAGACGGACGTATTTCAAATTTATATTTTTCTTTCAAGTAAAACAAATTCTAATCCTAGAAGGAGAAATGCCACATAAACTAAAATTACCACTGCTAGCAGCTAGCTTGGACTAGCCACTATTATATATCAGCATCACAAATCATGGATCAGCTCAAGCATACCCTGCGTACCTACGTTCAGCTTGTGTTCAAGAGAAAATTATACGATCCACTAAGTAACATTCATGAAAAAAAGTGTTATCAATCTCACATTGCTACAGGTTCAGAGTTCAAAAGTATATCTCTTCAGGTTCAGTTTTAAAGGTATGTAGCAGAAAATTATACCATGATTATATTCTGTTAGATGGGAAGCGTTCCTACTCCTCGATGAGGAGCCACGTTGGTTTATATTGATATGAGACATGAACAGCCCCTGTCGTGGCTTACAAGGCAATACCGATCGATGGATTCGGTTGTTACAGAGAAAGAGATAGCTACGAGAGAGAGAGGGAGAAGATAGAGTTTGGTGAGATTACAATAGATGATTTTATCTCTATTTCTAACACCCTCCCTTAGTCTCAACTATCCTACATTAAGATTCCTCTTGAACTCCTCAAATGGTTTGATTGACAATGCCTTAGTGAAGCCATCTGCTACCTGATCTTTGGAGGGAATAAATCTGATGTCCAGTTTCTTCTCTGCAACCCTTTCTCTCACAAAATGAAAATCAATTTCAATGTGTTTAGTTCTGCCATGAAACACTAGGTTAGCAGAGGGATAGGTGGCTCCCAAATTATCACACCATAAACATGAGGTGCGGTGTTGCTTAAAACCCAACTCATTAAGTAATGATTCCACCCAAATGATCTCAGCAGTTGCATTAGCTAGTGACTTATATTCAGCCTCCGTACTTGACCTTGACACTGTAGCCTGTTTCCTGGCACTCCAAGAAATAAGATTAGGACCAAAGAATATTGCAAATCCTCCAGTTGACCTCCTGTCATCACTGCATCCTGCCCAGTCAGCATCAGAAAAGGCACTAACAAGAGTGAAGCTAGAACGTTTGAACTGAAGTCCTAGGCTTACAGTGTATTTTATATATCGTACAATTCTTTTAACAGCTGTCCAGTGTGCAGTAGTAGGTGCATGTAGATACTGACAAACCTTGTTAACAGCAAATGATATATCTGGTCTTGTCAGTGTCAAGTACTGTAAAGCACCCACAGCACTCCTGTACCTTGTGTTCTCTTCTTCCTTTAGGGGCTCCCCTTCAAAGGCTGAAAGTTTTTCTGAAGAGGACAATGGTGTAGGTGAAGGCTTACAATCCTTCATCCCCATGCGAGTCAGAAGCTCAGTAGCATATTTTTCCTGGTTCAGTACTATGCCATCTGGAATCTTCTTGACTTCAATGCCCAGGAAGAAGTGTAGATCACCAAGATCCTTCAAAGCAAATTCTGAACTTAAATCCCACAGAAGAGCATTAGTAGCACTTTGTGAAGAACTAGCAACTATAATATCATCGACATATATCAAAACAAATATGACTGTGTTTGCCTTGTTGTAAATGAAGAGTGATGTATCAGCTTTAGATGCAACAAATCCAAGGCACCTTAGCTGAGAGCTTAGTCTTGAGTACCATGCTTTTGGTGCCTGTTTTAGGCCATAAAGAGCCTTATCAAGCTTGCACACATAGTGGGGTGTTTTTTTATCTGCATACCCAGGTGGTTGTCGCATGTAAACCTCCTCTTCCAGAACACCATGCAAAAACGCGTTCTGTACATCTAGCTGCCTCAAGCTCCATCCCCTGGAAACAGCAATAGCTAGCACAAGCCTAATAGTTGCAACTTTAACAACGGGACTAAACGTGTCCTCCTAATCCAGACCATAACGTTGTTTAAAACCTTTTGCAACTAGACGTGCCTTATACCTATCAATCGAGCCATCTGACTTTTTCTTGACTCTATATACCCATTTACAGTCAATAATATTTTTACCTCGTTACTCAGGTACAAGGTGCCACGTTTTATTTTTCATGAGTGCAGAGTACTCCTCATCCATTGCATTTTTCCACCTTAAATCTCCAAGTCCATCTTCCAATCCAGTTGGTTCTCCTGCAACACATAACATGCCATAGGGTATAGTACCATCTGTTCTAATTTTCGGATGTTTTATACCTTTTTGTAGACTAGTCGTGACACGTGAGATCGGTGCCGGTTGTGGCTGAACAGGAGATAGCCCAGGCGACCGTGCCACAGAAGATCCAGATGATGCGCCAGATCCTCTAGATCCACTATGCATAGCTGATCCGGACCCAAACTCCGTGGCCTCCTGTGCGGTCGTGCTGGTACTGGTGGACTCTGATGCTGTAGCCCCGCGCACCGCAGAAGATCCCGCAGGCGTCGCTGTCACCTGAGCGCGCGTCGGCTGGCGCGATCCCGAGCCGACCGTCTCAGGCTGGAGACCGGTTGCTGTGGGCCACCCGCACGTGGGACGCTGAGCCAGCCCACTGCCTGGCGACGTGGCGTGTTGGCACTGGCCTCTGATGGACGCGCGATCCGGGGTGGATCGCTGCGCGCGATCCAAGGGCGCCTGACGCTGCGGCGTCACAGGCTGCTCCAAATCAGCCTCGTAGTCCGCGCCTGCCTCTTCTTCCTCCAGCACATGCAATGTGGAGCCATTTTGTGCCAAATTCTGATTATTTTGAGCACCATTTTCTCCTGCGTTTTCTCCATGAATCTGCACAGGAATAGATGCACAACTAGAACTGGTTGAGGTGTCATATTGGTCGGTACAATCATCGCCCCCTTGCTCAAAATTCCGAAGATTTGGAGGAAGACGAAGGATTTCTTTCTTAACAATGGCTCCAGCGTTTGGATGAAGAGATACAAAAGGGAAAATGGACTCGTTGAAAACGACATCATGAGATATATAAACTCTGCCAGTAGAGACATCTAGACATTTTACTCCTTTGTGAATAGGACTATATCCCAAGAAAACACATCGTTTGGAACGGAATGCAAGCTTGCGTGAATTATATGGCCGTAGGTTGGGCCAGCATGCACAACCAAAAACACGCAAAGACTTGTAATCTGGAATAGTGCCAAAAAGACGTGTGATAGGAGTCTCAAATTTGATGACTTTGCTAGGGAGCAAGTTAATGAGATATGTGGCAGTTAAGAATGCTTCATCCCAGAATTTTAATGGCATAGATGCATTTGCGAGTAGAGCTAGGCCTACTTCGACAACGTGATGATGTTTCCTTTCTGCAGAACCATTCTGCTGGTGTGCATGTGGACATGCAACATGATGAGAGATACCAAGTTGCTGAAAGAAGGAATTCAGTTTCCTGTATTCACCTCCCCAGTCGGTTTGCATGGCAATGATCTTAGTGTCTAGTTTTCTTTCAACAAGATTTTTAAAGTTTGTGAAAACTTGAAACACTTCAGACCGTTTCTTAAGAAGATAGATCCATCTAAACTTGCTATAATCATCAATAAAGCTTACATAGTATGAGTATCTACCAACTGAAGTAGGAGCTGGCCCCCAAACATCTGAAAAAACAAGTTGTAAGGGTGCAGTAGATATGCTAGTAGATACAGGGTATGGAAGTTGATGGCTTTTAGCCTGTTGACACGGATCACAAACTGACTCACTTATCTCATGAGAGTAGGGGAGTTTATTTTTACTAAGAACAAATTTAACAATGACTGATGAAGGGTGACCTAATCTGCTATGCCACTTTGAAGATGAAGGCTTGATAGCGACAAATGCTTGTTTATTCAACGATGACGATGATGAAGATATAAGTGGGTAGAGACCTCCCATGCACTTGCCCCTAAGAAGGATTCTCCTCGTGTCCAAGTCCTTTACCAAAAAGAAATAAGGGTAAAATTTAATAAGGACACGATTATCTAAAGTAAATCGATGAACGGAGAGAAGATTCTGTGAAGCTTGAGGTACATGAAGAACTTTGTTTAGGTGCAAGGTTTTTTTAGGGGTTTTAACGATTGAATGACCAATGTGAGCAATTTTCATACCAGAACCGCTTGCGGTGTGCACTTGATCATGTCCATGGTACTTGTCCTTGAACGTCAGCTTGTCCAGTTCGCCGGTGATGTGATGTGTAGCACCGGTATCTGCATACCAGTTCGTGTTGACACCATAGGAGTCGGTGACCATGTTTGCACTCTTCTCCTCGTGTTCATCTTCATCATACCTATGCCAACAATCACGAGCACCTCCTGGATGATGCTTGTAGCAGATTTGACATTCTGGATAATCACGAGTTTGCTGCTGTCGTTGTTGCTGTGGGCAACCGCGGCCACCTCCACCGCCGCCGTTGCCATCAGATGGAGTCGGGGAGGGGCGCCTGCCTCGGCCGCGGCCCCTGCTGTTGCTGCGCCCGCGGCCTCTACTGTAGCCGCGCCCATGCCCCCTGTAGGCCAGGTTTGCAGAGGACTTGAATCCCCCATCAGGACCATCGCCAAGCATCTCCACTCGCTGGTGAAGTCTGCGATCTGAGCGAAAAAATCGTCAACTGTGATCTGGTTTTTGATTGCACCGATGGCTGCCACAATAGGATCATAATCTCTGTCGAGGCCGGCAAGAACATAATCCACCATCTCTGGATCCGAGACGGGGCGTCCTGCCGCTGCGAGCTCGTCCTCCAGGTTCTTCATCCTGGAGATATAGGTGCTGCTGGACATGGAACCTTTCTTCGTGTTGGTGATGGCAATCCGCAGATTGGTGATGCGGGATTGGGACTGCGAGGAGAACAAGGTGGTGATGGCAGTCCAGAGATCAAAAGTGGTCTCCTTACTCGCAACTTGGGCGAGGATCTCCATTGACAGAGAATTCAGAAGGTGGCTAAGCACTTGCTGATCCTTTGATATCCACTGTGCGTACAGAGGATTGGGTTCCGTGGCGACGGTTTTGTCCGCCTGCTGCTGCTGCACCGTCTTCGGTGGCGCGGCATTTGATCCGTCCAGGAGGCCGGTGACCTGCGCTCCTCGCAGGCCCGACATGACCTGTGCCTTCCATAGGATGAAGTTGGTCTTGGTGAGCTTCTCGGATGGTAGAGCTCCAAGGTTGAGGGCGATGGTGGATGAGGACGACATGGCAAGGGTGATCGGGGAAGAAGGCTTCTGGGTAGATCGATGGGAAGAGGATGGCTCTGATACCATGTTAGATGGGAAGCGTTCCTACTCCTCGATGAGGAGCCGCGTTGGTTTATATTGATATGAGACAGGAACAACCCCTGTCGTGGCTTACAAGGCAATACCGATCGATGGATTCGGTTGTTACAGAGAAAGAGATAGCTATGAGAGAGAGAGAGGGAGAAGATAGAGTTTGTTGAGATTACAATAGATGATTTTATCTCTATTTCTAACAGAGAATAGAAAGTCAAAATTCCACGCTTGTTGGGTATGCGATAATATACCAAGGCAAGAAAATAGAGTGTGCAATATATAAACAAGATTTAGCATCTTTGAGCTCCTATACAGTGGGGCAGTGGGCAACATGATAACAAGACTAGGGGTATTTTTGTAGACCTAATTTGTAGTTCGCACTGACACTTCAGAAAATAGTGATACAACAGAACTAGAGGTCCATGCTATAAACACTCAAAAATCGAAATAATCAACTTGCTCCAGAAACATTTGTTCTTTTCAAAAGCTACAGTCAGTACAACTTGAACGCCCTCATATTGCAGATCCACTTGTTTCCATTTCATAGTTTGTATTTCGCCAACAGAAAACTAATGATAGAAGGTGAAGTGCCTCATACACAAGCAGACTACGCACTGTTAGCTTGGACTAGCTACTAGTTGTTCAAAAGAAAAATTTCATGGTCCCAACAAGAGCAATATACAGATGATCTGATGGCCAAAATGCAATCCTTGAAGGGTCGTCCTTGAGCACAGGGAATTTGGGCGGCCAAATCATCATAAAAGGCTTGGCATCACTGAAATATCGATCATTTTCAAGAAAACAAACTCAGTATTGTTTGCGACCTGGCTTATCTGGACATTTGTGTTATGCTCGTCCTCAAGCGTGTGATCTAGCATCCTCAAACAAACAGTATCGACCAGCAACCCGTTGTCCCCCTTGGAGAGCCAGATGTGAAGTTGCAATACATTGACATGGATGAGCTATACACTGGAATCATCATCGGCCGATGATAAAATGGTCCTAAAATAGTTATAGCTTACTCCATGTGGGAGCTGAATTGTGGTGAAACTTGAGATCGTCAAATCCAAGACAACAATGTCATCACTGTTGCTGGCTGGGATATAGATTCTATTGTCAACATGGACAGCTTTTGGTTCCCTATGGATAAGACGGGGCTGGCACGTGGCCGAGATATGCAGGCACCAAACACCATCTTGCAACACATACACACGCACCAGGAACTTCCCCGAGTCCTTGGTACCCAACACATACAGGTAGGACAAGCCACCGTTGCTGCCTTCTTTGGAGAGCATTGCACCGAACCATTGGAGATTGTGTTCCACACACGGGAATGGTGGGACGATGGGCATACCTCTCTTAGGGCACAACGGGTGGTGCACTCCAAATGTCAATTATGTCCCTCCTCTGCCGTGCCTGGTGAAGATGGCGCTGTTCTGGCAGTGCTTGATCAGTAGAGTGCCATCGTGGACACCGAACCTGTAGTTAGCAAGGTGACGGATGATAGTGGCAAGCTCGGGAGAAAGCGTGGAGCAGAAAAGTGGCGGGTGACGGGGGCCAAAAAATTCTGGAGGCAGGGGTTGAGGCAACATTAGGTGAAAGTATGGAGCATCTTGCTGCTCCGGCGTGACCGACCACTCAAAGAGGTAGTAGCCTACCAGGCATGGTGGGTGGAGCTTGCGGAAACGGTAGAGGAAGGCGGGGTCTCCGGCATGCCCGAGCTAGCACTTGCACACGAGGACGGCACGGACAAGGGTGGTGGGGAAACCGATGCGATCGTTGATCTCTCTGAGGAGGTTGTCATCGCCGGGCACCTTCGATACGGCATCCGGTGCCCGCTCTGTCTTGCCATCCATGCATTGCTCGATCCATGCATTGCATTTATCCAAATCTCCTCTTGGTTGATCTACTAAGTCGTCAAATATATGCACAAAACATCAGTAGAGGAGCTCTGGATGTTCATTTATCACTAGAACTATAACTAAAGTGTTGTTTTACATGGTAGGGTCCGTACAAGTGGTAGCCCACTGCGCAGCCTTACATATAAGGTGATTAGTATTCCTGTAGTGTGCCATTTTTTCTTTCTCCTCTGAGGAGACTTACGTACAAGGTGATTAGCTAACACGGCAATACTGTTCTCCAGCCTCTTGTTTCTCCCAACGAACTCATTGCATCCAATGATTTAACAAGCAAGTGCCGGAGAATGGTAAGTCCGATACAGATTTCTAGAGTATATTTAACTTAGAATGAGAACTGGACTAGCATATAAAAAACAACAAAACTTTCAATGGCAGGTCCAGAACTCAGAAAACAGTAGAAAACTCCTTTGCACAGATGGGAAGATCATAGTAATTACAGTTTCAATAAATATGAATCGGCTCGCGCGGACAAATCTAACTTTTTTGTTGGTTGTAAAGATATAACTTTCTGTTAGATGTGTAAAGATATCATTTAGCACTATGGAAAGCAAGAAAGCAGCCTAATATGTTCTCTGCAGGAGACGTAATAGTACAACTGTTCTTTACTTGCAACACTGGAAAAAACAATAGCACAATTCATCTTATTATTTTGCAAAGTGTGATCTTGACGGCATTTTCAATTTTCAGGTAAGGAGTAGAAATTTCCGAAACTGTAGTATAAACTTGGAAATGTTTCCAGTGAAATTCTTTTGAGCCAAAAACAAAAGGATTCAGCTAAGCATATAGTCTGTTTTCCATAGAATGCATGGACAAGCACAGGCACACCGGCATCAAACAGCATATGCAAACAGAGTTTTGTTTGAAACTTGAATGATCAAAAGGGAAAATATATGGAACCCTGACAAGGAGTAAAAGTCTCCTTGACTGGGGTCAGCGATTCAAGGAATCTTATTGGCAGATAAACTTCGTAAAAACTACTAAGATTCAGGATGTTACATCGACTAATTGTATCTTGTGGTATTTTGTTGTGAAGTTAGATCGTGAAGCAGTTCTCTAGTTGAATGGCTAATCCCCAAGCAAGTGTCTTGGACGGATGTCCAGTCCTCAGGCATCAACTGCTGTAACAAATTTGGAGGTTACAACTGTGTTATTGATGCCCTGCTCTTTCAAGCTTTAATCTATTTTTCAGTCATTTACCTTGAGCATGCATTGCTAATCATCACCAGCAAACCAAGCTACTCTTGTTATTTTACAGAGTGGCGAGGTACTATGAACCTTCTATCCAATCTACAGAAGTAATGATTACTGAACATATACATGTCACAAACAGTAATTATTCATGGATACTAATGGCATATAGTAGTCCAATAGAGTAACTATTTTGTGATCCACTTGAAACTGACAACAAAATGCAAGTTAGTCCTCGGCTATGAACAAAGACTGGCGGATCCGCGAATATGACGTGCAATACATTTGTTACAGCTTATTTCCTTCATTAATGCAAAAAATAGAAGACCGAGTATACCTGACAGGGATATTGTCATTTATATTTGTCAAGTCGTCAAGCAGCAGTAGGGTTGATGCCTATATATACATAATTGATAGAACTTACAGGGTATACAGTGGCAACCTTTGCAATTAGCATGAGAAAACAAAAATGGCATTCACATTCAGCATCACATCATCAACAAGCTCAATGACATTTTCCATCGAGTAGCTCATCCTAGAGCTTCTACAGAGCATATTCCACTAAAATTTCTTAGATTAACAATATTAGCCAATTACGAGCACCGAGTTAGAACTGCTAGTGCCACAGTATAAACATGGAGTGATAAAATCATATTGACTTATGATTGACAATTTTTCGACTTCAGTAGTATCAACATCAGTGATGAGTGATCTTAATGCTTGACGAAAAAAATGACATACCAAAACAATGCACTAAATTCACACAAATGGATAACTGGAACACGGTCCTCTCTAGATTTATACACTTGTTTCAACTTCACCAGGAACACCTACCATCTAGCCATTGATATTGCAGTGAAGATAATGAAGCGAGCTGCCATGCCAGCCCATGGGGAGCATAAGGATTCTGCAAATAAGCCTCAAAGAAAAGTTCTTTTTTTCTTCTTCTCTGTTTATACAAATTCTGAAAATAAGCTACACATTGCAAGCCAAAAATTTCATAGTGGTGATTGGTGAACAAGATGAACGACCCTGCAAAACCCACAGTTAACAATAATAGCAAGCATTGGAACCACAAGTCTGTGAGAACAGAAGAGGATTAGACGACAGAGCACCTAATCATGCATACATGGAGTCATCTTCACCAAAGCAACACCTTGGTCATAAATAGTCATGATACCATAGACATAGTAGTATCTGCTCCAATTACATATCATTCTAAATAATGAACTACGAGTTATAACAAACACGGTTAGAACTGCCATGAACGAAATGTGTCTCTCTGCTCCTCATTCCTGACGTCCTTATCACTGACCATCGAAAAGCTTCCTTGATATCCCCCTTCACTTGGCATTTCTTGTTCAAGGGAGAAGAGGAAGGATCAGGATAGAGTAAAGGTAACATAGGTTTCAAATGTTACCTGCACTCAGAAATCAAAAGAATCAACTTCGTCCAGCAACATAGGTTTTTTAAATCAAAAGCTACCACCAGTACAGCTTAAATAACTTCATATTGCAGATCGGCATGCTCCAATTTCATAGTTCAGATTTCAGGAAAAAAAATACAATCTGATCATACAAGGCGAAATGCCTGAGTGCTTGACACACAAGTACAAACTACCCACTGTTAGCTTGCACACTAGTAGAAAACAAGGCTTTTATCCCGGTTCAGTCCCCCACGTGGCCGCCCGGGACTAAAGGTGGAATTTTTTTTAATATTTTTTTTTTAATTTTCAAATCTTTGAATTATTTGACAATTTAATCTCCAATCACCCCTCTCTCCATCCTCTCACTACTTCAGCCTGAGCACGCTTAACTTTCGAGTTCTATTCCCCCTAGTTTCCAAGTCTGCACTTGTTCTTTTCCTGACAATACTAAGCTGTCAATCCTATTAACCCTTAGGAGTTGAACTTGAGCATTAAGCACCGTTTGAGTTTGAAACTATTATTCTAAAAAACAATAATTATTGAGTAACACTAATATTTCTTGAATAAGTAGTTTGACCACAGTTTGACCAGATTTGACCATAGTTTGACCAAAATTCAAAAAAACTAAAATAATTATGTAGTAACACTAATATTTCTTGAATAAGTAGTTTGACCATAGTTTGACCACAGTTTGACCATATTTAACCAAAATTCAAAAAACTGAAATTTAAGCATAACTTTTTTCTTTTAAGAATTTGAGGATTCTAAAGTTTGCAACACGGCCTGCGGCGGTCGAAATCGGATGCGGATTTTTGTGCAGATTTTTTTGATATATTATGCGTTTTTTTTTCGACATCGTATGCAAAAGATATGGCCATTTTACTTTTTAATAACACTTTTTTGTAAAACATGTCCAAATTTAAGTTTTTTAATTTTCCTAACTAGTAGATGTAGTAGCATAACTACATCTCGAAGGATTTTAATTTTTGATGTTTTTATCATTTTCTTTTGTTTTTTACAAAACTGAAAATGGCGGATCCCGAGGGGGGGTGGGGGGAGTGTGAACCTCTTTAGTCCCAGCTAGAGTCACAACTAAGGTAACCAAGCCAGAGTCACGTTCTATTAAAGTGGCAAAAAGAATTACTTTTAATATAGCAAAACTAATTTTATCAACTATTATTAAAGGCTAAACAACTACTAATACAAAACTTTACCAAAATTAATATTAATTAATTATAAAAATTTATCTACTGTTGTCTAACAGAAGCATACTACAATATGTTAAAATCTACAGAAAGAACTAACTAAAAAATGAAATGCCTTTGTAACAGATGAGTTTTTGTCCGAAACCCTGATACTTCGAAAGAGATTGTCCATTTTGTACACGAAGTGCATCCAGTTTTTACCGTAACCCTCTCAACTTTTTTGCACATGCTATGTGGGTGAAAAGAATCTAACATGTGACTAGGAGCAAAAAGAATTAAATTAAAAACTATTTTTAAAATCAAATTATTCACAATCTAGGGTTTGAAGCAAATTTGAACAAATTCATATTATATCATTCAAATTTGAAAACTAATGGCACAAACAGAAACTAGACAAAATTTTGAATCTAATGCAAAAAGAATCACTCAAAAACATCAAATATCTTAAAAGATATAAGCAATTTAAAACAGAAACTAAACACAAATGGAAAAACAAAAAACAAATTTCAAAACCCCTTTAGTCCCGGTTGGTGGCTCCAACCGGGACTAAAGGTGACCTTTAGTCCCGGTTGGAGCCACCAACCGGGACTAAAGCCTCAACCCCTTTAGTCCCAGTTCGTGGCTCGAACCGGGACTAAAGGTTGTTCGTGGCTCGAACCGGGACTAAAGGACCTTTAGTCCCGGTTTGAGCCACGAACCGGGACTGCGATGCCCTTTAGTCCCGGTTCGTGGCTCAAACCGGGACTAATGCCTGCCCAGCGTCCTAGCCGCTCGAACCGGGACTAATGCTCACATTAGTCCCGGTTCATAATGCAACCGGGACTAATGCTCCGATCCGGCTGTGACGAAAGCCCTGTTTTCTACTAGTGGCAGTAGCAACTTGTCATACAAAAGGGAAACATTACATGGTTAATATGTGTGAATCACAAATCATGCACAAACTAAAGCACACCTGGCGTGGCGACCGAGACCATGCCCGCTCCCTCCCTTGACTGCGCCGCCGGCCACCCCGGCCCCGGCGCCCACTCCCCCTCTGGCGACGGCCGCTCCGGCCCCGCCGTCCACCGCCAGGCCAACGGCCTTCCCGTTCGGCCCCATGGCCACCCCTCCCCTGCTCACAGGCGCGATCGTGCTGACGCTGGCTCGACAGCCCCTCGTCGGCCGCCTCTGGTGACCGCGCTGCTTCTGGCGTGCGCCCCTCCGCCACCCCGCCGTCGTTCCGCGAGGTCCTCCACGGTGACCACCTCGGCTCCCCTGCCCGCTCCTCCCCCCAGCCCGAGCCCGCTCCACGCCCCGTCCCCAGGTCTGAGATCCACCGTGTTGGCAGCCCCATCGGGGAGGAGCAGCCGCTCGTGCACTGGAGTGAGGTCCGCGGCCGCAAGCGGCCTCGCAGCCCGCGTCACCGGGGGCCGCCTGCCGGTTCCTCGCTTCGTCTCCCCCGCATGCCTCCCATCCCGGTGGACGCTTGCCCGCGTTGCCTCCGGTCCGGCCACCCGCTAGTGGAGTGCAGGCGTGACATCTGCTACCGATGCTGCCGGTTCTATGGCCACGTCACGAAGGAGTGCACTTGGATGCGCCGCTCGGGCCCCCCTGGCGCTCCACCTCCGCCCAAGCGTCGCCGCGACCCGCCCGCGAGATCCTCCCCTCCTACTCCCTCGGCTCGGCCTCCCTCTTCCTCGTCGGCCAGTGCCCCCGACACGGCCGTGCCAGCGTCTTCCTGGTCGTGGCCGTCGTCCCCTTCTCCTGGCTCGACCCCCCCGGCTTCGGCTTCGCCGCCTTCTTGGGCTCAGACGGCCGCACCCGCGCCCTCCCCGCCACTCTCTTCCGGCTCGGCGCCTCGTTCTTCTGGCTCGGCGAGGTCTCCGGCCATCCCGCTGTCTGGCCACCCCTCTCTCTGCCCGCCCGGTGCGTTCTGCTCAATGTTTTAAATAGCGGGCTATGGAAAACAGCGGCGGGCCTCCAAATCAGCTATAGCGGAGCTATAGCGGGCTAAAGCGGGCTATAGCGGGCTATAGCGGGCTATTTGTGAAGACGACCATTTAGCGGCACCCTGCTGAAAAGGCTATAGCGGGCTATAGCGGAGCTATAGCCGGCTATTTAAAACTATGGTTCTGCTACCTGCCCCGCAGTGCTGAGATGCGCGTGGCTGAGGTGGCCCTGGACCAGAGGACGCTCCTCACCACCCTGGCGGGCAATCGCACTGGCGTCTCATGCGACGAGGCGGCGGCCCTCCTGTCTGCCAAGTTCCACCTTGCCGGGGACGAGTTCTCCGTGCACCGGCACCAGCCCGAGGAGTTCCTCATTCGGTTCTCGCGCTCCGAGGTGCGTGACCGTCTCGCCTGCGAGCGCCTGTGTTCCCCCCGCTTCCGGCTTATCCTTCATCCCTGGAGTCGTTTGGCGGGCGCTGCTCCCATCGGCCTGCGCTTCCGGGTGGATGTGGAGATCACCGGTGTCCCAGACCACGCTGGTTCCGTTCCTCCGTGGAGACCCTGCTGGCGTCGTTCTGCGAGATCGAGCGCCTGAACCCTGAGACGCTCGACGGCTCGGATTTGTCGGCGTTCGGCTGTCGGCCTGGACGGCCAACCCCGACGCCATACCGTGCGATTCCGTTGTACTCATCCCGGAGCCGGACGAGATCATGGAGGACGCTGATCCTGACCGCGTCGATCGCTTTGCCATGTCCATGTTGGGCCACCCCGTCAAGATCTTCGTCACTCACACGGTGGATTTCCGGTTGCCTTCTTCTCCCCCGCCCCCGCCACCAGCTGGTGGTTCTGCCGAGGCCGCCGATAGGGGCTCCCCACCTCTTCGGTCCGCTTGGCCGCGCCGCCATGATTTCCCGCGCCGTTCCGAGAACACGGCGGGCCGCCGCAGTCGCGCGCCGTCCTCGCGCGGTGGCTCTGGCCGCCGTCGCCATCCCGGTGGGCCTCCTCCGTCTCGGGGCTGGTCGGGCATCCTCGAGCCTCATCCCGCGACCACGTCACCCACGTCCCGCCAAACCACGATGACGCTTCGAATCTCTGGCATGCTGCCTTTAGATAAAGCAGTGGACCCGCCTGCCCTATCTCCGTCCCGGTCTGGCCAGACCGATGACCAGTAAGTTTTGTACAAAATATTTTCTGGGCTAGTGCAGAGTTTTGTATAACTGTTATAGAAACCTTCATTTTGAAAAGGTTGGCCCTGGCCAGTGCGCGGAGGCAGATCCCGATGCCTCGGCCGAGGTGTCGCTTGCCCCCAATCCGGAACCTTCCGGGTCAGGACCCGTGCCTGCATGCGCCGGCCCATGCAGCCAGGACCCACCCGCGCCCGTCCCCAGCGCCCACGTGTCCTCGGGGCCCGTGGCTCAGGATCTGGATGTGACAGCCCCATGCGATGTACGTCACGACCCCTCGGATGCCATTCAGGCCTTGGGCAGTTTTACGTGCCTCGTGCGCGCGCCACTGGACACGATCCTTCCATCCCCTGCCCCGCGTCGCCGGAACACAGTGGCCCCCAACTTCACGCCGCGACGCAGCTTCCGCATTGCCAAGGGCTTGACTCCGAGTATAAGGCTAAAACGCGTCCTTCTCCGCCGCCTTGGCCTCCTGGGCGCCGACGAGCCTCTCTCCGCAGAGATTGTTGCCAAGTATGCCATGTTGTTCGAGCGCCCGCTTGAGGCTGTCACGATCCAGGCCCTAGCTGACTTCTACGGCTGGGATGTTCCTTCGCATCTGCTGCCGGGCAGTTCTCACGCTTCGCCGGCCGCCGATCGCCTAGTTGCGGTCTGAGTGCTGCCCTGGTCACTGCGCCCCAGCCTCTCTTTTATGGATCTAAGCCTTCGTGTAGTTTTTTGGAATGTGTGCGGCCTTAATTGCCCTGCTAAGCGCGCTGCCGTTCGCTCTGTCATTGCCTCTGTGAGGCCCTCCATTGTATGCTTACAAGAAACAAAGCTATCTTTGGTCTCGTCTTCCCTTGTGACTGATTCCCTGGGCTCTGAATTCACGGAGTTCTTCTCCTTGCCGGCCGATGGAATGCGTGGAGGCGTCATCTTGGCCTGCCGCCCCTCTGAGGCTGCTCTTTCCAACCCCATCATCTATCTGCCTGCGTTACTTTTCCGGGTCGAGATGGGCATTGGTCGCTCTCAGGCGACTACGGCCCCTAGGACGAGGCGGCCAAGGCTGATTTCCTTGAGGAGCTCCGCGATTTTCGGGCCTCCCGCATCGGGCCCTGGCTCATTGGTGGCAACTTTAATATGATCACATCCGCAGCAGACAAGAACAATGCGAGGCTTAATCAGCGATCTATGCGTCGTTTCCGTAGATTCTTGGCTGATGCTGAGCTCCGAGACTTGTACCTTCATGCCCGCCGCTATACATGGTCCAGCGAGCGTGACCCTCCCACTCTCGTCCGCATCGATCGTGTGCTGTGCTCTCTGGCATGGGAAGCGACGCACCCGCACTGTCTCCTGTGATGTTTATCCTCTGTTGCTTCCGATCACGCGCCTCTCTTGGTTGACTGTACCCCGTGCTGCCCGGGGCCCAAGAGGTTTCACTTTGAGAAGTTCTGGCCTAAAATGGAGGGTTACCACCAGTCTGTTGCCGAGGCTTGGCACTCTGCAACTGTGGACCCGGACCCGTTCCGCCGCCTCTTCGCGCGCTTGAAGTGCACGGCGCGATGCCTTCAGAGCTGGAGCGCGCGCTCAATCGGGAACGTTGCCCTCCAACTTGCCACCTCCCGCGAGCTGAACGCGCGTTTTGACGCCGCCCAAGACGTGAGACTTCTCTCCCCTGCCGAGTCCTGGCTCCGTAAACGCCTCAAGCGGACTTACCTTGGCCTGGCGTCCCTAGACCGGACAATCGCCCGGCAACGTGTGCGCCTTGCTTGGCTTCGTGCGGGGGATACCGATGTGGCCTTCCTGCGGTTGCGCGCGGCACACCGCAAGCAACGCTCGCGAATCCTCGAGCTGGCTGTTGGCGATTCCGTGGTCTCCAACCATGCGGCCATTGCTGAAGCCACCTTCGACCACTTCTCACGCCTGATCGGCACGGCGGACCCTCGTGTCTCCTGTATCGACTTGGATGCCGTCCACCCCCGCTCATTCGACCTCACCTCCCTCAAGCAGCCTTTTACCAAGGAGGAGGTTTGGAACGCGATCTGTTGCTTGCCCAAGGGCAAGGCACCTGGCCCCGACGGGTTCTCTTCGGAGTTCCTTTGTGCATCCTGGGAAGTGATTAAAGGTGACATCATGGAGGCCTTCCACAAGCTGCACTCGCTCAACAGTCGTGGCTTCCAGAAGCTGAACGAGGCGTTCATCACTCTCCTTCCTAAGTCTCCGAACGCCGCCGCCCTCTCGGATTACCGCCCGATCAGCCTCATCCACCTGATTGCCAAGCTCTTCGCCATGGTGGTTTCACTCCGGCTTGCCCCCCACCTCCACGAGCTGATTTCCACTAACCAGAGTGCCTTCATTGCTGGCCGGAGCATTCACGACAACTTCATGCTAATGCAGCAGACGGCATGGCAACTTCACAATCTGCGCAAGCCACGCGTGCTCCTGAAACTTGACATTGCTAAGGCATTTGACTCCGTGTCATGGCCCTTTCTGCTGGAGGTCATGCAACACTTGTGCTTTGGATAGCGCCCGAGGAATTGGATATGCATCCTCCTGTCCACGGCTAGTACGCGCGTCCTCATCAACGGCATGCCTGGCCCACCCATGCTGCACCGCAAGGGGCTGCGCCAGGGCAACCCCGTCTCTCCCATGCTGTTTGTCATGGTGATCGATGTCCTGAACCACATCTTCAGGAGGGCGACTGATTTGGGCGTGCTTCGCCGACTGACTGACCGGCACATGGAGTCCAGCCTTTCACTCTACGCCGATGATGTTGTGCTCTTCTGCCATCCGGACAAGGCCAACTTGGTTGCTGCCCCTGAGCTCCTTCACACTTTCGGCGACGCTTCTGGTCTACACACCAACCTCGCCAAGTGTTCGGCACTACCCATCCAGTGCATCCCTTTGCATCGTGACTCCATTGCTAGTCACTTCCCGTGCCCAATCTTGGATTTTCCGACGAAGTATCTCGGGCTCCCGCTATCTATTCGCAAGCTCCCCACCAGCGCCTTGCAGCCTTTCATGGACAAGCTCGAGAAGAAGCTCTCACCCTGGTGGACTTCGATGCTTTCTCGCGGCGAACGGCTGGCTATGGTGCGGCACATCTTCTGTGCCATGCAGACTCACATCCTCATCGCGATGGCAATCAATCCCGCGATCCTCAAGCAGATAAACCGACTAGTCCGTGCGTTTCTATGGCATGGTAGGAAGACCACGAGCAATGGACACTGTCTGGTGAGTTGGGGCAAGGTTTGCCGCCCAATTGCGTTCGGCGGCATGGGCGTCCCCGACTTCCTACGGACTGGGCATGTGCTTCAAGCCAGGTGGCTTGGCTGCACAAGACCGACCCTTCGAGGCCTTGTCGTCATCTCCACATTCCTTGCGCGCCAGAGGTACGCGCCATCTTCCGCGTGTCGACCTACTGGGAGCTTGGCGATGGCAGGACCTGCTCCTTCTGGGAGGACCACTGGCTGGACGGCTCGCGCATTAGTGAGATCGCCCCCCTCATTCACGCTTTGATCCCTCGCCGCCGACGCAAGACACGTAGCGTGTGTGACGCCCTCGCCAACCGCGACTGGGTGCGGGATATTCATGGCGCGCTTGGCATCGAGGCCCTGATCCAGTACGTCATGCTCTGGGCCAAGCTCCGCGATATCTCTCTCTCTAACGTCCCGGACCGCATCCTTTGGTGGTGGACGCCGAACGGTGCGTACTCCGCCAAGTCGTGCTACCTTGCCCTGTTCTCTGGATCGACTATCGAGCCTGAATGGCGTCTGACCTGGAAATCACGGGCGCCGCTGCGGGTCAAGATCTTCTTATGGCTCGCCTACCAGGGGCGGTGCTGGACGGCGGATGGACTAGCACGACGTGGTATGCCGCATGCCCCCCTTTGTCTCCTGTGTGACCAAGAACCAGAGACCATGCAACACCTGCTAGCGGGCTGCTCCTTCACCCGACAAGTTTGGCATGAGATCTTGTCGTGGTGCCGATCCACCACCAACCTACCGTCTCCGGAATCAGAATTCCGCGATTGGTTCGCCACATCTCTTCGGGATTCCCCGACGGCCTTACAACGAGGCCTCGCAACCCTCTTCATCCTCACGGCTTGGAGGCTTTGGAAACACCGCAACGGATGCGTGTTCAAGAACGACCGGCCTTCAATTACGCGACTCGTCGAGCTGATCAAGGAAGACGCTAGAGCATGGGCTCGCGCCAGGGCCAGGGGACTTGGCCACCTCATCGGTGAGAGTTAGGGTACTTTCTTAGGGTCGCGCACGCCTTAGCTTGGCTGCGCCTGTGTGTCTCGCTCACCCGGCTGTCGTGTATGTGCTTGCGAGCTCACATCTGTAACTGCTACAATCTTTTTCTTCTATCAATGCAATGATACACAAGTCTTTTGCGTATTCGCGAAAAAAAAGCATACCTGGCTGTGTAAAATGTATAACCCACTTATGCTGAAGAAAAAAGATACACAAAGCAAAAACCACTCAGCCAAAAAGTTCAGAAAAATTATCTCATACATAGCTCGGGGTTCACAGTTCAAAGGTGGGAATAGAAATTTACACCATGATATAATAAACGGGAAACTAAAAGAACATGCTTGATCGGTTTGATATAATATTTCAGGACAAGGAAGTACAGTGATCCACATGATAACAAGGCTATGCTCTTTCAGCTCTAATACATGTTATATACTTTTGTAGGTCATGAATACCATCTAATATTACCCCAACACGGGAGTGATTTAAGATATCTTAAGGCAGCATTATCTAAAATGGCCTAAAGAATCAATAGTATACTAACACCATCGCACAACGATACCAAACAGTGTGATGCACAGTGCACATTGAAAGATTAAGTAACCTCAACAAAAGCAATATACAGATCATCTAAAGGCCAAAAGACAAACCTTGGAGGATCATTCTTGAGCATAGGGAATCTAGGCGGCCAAATCATCATAAAAGGATGGATTTGACCGAAACGTTGTTCTGTCTCTGTCATGTCATACAATTTACGCAGTTTCTTGTACTTGATATCTAAGTGGAGTGCGCATCGACTCATCTCCAAGATGACAAACTCCGCGTAGTCCCCCACATGGTGTATCCGAAGAGGAGCAGTGGGCTCATCCTCGACTTCACAACCTGGCTTCCTCATGTTAGCAACCATGTCACGCAAGCAAATGGTGTCCGTCAGCAACCAGTTGTTCCCCTTGTGAAGCCAGATGCGAAGCTGAAGCTCCTTGGCATGGACAAGATACAAACCAGAAGCATCATCGGCCCGTGCTAACCTGGTGTCTCTATTGCCATACTCCACCCCTTGTGGGAGCTGAATCCTGGAGATGCTTGAGGCCACCAAATCCAAGAAAACAATGTCGCTATGGCCGCTCGGTATGTAGATTTTATCATCGGCGAGGACAGCTTTTGGTTCCCATCGCGAAACAATGAGCTGGTCTGCAGCTAACGTAAGATGCCTCTGCCACACAACATCACCATTTCCCAATGCATCCACATGTACCATAGATTTCGTTCTCTCCTTGTTTGATCCCACACACAATTCAAAATAGGACAAGCCTTCACGTTCCTCCTTTGCAAGGATCTGCCTCCAAACGATGGAATAGCCGTTCACAGATATGACTTGCGGGAAAGCAGGGACGACGGCCAAGCCTCTCTCAGGGTGCAATGGGTTGTGCACTCCACCTGCAAAATCACTGCCACTGTCAAAGCTCATGAGGACACTACCATTCGGGCAGCCAATAATTTCGGTCACCACGCTCGGGTAGGTGTCTAGGCTGAAGCTCGCCCGACGGGTGATGGCGTCGAGCTCAGGGGGCTGAGGCAGTACGGGGAAGAAGCGTGCAACCGTGCTTGGAACGGTCCAGAGGTCAAGATAGAAGCCTAGGAGGCAAGGTGGGTGATGCTCACGGAAATGGTCGAGGAACTTGCGGTCGGAGGCATGGTGGTACCAGCGCTTGCAGACGAGGGCCGCATAGACGAGGGTGGTGGGGAAGCCTACACGGACAAGGATCTCCCCAAGAAGGTTGTCGTCGCCGAGCACCTTGGATACAGCTGCAGCCATCGATGCTGGCGAGTGTTGTTGCGTTTCGGCAACCACACCCACATATGGTATCTGCTGGATATCGACTCTGCGAAATCAAAATTATTAGTGAGCAACAGATGCAAAACGGCATCAATGCAATTGAAAACTTGCTTAAAACAATAACTCTGCTTGCAAAACGCCCAATATATTACAAGCCAAACGAAATGGGGACAGAGGGAAACAGATGGAGAGATTTAATGGATCTTACTGGTGGGGAATGTCCTCAGCAACAGCATCCATCATCTATCGGCCTTCCTTGGCCCCCTCCCCCTGCTGAACAAGTAGATATAGGGTAGGGTTTGATTTGGGGAGAACACTCGTGCTAGGGTTTCATCCCGCGACAAGAGAGACAGGAAGAAAATAAAATGTGAGAGAAAGGGGAAGGAGAAGAACTCACATCAGTAAGGTGAGGAGAGGGAGAAGAAACGCCGGTCGGCGCCGGCGGGGACGGGCGGCTGAGGTCGACGGCGTTTCCGGTTGGGTGCTGCGGTGGAGGGAGAAGCCGATTTGGGGGCTGTGGAGGAATCCAGCAGGTGCGAGCCGCCTATATCACTTGAGTCCGGCCCAAATGGTTCCTTGACCCATCTTCAGTGGAGACCAGCCCATATATCCAGCTAATCTCTATTCCCCCTCAAAAAAAAAAGCTAATCTCTCTTCGTTTGCTTAAAAACAGCTAACAGAACACGTTTAACGCTCAAAAATATTAAAAAAAAGACATGAACCCGTTTCATGGATGATAACCGCAGGGTGAGCGACCATACATTTATTTTCTTTCCAAATGGAGGATGTCCCCGGGCCTTTGCATCTAGTAATGCATACAACCATTTTATTATAGAGAAAAATACACCGGTAGAGGATGCCTACATGGCGTTTGTAACCATTTTATTCAGTTGCGTAAGATGACCACTCTAATGTTTAAATTTGAAAAATACGTGAAACTGATGCTTAAACTTGTCTGGTGGTGCAAATACAGTCGTTTGTAGCCGTAGAGGATGCCTATATGGCGTGCCAGCATGGCACCTGGCCCACAGTCAGTGACTGAGCATCCCATATTTTGTGAAAACCCTACTAAATTTGGAAGAAAAAAAGGCCCGGAACGGTGGGATCCCACATGTCAGTACAAAGTACAAAGATAATTCCTTTAAAAAATGGTACACGCTAGAAATCAAACCAGCGACCTCCTAAGAGATTTCTGCCTACGGCGCTAGCCAATATGCTAGAAAATGTATTTTATCTAAACAAGATACAAAGTACTTAATCTATTATAACTGAACACCAGTCTGGCCCTTAACGGACCGCAGTCAGTGCGACGCATCTTTTATTCCTTTGGCCTCATTCAGTTTGGAGGATTTTCATAGGAAAAACATAGGAACAAGAATTCCAGAGGAAAATTTTCTATAGATGCATTCGGTTTGTAGGAATTGCGTACAGGAATTTCGTAGGAATACTACTCATTTCCTGTGTTTTTAGAGGAAACTACACATCTACTCAAAGCTCATTTTACGCGTAGGAATGAGGCAAGTCAATTCCTTAGGATGGCAAGTGCCATCCTATCAAATTCCTATACTAATCCAAGTTCCTACGTTTTAGTTTCCTCCAAACCGAATGAGCCCTTTATTTGTAGGAATTTGTCCAAAATATATAAATTATCATAAAAATAATAAAAATAAGTTAGAATATCCGTGTGTTATATTTATATACATACTAATTAAATAAATTACTTTAAATATAATCACATGATTTTTAAAACTATTCATGTATTATTTAAAAATATACATATAACTACTCGATCGTTGGGAAACTATAGCTGGAAACATGCTTCCACTTCTTTGTTGTGAAAAATAATTTAACTTTATTAGTTTTGTTTGTCGCTTCACTGAATGAACTGATGTCTCAGCGAAACAATAATTTGTCTTTATAATTCTGCTAGTTTTATCCACTAAAAACCATGCGGTCCTACTCGGTGAGGAGGTTGTGATCATATTGTTTTCATTGGACGGATTATTTTATTTGGGGTGTGATTCTTGACAATTTTCGCGTAGAGGAAATGGGCAAACCTGCACTTGACTATATTATTGTGGTAATTATATATTTCCTTTATTTAACCATATTTTGACACTATTATAACTGGATTTTTTTTAGCAATAGTCTGTTAACACATCGTCCAGTTTAACACATCCTCCAATTTTGAAGGAAACATTATGAGACGGCCCTAAACCGTGGTGCGCCAAAGTGTACTGTTGTACCCGGAGTACCATCTTGGTTAGAGAGAAGTTCATATTACAACCTCAAACTGCCACCAAAGTCTAAAACACGACTTTGAACTACGAAACTGTCTAGTTTACAACCCTCAACTTTCAAAACCGGATAAAAAACAATCATGGGCTGGTTTTTGACAGTTTTTGCGCAGCTTGGGGGGTTGGTTGGCGGGACGACGGTCCCGTGTGCTTGGATGTGGCCATCGTGGACGTGTGGGTGGCGCAGCTGCCAGACTTTTGGTGGGGGAGGCTCGATCCCCTTCTGCTGCACGGCATGACAATATTCAGTGGCAGAGCTTCCTGTGGGTGGCTACTCTAGCGTCCTTCAGCTCGGTGCTACAACGTCGATGGGTACACCTAGTCTCCACTCGAGCATGTAGGGGTGGTGTGGCACCCACCCCCCCCCCCCCCCCCCCCCCCCCCAATTCCCGATCATGTGCTCGGCGTGCCAGCAGCCGGTGGCAACGGTGGTGTTGTGGTGGTGTGATGTGAGACCAGCTAGCGTTTGTTGGCGATGGTGGTCGCTCATGTTTGATGGTGGCGTTGGAGTGAGAAGCACCTTGCGAAAGCCTAGACATCATGGCGTCTGCACACGTCAATTTTCCTCCTTGGGGGGCCTTTGTGGAGATTCTCATCTTACACCTTTGGACATTGGCATTCGATTGAAAGCCTAAGACTCTGGTATGAGTCGGGCCACGATGTTATTTTCCATGTTTCTACCCTTGGGGCCGTCACCTAGAAGGTCATTGATCCCTCACACTTTCCCTGGGCTGGACGCAGACGACATTGCGACCGGTAGGTGTTCAGATGGTGATGCAGGAGCGGCTGGCAGGGTAGGTGCTTTGCTTTCGATGGTGTTGCAACTCATGTGGCAACAACGATGGTGGCAAGAGGAGCAGAGTCATGGATGGTCCTTCGTTGTTGACCGTTCGACATGGCAAGAGGAGCGTGATGTCAGAGCTGTAGCGTTGCGAGGCAATGCAGCGGCAACAATGTCGGCTGATGGACATGTCTGGCTATGTTGGTGCATAGCCTGCTTCTTTCTTCCGTGAGACTTGTGACCAAAGTCAGAGCTGCATAGTCCTCGACACGTTTGGCCGATTGTTTGGCATAGGCCGACATGGTTCTCGTATGTCTTTTGTTCGGAGAGATCTCGATGGATCATCCGCGGTGAAGTCGGAGTCGCTTGCTCGGGAAGAAGTGATGATGATGACATTGTAGGCAACCTCCATGGTGTCTCCCCTTGGCGATGTACGTTTTATTTTTCAAGGATACACCATGGAGAGATGCATCAATAGCATAGAAGAAGAGCCAAGCGGCTGATACAACGCCTTTCGGCACACAGGACACACACCACGACAACAACGACACAACTCGCCTAGTCAAACCTCAAGCCACAATGGCAAGGAGGCAAGACTCATAGATCAAGGGCCGCGTCTCGACCAACACCAGAAACCTAGAAGCACAACCCAAACTACATCACAAACGCACTCTCCACCTTTCACGCCTAGGAGCCGGCGAGTGAACAGCAGGAACCAGCTGGTTCCGAAGAAGGTGTCGTCCAAGGGAAGCTGGTGGTGGCGTACATTGCGCCCCAAGAATGTAGGAGATATGCCCTAGAGGAAATAATAAATGTTATTAATTATCTCCCCGGTCATAATTAGGTTTATGTTCCATGCTATAACTGCTATGGTTCTCGGGTCTGCAATAAAATGAGGCTTGGAATAAGACTCATATGCACGTGTGGGATAATAAACGATAAAATGTATTCCTAGTCAAGCCTCTATGACTGGCTCAAGTGTTGCATGATGGTTCTGTTTTCCTGATCATGGGCATATCTATGCCAGCAACTTTGAGGGCACAATGTTAGAAGAACATTTGTGTTGAATCGACCCGAATTGATGTTATGCTATGAGATACATTCGTCACAAGTTAATGGTTAATAACACAGAGATGGTTAACGTTTGCATGATTCCTTAGACCACGAGAGTATCGAGTTTCTTCATGCTTGCTTCATGAACTTTGGGGTTTGTTAAACGTCATCCGTAAATGGGTGGCTATTACGGCGGCTTACGGGTTCATGGAAAAGTATGTCAAGTAACTTGATAGCTCAAGATTGGGATTTGCTCCTCCGACGATGGAGAGATATTTCTGGGCCCTCTCGGTGTTACGGTATGCATCATCGTCTGGCCAGACACTTTGTGATTTGATCATGGGGATGCCGGAACACGGTAACGAGAAAAGAGAACAATACCGGTAACGAGGTAACTAGCATAGTGGACAAGTTGTTGATCCATGGGAATGCCAACATGTCTCACCTCGGGTATTTGTAACATATCGTGAAGCAACAGGAATAGCACACGGCAACTGGAGGTTCACTCGAATATTCATTCGTGTGGGTATAGGGGTCAATATGGGTGTCCACGGCTCCGATGTTGATCATTGATCGGAAGGGGTTCCATGTCATGTCTATACTTCACCGAACCTATAGGGTCACACGCTTAAGGGTCATCTATCTGCTGAATACTAGACAGGGAGTCTGAGAGAAAATCACCGAAAAAGTTTCAGACACCGAAAAAGTTTCGGACAGCGCAAAAGTTCCGCAGAGAGAACACCGGATGAGTTTCGGTGAAACTAAAAATTTGTTTCGGGGTATTCCATTAAGTTAAATTGGTGTCGTCACATGCCTGATAATTCTTGGAGGGTGCCAGAAGCATTCTGGAAACTTTCTGGAATTTTCTGGGATAAAACCGGAAATGTTCCGGAGCTGCCGGAACCACTTCAGATGCTTTTCACAGATGAAAATCACTAATCTGGAATTGTTTCAGAACGCGTTGAAAATTATTTTAGTGGGTACTGGAAATGTTCTAAGCCCACATAAATATTTTCAGTTCGAACGGACGCTGAAAAATGTCGTTATGAATAGTGAAAGTTCTTTTTGGGTTACTTTTTGGAAAGCCACCTTTTTGGGCTTTTGCTCCAAAATATCTTGGAGATGACATGGATGGATGTGGCTGAAATTTCAGCCCCTCCACCCCTCCTTCTCCTATAAATAGAGGTGTAGGGGGCTGCCCAAACTCACTCATTCTCACATACAAGTGCCATGCATAATCTGGCTTCTCTCTTCCTCCCACGAAAAGAGTTTCGTAGAGCCGAAAGGCTGTCTGGGTTCCGGTGGGAACTAGTTCTGGACGGCGAAGCCCTGCCGGATAGATGACACCGTATGTGTGTAACTCTGTAGAGAGGTCGTAGTTTCGATCTTAGTGCCCGAGGGGCTGTTCGAGAGTGCCTCCCGAAGGGCTGTCCAAGTGACGGTCCGAGTTCTGTGAGTCCTCCCGAAGGGCTGTCCGCGACACCGTCCGGGAGACTGTCCGACCGCCTCCCGAAGGGCTGTCCGAGTGGCGGATGAGGGTATACATCCTCGCGGTTGGGAGGTTGTAAATCCTAGCTGCGGGGATCTGCACCGCCGATTGTCATCGACTCTACTTCCGCTGCGCTATGAGTCGGTAACAAAAATGATCAAAGCTTGTATGTAGTCTCCATAGTGTTCCTGGGCTGGTGCGTAGGTCGGAAAATTTTTGTTTTCTGCTGCGTTCCCCTACAGTGGCATCATGAGCCGTGCTATGCGTAGATGCAGGTTGCGATCTAGAATACATGGAGATGTATGGGTGTTGCACAATATAATTAGGTAGTAGATGAGCTCTATTACTGAAAATTATTTGTGCGGGTAGCAGATGAAATCTGTTACCCGATGTTCTTGTTGCTTCCCTGAATTTGCGTAGTCCTGATCTTGACGGCATGCTGGAATCTCACAAAGTTCTGGCAATCCGCGATCCTTTCATGCTGCTCCTGAGTATGCTGATTGACAGATCAACGAAGTGCTAACAGTTCTTTGGGTTCCACCATAGTTAAAGAAAGATGGATGTTTCGCAGACGAAAGGGCAATGCAGATATGATGTGCATGGGGGTCATGCGTATGACGAAGTTCAGTATGGGGCTCGAGATTTTATTATCTCGTGTTTCATACACCCCGCGAAGTTAATCTAGCGTTTGAATTATCATACTTGATGATGGACGTTGGTAGCTTCGGTTTGTTTCGAAACCTTAGAAGCCACGTAAAACAAGTTTTTGCTGAACCGATTAGAGGCATCTAACTTGGTTTTGCAGGAGGGTTTGCATGTGCATGGGATGTGGTATAGCAGTGCTCATATTAATTTGATTATGTATGAGATGTCTATATGATGTAAAATTAACATGACCTGCGTGTCATGATTCGGCATGATGGCTGGAGCCATATGATTGTCACTTTAATGACCTGCGTGTCAACCTTATGTAATGCCTTATTTTATTAGCTATAGAGATAGCAATATTATCTGGTGCATCGACAAGGTGGTAGCAATCTTCGCAAAGGTGAACACCGACGAGAATGCCGAAGACGAAGAAATACAAGACTTCTCCATCAGAAAGGGCTATACCATATCATGCTATTATGAATTGCCTGAGATGTTTATCCCTTATGATGCACCCTTCTTGATTGCGCGGTAGTCGCTTTTTATTAGGGTGATCTCTCACAGAAATATCAAGTAGTTAGTGTTCTCCCAAGTGTAGCACCGTCACGGCACCTAACTTTTCGGGGTATCACAGGATCTCCCTGGGTACGAACGATTAGAGAAGTGTGAGGCGGGTGAGTTGAGACCTTGCAGCGAGATCACTTGGTTGTCTTGACGTTCAGGCAGGACAGTCCTGAGCTCGGAACACATGCATCGAAAGATGAACAAGAATCACATAGAGATGTGATTGGCAAGTTTGCCTACCGATTGAAGTTCACGCCATTTGAGTTCATATCGAACTGTGGCGTTGAATTGAAATGCGGATCTTGAATCACTCATAATCAATTTTGAGAGATATTGATTTGAGTGGGAGTGCACTTTAGAATTAATTCTTTTAATTCTTAGTGCAATTAATTTTGGACACTGTCTAAGTGTGATTTGCATAATAGTTATAGAATAATGGCTCGCGTTCCACCCTCCCTATTAAATTTGAATAGCTGTTAAATATCTGGTTAAACCTTTATGGTTGGTAACGTAATGTGAGGATTGTCCTCAAGAGTGCCAAAAAGGACTTTGTCCTATCGCATACTTTCGGTATTCTCTCTCTTATGCTATGGATCATGTGACTCTCGTCCTTCGATCCAAAAGATAGAATTCCATTTTCAGTCAAGTGCAATATGTTTGCTTCCATGAGACCCGAACTTCGAAAGTTTGGATAGTTATGTGATATTCATGGAATCTGAAAATCATTTTCAGAGACAGACAAAGGCTAAAAGATATGAGATATCCAAAGCAATGTTTGTTTGCAAACTATTAGTAAAGGAGTTTTACTATGCATTAGACTGATAAGAAAGGGATCCAGAAGAACGCCTGTCATATAATGAAAGGTGAATAAAACAACAACTTAAAGAGAAAGGAAGTGTCCGAAGGTTGTTAGTGAAACTTTCACGCCCAGGAAGTCTGGGGCTAACGCCACTCTTAAGTTGGGTGCTTCTTCTGAGAGGAGGAGAAATACTGAAAGTTAAACTGTTAGAAGTATAAAGGCAAAAAGAAAGAAGACTGGAATATCCAGCTCATGTATGAATGTCATACAAGTTTTTGATGTATAGAAGGCTGGTCAAAGATATAGTTCTTGGGAATTATGGTTAAACATGTTGATCACTAATTCTTGGGTATTGTGAGTTAATCACAAAGATACCCGCTCGATTGCTTTCTGTTGCAACTCGATGTAAGAACTACTATGGCCTGAAAGACTAGCCAGGAATGAGGTTTTGATACACGCTGGGAACATAGTAATAGTTACTATACCTTCCATCGGTGTATTCCCTATGTATTTACTTTCATAATTCATTTTGGAGTTTCATACACTCTAGCCCTTTGCATAAGGAATCTTGCAAAAAGGTTGTTCTTAAGAGAACTATTTATGTTCGATGTTATGAATAACATAAGGGTCATACTTTCATTGAGAATGAGATGTATGTTATGAATAATGATGATAATATATTACCTCTGTTTTTACTTTCATAATTCATTTTAGAGTTTCATACACTCTAGCCCATTGCAAAATGTTTGTTGCAAAAGGGTTGTTCATAAAAAGAACAATTGTTGTTCAGTATTATGAATAACATGAAGGGCCATGCTTCCACCCAGATGGGATGTATGTTATGAATATTGATAGTAATATGATACATCCATGACACTGACACTAAATGTCGCAAGACTAAAAATACCACACATGTGTGGCACTGCATTTGGTCACATTGGAGGAACCCGCATGGAAAATTCCATTATGATGGATTTTGAGGTCGTTTGATTTTGAATCATCTGACACTTGCAACTTTCCTTTGAAAAGTGAAGTGACTGAAATACCGTTCACAGGCCATAAGGAACGAGCAACAAACTTATTGGTGATCATACATTATGATGTATGTAGTTCAATAAATGTTGTTGCAAGTAGTGGATTTATCTATCTTCAGAAATGACTCAAGTAGATATATGGATATTTACTTGATGAGACGTATGTCCGGATCTTTTGAAATCATTCGAAAGGTTTTCGGAAATGAAGTAGAAGTTATTGTAAAAAGAAAATTATGTTTCTACAATTCGATTGCAGAAAGGAATATTTGAGTTACAAGTTTAGCGAATGTTTGATGGGTTGTGAAAGGGGTTTCATAACTTGCACTTCCCGGAACACCACTGCAAGTGGAAAGTCCGTGAAGATGTAATCGAACCATTTATGACATTGTAAGATCAAAGATGACATAAATAGATTTGCCATTATCCCTTTTAAAAGAGTGATGCTTTAGAGACTGCGGCTTTTACACTGAAAAGAGCTCCATCGGGTCTGTTGAAATGACGCCATGGTATGGTACGCCCAACCATGTTATATCTTTTCTTAACATTTGGAATATGGGGATTGTGTAAAAGGTTACAAACCTATTCCAAATCAGACAAGTGCTACTTTGTAGGTTATCCCAAAATGTTGGGTATTCCTCCCTCACTATGCCGAGGCAAAAGGTTTGCCACAAAGAACGGTATGCTTTTTGAAGAAAATGGTTCTTTCAAAAAGGTGAGTGGGAGAATAATGCAACTCGACAAGATAAACAGTATCTTCGTCATCAGGTCGAAGGAAAGGAACCTTGGAAGTGATTCTGGAGTTTCCTACTGCGACTGATACGGAAGTCTCTACAATAAAATGTATGGACTTCGGTCGAACTTGCAGCTGAACCATGTAGGCAAAGCTCGTGCAAACCTCTCAGGTGCGCAAACGAGATATTGTTGTTAGAAAACAATATACCTACGATACACAAGGAAGCCTTGATGGGCCCTGACTCCGGAATTGGCTAAATGCCAATACAACCCGAGTTAGTTTCCATATAAGTGATTCAAGATTAAAACCTTGATACACCTTTCAGAAGACTTACAGTCTAACGAATATTTATGGAACTTAAAACTGATACGGATAAAAATGTTTTATCCATAAAGCTCGACTTGTTGCAATAACAAGTTCAAGGCGTTGACTACGATGAGGTTGTTTCATCGTAGCAATGCTTAAAGTCGGTTCGGGTTGAACTAGCAATTAATACGTATTTCAATCATGAGATATGAAACATGGATGACAATAGGATTTCCATCTGATGGAAATGAAACCAAGGACTTGCATGTGTTACAGTCCAAGGTATATTGTCAGTCCAGAGGATGCTAGTAAGTATGCAAACTTCAGAGTTCCAGCAATGGACAGAAGAGAGCAAAATGGAGTTGGAATCTTCGTGTTTTGATGAAATAGTCAAAGGGGTTTGACTTCATCAATGGGTAACGAAGATGCTTATGATTCAAGAAAGTAAGTGGGAGCATAATAATATTTCTAAAAAACGTTGTGTGCTTGACACATTGTTAATTGGAAATAAATTTCTTGACACGAATTAGGACTTCATTTGAAAATAGTTTTTCGATGAAGTGCTTGGGCTAAATAGCCTTTATATTAGGCATGATGATCTATGCAGATAGATTTGCCTAATGGGGCTGAGCAAAGATACATATTGACAAGATGCAAAAACCTTTTAGCATTAAAAACGTCAAGGAGTGATTCTTGCCGAAGTCACATGGAAAGAGTTTTTGCAAGACTCGGTGTCTCAAAACACTGATGAGCAAAATACATGATGCAGATTCCACACACTCTTGTGTTTGGATTAATCATGTATTCCATGGTATGTAAAAACAACCAGATATGTCCAATACTCCCAAAGTTGTTGCGAGTATAGATACCAAAGTGATCAAAAGTTCTGATCATGGGACAACAGTGAAAAAGTGTCATTGAGTACTATAGTAGCACTGATGACATGTTTTCTCGCAAGCGGAGATCATGAAGAGTTCGTTGTAAAAGGTTACATCAATACAGTCTTCATCCATGCTCTAAGCGAGTTTCGATTTAAATTGAGGGTTTTGTGTAACACACAATATGGTGGCATGGTAGTTGGAAATTGTTCCAAACAAGTTACTGTGGCGAATTCTATAACAGAGGCGAAGTATGTTGCCGCTTTTAAAAGCGACAAAGAAGATGTTGAATCATATAGTTCATTCATGAACTTAGTATGGTTCCAAGATGGCTTTTGTCAATGGGACACTACTGCAGGTAGTTGCTCCATAACTCAGTCTGAGGAATCCAGGTTCGACCTGTGATTCACATACATACAAAGCCAAGTCCACACAAAATATGAATTTTGTGAAAGCATGAAAACGCGAGGATATGCAAAGATACACACGGAGTTGAAGTCGTCAGATCCATTGGACATCAGGCTATACCACAAGCGAAGCATATTTACACCGGTGTGCCACAGGTGAAAAGTGCATTAGCATTAACTAGATTATTGACTCTAGTGCAAGTGGGAGTCTGTAGGAGATATGCCCTAGATGCAATAATAAATGTTATTAATTATCTCCCTGGTCATAATTATGTTTATGTTTCATGCTATAACTGCTATGGTTCTCGGGTCTGCAATAAACCGAGGCTTGGAGGAAGACTCATATGCACGTGTGGGATAATAAACGATAAAATGTATTCCTAGTCAAGCCTCTATGACTGGCTCAAGTGTTGCATGATGGTTCTGTTTTCCTGATCATGGGCATATCTATGCCAGCAACTTTGAGGGCACAATGTTAGAAAAACATTTGTGTTGAATCGACCCGAATTGATGTTATGCTATGACATACATTCGTCACAAGTTAATGGTTAATAACACAGAGATGGTTAACATTTGCATGATTCCTTAGACCATGAGAGTATCGAGTTTCTTCATGCTTGCTTCATGAACTTTGGGGTTTGTTAAACGTCATCCGTAAATGGGTGGCTATTACGGCGGCTTACTGGTTCATGGAAAAGTATGTCAATTAACTTGATAGCTCAAGATTGGGATTTGCTCCTCCGACGATGGAGAGATATCTCTGGGCCCTCTCGGTGTTACGGTATCCATCATCGTCTGGCCAGACACTTTGTGATTTGATCACGGGGATGCCGGAACACGGTAACGAGAAAAGAGAACAATACCGGTAACGAGGTAACTAGCATAGTGGACAAGTTGTTGATCCATGGGAATGCCAACATGTCTCACCTTGGGTATTTGTAACATATCGCGAAGTAACAAGAATAGCACACGGCAACTGGAGGTTCACTCGAATATTCATTCGTGTGGGTATAGGGGTCAATATGGGTGTCCATGGCTCCGATGTTGATCATTGATCGGAAGGGGTTCCATGTCATGTCTATACTTCACCGAACCTATAGGGTCACACGCTTAAGGGTCATCTATCTGCTGAATACTAGACAGGGAGTCTGAGAGAAAATCACCGAAAAAGTTTCGGACAGCGGAAAAGTTCCGCAGAGAGAACACCGGATGAGTTTCGGTGAAACTGAAAAGTTGTTTCGGGGTATTCCATTAAGTCAAATTGGTTTCGGCACATGCCTGATAATTCTTGGAGGGTGCCAGAATCATTCTGGAAATTTTCTGGAATTTTCTGGGATGAAAACCGGAAATGTTCTGGAGCTGCCGGAACTACTTCACATGCTTTTCGCAGATGAAAATCACTAATCTGGAATTGTTTCAGAACGCGTTGAAAATTATTTTAGTGGGTACTGGAAATGTTCTAACCCCACATAAATATTTTCAGTTCAAACGGACGCTGAAAAATGTTGTCGTGAATAGTGAAAGCGCTTTTTGGGTTACTTTTTGGAAAGCCACCTTTTTGGCCTTTTGCTCCAAAATATCTTGGAGATGACATGGATGGATGTGACTGAAATTTCAGCCCCTCCACCCCTCCTTCTCCTATAAATAGAGGTGGAGGGGGCTGCCCAAACTCACTCATTCTCACATACAAGTGCCATGCATAATCTAGCTTCTCTCTCCCTCCCACGAAAAGAGTTTCGTAGAGCCGAAAGGCTGTCTGGGTTCCGGTGGGAACTAGTTCTGGACGGCGAAGCCCTGCCGGATAGATGACACTATATGTGTGCAACTCTGTAGAGAGGTCGTAGTTTCGATCTTAGTGCCCGAGGGGCTGTTCGAGAGTGCCTCCCGAAGGGCTGTCCAAGTGACGGACCGAGTTCTGTGAGTCCTTCCGAAGGGCTGTCCGTGACACCGTCCGGCGGACTGTCCGACCGCCTCCCGAAGGGCTGTCCGAGTGGCGGATGAGGGTATACATCCTCGCGGTTGGGAGGTTGTAAATCCTAGCTGCGGGGATCTGCACCGCCGATCGTCATCGACTCTACTTCCGCTGCGCTATGAGTCGGTAACGAAAATGATCAAAAAAGGTTATGCAGTCTCCATAGTGTTTCTGGGCTGGTGCGTAGGTCGGAAATTTTTTGTTTTCTGCTGCGTTCCCCTACAAAGAACCCATGCTCATAGCAGCCACCATCACCAACAGCACAATGCCCCAATCCTCGCCCCGCTCGGGATCGAATCCTCGCCCCGCGGGCGCGTGTGTAATTGTCGTCGGAATTTCCCTTGGCGGTGTACGTGGGTCTTGTGGATAGCCAGGTTGGCAGGATGCCCCTTCTTGTGGGCATGTTGTAACATTTTTTCGCCCAAGTTTCTTCAAATAAACCGGGAACTCTCTTCTGCCTTTCTTAATGAATCAGAGCCTTAAGGGAGACGACTTAAAAAAAAATTGGAGGTCATGGATGCATCGTTGATACAGATGCCCTGCTCTCTACAGCTTTAATCATCCAATCTACTAGTAGATATATACTTCTAATCATCTGTATGAAGCATGCATTCCTTGTCCCTTGCAGGGAACAACACATAGATAGACTGCAAACGAAAGAGGGTTTTTGCCTGGGCTATATAGATAGATAGTTAGTGACAAGCTATATAGGAGTATATATCCATAGAAGAATGCAGTGTTTCCTCCCGGCGACGGTGGTGAGAATATTTACCGAAGATAGCAACTTAAATCCGTGCACTCTTTATCTGAATTTTTCAGTGCTGACCAAGTGATCTAGAAAAACTGCAGGTCCTCTCTGCACTCCTTATCTGAAGCTTCCATTACCTTGTTTGCAGGGGTCTCTGCATCTGCTGTTTTCATTCCACTTCTGCACTGAAAACTGGAATGCCGACACAACTTCAGAATCGGCGCCAGAGCTGTGGTACGGTATCGGCGCCTTGTCCTACTTATAATCGATGCAGTAAGTGCCTGCTGCATGTGTTCGCTGCTGTAAATCTTACAAGTGTGTCTACTCTACCCACAGTTAGTTGCTCTACGTACAAGCTCCATCCTACAACGTCCTTTTTTGCTTCTACCTACCGCTGTTAGCTTTCAAAATCAAAAAGTATTTTAACTTCACCTTTGCAACAAAAACACCAGGCATCAATACATAATCAGTCTGACTTGGCTACTGGATTAACAAAATATTCCTACTACCGAGTTTACTTGCCGCTTGAAGTTTATCAATACATCATTCTCTTATCCCTGGTATATAAGATGCATATACCAGAGCTTACAACTCAGCTTGTTCATCATTCACCACTACTTCATTCTTCTGGTAGCAAGTACCAACTCCTTAATCAACCTCCCTGGAAGAAAAGAAAAAAACACTCCTGAATCATGTGCACTTTGGGGCTGGGCCGTCCGGCGTCCGCCATGTATGGACCTCCGTGTGTAGCCGAAAATATGTTAGCTTCAAAGCGAAATTTCAATTTTCAGCAATGTTGAACACCAAGACCAATTCGCCAAATACTGTACACCACTAGTAGAGCAAACACAACACTGCGACCCAAGCGGATCAGACAATATCACTAATAAACATACAAACAGAGTCTTCTTCATGAAACACAGACCTCAGTCGCAAAAAGTTGTCATGATACATAGGATAGGGGTGATAGAAACACGAGATTGTGTAGGCTAGGGGATTCCGGTAGTGGTGAGAGGAGATGGGGATTATACCTTCTCCTTGGGCGGATGTGCCCGCTCCGGTGACCATGGTGGAGAGGGCGATGGTGGCGATGCCAGAGAGAGGTGAGGTGGTGGCGGCGGCGATGTGTGGGCAGTGGCGGCGGCGGAGCTTCCCGTCACTGTCAGCGCAAGACCTAGATCGGGTTGGGTGTTTCGGTGGGGAGCCTGGCAACGCGGTGAATCTTATTCTGTGTGCCGCCGGCCCCCACCTATTTATGTAGCGCTGCGTGACAGGGGCCCGTCAACCATATTGCGGTTGGGCGCCCCCGATCAGGGCGCGGATCAGGGGTCCGGTGGGCCGTTGGGCCCACACGGGAGAGATCAACCTAACATTCTCCCCCTTGATCTCAACTTTTACTTTTAACTTTATAATTTCTAGTTTATTTGTTTCATCACATATTGTTACATAGAGCATGTTTCATCGTCACAGCTTAATTGCCGATAGAATCATACAGCTACAACATACGTTTTGTTTAGAAACAAATTCTGTTCCTTTTGGGCCTCTCATGATCCAGGAATCATAAGGCTTTCCCTTAAACACATGCCGGCTAAGTGTTCCATGAACACATTGGGTGGTAAGCCTTTCGTTAGCGGATCCGCAAGCATATCCTTTGTCCTTATATGCTCGAGAATTATAGTGTGATCCTAGATTTTATCTTTCACAACATAATACCTTATCTCTATTGTTTTGGCAGCATTACTCGACTTGTTGTTGTGAGCATAGAATACCGCGGGCTGGTTATCACAGTACATCTTTAGTAGTTTGTGAATACAATCTACCACTTTCAAGTCGGGTATAAATTTCTTTAGCCATATCGCCTGCCCCGTGGCCTCGAAGCATGCTATAAACTCTGCATACATCATGGATGATGCAACTATCGACTGTTTGGAGCTTTTCCACGAAATAGCTCCCCCAGAGAGAGTGAATACGTATCCTGACGTGGATTTTCTATCATCTTTGTCCCCCGCAAAATCTGCGTCGGAATACCCTTTTATCTCTAGGGAATCACATCTCCTGTATGTTAGCATGTAGTCCTTCGTGCCTTGCGCATAACGCAATGCTTTCTTTACCATCTTCCAGTGCTCTATGCCTGGATTCTCTTGATATCTACCGAGTACCCCGGTGATAAAAGCTAAGTCAGGGCGAGTGCACACTTGTGCATACTGTAAGCTGCCAACAGCCGAAGCATATTGTAACACCCCCGGTGATTAGCAACAGTAATCACTTTTGATAATGACATGTTAGCATGATCAACAGTGCATAATCATCATTAGCATCATATTGCATTTCAACTCCTAAGTTAAATTCAAATTTAAATGAAAGTGGAATATAAAAGTTGACCAACATAGGAGCTAAAATGTCAGATAAATAACAAATATTCCAGAGGCTATTCTAAAATTGAAACCAACATCATTGGAATTGGATAAGTGACTCGAACAACCTCAAACAGTGGATAAAGATAATATTTAGTAACCATTTATTAAATCTGAAATAAATATGGAATTATGTTTTGCCCAAACTAATTTTAGGTGTTAAGGTATAATGCACTGGTATTTATGAACTAGGTCTCATGTTTTACAAAAACCATTTTGAGGCCTGACTATTTACTAAACTGAGAAAAGAGAATAAAGAAAAGGAAAAAGAAACATAAAAGAAGAAAAGGACCCCCCCCCCCCCCCCCCCCCCCCCCCCCTCCGGCCCAACTGGGCCGAAGCCCAGCCGGCCCGGCCCCACTTGTGCCCCCCCCCTGCCTATATGGCCCCCAGCCGGCCAAACCCTAATCCCCACCCCCCACTCCCTCGCTCCTCCCTCCCTCCCCCCTCGTCTGGATCGGGATCTCCCGATCCCGTCCGCCCCCCGTCGCCTACGCCGTCGCCGACGCCGCCCCCGTCGCCGCCTCCCCCTCGTCAGCCCCCCACCTCCGATCCAGATCGGATCGGGATCCAGCGGGGAACGGCCCCGTCGCCGACGCCGCTCGCCGAACGCCGCCCCGCTCCACGCGCGATCGGCCAGCGCCGACGCCGCCGCCACACCACGTCGCCCGCTCCTCTCCTCTCCCCGACCCACCCCTCCTCGTCCCCCCTCCCCCCCTACTATCCGATCGGGGCAACCCCCGATCCCGTCGCCCGACTGCCAGCGACGACCTCGCCGCCGCCGCGTAGCCCCCCCTGCCTCCCCTCGCCTGCACCTCGTCTCCGTTCGCCGTCGTCCCTTGTCACCCCCCGACCCCCCCCTCCAGCCGCCGTAGCCCCCTTACGAGCACGGTGAGGCCTCGGGCCTCTTTCCCCCTCTCTGCTCCCACCTCGCCGCGCGCACCGCGCCCCCGTGCCGTGTAGGAGATATGCCCTAGAGGCATATAAATGTTTTTATTTATCTCCGTGTTCATAATTAGTTTATGTTCCATGCATAACTGCTGTGGTTCCTGAGCCCGTATACCATAAAGGCTCTGGGGAAAACCCATGTGCACTGTGGAATAATAAACGATAAAATGTATTCCTAGTCACTCTAAGACTAGCTCAAGTGTTGCATGATGTTTGTTTTCCCATCATAGGCATGTCTATGCCAGCAACTTTGAGGGCAAAATGTTAGAAGAACATTTGTGTTGAATCGACCCGATTGATGTTATGCTATGAGATACATTCGTCACAAGTTAATGGTTATAGCACAGAGATGGTTAACGTTTGCATGATTCCTCAGACCATGAGAGTATCGAGTTTCTTCACTGTTGCTTCATGAACTTTGGGTTGTTTAACATCATCCGTAAATGGTGGCTATTACGGCGGCTTACGGGTTCATGGAAAGTATTTCAAGTAACTTGATAGCTCAAGATTGGGATTTGCTCCTCCGCGATGGAGAATATCTCTGGGCCCTCTCGGTTGTTACGGTATCCATCATCGTCTGGCCCACCTTTGTGATTTGATCACGGGGATGCCGGAACACGGTAACGAGAAAAACAATACCGGTAACGAGGTAACTAGCAAGTGGACAAGTTGTTGATCCACGGGAATGCACCATGTCTCACCTCGGGTATTGGTAACATATCGCGAAGCAACAGGAATAGCACACGGCAACTGGAGGTCACCTACTCGATATTCATCTGTTGGGTATAGGGGTCATATGGGTGTCCACGGCTCCGATGTTGATCATTGATCGGAAGGGGTTCCTGTCATGTCTATACTTCACCGAACCTATAGGGTCACACGCTTAAGGGTCCTATCTTATGCTGAATACTAGACAGGAGTTTGAGAGAAAATCACCGAAAGTTCGACACCGAAAAGTTTCGGACAGCGGAAAAGTTCCGCAGAAGAAGGTCACCGGATGAGTTCCGGTGAAACTGAAAAGTTGTTTCGGGGATACCTATTAAGTCAAATTGGTTTCGGCACATGCCTGATAATTCTTGGAGGTGCCAGAATCATTCTGGAAACTTCTGGAATTTTCTGGAGAAAACGAAACCGGAAATGTTCCGGGGCTGCCGGAACCTTCATGATTTTTCGCAGTGAAAATCACTAACTGGAATTGTTTCCAGAACGCGTTGAAATTATTTAGTGGGTACTGGAAATGTTCTAAGCCCCACATAAATATTTTCAGTTCGAACGGACGCTGAAAATGTCGTCGTGAATAGTGAAAGTGCTTTTTGGACTTGTTTGGAAAGCCACCTTTAGGGCTTTTGCTAAAGCTTCTTAGAAGGTGATGGGGGGAGTGAGGCTCCCATGGGGGGGCCCTCAGGTGTGGCTGGCCAATGGGACTCCTCCTTGGAGCCCCCTCTTGTGCTTGGTTCACATTTGGTCCTTGGGAGACTCATCATGCTTTGGTTTCTTTAAAACCACCCTACCTTGGGATTTCCTATAAAGAGGTGAGGGGCAGCCTCCACACTCATCCTTGCTCACTACACATGCCATATGTTATCTGGCTTCTCTCTCCCTCCCACGAAAGAGTTTCGTAGACCGAAAGGCTGTCTGGGTTCCGAGGAACTAGTTCTGGACGGCGAAGCCCTGCCGGATAGTGACACCGTATGTGTGCAACTCTGTAGAGAGGTCGTAGTTTCGATCTTAGTGCCCGAGGGGCTGTTCGAGAGTGCCTCCGAAGGCTGTCCAAGTGACGGTCCCGAGTTCTTGAGTCCTCCCGAAGGGCTGTCCGTGACATCGTTTCGAAGGTCCTCCCGAAGGGCTGTCCGCGACATCGTCCGGGGGACTGTTCGACCGCCTCCCGGAGGTGCTGTCCGAAGGAAGAAGAGGTATACATCCTCGCGTTGGGATTTGTAAATCCTAGCTGCGGGGATCTGCACCGCCGATCGTCATCGACTCTACTTCCCTGTGCTACGAGTCGGTAACGAAAATGATCAAACCTTGTATGCAGTCTCCATATTGGTCCTGGGCTGGTGCGTAGGTCGGAAATTTTTTGTTTTTTGCTGCTTACCCTACAGTGGCATCATGACCGTGCTATGCGTAGATGCAGGTTGCGATCTAGAATACATAGAGATGTATGGGTTGTTGCAATATAATTAGTTAGTAGATGAGTTCTATTACTGAAAATTATTTGTCGGGGTACAGATGAAATCTGTTACCCGATGTTCTTGTTGCTTCCCTGGAATTGCATATTTCTGATCTGATAACAGTATGGTGGAGTTCCAAAGTTCTGGCATCCGCGATCCTGATTGATCAACGAAGTGCTAACAGTATTGAATTCCACCGTAGTTAAAAGGAAAGTGAAATTTCGCAGACAAAGGCAATGCAGATATGATCTGCACGGGGTCATGCGTATGACGAAGTTTATATGGGGCTCGATGATTTATTATCTCGGTTTTCATACACCCTGGAAAGTTAATCTAGCGACTTGAATTATCTACTTGATGATGGACTTGGTAGCTTCGGTTTGTTTTCGAAACCTTAGAAGCCACGTAAAACAAGTTTTTGCATGAACCGATTAAGAGCGTCTAACTTGGTTTTGCAGGAGGGTTTGCATCCATATAGATGTGGTATAGCAGTGCTCATAATAATTTATTATGTATGAGATGACTATATATGTAAAATTATTACCTGCGTGTCATGATTCGGCATGATGGCTGGAGCCTATGATTTGCACTTTAAATGACCTGCGTGTCAACCTTGTTGAATGCATTATTTTATAGCTATAGAGATACAATATTATCTGGTGCATCGACAAGGTTGGTGGCAATCTTCGCAAAGGTAACACGACGCGAATGCCGAAGACGAAGAAATACAAGACTTCTCCGCAAAAGGGCTATACCCATATCATGCTATTATGAATTGCCTGAGATGTTATCCCTTATGTGCACCCTTCTTGATTGCGCGGTAGTCGCTTTTATTAGGGTGATCTCTCACAAAAATATCAAGTAGTTAGTGTTCTCCCCAAGTGTGTAGCACCGTCACGGGCACCTAACTTTTCGGGGGCATCACATGAAACATGGGTGGAATGATTAGGGAGTGTGGGCGGGTGAGTTGAGAACCCTCGCAGCAAGATCACTTGGTTGTCTTGACTTTCTGGAGGAGCGTCCTGAGCTCGAACACGCCATCGAAGATGAACAAGAGTCACATAGAGATGTATTGGCAAGTTGGCCTACCGATTGCATTTTCGTCACTTGAGATGGACACACCTTGGCGTTGAATTGTAAGTGATCTTAATCGCTCACAATCAATTTGAGAGATATTGATTTGAGTGGGAGAGCACTGTTGAATTAACTTGTTTATTCTCAGTGAAATTAATTTTGAAACACTGTTCTAAGTGTGATTGCATAATAGTTGTAGAATAATGGCTTGCATTTCCACCTTCCCTATTAAATTGAATAAGCTGTTAAATATCTGTGTTAATCTTTACGGTTGGTAACGTAATGTGAAGATTGTCCTCCAGAGTGCCGAGAAGGACTTTGTCCTATCGCATACTTTCGGTATTCTCTCGCTTATGCTATGGATCATGTGACTCTCGTCCTTCGATCCAAAAGCTAGAATTCCGTTTCAGTCAAGTGCAATATGTTTGCTTCCATCAGACCTGAACTTCGAAAGTTTGGATAGTTATGTGATATTCATGGAATCTGAAAATCATTTTCAGAGACAGACAAAGGCTAAAAGATATGAGATATCCAAAGCAATGTTTGTTTGCAAACTATTAGTAAAAGAGTTTACTATGCATTAGACTGATAAGAGAGGGATCCAGTAGAACGCCTGTCATATGATGAAAGGTGAATAAAACAACAACTTAAAGAGAAAGGAAGTGTCCGAAGGGTGTTAGTGTGACTTACACACCAAGTAAGTCCGGGGCTAACGCCACTATTAAGTTGAGTGCTTCTTCTGAGAGTAGGAGAAATACTGAAAGTTAAACTATTAGAAGTATAAAGGCAAAAAGAAAGAAGACTGGAATATCCAGCTCATGTATGAATGTCATACAAGTTTTGATGTATAGAAGGCTGGTAAAAGATATAGTTCTTGGGAATTATGGTTAAACATGTTAATCACTAATTCTTGGGTATTGTGAGACAATCACAAATATACCCGCTCGATTGCATTCTGTTGCAACTCGATGTAAGAACTACTATGGCCTGAAAGACTAGCCAGGAATGAGGTTTTGGTATACACAGGGAACATAGTAAATGTTACTATACCTTCCATCGGTGTATTACCGTATGTATTTATTTTCATAATTCATTTAGAGTTTCATAAACTCTAGCCCATTGCATAAGGCATCTTGCAATAAGGTTGTTCATAAGAGAACTTTTGATGTTCGAAGTTATGAATAACATAAGGGCCATACTTTCATTGAGAATGAGATGTATGTTATGAATAATGATATTAATATATTACCTCTAGATTTACTTTCATAATTCATTTTAGAGTTTCATACACTCTAGCCCATTGCAAAATGTTTGTTGCAAAAGGGTTGTTCATAAAAGAACAATTGTTGTTCAGTATTATGAATAACATGGAGGGCCATGCTTCCATCCAAAATTGGACGTATGTTATGAATATTGATGGTAATATGATACATCTATAACACTGACGCTAAATGTCGCAAGACTAAAAGAATACCACACAAGTGTGGCACTGCATTTGGTCACATTGGAGAAACCCGCATGGAAAACTCCATTATGATGGATTTTGAAGTCGTTTGATTTTGAATCATCTGACACTTGCAAATTTCCTCCGAAAAGTGAAGTGACTGAAATACCGTTCACAGGCCATAAGAAATGAGCAACAAACTTATTGGTGATCATACATTTTGATGTGTGTAGTTCAATAAATGTTGTTGCAAGTAGTGGATTTATCTATCTTCAGAAATGACTCAAGTAGATATATGGATATTTACTTGATGAGACGTAAGTCTGGATCTTTTGAAATCATTCGAAAGGTTTTCAAATATGAAGTAGAAGTTATTGTAACAAGAAAATTATGTTTCTACAATTTGATTGCAGAAAGAAATTTTTGAGTTACAAGTTTAGCGAATGTCTGATGAGTTGTGAAAAGAGTTTCATAACTTACACCTCCCGGAACACCACTGTGAGTGGAAAGTCCGTGAAGATGTAATCGAACCATTTATGACATGGTAAGATCAAAGATGACATAAATAAATTTGCCATTATCCCTTTTAAAAGGTGATGCTTTAGAGACTGCCGCTTTTACACTGAAAAGAGCTCCATCAGGGTCTGTTGAAATGACACCATGGTATGGTATGCCCAACCATGTCATATCTTTTCTTAACATTTGGAATATGGGGCTTGTGTAAAAGGTTACAAACCTATTCCAAATCAGACAAGTGCTACTTTGTAGGTTATCCCAAGTCATTGGGTATTCCTCCCTCACTATACCGAGGCAAATAGGTTTGCCACAAAGAACGGTATGCTTTTTGAAGAAAATGGTTCTTTCAAAAAGGTGAGTGGGAGAATAGTGCAACTCGACAAGATAAACAGTATCTTCGTCATCAGGTCAAAGGAAAGGAACCTTGGAATTGATTCCGGAGTTTCCTACTGCGACTGATACGGAAGTCTCTACAATAAAATGTATGGACTTCGGTCGAACTTGCAGCTGAACCACGTAGGCAAGGCTCGTGCAAACATCTCAGGTGCGCAAACGAGATATTGTTGTTAGACAACAGTATACCTACGATACACAAGGAAGCGTTGATGGGCCCTGACTCCGGAATTGGCTAAATGCCAATAGAACCCGAGTTAGTTTCCATATAAGTGATTCAAGATTAAAACCTTGATACACCTTTCGGAAGGATTAGAGTCTAACGAATATTTATGGAACTTAAAACTGATACAGATAAAAATGTTTTATCCATAAAGCTCGACTTGTTGCAATAACAAGTTCAAGGAGTTGACTACGATGAGGTTGTTTCATCGTAGCGATGCTTAAAGTCGGTTCGGGTTGAACTAGCAATTATTACATATTTCAATCATGAGATATGAAACAAAGGATGACAAAAGGATTTTCATCTGATGGAAATGAAACCAAGGACTTGCATGTGTTACAGTCCAAGGTATTTTGTCAATCCAGAGGATGCTAGTAAGTATGCAAACTTCAGAGTTCCAGCAATGGACAGAAGAGAGCAAAATGGAGTTGGAATCTTCGTGTTTTGATGAAATAGTCAAAGGGGTTTGACTTCATCAATGGGTAACGAAGATGCTTATGATTCAAGAAAGTAAGTGGGAGCATAATAAAATTTCTAAAAAAACGTTGTGTGCTTGACACATTGTTAATTGGAAATAAATTTCTTGACACGAATTAGGACTTCATTTGAAAATAGTTTTTCGATGAAGTGCTTGGGCTATATAGCCTTTATATTAGGCATGATGATCTATGGAGATAGATTTACCTAATGGGGCTGAGCAAAGATACATATTGACAAGATGCTAAAACCTTTGAGCATTAAAAACGTCAAGGAGTGATTCTTGCCGAAGTCACATGGAAAGAGTTTTTGCAAGACTCGGTGTCCCAAAACACTGATGAGCAAAATACATGATGGAGATTCCACACACTCTTGTGTTTGGATTAATCATGTATTCCATGGTATGTAAAAACAACCAGATATGTCCAATACTCCCAAAGTTGTTGCGAGTATAGATACCAAAGTGATCAAAAGTACTGATCATGGGACAACAGTGAAAAAGGGTCATTGAGTACTATAGTAGCACCAATGACATGTTTTCTCGCAAGCGGAGATCATGAAGAGTTCGTTGTAAAAGGTTACATCGATACAGTCTTCATCCGTGCTCCAAGCGATTTTCGATTTAAATTGAGGGTTTTGTGTAACACACAATATGGTGGCACGGTAGTTGGAAATTGTTCCAAACAAGTTACTGTGGCGAATTCTATAACAGAGGCGAAGTACGTTGCCGCTTTTAAAAGCGACAAACAAGATGCTGAATCATATAGTTCTTTCATGAACTTAGTGTAGGAGATATGCCCTAGAGGAAATAATAAATGTTATTAATTATCTCCCTGTTCATAATTAAGTTTATATTCCATGCTATAACTGCTATGGTTCCCGAGCCCGTATATCCATAAAGGCTCTGGGGAAAACCCATGTGCACGTGTGGTATAATAAACGGTAAAATGTATTCCTAGTCGTGCCTCTAAGACTAGCTCAAGTGTTGCATGATGATTATGTTTTTCCAATCATGGGCATGTCTATGCCAGCAACTTTGAGGGCACAATGTCAGGAAGGACATTTGTGTTGAATCGACCCGAATTGATGTTATGCTATGAGATACATTCGTCATGAGTTAATGGTTAATAACACAGAGATGGTTAATGTTTGCATGATTCCTCAGACCATGAGAGTATCGAGTTTCTTCATGCTTGATTCATGAACTTTGGGGTTTGTTAAACGTCATCCGTAAATGGATGGCTATTACGGCGGCTTACGGGTTCATGGGAAAGTATGTCAAGTAACTTGATAGCTCAAGATTGGGATTTGCTCCTCTGACGATGGAGAGATATCTCTGGGCCCTCTCGGTGTTACGGTATCCATCATCGTCTGGCCAGACACTTTGTGATTTGATCACGGGGATGCCAGAACACGGTAACGAGAAAAGAGAACAATACCGATAACGGGGTAACTGGCATAGTGGACAAGTTGTTGATCCACGGGGATGCCAACATGTCTAACCTCGGGTATTTGTAACATATCGTGAAGCAGCAGGAATAGCACACGGCAACTGGAGGTTCACTCGAATATTCATTCGTGTGGGTATAGGGGTCAATATGGGTGTCCACGGCTCCGATGTTGATCATTGATCGGAAGGGGTTCCAGGTCATGTCTATACTTCACCGAACCTATAGGGTCACACGCTTAAGGGTCATCTATCTGCTGAATACTAGACAGGGAGTCTGAGAGAAAATCACCGAAAAAGTTTCGGACACCGAAAAGTTTCGGACAGCGGAAAAGTTCCGCAGAGAGAGGTCACCGGATGAGTTCCGGTGAAACTGAAAAGTTGTTTCAGGGGATACCATTAAGTCAAAATGGTTTCGGCACATGCCTGATAATTCTTGGAGGATGCCAGAATCATTCTGGAAACTTCTGGGAATTTTCTGGAAGAAAAACCGGAAATGTTCCGGGGCTGCCGGAACCGCTTCAGATGCTTTTCGCAGATGAAATCACTAAACTGGAATTGTTCCAGAACGCGTTGAAAATTATTTTAGTGGGTACTGGAAATGTTCTAAGCCCACATAAATATTTTCAGTTCGAACGGACGCTGAATAATGTCGTCGTGAATAGTGAAAGTGCTTTTTGGAATTGTTTGGAAAGCCACCTTTTAGGGCTTTTGCTAAAGGCTTCTAGAAGGTGATGTGGATGGATGAGGGCTCCCATGGGGGGGCCCCTCCTAGGTGTGGCTGGCCACATGGGGACTCCTCCTTGGAGCCCCCTCTTGTGCCTTGGTTTCACATTTGGGTCCTTGTGGAAGGACTTCATCCATGTGCTTTTTGGGTTTTCTTGTAAAACCACCCTACCCCTTGGGATTTCCTATAAATAGAGGTGGAGGGGCAGCCCTCCACACTCATCCCTTGCTCTCATACACATGCCAAGATGTTATCTGGCTTCTCTCTCCCTCCCACGAAAAGAGTTTCGTAGAGCCGAAAGGCTGTCTGGGTTCCGGCAGGAACTAGTTCTGGACGGCGAAGCCCTGCCGGATAGGTGACACCGTATGTGTGCAACTCTGTAGAGAGGTCGTAGTTTCGATCTTAGTGCCCGAGGGGCTGTTCGAGAGTGCCTCCCGAAGGGCTGTCCAAGTGACGGTCCGAGTTCTGTGAGTCCTCCCGAAGGGCTGTCCGAGTGACCATTCGAGTTTCGAAGGTCCTCCCGAAGGGCTGTCCGCGACATCGTCCGGGGGACTGTTCGACCGCCTCCCGGAGGGCTGTCCGAAGGGAAGACGAGGGTATACATCCTCGCGGTTGGGAGGTTGTAAATCCTAGCTGCGGGGATCTGCACCGCCGATCGTCATCGACTCTACTTCCGCTGTGCTACGAGTCGGTAACGAAAATGATCAAACCTTGTATGCAGTCTCCATAGTGGTCCTGGGCTGGTGCGTAGGTCGGAAAATTTTTGTTTTTTGCTGCGTTACCCTACATGCCGCCGCTCACCGCGCTGCGCGCATGCTCACGCGTCGCCGCGCCCCGGCTCGCGCCCGACCGCGCTGCGCGCGCCCCGCTCGCGCCCACTCCAGCCGCCGCTGCCGCTCGTCCTCTCGCCTCTGCCTCCGCTCGCCGCGGCCACCCGCACGCGCGCGCGCCCCCACACCTCGCCCGCGCGCTCGTCCGCATCGCGCGCCGTGGCCCCGCGCTCACCACCGACCCGTCCAGCCGCGCCTCGCCGGCGCCCGTGGCCAGCGCCCGGGCGCACCCTGGACGCGCCCGCTCGGGCTGCGCCCACGCCCGCCCCGTGTGGCCGTATGGGCCACTGCCCGGTGGGCCCTGCCCCCCTGTGACGCTGAAAAATGGGGCCCACCCCCTAAAAACGATTTAAAAGAAATAGAAAATAAAAATAGAAATGAATAAAATAATTAATTAAATAATTAATTAGTTAATTAATTAGTTAATTAATCCTGATTAGGTTAATCTAATTAACTAATTAGTGTTAATTAATCAGTAATTAAATTAATTAAACCTAATTAACCTAACAGCCTATGACAGGTGGGACCCACCCTGTCAGGTGGCTGCTGACGTCAGCATGATGTCATGCTGACGTCATCAATCACTGTTTCGGATAATGTTGAATTAAATAATTAATTAAATTTCAGAAATTAATAAAAACTTTAGAAAATCATATCTTTTAAACCGTAACTCCGATGAAAATACTTTGTACATGAAACTTGCTCAGAACGACGATACGAACCCGGATACGCCCTCGGTATCTCCGTCAGATGCCCGCAGCTATAAGAACGTTGAACAATTAGACCGATTTCGATAAATGAATAGTGTCCAACTTTAATTAAATAAATCCGAATAAATTCCTAAATTAACTAAATCATTTAGTTAGGCAGTAGAACACCCCGGCATATCATTTAGGCATGTCATACATATTGTTTGCACTATTGCCGTGAATTTATTGTTTCTCTCCCCCTCCTTCTCTCTCGATAGACGCCGAGACCAACGACGCTGCACCAGGATACGACTACTCTACCGACGAGCAGCCCGTTGACGACCTCCCTCTCTTGCCAGAGCAACCAGGCAAGCCCCCCCCCTTGAGCATTCCAGATATCGCCCATTCTATTCTCCTGCTTGCATTAGATTTCGCTACTGTTAATGTATGCTCCTATTCTGATGCATAGCCTGCTGTTGTAACCTGTTCATTGCTACTTTACCTGCCTATGATAAACTGTTTAGTATAGGTTGGTATGACCCATCTGTGACCCCACCACCTTACTTTGTCGCCCCTGCTTGTTCATCAACGACTCGATCAACGTGATCGTCGATCAGAGACAGACGCCTCACTTCACACCCCCCTTAGTTGTACGACTCTGCGTAGTAACTATCGAGTGCCGAGGGTGATACCTCGTAACGCACTCCTGATGAATACTCTGCAGCATAGCTGTACGGTCGTGGTCATCGAGGGTGATTCCTCCTTCTCCATGTCCGATACGACTCTGTCGTGCAACCCCCTCAGTGTGAACCTCGAGGGTGATACCTCTTACGTTCACCCTGATGATTATGACCACACGGTTACTTGACCTTTTTCACAGGCGGGTCCACCCTGGTGGGTACCCGCTGGGGATCTATGATTTCGGGTGTGCCGGAAGGGCACTCGAGTGTGACATTGTGGCGGAGCATCAGAGACTCTGATTGTCTCCGCTTGATACTAATTGAGCCTATTGGATTTGGGTGTGTGATCTGAGTGGGTCGACGTGCCCTATACGCACTGCCACCACGCGGGATAATGGTTATGGGGCCCTCTGCGATGTACGTTTCGCCGAAAGCTTATCAGACGTCACGATTCACCGTGCGGGCTGATCGTCGGGATTGGGCTGGATACTTCACTGGCGAGTTCAGTGTCGCGCCTGCACCCCGGCCAGCCACGCAACGCGCAGGGTACCCAGGGCGATGGCCCGAGACCCCTGGGTGCATAGGTTAGTCCGGCGTGCTGACCTCTCTGCTGAGCCTAGGTAGAGCGCTGCTTCATGTTGATCTTCCGAGGACGGGCATTACCCAGCAAGTATGTCCGGCCAGAGTTGATCAAGCGTGTTGGGTAACAGTAGTGCACCCCTGCAGGGATGAATCTTCTATCGATAGCCGGTCCTACGGTAAAGGACGCTCAGTTTGTGTATCCCGATCTACTACTTAAACTGGATACTTGTTACATAATTGAAGCTTCGGGATTACTTTCTCGCTGGGAGTCGAGGAAGGATCTTTGAGCTGTACTTCAACATGTTTGCTAAATAAAATGCTATTCTACTCTCTTCTACTGCTGCAAGATGATGGCTTTGAGAAGATGTTTGAAGATGCTAGTCTTCGATAGGACTAGGCCTTTCTCTCTATTCTGGCATTTCTGCAGCCCAGTCCACATATACAGCCTTTTCTCCATTGATAATGTTGCATATGTAGTATAGATCCTTGCTTGCTGAGTACTTCGGATGAGTACTCACGGTTGCTTTATTTTCTCTTTTCCCCCATATACCCCACCTTGATGATACACCAGACGATGGAGTCCAGGAGGCCAACGCCTTTCGATCTAGTGTCGCTGTTTGTGCTAGCCTTCTTAAGGCAAAACTTGTCTAACTATGTCTGTACCCAGATATTATTTGTATGACTGACTTATGTATTCGGATCTTCGGATCCCTGGTCTGTAATATTGTGGACCTCCGTTTATTTGTGTTTAGAGTTGTGTTGTGATATCTTCCCGTGAGTCCCTGGGTTTGATCGTACACGTTTGCGTGTATGATTAGTGTACGATTGAACCGGGGGCGTCACAAGTTGGTATCAGAGCCGACTGCCTATAGGAAGCCCCCCTCCAAATTCCTTGGCCGAAGTTGAGTCTAGAAACCGAGAAACTAATTTACTAACTTGGCTGTGTGGCTTACGGGCCCACGTCGCCAACTGGGTGGTATTAGGATCTTTTATTCCTCGTCTATACTCTGGGACTCTAATATCTCTTCTATTCGGGTTAAATAAAAGTTTACTAACGCCGACACTTAGGATCTCGTAAATCCCGTCTACCCGGAGAGCTGGATATCTGTGCGATTTCCCTGTCGTTGATCTGATTAGTCTGATAATCATTTTCCTTTCCATTGTTTTGTTTAACCTTTCTCTTCGAGTTGTGTTAAACTTCTCGTTGTCATTTGACAAATCTGAATTTCCTCTGTTTCAGATGGACCGTTTGTTTCCACCGCGTCCTACGACACAGCTTGTGCTTCGCACTTGGGCTCGTAATACCCCTGGGTTTCCAGCTGTCCTGATCGCTCTCATGACCAGACTTGGCTACCGCTGGTACCCTGAGTTCATGGTTTACGAGGATTACCGCGAGTTTAATCAGGAACAGTACTATGCTGAAGTTCGGATTTATGATCGGCAGAATGACTCAGACACCGAGTTACACCTTTTTCACGGATTAGGCGTGACGATTGAGATGGCAGTACATGATGCCGCCTACTCTGCTGTCGCACGTCTTCGAGGACAGTTCAGTGATATCTTGGATGACTCTGAGTTCCAATACATTCCGTATGCCCCTGCTGGAGATGCTACCGGATACTACACAGCTATCTGTGCCCCGTACGAGCCTCGCCGATATGACCACCGCGTTCTGATTCAGTGCACTCAGGCTCTGGATCGCACTGTTCGGGCTCTCGCCGTCGAGTTGGTTGCCACTCGAGCACGTCTCTACGATGCTATGACGCAGTTGATGCCCGCTGTTCGTGCAGGGATACATCCGGAGCACATCCTTTACCCGCGCAGGACTCAGATGTATGCTGGTATTGACTGGCCTGCTGTTGGAGGTCACACACCTACACGTGGACCTCTTCTTACAGTTCGAGACCGGGTTCTGCATCAGAGTGCACATGGAGCACAGGATCCTTCCGCGACGAATATTCGTCGTCCGCACTCGCAGTTACCCCGTTACAGTGGTTTTCTCCGACGTTGATGTAGCCTTTGCTATGTCTCGTTGTGTACTTCCTTACCGCGTGCCTGCGCGCCGCCTAGTATGTCTAGCTTTTAATTTGCGCCGTTATGCTGTCCGCATGTACCCGACTTTGTGTATGGATCTGTATGTCTTAATCGACTACTGTTATGTATCTATTACACTGCTTAAGGTATTGTCGTGTTACATCATACTTGTCGCTAAACACTCGCAATTGCTTTTACTAAACTACCCCCTATTGATACGTAGCAGGATGGTTAGACCAGGTGGTCGTGGTCGTGGTCGTGCCCCTGAACGTCCACCACCGCCAGACTATATGGCAGCTATGATGCAACAGTTCGAGCTTAACCGCCAGTTCATGGTTGGAATCATGGCTCAGTTTCCGCATCAGAACAACCAGAACCAGAACCCAGCTTCAGTAACTTTGACAGAGTTTACGCGACTCAACCCAACGCAGTTTCGCAACTCTGACAAGCCCCTGGATGCCGATGACTGGCTCCGCGACATCACTCACGAGATGGAGTCTGCTAATGTCGCCCCCGCCAACTTTGTCACCTTCGCGGCCTTTTTCTTAAAAGGCCCCGCTGCTCAATGGTGGGACACACACAAGCGTACTCTGCCTGTTGGAACAGTCATCACCTGGTATGAGTTCCAGGCTGCTTTCCGTACACGTTACATCCCTCAAGCAATTATGGAACGCATGAAGACCCAGTTCCGCAACCTCACCCAGGGCAATAAAACCGTCGAAGCTTATCAGCGGGAATTTCTTGATCTCTCCCGCTATGCTGAAGAAGACATCGCCACAGATGCTCGCAGACAGGAGAAGTTCCGTAATGGACTACACCCTGACCTCAAGCTTGCACTAGCTGCTCAAGACATCAATGACTTCTCAACTCTAGTGAACAAGGCTATTCTCGTTGAGACCGCTCAGATGGAACACAAGGACTCGCAGAAGCGCTATCGTGATGCTGGCTCATCTTCGGGCTCAGCACCGAAGCGTAGAGTTTGGATTCCCAACAACGCGTTCCATCTCAATGCCTCTGCGCCAAGGAACAATGCTGCACTACGTCTGCCTCCTCCACCACCGAGGCCGTCAAAGGCTCAAGCTATTCAGAACCATGCCCCTCTTCGTCCTGAAGATGGTTTGTGTTTCAAGTGCCGCAAACCAGGCCACCAGGCTAAAGACTGCCGCCAGACTCAGAATCAGTTAGATTTTCCTCGTGCTGGCCGTGGATATGGCCGTGGCAACAATCAGACCCGCAACTATAATACTGGGTCTGCTTCACGTGGTCGTGGTCAGGCTTACAACATTGACATTGAAGAAGTCCAGGATCAACCTGCTACTGTGATGGGTACCCTTCTTGTTAACTCAGTACCTGCTTCTGTATTATTTGATTCAGGAGCATCGCATTCATTCATGTCTGAAGCATTTGCATTATCTCATGACATTGCATTCGAAAAGATGAACCTGCCAATAGTTGTCCGTACCCCTGGAGGCCAATGTCAAACCACTATGATGGCACATAATGTCCCTGTTGAAATCGAGGAATTTGAATTCCTAGCTTCCCCTATTATCCTGAAGTCTTCCACCATAGACCTCATACTCGGAATGGATTGGTTGAAAGCTCACATTGCTTCGATCAATTGTGCCACAAAAATTATCCAACTTCTTCACCCCTCCGATGAGATAGTGAACTACACTGCCCGAATTACTCGAGACGCTGAAGCTGAGATATATGTTATGAATGTAGGAGATATGCCCTAGAGGAAATAATAAATGTTATTAATTATCTCCCTGTTCATAATTAAGTTTATATTCCATGCTATAACTGCTATGGTTCCCGAGCCCGTATATCCATAAAGGCTCTGGGGAAAACCCATGTGCACGTGTGGTATAATAAACGGTAAAATGTATTCCTAGTCGTGCCTCTAAGACTAGCTCAAGTGTTGCATGATGATTATGTTTTTCCAATCATGGGCATGTCTATGCCAGCAACTTTGAGGGCACAATGTCAGGAAGGACATTTGTGTTGAATCGACCCGAATTGATGTTATGCTATGAGATACATTCGTCATGAGTTAATGGTTAATAACACAGAGATGGTTAATGTTTGCATGATTCCTCAGACTATGAGAGTATCGAGTTTCTTCATGCTTGATTCATGAACTTTGGGGTTTGTTAAACGTCATCCGTAAATGGATGGCTATTACGGCGGCTTACGGGTTCATGGGAAAGTATGTCAAGTAACTTGATAGCTCAAGATTGGGATTTGCTCCTCCGACGATGGAGAGATATCTCTGGGCCCTCTCGGTGTTACGGTATCCATCATCATCTGGCCAGACACTTTGTGATTTGATCACGGGGATGCCGGAACACGGTAACGAGAAAAGAGAACAATACCGATAACGGGGTAACTAGCATAGTGGACAGGTTGTTGATCCACGGGGATGCCAACATGTCTAACCTCGGGTATTTGTAACATATCGTGAAGCAACAGGAATAGCACACGGCAACTGGAGGTTCACTCGAATATTCATTCGTGTGGGTATAGGGGTCAATATGGGTGTCCACGGCTCCGATGTTGATCATTGATCGGAAGGGGTTCCAGGTCATGTCTATACTTCACCGAACCTATAGGGTCACACGCTTAAGGGTCATCTATCTGCTGAATACTAGACAGGGAGTCTGAGAGAAAATCACCGAAAAAGTTTCGGACACCGAAAAGTTTCGGACAGCGGAAAAGTTCCGCAGAGAGAGGTCACCGGATGAGTTCCGGTGAAACTGAAAAGTTGTTTCAGGGGATACCATTAAGTCAAAATGGTTTCGGCACATGCCTGATAATTCTTGGAGGATGCCAGAATCATTCTGGAAACTTCTGGGAATTTTCTGGAAGAAAAACCGGAAATATTCCGGGGCTGCCGGAACCGCTTCAGATGCTTTTCGCAGATGAAATCACTAAACTGGAATTGTTCCAGAACGCGTTGAAAATTATTTTAGTGGGTACTGGAAATGTTCTAAGCCCACATAAATATTTTCAGTTTGAACGGACGCTGAAAAATGTCGTCGTGAATAGTGAAAGTGCTTTTTGGGTGGCTTCTTGGAGAAGCCACCTTGAGGGTCCTTTGGTATTTTTCCCCCTTGGCTTCTTGGAGAAGCCACCCTTGGGCTTGGCCTATAAATAGGGGTGGAGGGGGCTGCCTAAAGACACACTCCTTCTCACATACAAGTGCCATGCAATGATCTGGCTTCTCTCTCCCTCCCACGAAAAGAGTTTCGTAGAGCCGAAAGGCTGTCTGGGTTCCGGTGGGAACTAGTTCTGGACGGCGAAGCCCTGCCGGATAGTTGACACCGTATGTGTGCAACTCTGTAGAGAGGTCGTAGTTTCGATCTTAGTGCCCGAGGGGCTGTTCGTGAGTGCCTCCCGAAGGGCTGTCCAAGTGACGGTCCGAGTTCTGTGAGTCCTCCCGAAGGGCTGTCCGAGTGACCGTTCGAGTTTCGAAGGTCCTCCCGAAGGGCTGTCCGCGACACCGTCCGGGGGACTGTTCGACCGCCTCCCGGAGGGCTGTCCGAAGGGAAGACGAGGGTATACATCCTCGCGGTTGGGAGGTTGTAAATCCTAGCTGCGGGGATCTGCACCACCGATCGTCATCGACTCTACTTTCGCTGCGCTACGAGTCAGTAACGAAAATGATCAAACCTTGTATGCAGTCTCCATAGTGGTCCTAGGCTGGTGCGTAGGTCGGAAAATTTTTGTTTTCTGCTGCGTTACCCTACAAGAACGTCCACCACCGCCAGACTATATGGCGGCTATGATGCAATAGTTTGAGCTTAACCGCCAGTTCATGGTTGGAATCATGGCTCAGTTTCCGCATCAGAACAACCAGAACCAGAACCCAGCTTCAATAACTTTGACAGAGTTTACGCGACTCAACCCAACGCAGTTTCGCAACTCTGACAAGCCCCTGGATGCCGATGACTGGCTCCGCGACATCACTCACGAGATGGAGTCAGCTAATGTCGTCCCTGCCAACTATGTCAACTTCGCGGCCTTTTTCTTAAAGGGCCCCGCTGCTCAATGGTGGGACACACACAAGCGTACTCTGTCTGTTGGAACAGTCATCACCTGGTATGAGTTCCAGGCTGCTTTCCGTACACGTTACATCCCTCAAGCAATTATGGAACGCATGAAGACCCAGTTCCGTAACCTCACCCAGGGCAATAAGACCGTTGAAGCTTATCAGCGGGAATTTCTTGATCTCTCCCGCTATGCTGAAGAAGACATCGCCACAGATGCTCGCAGACAAGAGAAGTTCCGTAATGGACTACACCCTGACCTCAAGCTTGCACTAGCTGCTCAAGACATCAATGACTTCTCAACTCTAGTGAACAAGGCTATTCTTGTTGAGACCGCTCAGATGGAACACAAGGACTCGCAGAAGCGCTATCGTGATGCTGGCTCATCTTCGGGCTCAGCACCGAAGCGTAGAGTTTGGATTCCCAACAACGCGTTCCGTCCCAATACCTCTGCGCCAAAGAACAATGCTGCACCACGTCTGCCTCCTCCACCACCGAGGCCGTCAAAGGCTCAAGCTATTCAGAACAATGCCCCTCTTCGTCCTGAAGATGGTTTGTGTTTCAAGTGCCGCAAACCAGGCCACCAGGCTAAAGACTGCCGCCAGACTCAGAATCAGTTAGATTTTCCTCGTGCTGGCCGTGGATATGGCCGTGGCAACAATCAGACCCGCAACTATAATACTGGGTCTGCTTCACGTGGTCGTGGTCAAGCTTACAACATTGACATTGAAGAAGTCCAGGATCAACCTGCTACTGTGATGGGTACCCTTCTAGTTAACTCAGTACCTGCTTCTGTATTATTTGATTCAGGAGCATCGCATTCATTCATGTCTGAAGCATTTGCATTATCTCATGACATTGCATTCGAAAAGATGAACCTGCCAATAGTTGTCCGTACCCCTGGAGGCCAATGTCAAACCACTATGATGGCACATAATGTCCCTGTTGAAATCGAGGAATTTGAATTCCTAGCTTCCCCTATTATCCTGAAGTCTTCCACCATAGACCTCATACTCGGAATGGATTGGTTGAAAGCTCACATTGCTTCGATCAATTGTGCCACTAAAGTCGTCCAACTTCTTCACCCCACCGATGAGATAGTGAACTATACCGCCCGCATTACTCGAGACGCTGAAGCTGAGATATATGTTATGAATGCTTTGAACGCCTCACCTCTGGAAGGGATCGAGAACGTACCTGTCGTTCGAGATTTTCCAGACGTCTTTCCAGAAGAACTTCCAGGAATACCCCCGGCTAGAGCTGTCGAGTTCGTCATTGACTTGAAGCCTGGCACCGTTCCTATTGCCAAGCGACCTTATAAGATGCCTCCGCATCACCTTCTTGAGCTTAAGGAAGAAATCGACAAGTCACTTAAGAGTGGTTTCATCCGCCCCAGTTCCTCTGCTTGGGGAGCACCTTCACTCTTCGTTAAGAAGAAGGATGGAACTAACCGATTGGTTCAGGATTACCGGCCCATTAACCAAGCCACAATCCAGAATAAATACCCACTGCCCCGGATCAATGATCTTTATGATCAACTCGCTGGATCATCGGTGTTCTCTAAACTTGACTTGAGGTTGGGTTATCACCAGATCCGTGTCCGTGAAGAGGACATTCCCAAGACTGCATTCGTCACTCGTTATGGCTCCTATGAATACACCATCATGTCATTTGGCCTAACGAATGCTCCAGCTACATTCTCCCGCCTGATGAATTATATATTCATGGATTACCTCGACAAATTCGTCGTGGTATATCTAGATGATATTCTGGTCTATTCTAAGAATAAAGAGGAACATGCTGAACATCTCTGCCTTGTACTAGAAAGGCTCCGAGAACACCAGTTGTATGCCAAGTATTCCAAATGCGAATTTTGGCTTCCGGAAGTAACTTACCTTGGACATGTGATTTCCAAGGATGGGATTGCTGTTAACCCCGAACGAGTTCAGGCTATTCTCGACTGGACTCCCCCAAAGAATGTTAAGCAAGTCAGAAGTTTTCTCGGACTCGCTAGTTATTGCCGTCGATTCGTTGAGAACTTTTCCAAGATTGCAAAACCATTGACAAATCTGCTTCACAAAGGTGTTAAATTTGAGTGGACAGAAAAATGTCAAGAAAGCTTTCAGACACTAAAAGATAAATTGACATCTGCCCCAGTACTAGCACCCCCGGATTCCCAAAAGGATTTCGTGATATACTGTGATGCATCTCGTCAAGGATTAGGCTGTGTCCTAATGCAAGAGCGCAAAGTGATTGCTTATGCCTCCCGCCAATTGCGTCCTCATGAAGAAAATTATCCCGTGCATGATCTTGAACTTTCTGCGGTTATCTATGCCTTGAAGCTATGGCGACATTACCTTCTCGGTAACCGTTGCGAGATATACACGGATCACCAAAGCTTGAAGTATTTATATACTCAACCGGATCTGAACCTTCGTCAGCAAAGATGGCTCGAGACAATAGCCGATTATGATATGAATATCTCATACACCCCTGGCAAGGCTAATGTAATGGCCGATGCTTTAAGTCGCAAGTCCTATAGTAACAATCTTATGGTTCAAGAAACACAACCTCTTCTCCATGAAGAGCTTTGCAAATTGAACCTCCATATTGTTCCACAGGGTTATCTCAATACCCTGGTTGTCGAACCAGATTTAGAACACGGCATTAAGGTTATGCAAAGGTATGACACTGAAGTTGAAAAGATCAAGCGATACCTCGAGAAAGGAAAGCCGTCGGAATTCCATCTTGATGCAGATGGGATCCTATTTTTCCAACACCGTCTCTTCGTACCCAAGTTCAAGAATGAGAGGGAAAACGTTATGAAGGAAGCTCATGACACTCCCTTGTCCATTCACCCTGGTAGCACAAAGATGTACCGTGACATTTGTCAAAGATTCTGGTGGCCTAATATGAAGCGAGACATTGCTCGTTATGTTTCTGAGTGTGACGTTTGCCGCCGCGTTAAAGCTCAACATCAGAGGCCCGCAGGAACTCTGCAACCCCTGGAAATTCCTGAATGGAAATGGGACAAGGTCCAAATGGATTTCATTACTGGTTTTCCCAAATCCCAGAAGGGTAATGATGCTATATTTGTTGTCATTGACCGATTCTCTAAGGTTGCCCACTTTCTGCCTGTTAAGGAGACAATCACTGCTAGCCAGTTAGCAGACTTGTATGTTTCCCGGATTGTGTCACTCCACGGTGTTCCGTTGGAGATCAGTTCTGATCGTGGCAGCCTCTTCACCTCCAGATTCTGGAATAGTTTCCAAGAAGCTATGGGAACACATCTGTCGTTCAGTACCGCTTTTCACCCTCAGTCACAGGGTCAAGTTGAACGAGTGAATCAAGTGCTCGAAGATATGCTTCGAGCTTGCGTCATCTCCTTCGGTAAGAAATGGGAGGAATCTCTCCCGTATGCCGAATTCTCTTACAACAATAGCTATCAAGCTAGTCTGAAGATGGCACCGTTTGAAGTTCTATACGGTCGTAAGTGTCGAACCCCTCTAAATTGGTCAGAAACTGGGGAACGCTCACTCGTCGGACCGGACATTATTCGGCAAGCTGAAGAACAAGTCCGTATTGTTCGTGAACATTTGAAGTCTGCTCAGTCTCGTCAGAAGAGCAACTATGACCGAAAGCACCAGGAAATAGTCTATCAACCTGGCGAGCAAGCTTACCTCCGCGTCACTCCGTTGAAAGGCACTCATCGGTTCGGAATCAAAGGCAAGTTAGCCCCTCGCTACATTGGCCCGTTCCGTATTCTTGCCCGTCGAGGAGAAGTGGCATATCAGTTGCAATTGCCGCCAAACCTTTCTCAAGTACATGACGTCTTTCATGTATCCCAACTCCGCCGCTGCTTCAAGGATCCTATTCGAGCTGTGGATCATGAAGTGCTTGAACTACGGGAAGATCTGTCATATCCAGAATATCCCATCCGTATTCTTGATCAAGCTGAGCGTCGAACACGTCAAAAGTCAATCAAGTTCCTCAAGGTTCAGTGGTCAAATCATTCTGAAGATGAAGCCACTTGGGAACGCGAGGATCGTCTTCGCGAAGAATACCCCTCTTTCTTTCAGTCTTCCTCTTAATTCTCGGGACGAGAATTTTTAATAGATGAGGAGAGTTGTAACACCCCCGGTGATTAGCAACAGTAATCACTTTTGATAATGACATGTTAGCATGATCAACAGTGCATAATCATCATTAGCATCATATTGCATTTCAACTCCTAAGTTAAACTCAAATTTAAATGAAAGTGGAATATAAAAGTTGACCAACATAGGAGCTAAAATGTCAGATAAATAACAAATATTCCAGAGGCTATTCTAAAATTGAAACCAACATCATTGGAATTGGATAAGTGACTCGAACAACCTCAAACAGTGGATAAAGATAATATTTAGTAACCATTTATTAAATCTGAAATAAATATGGAATTATGTTTTGCCCAAACTAATTTTAGGTGTTAAGGTATAATGCACTGGTATTTATGAACTAGGTCTCATGTTTTACAAAAACCATTTTGAGGCCTGACTATTTACTAAACTGAGAAAAGAGAATAAAGAAAAGGAAAAAGAAGAGAGGACCCCCCCCCCCTCTCAGACCAACTGGGCCGAAGCCCACCGCCGGCCCACTTTGCCCTCCCCCTTGCCTATATGGCCCCCTCCGCCAAACCTAATCCCCACCCCCCCTCCCCTCGCTCCTCTCCATCCCCCCTCGTCTGATCGGGAATCTCCCGATCCCTCCGCGCCCGTCGCCTACGCGTCTCCGACGCCGCCCCCGTCGCCGCCTCCAACCCCCCTCGTCGCCCCCACCCCGCTCCCACGATCTGGATCGGATCCGCGGGAACGGTCCCCTCGCCGACGCCGCTCTGCGCCGACGCGCCCGCCCGCTCACCTCTCCGATCGTCCGCCCGACGCCGTCCGCCCTACACCCCCGTCTTGCTCCCCTCCTCTCCTCTTCCCCTGACCATCCGCCTCTCGTGCTTATCTGTCGCCCCCTCCCTCACTATCTTATCTTTGCAAACCCCTCGTCCCTTCTCCCGACTCCTGCTACTAACCTTCTCCCCTCCCTTGAGCCCCCTCCGCCTGCCCACTCCTTCCTTCCCCCTGTCTGTCTCCTCTTCACCGCTCCCGACCTACCGCCTCATCAGGCCTCCACACCGCCTCTTTCGCCCCCTCTACTCATCCTTTTTCATTCCCTCTTGGCCTCTTTCCCCCCTCTCTTCTCCCTCCACTCAACCTCCACCGTTCTCTCCCTGTTGCTCTGCTCCCTTCTTCGCTAGCATCTCACGTCGCCTCGAACCCCGCTGGCTGCCCATTACCTCGCGTGCTGCGAGGTCCCCGATCTCCCGCCTCTCTCCAATCCAGTTCCGTCGCTCTCGGAATCCCGCGTCTCTACCCTCGTCGATCATGCCGCTCGTCCTGCTCCCTCTGTGCCTCGTCTCTCCTAGCCGTCTCCTCCTACTCTCGCCACCCTTCACTGCCTCCCGTCCTCGGTCCCCCGCTCTCTTCACTCATGTCTCTTGTCCTCAGCTCTCTGCTCCTTTTGGCCCCTCTCTCGCCACCTTACTCCTTCCCTACCTCTCGTCTCCTGCTCCCTCGTCCACTTTCCGACCCCTGTTCACCCTTCTTCTTCCCTCTCTCTCGTTGCTTGGGCTTCCCACTGCCCCCCCCTTTTTCCGTTCTTTTTCCACTCCTCTTCCCTTTTTTCCCCTTCCCCCCCTGTGACCCTGACAATGGGGCCCACCCCCTAAAAACGATTTAAAGAAATAGAAATAAAAATAGAAATGAATAAAAATAATTAAAAATAATTAATTAGTTAATTAATTAGTTATTAATCCTGATTAGGTTAATCTATAACTAATTAGTGTTAATTAATCAGTAATTAAATTAATTAAAACCTAATTAACCTAACAGCCTATGACAGGTGGGACCCACCCTGTCAGGTGGCTGCTGACGTCAGCATGATGTCATGCTGACGTCATCAATCACTGTTTTGGATAATGTTGAATTAAATAATTAATTAAATTTCAGAAATTAATAAAACTTTAGAAATCATATCTTTTAAACCGTACTCCGATGAAAATACTTTGTACATGAAACTTGCTCAGAACGACGATACGAACCCGGATACGCCCTCGGTATCTCCGTCAGATGCCCGCAGCTATAAGAACGTTGAACAATAGAGACCGATTTCGATAAATGAATAGTGTCCAACTTTAATTAAATAAATCCGAATAAATTCCTAAATTAACTAAATCATTTAGTTAGGCAGTAGAACACCCCGGCATATCATTTAGGCATGTCATACATATTGTTTGCATTATTGTCGTGAATTTATTGTTTCTCTCCCCCTCCTTCTCTCTCGATAGACGCCGAGACCGACGACGCTGCACCAGGATACGACTACTCTACCGACGAGCAGCCCGTTGACGACCTCCCTCTCTTGCCAGAGCAACCAGCAAGCCCCCCCCCCCCCCCCCCCCCCCTTGAGCATTCCAGATATCGCCCATTCTATTCTCCTGCTTGCATTAGATTTCGCTACTGTTAATGTATGCTCCTATTCTGATGCATAGCCTGCTGTTGTAACCTGTTCATTGCTACTTTACCTGCCTATGATAAACTGTTTAGTATAGGTTGGTATGACCCATCTGTGACCCCACCACCTTACTTTGTCGCCCCTGCTTGTTCATCAACGACTCGATCAACGTGATCGTCGATCAGAGACAGACGCCTCACCTCACACCCCCCTTAGTTGTACGACTCTGCGTAGTAACTATCGAGTGCCGAGGGTGATACCTCGTAACGCACTCCTGATGAATACTCTGCAGCATAGCTGTACGGTCGTGGTCATCGAGGGTGATTCCTCCTTCTCCATGTCCGATACGACTCTGTCGTGCAACCCCTCAGTGTGAACCTCGAGGGTGATACCTCTTACGTTCACCCTGATGATTATGACCACACGGTTACTTGACCTTTTTCACAGGCGGGTCCACCCTGGTGGGTACCCGCTGGGGATCTATGATTTCGGGTGTGCCGGAAGGGCACTCGAGTGTGACATTGTGGCGGAGCATCAGAGACTCTGATTGTCTCCGCTTGATACTAATTGAGCCTATTGGATTTGGGTGTGTGATCTGAGTGGGTCGACGTGCCCTATACGCACTGCCACCACGCGGGATAATGGTTATGGGGCCCTCTGCGATGTACGTTTCGCCGAAAGCTTATCAGACGTCACGATTCACCGTGCGGGCTGATCGTCGGGATTGGGCTGGATACTTCACTGGCGAGTTCAGTGTCGCGCCTGCACCCCGGCCAGCGACGCAACGCGCAGGGTGCCCAGGGCGATGGCCCGAGACCCCTGGGTGCATAGGTTAGTCCGGCGTGCTGACCTCTCTGCTGAGCCTAGGTAGAGCGCTGCTTCGTGTTGATCTTCCGAGGACGGGCATTACCCAGCAAGTATGTCCGGCCAGAGTTGATCGAGCGTGTTGGGTAACAGTAGTGCACCCCTGCAGGGATGAATCTTCTATCGATAGCCGGTCCTACGGTAAAGGACGCTCAGTTTGTGTATCCCGATCTACTACTTAAACTGGATACTTGTTACTTAATTGAAGCTTCGGGATTACTTTCTCGCTGGGAGTCGAGGAAGGATCTTTGAGCTGTACTTCAACATGTTTGCTAAATAAAATGCTATTCTACTCTCTTCTACTGCTGCAAGATGATGGCCTTGTGAAGATGTTTGAAGATGCTAGTCTTCGATAGGACTAGGCCTTCTCTCTATTCTGGCATTTCTGCAGCCCAGTCCACATATACAGCCTTTTCTCCATTGATAATGTTGCATATGTAGTATAGATCCTTGCTTGCTGAGTACTTCGGATGAGTACTCACGGTTGCTTTATTTTCTCTTTTCCCCCATATACCCCACCTTGATGATACACCAGACGATGGAGTCCAGGAGCCAGACGCCACCACCGGAGCCTACTACCAGGCGGGTCCAGAGGGCACGTACTACTGGATCGAGCCAGCTGACCAGGAGTAGGATCGGAGGCTCCCAGGCAGGAGGCCAACGCCTTTCGATCTAGTGTCGCTGTTTGTGCTAGCCTTCTTAAGGCAAAACTTGTCTAACTATGTCTGTACCCAGATATTATTTGTATGACTGACTTATGTATTCGGATCTTCGGATCCCTGGTCTGTAATATTGTGGACCTCTGTTTATTTGTGTTTAGAGTTGTGTTGTGATATCTTCCCGTGAGTCCCTGGGTTTGATCGTACACGTTTGCGTGTATGATTAGTGTACGATTGAACCGGGGGCGTCACACATATGGTACTGCTTTCATTTGATCGATCTCGTACTGGTTCTTGGGACATTGGAATTTCCCAAAACTATCGCCCTTGACTATAGGTGCAGGTGTGGCTTTACTCGCATGCATATTGTACTTTTGAAGAACCTTTTCTAAATATGCTTTCTGCGATAGTCCTAGGACTCCATTGTACCTATCTCGGTGAATTTCTATGCCCAAAACATATGATGCTTCACCAAGATCTGTTATGTCAAAATTTGAGGATAAGAACTTCTTTGTTTCTAGTAGTAGACTAACATCACTGGTAGCAAGCAAGATATCATCCAAATATAAGATTAGGAAAATATATTTCCCATTTTTAAACCTTGCATAAATGCAGTTATCCTCAATATTTTCTTTAAATCCAAAACTTTTAATCGTTTGATTAAACTTTAGATACCACTGTCTAGAGGCCTGCCTTAATCCATAAATAGATTTCTTCAGGCGGCATCCCATATTTTCTTTGCCTTCCATGATAAAACCCTTGGGTTATTTCATGTAGACCTTTTCTTTTAAATCACCATTCAGAAATGCCATCTTAACATCCATTTGATGTAACTCTAAATCAAAATGTGCAACTAATGCCATTATGATTCTGAAGGAGTCTTTAAATGAGACAGGGGAAAAAGTCTCATTGTAGTCTATCCCTTCTCTTTGTGTAAATCCTTTTGCCACAAGTCGGGCTTTATACTTTTCTACGTTCCCATTAGGCTCATACTTAGTTTTGTAGACCCATTTGCAGCCCACTGTTTTGGATCCTTTAGGTATTTCCTCTAAGTCCCAAACATCTTTGGAACTCATCGATTTCATTTCATCTTCCATTGCCTCTAGCCATTTTGATGAGTGAGGGCTTTTAATGGCTTCTTCATATGTAGTGGGATCACCTTCCATATGAAGCATTTCTGTGTTATATACTTTATAATCAGTAGAAATAGCCTATCTTCTTGTTCTATTAGACCTTCTAAGAGCCTCAGTTTCTGGCACATTCTGTGCCTCAACTTCCGGCACATCGTCTAAAATTTGCTGCTGCACCTCCCTTTCATGCTCAACAACAGGTTCAGTAGGCTCCTGACGGACAGGTTCCGGGTGTACCCCCATAGTTGTCATGGGTGGAGTTGCAACTGGTAGTGAGAAAAATGGCTCCTGAATCATCGGATTAGGTGCATGCACCCTCTTCTCCTCAAGATCAATTTTCCGAGCTACCAAGCTCCCCCTCATCATTTCGTCCTCCAAGAAGACTGCATGTCTTGTTTCTACAAACTTTGTATATCTGTTTGGACAGTAGAAACGAAAACCCCTTGATCTGTCTGGATAGCCAATGAAGTGGCAACTCACTGTTTTGGGATCTAACTTTGCAATGTTTGGATTAAACATTTTGGCTTCAGCAGGGCACCCCCACACTCTGAAGTGTTGTAGCGAGGGCACTCTTCCTGTCCATAGCTTGTACGGTGTTTTGGGCACCGACTTGCTTGGTACTCTATTGAGAATGTGAATGGCGGTTTTAAGCGCCTCCATCCATAATCCCAATGGCAAGGTGGAGTAACTCATCATGCTGCGCACCATATCCATAAGTGTACGGTTACACCTTTCAGCTACTCCATTTTGCTGAGGCTCGCCCAGCATTTAATACTGGGCTACTATGCTAGTCTCCTGCAAAAACTTTGCAAAAGGTCCAGGGACTTGGCCATATGGAGTGTGCTGACCGTAGTACTCCCCCCCCCCCACGGTCAGATCTTGCTATCTTTATTCTTTTATCATGCTGATTTTCAACTTCAGCTTTGAATATTTTAAACTTATCCAACGCTTCGGTTCTTTCTTTGATTGGATAAATATATCCATAGCGATAGTAGTCATCTGTGAATGTTATGAACGAGTCATATCCATCCACACTTTTCACAGGAAATGGTCCACAAATGTCAGTGTGGATGATTTCTAGTGTGCCTGTGCTATGGATTGCACCCTTTTTGATTTATTTTATATACTTTCCTTTAATGCAATCTATGCATTGTTCTAAGTCTGAGAACTCTAACGGAGGAAGAATTTCACTTTTGACTAATCTTTCTATTCTCCCCTGGAAATATGGCCCAAGCGACAGTGCCATAATTTCGATGAGTCGTGAGTTGTCTTTCTTTTCTTTTGTTCTTTATTCGACGCGACACGCTCATTCACATTACACACATAATGCTCTTTTTCACGTAGTGATAATAAATAAAGCTCATCATGTAGTAAAGCATTACCCACATAAGCATTATTAAACCATATGTCACACTTGCCATGTCCAAAATAACATTCATAATTATCTTTGTCCAAACACGAAACACTAATCAAGTTTCTATGACATGATGAAACAAATAAAACATCTCTAAGTAGAAGCTTGAATCCATCAGCTAACTCCAAGGAGATGTCGCCGACAGCTGCAACTTCTGCTTCGACTCCGTTTGCCACTTCAATGCGTCTTTCTCTTCTTTGCGTAGTCCGCGTCGAATGGAATCCCTGTAAAGAATTTGCAACATGAACAGTTGCTCCTGAGTCAATCCACCACGTAGATTTCGAAAACTGTGTATACAGGGATTCATTTACAAAGGAAACTATATTGTTACCTCTTTTTGCCATGATTGACTTTAGCCAATCAGGGCAGTCTTTCTTGTAATGCCCGGTCTTCTTACAGTGGAGACATGTGTCTTTGTCCACTGGGAAAGGCTTCTGCTGATGCTGATAGGGAGCTTTACCATGTGGCTTTGAGGGGGAACTTTTGCTGTTTTGATTGTAATTCTTTTCTTGTGATCCTTCACATAGTTGAGTGAACCACCATGTGAGGCTTTGAGTCTGTCCTCTTCTTGGACACACATTGCTATTGTCTTTTCAATGTCCCATGTTCCAGGTGACATATTGCAGTTTACAACAAAAGTTTCAAACTCCTTTGGCAGTGAAGCCATGACCAGGTGGACCAGGAGCTTTGGTTTGATCTCCAGATCTGCATCCATGGGCTTGAGCTTTGCTGCCATATTGTTCATCCTGAGGATGTGCTCTCTTATTCCATGACTACCACCTGTGTAGTGTTCTGTCACCAGTTGCTTTAACACCTGGGTGGCATATATCTTTGAAGAGCCAGTGAACTGGCTCTTGTAGGGTAACGCAGCAGAAAACAAAAATTTTCCGACCTACGCACCAGCCCAGGACCACTATGGAGACTGCATACAAGGTTTGATCATTTTTGTTACCGACTCGTAGCGCAGCGGAAGTAGAGTCGATGACGATCGGCGATGCAGATCCCCGCAGCTTGGATTTACAACCTCCCAACCGCGAGGATGTATACCCTCGTCTTCCCTTCGGACAGCCCTCCGGGAGGTGGTCGAACAGTCCCCCGGACGGTGTCGCGGACAGCCCTTCGGGAGGACCTTCGAAACTCGAACGGTCACTCGGACAGCCCTTCGGGAGGACTCACAGAACTTGGACCGTCACTTGGACAGCCCTTCGGGAGGCACTCACGAACAGCCCCTCGGGCACTAAGATCGAAACTACGACCTCTCTACAGAGTTGCACACATACGGTGTCATCTATCCGGCAGGGCTTCGCCGTCCAGAACTAGTTCCCACCGGAACCCAGACAGCCTTTCGGCTCTACGAAACTCTTTTCGTGGGAGGGAGAGAGAAGCCAGATCATTGCATGGCACATGTATGTGAGAAGGGATGAGTCTTTAGGCAGCCCCCTCCACCCCTATTTATAGGCCAAGCCCTAGGGTGGCTTCTCCAAGAAGCCAAGGGGAAAAATACCAAAGGACCCTCAAGGTGGCTTCTCCAAGAAGCCACCCAAAAAGCACTTTCACTATTCACGACGACATTTTTCAGCGTCCGTTCGAACTGAAAATATTTATGTGGGCTTAGAACATTTCCAGTACCCACTAAAATAATTTTCAACGCATTCTGGAACAATTCCAGATTAGTGATTTTCATCTGCGAAAAGAATCTGAAGTGGTTCCGGCAACTCCGGAACATTTCCGGTTTTTCTTCCAGAAAATTCCCAAAAGTTTCCAGAATGATTCTGGCACCCTCCAAGAATTATCGGGCATGTGCCGAAACCAATTTGACTTTATGGTATCCTCTGAAACAACTTTTCAGTTTCACCGGAACTCATCCGGTGACCTCTCTCTGCGGAACTTTTCCGCTGTCCGAAACTTTTTCGGTGTCCAAAACTTTTTCGGTGATTTTCTCTCAGACTCCCTGTCTAGTATTCAGCAGATAGATGACCCTTAAGCATGTGACCCTATAGGTTCGATGAAGTATAGACATGACCCGGAACCCCTTCCGATCAATGATCAACATCGGAGCCGTGGACACCCATATTGACCCCTATACCCACACGAATGATTATTCGAGTGAACCTCCAGTTGCCGTGTGCTATGCCTGTTGCTTCACGATATGTTACAAATACCTGAGGTGAGACATGATGGCATTCCCGTGGATCAACAACTTGTCCACTATGCTAGTTACCTCGTTACCGGTATTGTTCTCTTTTCTCGTTACCGTGTTCCGGCATCCCCGTGATCAAATCACAAAGTGTCTGGCCAGACGATGATGGATACCGTAACACCGAGAGGGCCCAGAGATATCTCTCCATCGTCGGAGGAGCAAATCCCAATCTTGAGCTATCAAGTTACTTAACATACTTTCCCATGAACCCGTAAGCCGCCGTAATAGCCATCCAGTTACGGATGATGTTTAACAAACCCCAAAGTTCATGAATCAAGCATGAAGAAACTCGATACTCTCACGGTCTGAGGAATCATGCAAACGTTAACCATCTCTGTGTTATTAACCATTAACTTGTGACGAAAGAATCTCATAGCATAACATCAATCGGGTCGATTCAACACAAATGGTCTTCTAACACTGTGCCCTCAAAGTTGCTGGCATAGACATGCCCATGATCAGGAAAACAGAACCATCATGCAACACTTGAGCTAGTCTTAGAGGCCAGACTAGGAATACGTTTTACCGTTTATTATCCCACATGTGCATATGAGTCTTCCTCCGAGCCTCGTTTTATTTGCAGACTCGAGAATCATTGCAGTTATAGCATGGAACATAAACCTAATTATGAACAGGGAGATAATCAATAACATTTATTATTGCCTCTAGGGCATATCTCCTACAGACTCCCACTTGCACTAGAGTCAATAATCTAGTTAATGCTAATGCACTTTACACCTGTGGCACACCGGTGTAAATATGCTTCGCTTGTGGTATAGCCTGAATGTCCAACGGATCTGACGACTTCAGCTCCGTGTGTATCTTTGCATATCCTGGCGTTTTCACGCTTTCACAAAAGTCATATTTTGTGTGGACTTGGCTTGGTATGTATGCGAATCACAAGTCGAACCTGGATTCCTCAGACTGAGTTATGGAGCAACTACTTGCAGTAGTGTCCCATTGACAAAAGCCATCTTGGAACCATACTAAGTTCATGAATGAACTATATGATTCAACATCTTGTTTGTCGCTTTTAAAAGCGGCAACATACTTCGCCTCTGTTATAGAATTCGCCACAGTAACTTGTTTGGAACAATTTCCAACTACCGTGCCACCATATTGTGTGTTACACAAAACCCTCAATTTAAATCGAAAATCGCTTGGAGCATGGATGAAGACTGTATTGATGTAACCTTTTACAATGAACTCTTCATGATCTCCGCTTGCGAGAAAACATGTCATCGGTGCTACTATAGTACTCAATGACCCTTTTTCACTGTTGTCCCATGATCAGTACTTTTGATCACTTTGGTATCTATACTCGCAACAACTTTGGGAGTATTGGACATATCTGGTTTGTTTTTACATACCATGGAATACATGATTAATCCAAACACAAGAGTGTGTGGAATCTCCATCATGTATTTTGCTCATCAGTGTTTTGGGACACTGAGTCTTGCAAAAACTCTTTCCATGTGACTTCGGCAAGAATCACTCCTTCACGTTTTTAATGCTAAAAGGTTTTAGCATCTTGTCAATATGTATCTTTGCTCAGACCCATTAGGTAAATCTATCTCCATAGATCATCATGCCTAATATAAAGGCTATTTAGCCCAAGCACTTCATCGAAAAACTATTTTCAAATGAAGTCCTAATTCGTGTCAAGAAATTTATTTCCAATTAAAAATGTGTCAAGCACACAACGTTTTTTTTAGAAATTTTATTATGCTCCCACTTACTTTCTTGAATCATAAGCATCTTCTTTACCCATTGATGAAGTCAAACCCCTTTGACCATTTCATCAAAACACGAAGATTCCAACTCCATTTTGCTCTCTTCTGTACATTGCTGGAACTCTGAAGTTTGCATACTTACTAGCATCCTCTGGAATGACAAAATACCTTGGACTGTAACACATGCAAGTCCTTGGTTTTATTTCCATCAGATGGAAATCCTTTTGTCATCCTTTGTTTCATATCTCATGATTTGAAATATGTATTAATTGCTAGTTCAACCCGAACCGACTTTAAGCATCGCTACGGTGAAACAACCTCATCGTAGTCAACTCCTTGAACTTGTATATTGCAACAAGTCGAGCTTTATGGATAAAACATTTTTACCCGTATCAGTTTTTAGTTCCATAAAATTCGTTAGACTCTAAGTCTTCCGAAAGGTGTATCAAGGTTTTAATCTTAAAATATTTATATGGAGACTATCTCGGATTGTATTGGCATTTAGCCAATTCCGGAGTCAGGGCCCATCAACGCTTCCTTGTGTATCGTAGGTATACTGTTGTCTAACAATAATATCTCGTTTGCGCACCTGAGAGGTTTGCACGAGCCTTGCCTACGTGGTTCAGCTGCAAGTTCGACTGAAGTCCATCCATTTTATTGTAGAGACTTTTGTATCAGTCGCAGTAGGAAACTCCGGAATTACTTCCAAGGTCTCTTTCCTTTGACCTGATGACGAAGATACTGTTTACCTCGTCGAGTTGCACTATTCTCCCACTCACCTTTTTGAAAGAACCATTTTCTTCAAAAAGCATACCGTTCTTTGTGGCAAACCTATTTGCCTCGGTATAGTGAGGGAGGAATATCCAATTGCTTGGGATAACCTACAAGGTAGCACTTGTCTGATTTGGAATAGGTTTGTAACCTTTTACACAAGCCCCATATTCCAAATGTTTAAGAAAAGATATAACATGGTTGGGCGTACCATACCATGGCGTCATTTCAACAGACCTGATGGAGCTCTTTTCAGTGTAAAAGCCGTAGTCTCTAAAGCATCACTCATTAAAAGGGATAATGGCAAATTTATATATGTCATCTTTGATCTTACCATGTCATAAATGGTATGATTACATCTTCATGGACTTTCCACATGCAATGGTGTTCCGGGAGGTGCAAGTTATGAAACTACTTTCACAACTCATCAGACATTCGCTAAACTTGTAACTCAAATATTCCTTTCTGCAATCGAATTGTAGAAACATAATTTTCTTGTTACAATAACCATCTACTTCATTTTTTTAAACCTTTCGAATGAATTCAAAAGATCATGACTTACGTCTCATCAAGTAAATATCCACATATCTACTTGAGTCATTTCTGAAGATAGATAAATCCACTACTAACAACATTTATCGGACTACACCCATCAAATGTATGATCACCAATAAGTTTGTTGTCCGTTCCTTATGGCCTGTGAACGGTATTTCAGTCACTTCACTTTTCGGAGGAAAGTTGCAAGTGTCAGATGATTCAAAATCAAAGGACTTCAAAAATCCATCATAATGGAATTTATCCATGCGGGTTTCTCCAATGTGACCAAATGTAGTGCCACACTTGTGTGGTATTCTCTTAGTCTTACGACATTTAGCGTCAGTGTTATGGATGTATCATATTACTATCAATATTCATAACATACATCCCATCTGGATGGAAGCATGGCTCTAAATGTTATTCATAACACTGAACAACAATTGTTCTTTTATGAACAACCCTTTTGCAACAACATTGTGCAAGGGGCTAGAGTGTAAAACTCTAAAATGAATTATGAAAGTAAATCCAGAGGTAATATATTAATATCACTATTCATAACATACATCTCATTCTCAATGAAAGTATGGCCCTTATGTTATTCATAACTTCGAACATAAAAAGTTCTCTTATGAATTACCTTCTTGCAAGATACCTTATGCAATGGGCTAGAGTTTAAAACTCTAAATGAATTATGAAAATAAATATAGACAGTAATACACCGATGGAAGGTATAGTAACATTTACTATGTTCCCTGTGTATACCTAAACCTCATTCCTGGCTAGTTTTTTAGGCCATAGTAGTTCTTACATCGAGTTGCAACAGAAAGCAATCGAGTGGGTATCTTTGTGATTAACTCACAATACCCAAGAATTAGTGATTAACAATTTAATCATAATTCCCAAGAACTATATCTTTGACCAGCCTTCTATACATCAAAAACTTGTATGACATTCATACATGAGCTGGATATTCCAGTCTTCTTTCTTTTTGCCTTTATACTTCTAACAGTTTAACTTTTAGTATTTCTCCTACTTCCAGAAGAAGCACCCAACTTAAGAGTGGCGTTAGCCCCGGACTTCCTAGGCGTGAAAGTTTCACTAACACCCTTCGGACACTTCCTTTCTCTTTAAGTTGTTGTTTTCTTCACCTTTCATCATATGACAGGCGTTCTTCTGGATCCCTCTCTTATCAGTCTAATGCATAGTAAACTCCTTTACTAATAGTTTGCTAACAAACATTGCTTTGGATATCTCATATCTTTTAGCCTTTGTCTGTCTCTGAAAATGATTTTCAGATTCCATGAATATCACATAACTATCCAAAACTTTTGAAGTTCGGGTCTCATGGAAGTAAACATATTGCACTTGATTGAAAACGGAATTCTAGCTTTTGGGTCGAAGGACGTGAGTCACATGATCCATAGCATAAGCGAGAGAATACCGAAAGTATGCGATAGGACAAAATCCTTCTCAGCACTTTTGAGGACAATCCTCACATTCCGTTACCAACCATAAAGTTTTAACCAGATATTTAACAGCTATTCAATATTAATAGGGAAGGTGGAAACGCGAGCCATTATTCTACAACTATTATGCATATAACACTTAGACAGTGTTCACAATTAATTGCACTGAGAATTAAAAAGATAATTCTACAGTGCGCTCCCACTCAAATCAATATCTCTCATAATTGATTGTGAGTGATTCAAGATCCGCATTTCAATTCAACGCCATTGATGGTAGCATCACTGATGACGAAAATCTCAATCGGTAGGCAAACTTGCCAATCACATCTCTATGTGACTCTTGTTCATCTTTCGATGCGTGTGTTCCGAGCTCATGACTTTCATGCCTGAACTTCAAGACAACCAAGTGATCTCACTGCGAGGTCTCAACTCACCCGCCTCACACATCCCTAATCGTTCGTACCCATGGTAGCATGTGATACCCCGAAAAGTTAGGTGCCGTGACGGTGCTACACTTGGGAGAACACTAACTACTTGATATTTTTGTGAGAGATCACCCTAATAAAAGCGACTACCGCGCAATCAAGAAGGGTGCAACATAAGGGATAAACATCTCAGGCAATTCATAATAGCATGATATGGTATAGCCCTTTCTGACGGAGAAGTCTTGTATTCCTTCGTCTTCGGCATTCACATCGGTGATCACCTTCGCGAAGATTGCCACCACCTTGTCGATGCAGCAGATAATATTGCTATCTCTATAGCTAATAAAATAATGCATTACACAAGGTTGACACACAGGTCATTTAAAGTGCAATCATATGGCTCCAGCCATCATGCCGAATCATGACACGCAGGTCATGTTAATCAATTTACATTATATAGTCATCTCATACATAATCAAATTATTATGAGCACCGCTATACCACATCACATGCACATGTAAACCCTCCTGCAAAACCAAGTTAGACGCCTCTAATTGGTTCATGCAAAAAACTAGTTTTTCGTGGCTTCTAAGGTTTCGAAACAAACCGAAGCTACCAACGTCCATCATCAAGTATGATAATTCAAGTCGCTAGATTAACTTTCCAGGGTGTATGAAAACCGAGATAGAAAAATCTCGAGCCCCATACTAAACTTCGTCATACGCATGACCCCCGTGCAGATCATATCTGCATTGCCCTTTCGTCTGCGAAATTTCATCTTTCTTTTTAACTACGATGGAATTCAATGAACTGTTAGCACTTCGTTGATCAATCAGGATCGCGGATTGCCAGAACATTGAAACTCCACCATGCTGTTATCAAGATCAGAAATATGCAAATTCCAGGGAAGCAACAAGAACCTCGGGTAACAGATTTCATCTGCTACCCGCACAAATAATTTTCAGTAATAGAACTCATCTACTACCTAATTATATTGTGCAACACCCATACATCACTATGTATTCTAGATCGCAACCTGCATCTACGCATAGCACGACTCTTGATGCCACTATAGGGTAACGCAGCAGAAAACAAAAATTTTCCGACCTACGCACCAGCCCAGGACCACTATGGAGACTGCATACAAGGTTTGATCATTTTTGTTACCGACTCGTAGCGCAGCGGAAGTAGAGTCGATGACGATCGGCGATGCAGATCCCCGCAGCTAGGATTTACAACCTCCCAACCGCGAGGATGTATACCCTCGTCTTCCCTTCAGACAGCCCTCTGGGAGGTGGTCGAACAGTCCCCCGGACGGTGTCGCGGACAGCCCTTCGGGAGGACCTTCGAAACTCGAACGGTCACTCGGACAGCCCTTCGGGAGGACTCACAGAACTTGGACCGTCACTTGGACAGCCCTTCGGGAGGCACTCACGAACAGCACCTCAGGCACTAAGATCGAAACTACGACCTCTCTACAGAGTTGCACACATACGGTGTCATCTATCCGGCAGGGCTTCGCCATCCAGAACTAGTTCCCACCGGAACCCAGACAGCCTTTCGGCTCTACGAAACTCTTTTCGTGGGAGGGAGAGAGAAGCCAGATCATTGCATGGCACTTGTATGTGAGAAGGGATGAGTCTTTAGGCAGCCCCCTCCACCCCTATTTATAGGCCAAGCCCAAGGGTGGCTTCTCCAAGAAGCCAAGGGGAAAAATACCAAAGGACCCTCAAGGTGGCTTCTCCAAGAAGCCACCCAAAAAGCACTTTCACTATTCACGACGACATTTTTCAGCGTCCGTTCGAACTGAAAATATTTATGTGGGCTTAGAACATTTCCAGTACCCACTAAAATAATTTTCAACGCATTCTGGAACAATTCCAGATTAGTGATTTTCATCTGCGAAAAGCATCTGAAGTGGTTCCGGCAGCTCCGGAACATTTCCGGTTTTTCTTCCAGAAAATTCCCAAAAGTTTCCAGAATGATTTTGGCACCCTCCAAGAATTATCGGGCATGTGCCGAAACCAATTTGACTTTATGGTATCCTCTGAAACAACTTTTCAGTTTCACCGGAACTCATCCGGTGACCTCTCTCTGCGGAACTTTTCCGCTGTCCGAAACTTTTTCGGTGTCCGAAACTTTTTCGGTGATTTTCTCTCAGACTCGCTGTCTAGTATTCAGCAGATAGATGACCCTTAAGCGTGTGACCCTATAGGTTCAATGAAGTATAGACATGACCCGGAACCCCTTCCGATCAATGATCAACATCGGAGCCGTGGACACCCATATTGACCCCTATACCCACACGAATGAATATTTGAGTGAACCTCCAGTTGCCGTGTGCTATTCCTGTTGCTTCACGATATGTTACAAATACCCGAGGTGAGACATGATGGCATTCCCGTGGATCAACAACTTGTCCACTATGCTAGTTACCTCGTTACCGGTATTGTTCTCTTTTCTCGTTACCGTGTTCCGGCATCCCCGTGATCAAATCACAAAGTGTCTGGCCAGACGATGATGGATACCGTAACACCGAGAGGGCCCAGAGATATCTCTCCATCGTCGGAGGAGCAAATCCCAATCTTGAGCTATCAAGTTACTTAACATACTTTCCCATGAACCCGTAAGCCGCCGTAATATCCATCCAGTTACGGATGACGTTTAACAAACCCCAAAGTTCATGAATCAAGCATGAAGAAACTCGATACTCTCATGGTCTGAGGAATCATGCAAACGTTAACCATCTCTGTGTTATTAACCATTAACTTGTGACGAAAGAATCTCATAGCATAACATCAATCGGGTCGATTCAACACAAATGTTCTTCTAACACTGTGCCCTCAAAGTTGCTGGCATAGACATGCCCATGATCAGGAAAACAGAACCATCATGCAACACTTGAGCTAGTCTTAGAGGCCAGACTAGGAATACATTTTACCGTTTATTATCCCACACGTGCATATGAGTCTTCCTCCGAGCCTCGTTTTATTTGCAGACTCGAGAATCATTGCAGTTATAGCATGGAACATAAACCTAATTATGAACAGGGAGATAATCAATAACATTTATTATTGCCTCTAGGGCATATCTCCTACAGCTCTTTATCTTTGTAAGCAACTCCCCTGCGGAAGTGCACTCTGCAATGGAGCCCACAATGGCGCTCTCAATTATATTCTTTATAAATGCCATGCACTTTTTGTTTGCATTGACCCACTTTTGGTTTTCTATGGAGTATAACATCTCCACAGGAGCATAATCCCCCCTCTTTTTATCCCACGCAGTATCATCATCAGTGGCCTCTCTTACTGGCTCTGTAGGTCTGACTGGCTGTGGAGTGTCCACAACCCAGTCCAGCTCAGCGCAGACAAATGCCAGTTCTACTTTCTTCCTCCACTCAGTGTAGTTGTCACCTCTGAGTGTCGAAACATCTTTTAGGCAACTCATCAAGTGGAAGCCTCCTGAAATCACAATTTAAGTGAGATCAGTATAACAATCATATGCATTAATCTAACGTTGGTCAAATTAAACATACAATTGTCTATGCAATTAATTCTATATTACCGTTGGGCAAAATATTAGAAATAAATGCACCTTTAAATTCAATAATAAAACATGATCATGTTATTAACAACGTTGGTCATAAAAATAACATAATCATATTCATTTTAATAATCACTTTAACATGCTCTTAAAAACTTAATTCTATCTAATCTTTTATTTTCTTTGTAAAAGAGCACTATTAATTATTTACACAGTGGAAAAACATGAATAAAAATTCATGAACTTTTTAATTTTACAGAAACTTTTCTGTGATTAAATAAAAATTCATGAACTTTATTATTTTCTTTATAAAATTCATGAACATTTCTTTTTCTAAAAATTTCCTGTTTTCATTTTCAGAAACTTTTAATGTTTACTTTTATATTTTCTAAACAAAAAAAAAATTTGCATAGAAAAACTATTTGAAAATTTGCCCAAAACTGGACAGAAACCTGCTAGCCGCGCTGGCCACGGCCCAGCGCGCTCGCGGCAGCGCCTCCCGGCCCAAAATGCCCAGAGGCTGGCGCTCCGCAGCTGCGGCCTGGTCTGACGGCCCGGCCTACTTTGCTTTCGGCCCACTGGCCCGGCGGGGACTAGGTTTTGCTTCCTGGCCGTCGATCTTCATCGTACGGTCCAGAGCGATTTTCACTTGAACAAAAACACCTCTCAGCCGTCCGGGGGGGGGGGGGGGCAACCCTAGCTCATTTCTCCCCCTTGCCCGCAGCCGCTCTCCTCTATCTCTCCGCACCCGCTGGCCCGGCTGATTCGAGCGGTCCGACACGCCGCCGGTGAGCCGGCAACAGTGTCCAACGCCCCCGCGCCGCGCGGAGCCCCCTTCCCCTTTCTTTCTTTCCTCTTTCTCCAACCACCACCATTCACTGTGAGCAGAGGCGGCGGCCAGATGGCGTTGCCCCCTTGGCCCCCTTGCCGGCGTGCGCGTCCACCCTCGGGTGAGCGCGTCGCCGTCAAGTGGCCCCAGCGGCGGCACCATTTCCTCCCTGGTGAGATGTCTCTTTGCCCTGTGAGGGGTTGTTCTTCGTCCCGGCGCCTCGGCTTGTCGATGCGCGTCGGGGTCAAGAGGAACGACGCGGCCATTGCGGCGGCGCAACTTTTCCGGTGAGGGTTATGTTCTTTCTCCATGTTCTAGGGTTCCAGGGGAGGGGGAAATATCTTTTCCTTTGATTTCTACCAAAAAAACCCTATCCCCAAACCTATCTGATACCATTGATAGAAACACGAGATCGTGTAGGCTAGGGGATTCCGGTAGTGGTGAGAGGAGATGGAGATTATACCTTCTCCTTGGGCGGATGTGCCCGCTCCGGTGACCATGGTGGAGAGGGCGATGGTGGCGATGGCAGAAAGAGGTGAGGTGGTGGCGACGGTGATGTGTGGACAGTGGCGGCGGCGGAGCTTCCCGTCACTGTCAGCGCAAGACCTAGATCGGTCGGGTGTTTCGGTGGGGAGGCTGGCAACACGGTGAATCTTATTCTGCATGCCGCCAGCCCCCACCTCTTTATGTAGCGCTGCGTGACATGGGCCCGTCAACCAAATTGCGGTTGGGCGCCCCCGATCAGGGCGTGGATCAGGGGTCCGGTGGGCCGTTGGGCCCACACGGGAGAGATCAACCTAACAAGGGGTACATACTCCGGTTACATAGCATCCTTATTAATCCATTACTGTAAGCAAGGAAATGCAGCTCTCTTCTCTTCCTTGCTGGAGCCTTTGTCACTCGCCACCCAAAAGCTCCCACATGTCCTTATTCTTCACATGTCATCCCTGTTTCAGAGAAAGCAGAGGACGTTCAGGATAGCATCCATTGTTTTGCCACTACTAAGCATCAACATAACAGATGAACAAACAAGAAAAGTGGATATAACAATAATATTCAATATAGTTTCTGTTGTCCCCAGAAATTTAAATAATGAATTAGGTTAAGAATTATTGTTTCTTTTTTGCAACTAGCTACAACAGTACAAATTAAATGTGTTCATATCCCACACGGACGTATTTGCATTTTGTATCAAATAAAACAAACTCTGATCATAGAAGAAGAAATGCCACACAAAATCAAATTACCCACTGTTAGCTTGACTAGCCACTATGATATATCAGAATCACAAATCATGGATTAGCTCAAGGATACCCCATGCACCTACATACAACTTGTCTTCAAGAAAGAAATATATGATTACTGAGTAACATTCATGAAAAAACAAATGTTACCAATCTCACATAGCTACATGCTCAGAGTTCAAATGAACATAGCTGCAGGTTCAGAGTTTAAAGGTCAAATGTGCATAGCAGAAAATTACACCGTGTTTATATTTGAGAAACAGGAGATCAAAATTCCACGCTTATTGGGTTTGCGATACTATACAGAGACAAGAAAATACAGTGGACAACATGTTAACAAGATTAAGCATCTTTCAGCTCTTATACAGTGGGCAACATGATAACAAGACTAAGTGTATTTCCATAGGCCCAATTTGTAGTTTGCACACTTCAGAAAATAATGATACAACAGAATGAGATGTCTATGCTATAAACACTCAGCAATCAAGAGAATCAACTTGGTCCAGCAACATATATTTTTCTTATCAAAAGGTACAGCCAGTAAAATTCCCTCATATTGCAAACTTACATGTTCCCATTTCCTAGTTTGTATTTCGGTAAGACAAAAAACTGATCATGCAAGGAGAACCCACTGGTGTTGAAGCAAAAAAAAAGATCCAGTAAGCAACATTCGGAAAAAAAATCTAGTATTAACAATCTCATGCAGAAGTTTCAGAAAGAACCATCTCGTGCTTAAGTTTTAGAAACAAAGACATTGGCATGCATAAGTTCAGAAAAACATCTCATACATAGCTGGAGGTTCAGAGTTCAAAGCTAGGCGGTATAAAATTACACCCAGATTTAATAAATGGGAAGCCAACACTCCATGCTAGCAACTTTCAACACTTATGTTCATGTTAAACAAATAAGATGAGAGTACAAGAGAAAACTTAATCATGTTAAAGCTAAATTATCTTTTTCTGAAATCAAAGCTAAGTTATCTTTACTACTGGCAAATTATGTGAATATCTAGTTTATGGATTCAACAAAAACAGAAGTGATTTGGAGGATGGATCAAGGTCATTACTAAATCTATGACTCAGCCATAGAATTAATAATGACGGTGATTATGACAATTAAGCCATCAGAAGTTGCATAGTCACTACCATTTGACTAATGCTTTTCACATTTGGATAGCTCAATTGTATTGAACATTCGATCAGATAAATAATAGGATAATACCGAGGAATGATCAGATAAACAATGTGAGAACTCCACACCTCAGGAAGCTCTTGGGTGGTGCCAAGTGCAGCCTGCAAGCGCCCAATATGGGAGCATAACAGTTGGTATGGAGATGGGCGCGTCCTGCACGACGGCAGAGATATTGAGTGCCGTTGGTCTCAATCGTGACGAACAGGGCAGCACGTATGTATTTCAGAAGTTCAATGTTCAGAGTATGTGATGATATTTTCAGGACATGGGAGTACAGTGTTCAGAAAGTGGCTAGGCACTTTCAACACTAATACATGTTTTATACTTGTAATATTACCCCAGCATACAAGTGATATAAAAAACCTCTGAAGGTAAGCATTATGAATGTCGCTTAATGAGCAGTTCAGTACTATTAATATGGGCTAAGGAATCAATCCAATACCCAAAACCATTCTACATCTACCAAACAATGCAATGGATGGTGCAAATTTCAAAACTATGTAATCTCAACAAGAGCAATATACAGATGATCTGAAGTCCAAAAGGCAAACCTTGCAGGATCAGCCTTGAGCACAGGGAATATGGGCGGCCAAATCATCATAAAAGGATTGGCATCACTGAAATGTTGTTCATTTTCTGTCTTCTTATGCACTTTACGCAGTGTCTTGTTCGTGACATCCAGATATAGTGTGCATCCACGCATCGTCAAGAAAACAACCTCAGCATTGTTTCTGACCTGGCTTATCTGGACATTTGCATTATGCTCATTCTCAAGCGTGTGATCTAACAGCCTCAAACAAATAGTATCGACGAACAACCACCAATTGTCCCCCTTTGAGAGCCAGAGGCGAAGTTGAAATCCGTCGACATGGATGAGATATACACCCGAAGCATCATCGGCCGGTGACAACATGGTTCTAAAATAGTTATAGCTTACTCCTTGTGGGAGCTGAATTGTGGAGAAACTTGAGGTCATCAAATCCAAGATAACAATCTCGTCAGTGCCGGAGGGTATATAGATTTTGTTGTCGACAAGCACAGCGTTTGGTTCCCAATGGATAAGACGGCGCTGGTATGTGGCTGTGGTATGCAGGCACCAAACACCATCCTGCAATGCATACACACGCACCAGGCACTTCCCCGAGTCCTTGGTACCCAAAACATAGAGTTTGGACAAGCCACCGTCACTGCCTTCTTTGGAGAGCATTGCACCGAACCATTTGAGATTGCGTTCCACGCACGGGAACGGTGGGATGATGGGCATACCTCTCTCAGGGCACAGCGGGCGGTGCACTCCAAGTGTCCATTTTGTTTCTCTTATTTCGTGCTCGGTGAAGACGGTGCCGTTCTGGCAGTGTTTGATCAGTAGACTGCCATCATGGGCACCGAACGTGTAGTCAGCAAGGTGACAGATGACGGTGGCAAGCTCTGGGGGCTGAGGTAGCCCCGGGACAAAGCGTGGAGCAGAAAAATGGTAGGTGACGGGGGCAGGGCCGAAAAGTTCTGGATGGAGGGGTTGAGGCAACATTGGGTGAAAGCGTGGAGCATCTTGCTGCTCTGGCACGAGCGCGACCGACCTCTCGGAGAGGTGGTATCCTAGGAGGCAGGGTGGGTGGAGTTTGCGAAAACGGCGGAGGAAGGCGGGGTCGGCGGCGTGCCCGAGCCAGTGCTTGCAGACAAGGGCGGCACGGACAAGGGTGGTGGCGAAGCCGACGCGGACGATGATCTCCCGGAGGAGGTTGTCATCGCCGAGGACCTTGGATACGGCATCCCCTATCCACTCCGTCTCGCCATCCAAGCCCGGTTCCACCCTGCAAAATGGGGAGCAGCCACAAAAACAAATGGAGATGGGCATCAGACCAAGTTCTTGAAGTAATAATGTTGGTGCAAACAAGCTGCAACCGATGATGGACACAATACAAAATAATGTTGAGCTAATTAAATTGCCACTAAAACAAATGCAGACGCACATTCAGTGGAATTGACTTATTTGTTGAACCAAAAATATTGTTGGAAAGAAACTGCAAATGGGCACAAATCAACATTCCTCCATCCAGCAAGTAGCAGAGAGCAGACTAGATCAAACGGACACAAACAGAGCGCACGGATGGGGATGGAGACTGGATCTGACCTCTGGGGAATCTCCTCAGTAGCAGCAGCAGCATCCATCATATTTCTTATTTGGTTCCCTCCTGATCATAAACAGAGTGTAAAGTGCATTAGCATTAACTAGATTATTGACTCTAGTGCAAGTGGGAGTCTATAGGAGATATGCCCTAGAGGCAATAATAAATGTTATAAATTATCTCCCTGTTCATAATTAGGTTTATGTTCCATGCTATAACTGCTATGGTTCTCGAGTCTGCAAATAAAACGAGGCTCGGAGGAAGACTCATATGCACGTGTGGAATAATAAACGGTAAAATGTATTCCTAGTCTCGCCTCTAAGACTAGCTCAAGTGTTGCATGATGGTTCTGTTTTCCTGATCATGGGCATGTCTATGCCAGCAATTTTGAGGGCACAGTCTTAGAAGAACATTTGAGTTGAATCGACCCGAATTGATGTTATGCTATGAGTTACGTTCGTCACAAGTTAATGGTTAATAACACAGAGATGGTTAAAGTTTGCATGATTCCTTAGACCATGAGAGTATCGAGTTTCTTCATGCTTGCTTCATGAACTTTGGGGTTTGTTAAACATCATCCGTAAATGGGTGGCTATTACGGCGGCTTACAGGTTCATGGAAAAGTATGTCAACTAACTTGATAGCTCGAGATTGGGATTTGCTCCTCCGACGATGGAGAGATATCTCTGGGCCCTCTCGGTGTTACGGTATCCATCATCGTCTGGCCAGGCACTTTGTGATTTGATCACGGGGATGCCGGAACACGGTTACGAGAAAAGAGAACAATACCGGTAACGAGGTAACTAGCATAGTGGACAAGTTGTTGATCCACGGGAATGCCAACATGTCTCACCTTGGGTATTTGTAACATATCGCGAAGCAACAGGAAAAGCACACGGCAACTGGAGGTTCACTCGAATATTCATTCGTGTGGGTATAGCGGTCAATATGGGTGTCAACGGCTCCGATGTTGATCATTGATCGGAAGGGGTTCCGTGTCATGTCTATACTTCACCGAACCTATAGGGTCACACGCTTAAGGGTCATCTATCTGCTGAATACTAGACAGGGAGTCTGAGAGAAAATCACCGAAAAAGTTTCGGACACCGAAAAAGTTTCGGACAACGGAAAAGTTCCGCAGACAGAGGTCACCGGATGAGTTCCGGTGAAACTGAAAAGTTGTTTCAGAGGGTACCATAAAGTCAAATTGGTTTCGGCACATGCCCGATAATTTTTGGAGGGTGCCAGAATCATTCTGGAAACTTTTGGGAATTTTCTGGAAGAAAAACCGGAAATGTTCCGGAGCTGCCGGAACCACTTCAGATGCTTTTCGCAGATGAAAATCACTAATCTGGAATTGTTCCAGAACACATTGAAAATTATTTTAGTGGGTACTGGAAATGTTCTAAGCCCACATAAATATTTTCAGTTCGAACGGACGCTGAAAAATGTCGTCGTGAATAGAGAAAGTGCTTTTACGGTTACTTTTTGGAAAGCCACTTGTTTGGGCTTTATCCCAAAAGATCTAGGGATTTACATGGATGGATTGGGAGGCCCTCATGGGGGCCCCCCAAGGGGTGTGGCCGGCAACACTTGGGGCTCCACCATGGAGCCCCTCTTGTTCCTTGGTTTCACCTTTATGCCCTTGGTGGAAGGACTTCATTCATGTACTTTTGGGTTTTATTGTAAAACCACCCTACCCCTTGGGATTTCCTATAAATAGAGGTGGAGGGGCAGCCCTCCACACTCATCCCTTCTCACATACAAGTGCCATGCAATGATCTGGCTTCTCTCTCCCTCCCCGCGAAATAGTTTCGTAGAGCCGAAAGGCTATCTGGGTTTCGGTGGGAACTAGTTCTGGACGGCGATGCCCTGCCGGATAGATGACACCATATGTGTGCAACTCTGTAGAGAGGTCGTAGTTTCGATCTTAGTGCCCGAGGGGCTGTTCGAGAGTGCCTCCCGAAGGGCTGTCCGAGTGATCTTCCGAGTTTCAAAGGTCCTCCCGAAGGGCTGTCCACGACACCGTCCGGGGGACTGTTCGACCGCCTCCCGGAGGGCTGTCCGAGGGGCAGATGAGGGAGTACATCCTCGCGGTTGGGAGGTTGTAAATCCTAGCTACGGGGATCTGCACCGCCGATCGTCATCGACTCTACTTCCGCTGCACTACGAGTCGGTAACGAAAATGATCAAACCTTGTATGCAGTCTCCATAGTGGTCCTGGGCTGGTGCCTAGGTCAGAAAATTTTTGTTTTCTGCTGCGTTACCCTACAGTGGCATCATGAGCCGTGCTATGCGTATATGCAGGTTGTGATCTAGAATACATGGAGATGTATGGGTGTTGCACAATATAATTAGGTAGTAGATGAGTTCTATTTCTGAAAATTATTTGGGCGGGTAGCAGATGAAATCTGTTACCCGATGTTCTTGTTGCTTCCCTGGAATTTGCATATTTCTGATCTTGATAACAGCATGGTGGAGTTTCAATGATCTGGCAATCCACGATCCTGATTGATCAACGAAGTGCTAACAGTTCATTGAATTCCACCGTAGTTAAAAACAAAGATGAAATTTCGCAGACGAAAGGGCAATGCAGATATGATCTGCACAGGGGTCATGCGTATGACGAAGTTCAATATGGGGCTCGAGATTTTATTATCTCGTGTTTTCATACACCCCGCGAAGTTAATCTAGCGACTTGAATTATCATACTTTATGATGGACGTTGGTAGCTTCAGTTTGTTTCGAAACCTTAGAAGCCACGGAAAACATGTTTTTGCATGAACCGATTAGAGATGTCTAACTTGGTTTTGCAGGAGGGTTTGCATGTGCATATGATGTGGTATAGCAGTGCTCTTAATAATTTGATTATGTATGAGATGTCTATATGATGTAAATTGATTAACATGACCTGCGTATCATGATTTGGCATGATGGCTGGAGCCATATGATTGCACTTTAAATGACCTGTGTGTCGACCTTATGTAATGCATTATTTTATTAGCTATAGAGATAGCAATATTATCTGGTGCATCGACAAGGTGGTGGCAATCTTCGCGAAGGTGAACACCGACGCGAATGCCGAAGACGAAGAAATGAAAGACTTCTCCGTCAGAAAGGGCTATACCATATCATGCTGTTATGAATTGCCTGAGATGTTTATCCCTTATGATGCACCCTTCTTGATTGCGCGGTAGTCGCCTTTTATTAGGGTGATCTCTCACAAAAATATCAAGTAGTTAGTGTTCTCCCAAGTGTAGCACCGTCACGGCACCTATCTTTTCGGGGTGCGCCGTGTCACACGGGTACGAACAATTAGAGAAGTGTGAGGCGGGTGAGTTGAGACCTCGCAGCGAGATCACTTGGTTGTCTTGACGTTCGGGCATGACCATCATGAGCTCGGAACACACGCATCGAAAGATGAACAAGAGTCACATAGAGATGTGATTGGCAAGTTGGCCTACCGGTTGAGATTTTCGTCATCAGTGGTGTTACACCAATGGCGAGCAATTGAAATGCGGGTCTTGCATCACTCAAAATCAATTATGAGAGATATTGATTTGAGTGCGAGCGCACTATAGAATTAACTTGTTTAATCTCAGTGCAATTAATTTTGAACACTGTCTAAGTGTGATTTGCATAATAGTTGTAGAATAATGGCTCGCGTTTCCACCTTCCCTGTTAATTTTGAATAGCTGTTAAAATATCTGGTTAAAACTTTACGGTTGGTAACGTAATGTGAGGATTGTCCTCAAGAGTGCCGAGAAGGACTTTGTCCTATCACATACTTTCGGTATTCTCTCGGTTATGCTATGGATCATGTGACTCTCGTCCTTCGATCCAAAAGCTAGAATTCCGTTTCAGTCAAGTGCAATATGTTTGCTTCCATAAGACCCGAACTTTGAAAGTTTGGATAGTTATGTGATATTCATGGAATCTTAAAATCATTTTCAGAGACAGACAAAGGCTAAAAGATATGAGATATCCAAAGCAATGTTTGTTTGCAAGCTATTAGTAAAGGAGTTTACTATGCATTAGACTGATAAGAGAGGCATCCAGAAGAACGCCTATCATATGATGAAAGGTGAATAAAACAACAACTTAAAGAGAAAGGAAGTGTCCGAAGGGTGTTAGTGAAACTTTCATGCCTAGGAAGTCCGGGGCTAACGCCACTCTTAAGTTGGGTGCTTCTTCTGAGAGTAGGAGAAATACTAAAAGTTAAACTATTAGAAGTATAAAGGCAATAAGAGAGAAGACTGGAATATCCAGCTCATGTATGAATGTCATACAAGTTTTTTATGTATAGAAGGCTGGTCAAAGATATAGTTCTTGGGAATTATGGTTAAACATGTTAATCACTAATTCTTGGGTATTGTGAGTAAATCACAAAGATACCCGCTTGATTGCATTCTGTTGCAACTCGATGTAAGAACTACCATGGCCTGAAAGACTAGCCAGGAATGAGGTTTAGGTATACACAGGGAACATAGTAAATGTTACTATACCTTCCATCGGTGTATTACCGTCTGTATTTATTTTCATAATTCATTTAGAGTTTCACAAACTCTAGCCCATTGCATAAGGTATCTTGCAAGTAGGTTGTTCATAAGAGAACTTTTGATGTTCGATGTTATGAATAAACATAAGGGCCATACTTTCATTATGAATGAGATGTATGTTATGAATAATGATAATAATATATTACCTCTGTTTTTACTTTCATAATTCATTTTAGAGTTTCATACACTCTAGCCCATTGCAAAATGTTTGTTGCAAAAGGGTTGTTCATAAAAAGAACAATTGTTGTTCAGTATTATGAATAACATGAAGGGCCATGCTTCCATCCAGATGGGATGTATGTTATGAATATTGATAGTAATATGATACACCCATAACACTGATGCTAAATGTCATAAGACTAAGAGAATACCACACAAGTGTGGCACTACATTTGGTCACATTGGAGAAACCCGCATGGATAAATTCCATTATGATGGATTTTGAAGTTGTTTGATTTTGAATCATCTGACACTTGCAACTTTCCTCCGAAAAGAGAAGTGACTGAAATACCGTTCACAGGCCATAAGGAACGAGCAAAGAACTTATTGGTGATCATACATTTTGATGTATGTAGTCCGATAAATGTTGTTGCAAACAGTGGATTTGTCTACCTTCAAAAATGACTCAAGTAGATATATGGATATTTACTTGATGAGACGTAAGTCTGGATCTTTTGAAATCATTCAAAAGGTTTTCAAATATGAAGTAGAAGTTATTGTAACAAGAAAATTATGTTTCTATAATTCGATTACAGAAAGGAATATTTGAGTTACAAGTTTAGCGAATGTCTGATGAGTTGTGAAAGGGGTTTCATAACATGCACCTCCCGGAACACCACTGCAAGTGGAAAGTCCGTGAAGATGTAATCGAAGCATTTATGACATGGTAAGATCAAAGATGACATAAATAAATTTGCCTTTATCCCTTTTAAAGAGTGATGCTTTAGAGACTGCGGCTTTTACACTGAAAAGAGCTCCATCGGGTCTGTTGAAATGACACCACGGTATGGTACGCCCAACCATGTTATATCTTTTCTTAACATTTGGAATATGGGGCTTGTGTAAAAGGTTACAAACCTATTCCAAATCAGACAAGTGCTACTTTGTAGGTTATCCCAAGTCATTGGGTATTCCCCCACCACTATACCGAGGCAAAGGTTTTTGCCACAAAACGGTATGCTTTTAAAGAGAATTGTTCTTGCAAAAGGTGAGTGGGAGGACAGTGCAACTCGATGGGATAACCAGTATCTTCGTCATCAGGTCAAAGGAAAGGAACCTTAGAGGTGATTCCGGAGTTTCCTACTGCGACTGATACGGAAGTCTCTACAATAAAATGTATGGACTTCGGTCAAACTTGCAGCTGAACCACGTAGGCAAAGCTCGTGCAAACCTATCAGGTGCGCAAACTAGATATCGTTGTTAGACAATAGTACACCTACGATACACAAGGAAGCGTTGATGGGCCCTGACTCCGGAATTGGCTAAATGCCAATACAATCCGAGATAGTCTCCATATAAATGTTTCAAGATTAAAATCTTGATACACCTTTCAGAAGACTTAGAGTCTGACGAATATTTATGGAACTAAAACTGATATGGATAAAAATGTTTAATCCATAAAGCTCGACTTGTTGCAATAAACAAGTTCAAGGAGTTGACTACGATGAGGTTGTTTCACCATAGCGATGCTTAAAATTGGTTTGGGTTGAACTAGCAATTAATACATATTTCAAATCATGAGATCTGAAACATGGATGACGAAAGGATTTCCATCTGATGGAAATGAAACCGAGGACTTGCATGTGTTACAGTCCAAGGTATTTTGTCATTCCAGAGGATGCTAGTGAGTATGCAAACTTCAGAGTTCCAGTGATGGACAGAAGAGAGCAAAATGGAGTTGGAATCTTCGTGTTTTGATGAAATGGTCAAAGGGGTTTGACTTCATCATTGGGTAACGAAGATGCTTGTAATTCAAGAAAGTAAGTGGGAGCATAATAAAATTTCTAAAAACATTGTGTGCTTGACACATTGTTGATTGGAAATAAATTTCTTGACACGAATTAGGACTTCATTTGAAAATAGTTTTTTCGATGAAGTGCTTGGGCTAAATAGCCTTTATATTAGGCATGATGATCTATGGAGATAGATTTACCTAATGGGGCTAAGCAAAGATACATATTGACAAAATGCTAAAACCTTTTAGCATTAAAAACGTCAAGGAGTGATTCTTGCCGAAGTCACATGGAAAGAGTTTTTGCAAGACTCGGTGTCCCAAAACACTGATGAGCAAAATACATGATGGAGATTCCAGACACTCTTGTGTTTGGATTAATCATGTATTCCATGGTATGTAAAACAACCAGATATGTCCAATACTCCCAAAGTTGTTGCGAGTATAGATACCAAAGTGATCAAAAGTACTGATCATGGGACAACAGTGAAAAAGGGTCATTGAGTACTATAGTAGCACTGATGACATGTTTTCTCGCAAGTGGAGATCATGAAGAGTTCATTATAAAAGGTTACATCGATACAGTCTTCATCATTTCTTCATGCGATTTTAGATTTAAATTGAGGGTTTTGTGTAACCCACAATATGATGGCACAGTTAGTTGGAATTTGTCCAAACAAGTTACTGTGGCGAATTCTATAACAGAGGCAAAGTATGTTGCCGCTTTTAAAGCGACAAAGAAGATGTTGAATCATATAGTTCATTCATGAACTTAGTATGGTTCCAAGATGACTTTTGTCAATGGGACACTACTGTAAGTAGTTGCTCCATAACTCTGTCTGAGGAATCCAGGTTCGACCTGTGATTCGCATACATACCAAGCCAAGTCCACACAAAATATGAATTTTGTGAAAGCGTGAAAACGCGAGGATATGCAAAGATACACACGGAGCTGAAGTCGTCAGATCCGTTGGACATTCAGGCTATACCACAAGCGAAGCGTATTTACACCGGTGTGCCACAGGTGTAAAGTGCATTAGCATTAACTAGATTATTGACTCTAGTGCAAGTGGGAGTCTGTAGGAGATATGCCCTAGAGGCAATAATAAATGTTATTGATTATCTCCCTGTTCATAATTAGGTTTATGTTCCATGCTATAACTGCTATGGTTCTCGAGTCTGCAAATAAAACGAGGCTCGAAGGAAGACTCATATGCACGTGTGGAATAATAAACGGTAAAATGTATTCCTAGTCTGGCCTCTAAGACTAGCTCAAGTGTTGCATGATGGTTCTGTTTTCCTGATCATGGGCATGTCTATGCCAGCAATTTTGAGGGCACAGTGTTAGAAGAACATTTGTGTTGAATCGACCCGAATTGATGTTATGCTATGAGTTACGTTCGTCACAAGTTAATGGTTAATAACACAAAGATGGTTAAAGTTTGCATGATTCCTTAGACCATGAGAGTATCGAGTTTCTTCATGCTTGCTTCATGAACTTTGGGGTTTGTTAAACGTCATCCGTAAATGGGTGGCTATTACGGCGGCTTACGGGTTCATGAAAAAGTATGTCAAGTAACTTGATAGCTCGAGATTGGGATTTGCTCCTCCGACGATGGAGAGACATCTCTGGGCCCTCTCGGTGTTACGGTATCCATCATCGTCTGGCCAAACACTTTGTGATTTGATCACGGGGATGTCGGAACACGGTAACGAGAAAAGGGAACAGTACCGGTAATGAGGTAACTAGCATAGTGGACAAGTTGTTGATCCACGGGAATGCCAACATGTCTCACCTCGGGTATCTGTAACATATCGCGAAGCAACAGAAATAGCACACGGCAACTGGAGGTTCACTCGAATATTCATTCGTGTGGGTATAGGGGTCAATATGGGTGTCCACGGCTCCGATGTTGATCATTGATCGGAAGGGGTTCCGTGTCATGTCTATACTTCACCGAACCTATAGGGTCACACTCTTAAGGGTCATCTATCTGCTGAATACTAGACAGGGAGTCTGAGAGAAAATCACCGAAAAAGTTTCGGACAGCGGAAAAGTTCCGCAGAGAGAGGTCACCGGATGAGTTCCGGTGAAACTGAAAAGTTGTTTCAGAGGATACCATAAAGTCAAATTGGTTTCGGCACATGCCCGATTATTCTTGGAGGGTGCCAGAATCATTCTGGAAACTTTTGGGAATTTTCTGGAAGAAAAACCGGAAATGTTCCAGAGCTGCCGGAACCACTTCAGATGCTTTTCGCAGATGAAAATCACTAATCTGGAATTGTTCCAGAATGCGTTGAAAATTATTTTAGTGGGTACTAGAAATATTCTAAGCCCTCATAAATATTTTCAGTTCGAACGGACGCTGAAATATCGTCGTGAATAGTGAAAGTGCTTTTTGGGTTACTTTTTGTAAAGCCACTTGTTTGGGCTTTATCCCAAAAGATCTAGGGATGACATGGATGGATTCGGAGGCCCTCATGGGGGTCCCCCAAGGGGTGTGGCCGGCCACACTTGGGGCTCCACCATGGAGCCCATCTTGTTCCTTGGTTTCACCTTTATGCCCTTGGTGGAAGGACTTCATTCATGTACTTTTGGGTTTTATTGTAAAACCACCCTACCCCTTGGGATTTCCTATAAATAGAGGTGGAGGGGCAGCCCTCCACACTCATCCCTTCTCACATACAAGTGCCATGCAATGATCTGGCTTCTCTCTCCCTCCCCGCGAAATAGTTTCGTAGAGCCGAAAGGCTGTCTGGGTTCCGGTGGGAACTAGTTCTGGACGGCGAAGCCCTACCGGATAGATGACACCGTATGTGTGCAACTCTGTAGAGAGGTCGTAGTTTCAATCTTAGTGCCCGAGGGGCTGTTCGAGAGTGCTTCCCGAAGGGCTGTCCAAGTGACTGTCCGAGTTTCGAAGGTCCTCCCGAAGGGCTGTCCGCGACACCGTCCGGGGGACTGTTCGACCGCCTCCCGGAGGGCTGTCCGAGGGGCAGATGACGGAGTACATCCTCGCGGTTGGGAGGTTGTAAATCCTAGCTGCGGGGATCTGCACCGCCGATCGTCATCGACTCTACTTCCGCTGCGCTACGAGTCTATAACAAAAATGATCAAACCTTGTATGCAGTCTCCATAGTGGTCCTGGGCTGGTGCGTAGGTCGGAAATTTTTTGTTTTCTGCTGCGTTACCCTACAACCGCTGCCCCGCTCCTGCCCACACCTTCCGGGGGGTGGGTCGCCCTCCTTTTGCAGAAAAGGGCCAGCCGCTCCGTGACACTTTCTGTGGTTACTGCTCCAGGCCAGGTCACCCAGAGTCTGATTGTCGCCAGAAGCAGCGAGACCAGAGGCGCTCTTCTTCCAGTGGGACTCATGCGTCTTCCTCTACTCCGTCACTAATAGACTAGGACACTGTGCGGCTTAAGCACATAATGGCTTCCTCCGGCTCTTCATCCACGGGTTCTGTTGCCGCTGTGACTGCTTCCACCTCTCCATCACTGCCGTCACCTACACAGTCAGGTACATCTTCGTGGGTTCTGTATTCTGGGGCTTCTTTCCATATGTCTTCTGATTCTTCTGCATTGTCTTCTCTTCGACCTCTTGATTCTCCTATTAATGTTCTCACTGCCGATGGCACACCCCTTCCTGTTGCTAGTCGTGGCACTCTTTCTACTCCGTCTTTTTCTGTTCCTAGTGTTTCTCATGTTCCCCGTCTTACCATGAATCTCTTTTCTGCTGCCCAACTTACTGATTCTGGTAGTCGTGTCATTCTTGATACCGACTCTTGTTCTGTTCAGGATCGTCGCAACAAGGCTCTGGTTGGTGCTGGCCCTCGATGCCGTGAGTCAGAGGGCCTTTGGGAGGTTGACTGCCTTCGTGTTCCTTCCGCTGCCACCACTTCTGCTAGTCCTGATGCTCTTACTGCCTCCTCTTCTACATCCTTCCAGCAGCGGCATCAACGACTTGGTCACATATGTGGCTCCAGCTTGTCATCGTTGGTGCGTCAGAGTGTCTTAGGGTCTCACTCTAGAGATGTTTCTTTACATTGTGATGGTTGTAGACTTGGTAAGCATACGCAGTTACCTTATCCTACTAGTGAGTCGGTATCTCAGCGTCCTTTTGACTTAGTTCATTCTGATGTTTGGGGTCATGCTCCCTTTGATTTGACAGGTGGTCATCGCTACTATGTTCTGTTTATTTATGATTTCTCTCGCTACACTTGGCTCTACTTTATGAAATCTTGCAGCGAGGTTCTCTCTATATACAAACGATTTGCTGCCATGGTTCACACCCATTTTTCCACGCCTATTCATACTTTTCGTGCTGACTCCGCTGGAGAGTATATCTCCCATATGTTGTGTGGTTTTCTTGCGGAACAGGGTACTCTTGCCCAGTTCTCATGTCCTGGTGCCCATGCTCGGAATGATGTTGCGGAACGTAAACATCATCATTTGCTTGAGACGGCTCGTGCGCTGATGATCGCCGACTCTCTTCCACCCCACTTTTGGGCTGAGGCCGTTTCCGCATCCACCTATCTCATCAACATTCAGCCATCGGTTGCCTTGCAGGGTGGTATTCCTATGGAGTGTCTCACTGGTCGCTCTCCTGACTACTCAACTCTTCGTATGTTTGGATGTGTGTGCTATGTTCTTCTTGCCCCACGAGAACGCACCAAATTGACTGCTTAGTCGGTAGAGTGTGTTTTTTTTGCTACAGTGATGAGCACGAGGGCTATCGATGTTGGGATCTGTTGGGAAACGTAGCACGCAATTTCAAAAATTTCCTACGCTCACGCAAGATCTATCTAGGAGATGCATAGCAACGAGAGGGGAGAGTGTGTCTACGTACCCTCGTAGACCATAAGCGAAAGCGTTTATCAACGCGGTTGATGTAGTCGTACACCTTCATGATCCGTCCCGATCAAGTACCGAACATACGGCACCTCCGCGTTCAGCACACGTTCAGCTCGATGATGTCCTCGCCTTCTTGATCCAGCAAGACGGGCGAAGTAGTAGATGAGTTCCGGCAGCACGACGGCGTGGTGACGGTGTTGGTGAAGAACAATCTCCGTAGGGCTTCGCCTAAGCACTACGAAAACTATGACGGAGGATAAACTAGAGGGGACGGGGTTGCCGGCACACGGCTTGGTGATTCTTGATATCTCTTCGGTGCTAGCCCTGCCCCTCTATTTATATGTTGAGCCTTGGGGTCGAAACTTGGAGCAAAAGCCTCCTCAAAGTCGGTTTTGCCCGAAAGGCAAGAGTCCTTCTCGGACTCCAGGGCCAGACGCCAGGGTTCCCGGCGTCTGGACCCAGACGCCAGGGTCCCTGGCATCAAGCCCCTGGCCTCCGCAAAACTGCCTTTTGCACTTACCAAAAGCCCCGTGGGCTTTCCCTTTTGGCCCAAATAAAGTGTTCTCGTACACAAACATTTCGGCAAATATCCGGAACCCCTTCCGGTGAATTCCGGAACCCTTCCGGAGACCAAACACTATTATCCCATATATCAATCTTTACCTCCGGACTATTCCGGAGCTCCTCGTCATGTCCGTGATCACATCCGGGACTTCGAACAATATTCGGTCACCAACATACATAACTCATATAGTACTATATCGTTAATGAACGTTAAGCGTGCGAACCCTACGGGTTCGAGAACTATGTAGACATGACCGAGACACCTCTCTGGTCAATAACCAATAGCGGAACCTGGATGCCCATATTGGCTCCTACATATTCTACGAAGATCTTTATCGGTCGAACCTTATGACAACATACGTAATTCCCTTTGTCTATCGCTATGTTACTTGCCCGAGATTCGATCGTCGGTATCCTCATACCTAGTTCAATCTCGTTACCGGCAAGTCTCTTTACTCGTTCCGTAATGCAACATCCTGCAACCAACTCATTAGTCACATTGCTTGCAAGGCTTATTGTGATGTGCATTATCGAGAGGGCCCAGAGATACCTCTCCGATATTCGGAGTGACAAATCCTAATCTTGATCTATGCCAACCCAACAAAACACCTTCGGAGATACCTGTAGAGCATCTTTATAATCACCGAGTTACGTTGTGACGTTTGATAGCACACAAGGTATTCCTCCAGTATTCGGGAGTTGCATAATCTCATAGTCAAAGGAATATGTATAAGTCATGAAGAAAGCAATAGCAATAAAACTTAACGATCATTATGCTAAGCTAACGGATGGGTCTTGTCCATCACATCATTCTCCTAACGATGTGATCCCGTTCATCAAATGACAACACATGTCTATTGTTAGGAAACATAACCATCTTTGATTAACGAGCTAGTCTAGTAGAGCCATACTAGGGACACTATGTTTTGTCTATGTATTCACACATGTATCAAGTTTCCGGTTAATACAATTCTAGCATGAATAATAAACATTTATCATGATATAAGGAAATATAAATAACAACTTTATTATTGCCTCTAGGGCATATTTCCTTCAGTCTCCCACTTGCACTAGAGTCAATAATCTAGATTACATTGTAATGATTCTAACACCCATGGAGTCTTGGTGCTGATCATGTTTTGCTCGTGGAAGAGGCTTAGTCAACGGGTCTGCCACATTCACATCCGTATGTATTTTGCAAATCTCTATGTCCCCCTCCTTGACTTGATCACGGATGGAGTTGAAGCGTCTCTTTATGTGTTTGGTTCTTTTGTGAAATCTGGATTCCTTCGCCAAGGCAATTGCTCCAGTATTGTCTCAAAAGATTTTCATTGGACCCGATGCACTAGGTTTTACACCTAGATCGGATATGAACTCCTTCATCCAGACTCCTTCATTCGCTGCTTCCGAAGCAGCTATGTACTCCGCTTCACACGTAGATCCCGCCACGACGCTTTGCTTGGAACTGCACCAACTGACAGCTCCACCATTCAATATAAATACGTATCCGGTTTGTGACTTAGAGTCATCCGGATCAGTTTCAAAGCTAGCATCGACGTAACCATTTACGATGAGCTCTTTGTCACCTCCATAAACGAGAAACATATCCCTAGTCCTTTTCAGGTATTTTAGGATGTTCTTGACCGCTGTCCAGTGATCCACTCCTGGATTACTTTGGTACCTCCTTGCTAAACTTATAGCAAGGCACACATCAGGTCTGGTACACAGCATTGCATACATGATAGTACCTATGGCTGAGGCATAGGGAATGACTTTCATTTTCTCTCTATCTTCTGCAGTGGTCGGGCATTGAGTCTTACTCAACTTCACACCTTGTAATACATGCAAGAATCCTTTCTTTGACTTATCCATTTTGAACTTCTTCAAAACTTTATCAAGGTATGTGCTTTGTGAAAGTCCAATTAAGCGTCTTAATCTATCTCTATAGATCTTGATACCCAATATATAAGCAGCTTCACCGAGGTCTTTCATTGAAAAACTCTTGTTCAAGATCCTTTTATGCTATCCAGAAATTCTATATCATTTCCAATCAATAATATGTCATCCACATATAATATTTGAAATGCTACAGAGCGCCCACTCACTTTCTTGTAAATACAGGCTTCTCCAAAAGTCTGTATAAAACCATATGCTTTGATCACTTCATCAAAGCGTACATTCCAACTCCGAGAGGCTTGCACCAGTCTATAAATGGATCGCTGGAGCTTGCACACTTTGTTAGCACCCTTAGGATCGACAAAACCTTCTGGTTGCATCATATACAACTCTTCTTTAAGAAATCCATTAAGGAATGTAGTTTTGACATCCATTTGCCAAATTTCATAATCATAAAATGCGGCAATTGCTAACATGATTCGGACAGACTTAAGCATCGCTACGGGTGAGAAGGTCTCATCGTAGTCAACTCCTTGAACTTGTCGAAAACCTTTCGCAACAAGTCGAGCTTTGTAGACAGTAACATTACCGTCTGTGTCAGTCTTCTTCTTGAAGATCCATTTATTCTCTATGGCTTGCCGATCATCGGGCAAGTCAACCAAAGTCCACACTTTGTTATCATACATGGATCCCATCTCAGATTTCATGGCCTCAAGCCATTTTGCGGAATCTGGGCTCATCATCGCTTCCTCATAGTTCGTAGGTTCGTCATGGTCTAGTAACATGACTTCCAGAACAGGATTACCGTACCACTCTGGTGCGGAATGTACTCTGGTTGACCTACGAGGTTCTGTAGTAACTTGATCTGAAGTTTCATGATCATCATCATTAGCTTCCTCACTAATTGGTGTAGGCATCACTGGAACTGATTTCTGTGATGAACTACTTTCCAATTCAAGAGAAGGTACAACTACCTCATCAAGTTCTACTTTCCTCCCACTCACTTTTTTCGAGAGAAACTCCTTCTCTAGAAAGGATCCATTCTTAGCAACGAATATCTTGCCTTCAGATCTGTGATAGAAGGTGTACCCAACAGTCTCCTTTGGGTATCCTATGAAGACGCATTTCTCCGACTTGGGTTCGAGCTTATCAGGTTGAAGTTTTTTCACATAAGCATCGCAGCCCCAAACTTTAAGAAACGACAGATTAGGTTTCTTGCCAAACCACAGTTCATATGGTGTCATCTCAACGGATTTAGATGGTGCCCTATTTAATGTGAATGCAGCCGTCTCTAATGCATAACCCCAAAACGATAGTGGTAAATCGGTAAGAGACATCATAGATCGCACCATATCCAATAAAGTACAGTTACGATGTTCGGACACACCATTACGCTGTGGTGTTCCAGGTGGCGTGAGTTGTGAAACTATTCCACATTGTTTCAAATGAAGATCAAACTCATAACTCAAATATTCACCTCCACGATCAGATCGTAGAAAGTTTATTTTCTTGTTACGATGATTTTCTACTTCACTCTGAAATTCTTTGAACTTTTTCAAATGTTTCAGACTTATGTTTCATTAAGTAGATATATCCATATCTGCTCAAATCATCTGTGAAGGTCAGAAAATAACGATACCCGCCGCGAGCCTCAACACTCATCGGACCGCATACATCAGTATGTATTATTTCCAATAAGTCAGTTGCTCGCTCCATTGTTCCGGAGAACAGAATTTTAGTCATTTTGCCCATGAGGCATGGTTCGCAAGTATCAAGTGATTCATAATCAAGTGATTCCAAAAGCCCATAGGCATGGAGTTTCTTCATGCGCTTTACACCAATACGACCTAAATGGCAGTGCCACAAATAAATTACACTATCACTATTAACTTTGCATCTTTTGGCTTTAATATTATGAATATGTGTATCACTAAAATCGAGATTCAACAAAAATAGACCACTCCTCAAGGGTGCATGACCATAAAAGATATTATTCATATAAATAGAACAACCGTTATTCTCTGATTTAAATGAATCACCGTCTCGCATCAAACAAGATCCAGATAGAATGTTCATGCTCAACGCTGGCACCAAATAACTATTATTCAGGTCTAAAACTAATCCCGAACGTAGATGTAGAGGTAGCGTGCCGACGGCGATCACATCGACTTTGGAACCATTTCCCACGCGCATCGTCACCTCGTCCTTAGCCAATCTTCGTTTAATCCGTAGTTCCTGTTTCGAGTTATAAATATGAGCAACCGAACCGGTATCAAATACCCAGGCACTACTACGAGCATTAGTAAGGTACACATCAATAACATGTATATCACATATACCTTTGTTCACTTTGCCATCCTTCTTATCCGCCAAATACTTGGGGCAGTTCCGCTTCCAGTGACCAGTCCCTTTGCAGTAGAAGCACTCAGTTTCAGGCTTAGGTCCAGACTTGGGCTTCTTCCCGGGAGTAGCAACTTGCTTGCTATTCTTCTTGAAGTTCCCCTTCTTCCCTTTGCCCTTTTTCTTGAAACTAGTGGTCTTGTTAACCATCAACACTTGATGTTCCTTCTTGATTTCTACCTCCGCAGCCTTCAGCATCGTGAAGAGCTCGGGAATTATCTTATTCATCCCTTGCATATTATAGTTCATCACGAAGCCTTTGTAGCTTGGTGGCAGTGATTGAAGAACTCTGTCAATAACACAATCATCCGGAAGATTAACTCCCAGCTGAGTCAAGTGGTTATGATACCCAGACATTCTGAGTATGTGTTCATTGAACTGTTCTCCTCCATCTTGCAGCTATATAACTTGTTGGAGACTTCATGTCTCTCAACTCGGGCATTTGCTTGAAATATTAACTTCAACTCTTGGAACATCTCATATGCTCCATGACGTTCAAAACGTCTTTGAAGTCCCGATTCTAAGCCATAGAGCATGGCACACTGAACTATAGAGTAGTCATCAGACCGCGTTTGCCAGACGTTCAAAGCGTCTACATTAGCGGGAGGGGGCTTGTTACCTAGCGGTGCATCAAGGACATAATTCTTCTGTGCAGCAATGAGGATAATCCTCAAATTACGGACCCAGTCCGTGTAGTTGCTACCATCATCTTTCAACTTAGCTTTCTCTAGGAACGCATTAAAATTCAAGGGAACGGTAGCACGGGCCATTGATCTACAACAACATAGATATGCAAAACACTATCAGGTACTAAGTTCATGATAAATTAAAGTTCAATTAATCATATTACTTAAGAACTCCCACTTAGATAGACATCTCTCTAGTCATCTAAATGATCACGTGATCCATATCAACTAAACCATGTCCGATCATTACTTGAGATGGAGTAGTTTTCAATGGTGAACATCTCTATGTTGATCATATCAACTATATGATTCACATTCGACCTTTCGGTCTCAGTGTTCCGAGGCCATATCTGCATATGCTAGGCTCGTCAAGTTTAACCCGAGTATTCTGCAAGTGCAAAACTGGCTTGCACCCGTTGTATGTGAATGTAGAGCTTATCACACCCGATCATCACGTGGTGTCTCGCCACGACAAACTGTAGCAACGGTGCATACTCAGGGAGAACACTTATACCTTGAAATTTTAGTGAGGGATCATCTTATAATGCTACCGCCGTTCTAAGCACAATAAGATGCATAAAAGATAAACATCACATGCAATGAATATATGTGACATGATATGGCCATCATCATCTTGTGCCTTTGATCTCCATCTCCAAAGCACCGTCATGATCTCCATCGTCACCAGCTTGACACCTTGATCTCCATCGTAGCGTCGTTGTTGTCTCGCCAACTATTGCTTCTATGACTATCGCTACCGCATAGTGATAAAGTAAAGCAATTACATGGCAATTGCATTTCATACAATAAAGCGACAACCATAAGGCTCCTGCCAGTTGCCGATAACTTTTACAAAACATGATCATCTCATACAATAACGTGTATCACATCATGTCTTGACCATATCACATCACAACATGCCCTGCAAAAACAAGTTAGACGTCCTCTACTTTGTTGTTGCAAGTTTTACGTGGCTGCTACGGGCTTCTAGTAAGAACCGTTCTTACCTACGCATCAAAACCACAACGATTTTTCGTCAAGTGTGCTGTTTTAACCTTCAACAAGGACCGACCGTAGTCAAACTTAATTCAACTAAAGTTGGAGAAACAGACACCCGCCAGCCACCTGTGTGCAAAGCACGTCGGTAGAACCAGTCTCATGAACGCGGTCATGTAATGTCGGTCCAGGTCGCTTCATCCAACAATACCGCCGAATCAAAGTAAGACGTTGGTGGTAAGCAGTATGACTATTATCGCCCAGTACTCTTTGTGTTCTACTCATGCATATCATCTACGCATAGACCTGGCTTTGATACCACTATTGAGAAACGTAGCATGCAATTTCAAAAATTTCCTACGCTCACGCAAGATCTATTTAGGAGATGCATAGCAACGAGAGGGGAGAGTGTGTCTACGTACCCTCGTAGACCGTAAGCGAAAGCGTTTATCAACGCGGTTGATGTAGTCATACACCTTCACGATCCGTCCTGATCAAGTACCGAACGTACGACACCTCCGCGTTCAGCACACGTTCAGCTCGACGACGTCCTCGCCTTCTTGATCCACCAAGACGGGCGAAGTAGTAGATGAGTTCCGGCAGCACGATGGCGTGGTGACGGTGTTGGTGAAGAACAATCTCCGCAGGGCTTCGCCTAAGCACTACGAAAACTATGACGGAGGATAAACTAGAGGGGACGGGGTTGCCGGCACACGGCTTGGTGATTCTTGATCTCTCTTGGGTGCTAGCCCTGCCCCTCTATTTATATGTTGAGCTTTGGGGTCGAAACTTGGAGCAAAAGCCTCCTCAAAGTCGGTTTTGCCCGGAAGGCAAGAGTCCTTCTCGGACTCCAGGGCCAGACGCCAGGGTTCCCGCCGTCTGGACCCAGGCGCCAGGGTCCCCGGCGTCTTGCCCCTGGCCTCCACAAAACTGCCTTTTGCACTTACCAAAAGCCCCGTGGGCTTTCCCTTTTGGCCCAAATAAAGTGTTCTCGTACCCAAACATTTCGGCAAATATCCGGAACCCCTTCCGGTGAATTCCGGAACCCTTCCGGAGACCAAACACTATTATCCCATATATCAATCTTTACCTCCGGACTAATCCGGAGCTCCTCATCATGTCCATGATCACATCCGGGACTCCGAACAATATTCGATCACCAACATACATAACTCATATAGTACTATATCGTCAACGAAGGTTAAGCGTGCGGACCCTACGGGTTCGAGAACTATGTAGACATGACCGAGACACCTCTCTGGTCAATAACCAATAGCGGAACCTGGATGCCCATATTGGCTCCTACATATTCTACGAAGATCTTTATCGGTCGAACCTTATGACAACATACATAATTCCCTCTGTCTATCGGTATGTTACTTGCCCGAGATTCGATCGTCGGTATCCTCATACCTAGTTCAATCTCGTTACCGGCAAGTCTCTTTACTTGTTCCGTAATGCAACATCCCGCAACCAGCTCATTAGTCACATTGCTTGCAAGGCTTATTGTGATGTGCATTACTGAGAGGGCCCAGAGATACCTCTCCGATATTCGGAGTGACAAATCCTAATCTCGATCTATGCCAACCCAACAAAACACCTTTGAAGATACCTGTAGAGCATCTTTATAATCACCCAGTTACGTTGTGACGTTTGATAGCACACAAGGTATTCCTCCGGTATTCGGGAGTTGCGTAATCTCATAGTCAAAGGAATATGTATAAGTCATGAAGAAAGCAATAGCAATAAAACTTAACGATCATTATGCTAAGCTAACGGATGGGTCTTGTCCATCACATCATTCTCCTTATGATGTGATCCCGTTCATCAAATGACAATACATGTCTATGTTTTGTCTATGTATTCACACATGTATCAAGTTTCCGGTTAATACAAATCTAGCATGAATAATAAACATTTATCATGATATAAGGAAATATAAATAACAACTTTATTATTGCCTCAGGATCCTGTTGGTTGTTGGCTGCGCATTTCGCGTGATGTGACTTCGATGAGTCTCGTTCTTACTACCCCCGACTTTCCTCCTCGAGCTTTTCTGTGGATGATATTTCTTTCCTTCTCCTTCCTGATACTCCCTCCTATGTGCCTCATGTCTCCTCCCTTCCTCCGGTTGTCTCACTCTTCCTCCTACACCACCGACACCACCTTCCCCTCCACTCCTCTCCACCATCCTCTCCGGTATATCGGCCTCTCTCCTTTTCCAATCCACTACACTTGCCGCCCTCGTGCTGAGGATGATTCTCCTGACGTGCCTTCCACTTCCGGAGCGCCACCCTTCACGCCTCCACCGGTTCATAATCTCCGTGCTCGACCTCGCCCCCACCTGATCACTATTCTCCTGATCGGTATGGTCTTTCTGTTGTTGCTGAGCTGACTTCCTATCGGGCTGCCATGACTCAGCCTGAATGGCAGCTTGCGATGGCTGAGGAGATTGCTGCCCTTGAGCGCTCTGGCACGTGGGATCTGGTTTTCCCTTCCTTCCGGTGTCCATCCTATCATGTGCAAGTGGGTCTATATGATTAAGACTTGCTCCGATGATTCTCTTGAGCGTTACAAAGCTCGTCTTGTGGCTCATGGCTTTCAGCAGGAGCAGGGACGCGATTATGATGAGACATTCGCTCCTATGGCCCACATGACCACTGTCTGCACTCTCCTTGTTGTGGCTTCTGTTCGTCATTGGTCTGTGTCTCAGCTTGACGTTCAGAACGCCTTTCTCAATGATGAGTTGTGTGAGGAGGTTTATATGCAGCCACCACCAGGGTACTCTGTTCCTGATGGTATGGCCTGCCAACTTAGACGCTCCCTCTATGGTCTGAAACAGGCCCCTCGTGCCTGGCTCGAGCGGTTCGCCTCTGTCGTGACTGCCGCGGGCTTCTCCCCCAGTGATCATGATCCCGCTTTGTTTGTTCACACATCTCCTCGTAGTCGGACTCTTCTTCTTCTATATGTCAATGACATGATCATCACCGGCGACGACTCTGACTACATTGCCTTTGTTTAGGCCCGCCTTCGCGACCAGTTTCTGATGTATGATCTTGCTCTCCTTCGCTATTTTCTTGGGATTGAGGTTTCTTCGACCTCTGATGGCTTCTTCATCTCCCAGGAAAACTATATTCAGGATCTTCTTGCTCGAGCTGGTCTTGGTGATGAGCGCATAGTTGTGACTCCTATGGAGATCAACATTCAGCTTCGTGCGTCTGACGGTGATCCTCTTCCTAATCCCACCCGCTATCGCCACCTCGTTGGGAGCCTAGTCTATCTAGCTGTTACTCGTCCTGACATATCCTATCCGGTCCACATTCTCAGTCGGTTTGTTTCAGCCCCCACCTCCGTCCACTATAGTCACCTCCTCCGTGTTCTACGATATCTTTGTGGCACGATCTCTCACCGTCTTTTCTTTCCCTGCTCCAGCTCTCTCCAACTCCAGGCCTACTCTGATGCTATATGGGCTAGTGATCGTTCTGATCGAAGCTCGCTGTCTGCTTACTGTGTCTTTCTTGGCGACTCTCATTGCCTGGAAGACAAAGAAACAGACTGTCGTTTCTCGCTGTACCGAGGCTGAGTTGCGAGCGATGGCTATGTTGACGGCTAAGGTTATCTGGTTACGATGGTTACTTGAGGACTTTGGTGTGTCTGCTACTACATCGACTCCCTTATTGTCGGACAGTACAGGTGCTATCAGTATTGCGCGTGACCCGGTGAAGCATGAGCTCACCAAGCACATCGGTGTGGATGCCTCCTTTGTGCATGCTGTTGTGCAGGATCATATTCTCGCTCTTCACTATGTGCCCTCTGAGTTACAGTTGGCGGACTTCTTCACGAAGGCACAGCCTCGAGTGCAACATGGGTTCTTTCTCTCCAAACTCAGTGTTGTTGACCTACCATGAGTTTGAGGGGGTGTTAGATGTGTATAGTCCCCTTTTCTGTATAACCCCATTGTATAAGGGACTTCCTGCACTTTACTACACATGTACATGTATTGGCCCTTGGCCCTCTCTGAATGCTAGTTGCTCATTATCCAGCAGGTTGGAGCATGAACATGAACATGAACATGACATGGTTCTCACGACACAAAATAGCAAAAGAGCACCTCCTAATGAAGTACAAATTTTTGCATTAGAATAAACATGGGATCGACCAGCTCTACACAGGAATGCAGCTAGCTTCTCTGTTTGTTTTCCTTCTTGCTACCTCGCATCGAAAACGTCAACCAATAAATCAAATCCTAATAAAGTGAATCCCACTTGCAGTTTGTTCAATTCATTCGAAGTGTCGAACTAACTACAAGATGCAAAAGCGTTTCATACTACTGAATTTACTTACTACTGAGTTGCCGCAAACACCATACATAGCAATCAAGCACAACAACCACAAGACTCTGACACAAGTGGATACGAGACGGGATAGCAACTAAACATGCATGCAGGAAGTCAGTCACGTGCACGAAACAAAAATCTTGGTCACAAACAGTCATGGTACATAGGACAGGAATACCTGCTTCGGTTACATAGCATTTCTGTTCGCCGGCCATCCAAAAGCTTGATGATATCCCCCTTCATATGGCATTTCTGTTCCAAAGAAAACAGAGGAAATATCAGGATGAAGGTAATTTAGTATCAAAAAAAAATTCTGCCACTTTATGCATCAAAGTTTATGTGAACTAAGATAATTGGCGAGTACAACTATACAAAAACCGCGTGCTCGGAAATCGAATAATGAATCTGCTACGATCATACAGTTTACTTTTTTTACTTCCGAAAATGCTACAACAGTACAGGTTAAATGGCATCATATCCCAGACGAACATGATTCCAATTTATAATCTGCATTCCAGTTACAGCATAACTCCGATATATAATGAAGACACCACACAAACACAAATTGCCCACTATTAGCTTGGACTAGAAACTTGCCAATTGTCATACAAAATGAAACTTTTGACTGTTATATATCTGAATCACAAAGCAGGCATAAGCTCAAGCATACCCACACAAAAGTTATGGTCCACTAGTGTTCCAGAAAACATGTACGACTCGCGAAGCAACATTCGGGAAGGAAAAACAAGTATTGACATCTCCTAGATAGCTTAAGTTTTACAGCTCAAAGGTAGGCAGTAGAAAACAATGCGATGATTATGTTTATGAAATAGGAAGCTAAATTTCAGGCCTGATGGGATGATACTGTTGAAGACAAGAAAAATATTGTTGTCTCAACATGGTAACAAGGCTACACATCTTCCTGCTCTTACTTCATATACAGGATGTTTTAAACCATTGTGGGCTCAAATTTTTTATTTTGCGCTGATAGTTCAGAAAACAATGCTACAACAGAATGTGAGGTCCATGCTAAGAACACAAAAATAAATCATTTTTCAGTACCATCACAAACTGATATTATGAGACTTTATAAGGGGGGTGGCAGTTTCAAGAAGCATTATGTTTGGTTCCATAACAAAGCTTTCAAAAAAAAACACAACCACATACAAACACTACCCCAGTAAGTGATTGCAAATCATTGCACACAAGCATTATCTAGTCAATTAACTAGTACTGTTAAAATAACCTAAAGAATGAACCATACATACCCATAATCATTCAACAGAAGTACCTAACAATGCAATGGACGATGCACACAACAAAAGTCTCTAAACTCGACAAGGATGCAAAAGGATAAACGTCACTTGGATACCCACTTTGTAGTTAAGAAGACCAAGACTATGTACACGACAATAATTTCTGTTATCTGAACGTAGTATTTTGATTCCATAACAAAGCTTGGAGAAAGACACACAACCATGGGTCCAATATTATGACCACAAATAAACACTACCCCAGAAAGTGATTGCAAATCATTGCACGGCAAACATTATCTAATGTCAATTAACTAGTAGTGTTAAAAAAGCCTAAAGAATCAACCATACATACCCAACATCTTTCAACAGCAGTACCTAACAATGCAATGGATGATGCACACAACAAAAGTCTCTAACCTTGACAAGGGTACAAAATGATAAACGTCACAGGATCATACTTGAGTGTAGGAAATGTGGGAGGCCAAATCATCATGAAAGGATGGATACCACCCAAACGTCGATGTTTTTCTTCCAGGTCATACACTTTACGAAGTTTCTTGTACTTGATATCCAAGTGGAGTGCGCATCGACCCATCTCCAAGAAAACAAACTTGTCATAATCCCCCACATGGTTTATCCGGAGAGGAGCAGTAGCCTCATTCTCATCCTCGCAACCTATCATCCTCAAACCAGCAACCATCTCACGCAAACAAATATTGTGCACCAGCAACCAGTTGTCCCCCTTGTGGTGCCCAATGCAAAGTTGAAGCTTCTTGGCATGGATGAGATACACACCAGAAGCATTATTAGCCCATGCCAACGTGGTGTCTCTTTCACCATACTCCACCCCTTGTGGGAGCAGAATCGTGGAGATGCTTGAGCCCATCAAATCTAGGACAACAATGTCGCTCTGGGCGCTTGCTATATAGATTTTATCGTTGGCGAGCACAGCTTTTGGATCAAATCGCGGACAAAGGAAACGGTCGATGGCCAGGTCAAGATGCCTGCGCCATACAGTGTCACCATTTTGCAGAACATCTATGTGCACTATAGATTTGGTCCTCTCCGTTGTAGACTCCACCATCACATAAATGTAGGACAAGCCATCGCCTTCCTCTTTGGAGAGGAGGAGATCATTCATACCACAAAAATAGCCATCCTGAATTTGCAACTCTGGGAATGGCGGGAGGACCACCAGACCTCTCTCGGGGTGCAACGGGCTGTGCACTCTAACTGTAAAATCTCTGCCATCGTACAAGCTGATGAGGACATTGCCGTTCCGGCAGCCCATGATGTCGGACATTTCACTCCGGTGGTCGTCCAAGCTGAATCTCGTTGTGCGGGTGACAGTGGCAGGCTCTGCAGGCTGAGGCAGCATCGGAAAGAAGCGTGCAGCCACGCTTGGTTCATCCGTGTCCTCGAGGTAGAAGCCGAGGAGGTGGGACGGGTTGCGCTCGTGGAAACGGCTGAAGAACTTGCGATTGAAGGCGTGGTGGTACCAACGCTTGCAGACGAGGGAGGCGCAGACGAGGGTGCTCGGGAAGCCAACGCAAAGGATGATCTCTCTGAGGAGGTTGTCGTCATCGAGCACCTTGGAGACAACATCCACGTCTGTCATCGATATCGTCAGGGAATGGTGTTGTGACTCGCCATACACATCCGCGCATGGTTTCTTCTCATGATTGTCCCTGGAAAATTGACAAGAACGAACAAGTGAAACAGCAGAGTCAGTGCAATGGATTAATTTCTTCAGTGGCCTGCACACAGCATCCATCCACCCAGAGAGACTTTCCCTATTAGAGGGAAGACAAAGAGTAATTTCAATCAAGATTACATTGTTCAATTATGGGCGTGAATGCAATGGGACAATTTCTTCAGTTCTGTTGCAGAACAGTTAAGTGGAGATGACACATGTTGGAGGGTTCAGAAAACCCATCCATCTAGCCGGACAAAATGAGCTCCGCACTGAACAAGTAGAGTAGATGCAGGTAGGTTTTAGATTGGGGACAAAACTGCACTGTAGCAAGCTAGGGTTCGATTCCGCGAGCAGAGAAGAGAAAAGGAAAGAAATTGGGAGAGTAGAGGAAGAAGAAGAACTCACATCGATTGCATAGGGAGATTGGTGAGGAAAAGTCTTCAGTGGCCGCCGCCGGAGATCGCTGGGTGAAGTCGCCGGAGGCCAGACGAGTGCCGGGGAGTGAGAAACCAATGCGTCGCCTTTCTCTCTCCTAGCACTGAAGGCCCATCCCAGTCCAGCCCAAATAAACAATTTTTTTCTTTTCTTTGAGACACACCCAAATAAACATGTGACTAGGGATAAAAGGCCCACCATAACGGCCCTGCAATGATTCCATGTTCACATGCAGGTAGGGCCTGACCGTGAAGGACAACACCATCCCCAGTCAGATGACATCGAGTACAAAACTTAAATGAACTTGTGATCGACCGCTTGGAATAAGTGGGCAGCTAAAAAAACAATCAACAAAAAAAATGAACTTGTGATCGACTCGGGAAAAAATGATTCTCATGAGCCAAGTATATCAAAGCAGCACACCATCATCCTATTTTTATATAGCATCCTAGTCCACTACAAAACTCCCATGGACAATTTTTTTTTAAATTGCCATCTCCAAAAAAAACACAAATAATTCCACTTGTGGTTTCCTAAATTACTCTTGGGGCCTTGAATTCCACTCGTAGTTTCAGTTTGTAGTTTGTATTCCTATACTAAGGAAATCTTACCGTCTAAGGTGAAATGAGATAATCATCATCATGTCCGATGCGTGCCCGGGAAGGAGGTGGCGGCGACGAGGGAGAGATGGTTTCAGTTGCAACAAGGAAAGTATGAAGGGTTAGAGAAGTGGGTTAGTTCAATTGCAGCAGTACAAACATCATTCGGGGTCGCAGCTTTCAGGTTGCCATTTGGCGGGAACCCACACTATCGGCTCCGCTAGTGTCAGAGCTATTTAAATTTCAGGGGAGACGGGGCACATGGCACAGCTATACGCCAATGGCAAAGCTATTTCAATCCCAGCGGAGACGGGGCGCAGGGCATTACCTTGCTCCACGCGAGTTCGATCATAGCCTCTCCTCAAGCCAGCGCCATACTGGGCCGGCCCAGGCATGCAGGAGTCCACTTCCTCATTTTTTTTCTTCACTTTTTTATTTCTAAATTATTATTTTTACTTTTCATTGTACTTCCAAATATTCTAAATATATATCTAACAAAAATATACTTCAAATGCATTTAGAAAAAAATGTTAATCATGCATTTGAAAAATATATAATGTGTAAAGGGAAAAAAATTCTGATGTGAAAAAAAATATACAATGAATATGGAAAAGGATTGAAAAAAAATAGGTTTTAATTTTTTAATATTTTATGTGGAAAATGTTCATCATGTATATATTTTTTCCTAATGTATACAAAAAATCTATAATGTGTATCGAAAAGAGTTGACATCCAAAAATATATATTTTCTTCAAAATGTTAATCATCTATTTTAAAATATGTTACACTTGTATAAAAAATGTTCCGTATGCATACCAAAAATGTAGAACGTGTAGGAAGAAGATTGAACATAAAAACATAACTTTTAAAAAATGTTGATCAAGTCTCGTAAAAATGCTAATCATATATTTCAAATATGCTAAACGTGCATAAAAAATGTTCCTGATGTATACTGAAAATGAAATATATGTACAAAAAAGTATTAATCAAACAAATGACCTCTAGCTGCTCATATCTGTCGTTCTCTGAGCCGTGTTGTTCCAGAGGGTTAACCAAATGCTCAAAAACTAGCAGAGATTTGTCCGCAAAGTGGAACTAATCCGCCTGCAACCGAACAATCCCTTTCAGTGTTACACTATGCAATGGTGGAACCAAATAACAGCACCTGTGAGGGATTGGTTTTCCCGGTGTTTTTGTTTCCCTACTAATGTGATCTCAGTCCTCTCCAACTCCCTTGGGGAGGGGATTAACCTTGATTTTTCGTGCAATGAATATGCCAAACTGTAGTCACCAATTTCCCAATAAAACCTCTCTTAAAAAAACATCGAGGGGTAGCAAATACTACTATACAAGAAGAAAACTATGCACTGCATTCAATTCCTTGATCAATGTTCAAAGTGAATTACACACACGCCAGTCAAATGTGCCTTGCTTAAGTCGGCCATGAATTTCCCCTCTTGGTCTCTCAACTCACTACGTTCTCTCCTTTACTCATCTGAGCCTTGAGAAAAGAGACACTGTTGATGATGGCTCTCAGCTCACTCACTCATCTGCCGCATCATGCACACATTCTCAATCATCTCTGGCAGTGGTATGTCAACCAAATCAAATCAATGGCACATGCAGATCCAGATAGATGACGATCGACGGATGGCTAGCCATCGTGAGGCGTGGTGGAGTTGACGAGGCTGCCACCTGACCCTGGGCTTGGAGTAGTCGCCGGTGAGCAGCTTGGACGCGACCATGGCGTTGGCGAACTCCGTGAGGTGGACGCCGTCCCAGCTGATGAACCGCGTGTCCATGTCGCACAGCTGCATCTTCCCCGACATGCACATCTTGATGAAGTGGTTATAGTTGTGGGGCGGGCCTCCATTGCCGCAGCACGCCTCCAGGGGCTTCTCGATGCCGTACTTGGTGTGGTTGGCCACGAGGTCGTACTTGATGGCGTACAAGTCGGTGAAGACGATGGCGGCGGCGGCCATCCGCTGCCGGAGTTGGTACAGGTCTCGGCGAGCTGGTCATTGAAGGCCTTGGCGACGTTGCTCTACTTCTTGAGGCAGCCGTTGCCGTCAAGGTCGCTGTCGTCGTCCCTGGGGATGGACAGCTTCTGCGGCAGGCAGCCCAGCGCCGCTCGGGCGCGTACAGAGTGTACAGCACGTATGACGACGCTTGTTTGTTCTATTATTTGTACATATCCATGGAGGAAATCCATAGGTACCCTAATTTATCTTCTCCTTTTTCGTGGAAGACCATAATTTATCATTCATTTTATTTACTCAAACACAGAGGGGGCCATATTTACCTCCATGCCGAATTTGATATGGCCACCTTGTTGGAACTTCGGTCACAGGATCAATTACATCAAATCACAACGAACACGCAGGTGCAGAAACTTTTGGCAAGGGCACGTGTCGTGCCCCTTCTTCTGTTTAGTCCTTTTTCTATTTTCTCCACGATACCGTGTTACAATCTGACGCTCTAGGCTGTACATATATACATGTAGCAGCCATGACCCAAACCGACTCAACCTTGACACGGTAATGAAGCCTACCAAGACACGTCCTGGACTACTACTTGATACACACGCTCTATAAACCATACTAGGACACAAACTACTAGTACTACTTTGCTAGTACCACGGCATGTATGTCGTACACAACTAATACACCTAACCTAATCACCGGCCACACTGATCGTGATTAGCTTAAACCTGTTAACTAATCAAGATTACACTAACACACCTATGGAGGGGATCTTGGCGAGCACTTGATCGTAGGGGAGGTGAAAATAAGCAGAAATATCGATGGCGTACATGGCGTTCCGGAATCCTCCCGGTCCATCGGCGTCCACTCGCGTGCATCACATCTCACAACAAACGGCCATCAAGTTACTGCAATGGTTTTCTTCTTGGTCGGAGGGATTATTATCCTTCCACTTTTTCTGCTTGGACAAATATACAAGACTATATATTTTTTTAGGGGGCTAGACTATATTCTGTAGGATGGCGGCGACGGACGACGTAGAGGCAGAGCTTTCACGGCAAAATTTACATTATTTTTAAATCGATCACGCCATTCATCTGTATTACCATGACTTGTTACACACTCCTACTTGTTGCAATCCCTATCCATAGCAGCTTAACAGTTCTACTTACATCCACAATGCCTAGATTAATTAATAGCGGCCGATGCAGCAGGGCCTTATTTCTCCATCAAAAACATTTCCAGAAATTAAAATACTCTACTTCCGTCATAACAAAACTGTACATCTCTGGTTCAGCAAACTAGTTCCAAATATTCAGGATTTATCTTGGCGAAAGCTCCGTGATGGACACTTGGTTGGAAGACATCACAGTTGAATTTTCTCCTAGCGGATATGCATCTGAATGAGCAGTCCAGCTTTCACTGACACTGACCTCCTGGATGAAAAATGGCGGCCTGGACAGGGACGGGAGACGGACAGTGTGGCTGCTGAACATGATATTCACCGACGACATCGTCGGCCTGCTCGCCGCTTTCCTCTGCACGCACAGGAGCCCGACGTGGATGCACTTCAGAATCTGGTCGACGGGAGGATGGTTGCTCAGGGATGGATCGATCAGCTCGATGACGTTTCCCCGGGTCCAGTGCTCCCATACCTGCAGCAAATTTGGTAGGCGTATTCAGACAATGTTTCCAGAATCTGGCTGCGTTCGGAGTTTATGGACAGCCTTCAGGTGCTCACAAGATTCACGAGGTCGACGTCTTGCTCGATGTTAGATGAGCCACTATTTCTTCTTCCAGTGACGATCTCTAAGACCAAGACGCCGAAGCTGAACACGTCCGATTTGATGGAATACTGACCGCGCATGGCGTATTCCGGCGCCATGTATCCGCTGTGACAAAAACAGAACTTTAGAACTTGCTTAACATTTTGCTGTTTTGTCAGAGAAATATAATTGACATGCTTACTATGTGCCGGCGATACGACGGGTCACATCTTCTGATTGATCCCCTCCAAATATCTTCGCTAAGCCGAAATCAGAAATTTTGGGATTGTAATCGAAATCTAGTAGTATATTGCTCGCTTTGAGGTCGCGGTGAACGATCTTCAATTGAGAATCTTGGTGGAGGTATTGTAAGCCTCGAGCGATTCCATTGATAATCTTGAATCTCTTTCCCCAATCCAGCTCTTTATTTTGTTCAGAATCTGTGATTCAAACAAGAGTATCATTGTAGCATAAATTTTACTATTCAGTCACGTGACTAAATTTTTTTTTTTCTGAAAGTTTCAAAACAAAAGAAAATCTTACCAAAAAGAATGGTATCAAGGCTTCTCTTGGGCATATATTCATAAACAAGTATTTTCTCTTGGTCTTCCAAGCAAACACCAACAAGTCTTACAAGATTCCTGTGGTGAAGCTTGGCAACTAGAACCAGTTCACTCTTCAACTCTCCTATTCCTTGTCTGGAAGTCTGACAAAGCCTTTTGACTGCTATTTCTTGACCATCAGGTAGGACTCCCTGTCAAGGAAAAGATACTTAGTCCTCTGCAAAAAATAATAGTTGATAAGCTATACATATATTTTAAGCTACATAAGGTATGATTCTGTACCTTATAAACTATACCGAACCCTCCTTTCCCAAGCATTTTGCTGTTGTCGAAGTCATCTGTGGCAACTCTTAGTGTTGCTAGATCAAGAAGAAGCGAATCGATGTCTTGAATATCATCTGAGATAGCGGATTGTGCTGGAGAACAAGTATACAATGATGAAAAACAAGACCTCGGGCTCTTCCAGTATGATTTTGTTCCAATCTAGTGGCATCTTTGGTACTAAGATTTAAGAAAATTTAAATGAAATAAACAAAATCTACTAATAACTAATCAAAACACCATCTCATAGATAATCCGTTAATTATTCACTTGATTGGCTATTATTCGATAATTTAAAATGCTTAAGAGGCCTTACAAGGTAGAAACGCATCTTCTTCTGTTCTTCTCCTCGTCCAACAGAAAAAGTATACCACGGCGATGACCAACATCATAGCAATTATAGGCATCAGAATAGCTAGAACTTTACCCGTACTGTTTCTCCTTTTCTCTGCAAGTAAATATATGCCATTAGTTCAGAAGGTATACTTCTTAGTTATAACTTTAACTGGAGTCTTGTAGCACATATATTTTGTATTTTTTCCGCAGGATTTTTCCATAGGAAAACCTTGTAAATTTCAAAGCGCACAAACCATTTGCAAGAACCAAAGCTCATGTTCTTTCTATATGTGCCTTACACTGGAAAATAGTTAGTAGCGAGTTTGCACATCCATATAAATAAGTGGGCTCATCTAGATGTGACATAGTTATGTCACATCTAACTCCTATACCATTTGATTTTACGCAAAGATGCGTGTGGATTTTTTCGTTTTCTTCTATAATTTAATTAGCCAAATACTAGTGTACAAGTTAGATGCGACTTTGTTAATTCTCATCTAGATGAGGATTAGGAAATCCCTTATATATAATTAAATATAGTCTTTCGGGTCAAGCAACTCTATAACTAATATCTCAAGTACTAAGAAGAAGCCATCACTCCTAAGGAGATATGAACAAACTAGAATTATTGTTAAGGGATTTAGAAGTTATATCAGGACCTTTTTTTTCACTGCTTATACAATTCCTGTTTTACAGGAAGTCGGAATGGGATTCCGCCCTTGTTCCTAGAAACATAATCATTTGTTCAACAAATTAGTTGCATGTTCTCAGATGTGCATGTAGTTTCACATCAAACAACCAGTAAAATACAGATTGCATAATTATTTACAGAACAAACTAAATGTAGTAAAAAAAAAGATGTATTTTTCTTGTCTAAATTGTGTTTCGATTCGTACAGCCAACTCACCTCCTCCTCGTATCACCGGTGGCGCGGAAGCAGGCGGCCTCTCTACAAACTGCGGAAGTTGCACCAGCGGACGGCCGGAGAAGAAAGGGTACACCTCGTACCGGAAGTTGCACCACACCCCGAAAATCCCCCCGCCAGTCCTTCGGCTGAACAACTTCGGAAGCTGCCCAATTATGGCGTTAAGGCAGTTCCGGCAGACGTCCGACGTAATCTCCGGCGCGCACTGCGACAGCGCATAAATCTTGGGGTTTCTGCTGTCGTGGAAGCCCTCTTCCCCCGTGCCGAACCGCCTGGACGAGTCCTCCACCACGTGGTCCGCTGTGGCGTTGACGAGCAGCCCAACGGCGCCGTCGAACGCCGGCGTGCCCACGAGCCGAGACCGCTGGAGAATGTACGTGGTGACGATGTAGTCGTCGTCGAGGAGGAAGTTCCGGTTAGAGAAGCGGAGCTGGCAGAGGTCGTAGAAGATCACCACGTCCTTGTAGAGCGGGCACACCCGCTGCGCTCCGCGAAAGGCGTTGGCGACGCATGTCTCGCAGGCGGAGGCGTTAGCGACGTCGCCGCGGCAGAGCGCCTGGCCGTAGACGATGTTGGGCACATCGCCGACGTTTCCGGTGGCGTAGAGCGCAGCAGACGAGGAGGCGTTTCTGGGGAGGGTAGCCGAGAGAAGATTGATGTTGATGTTGTAGGTGCTGTTCTGCGGATAATTGCCACTGGAGGGTTCGGGCCCGCAGATTGGCCATGGCGGCTGTTCGTCTTCGGCGGCGGTGTGTAGGACATGAAGGACAGCGAGGAGGAGGAGGGTGGTGGTGGTGGTGACGCTGGCGAGGCGCCGGAAGAAGCGGCGGTGGGGCTTTGCCATGGCACTCCGTCTACCTGTGACTACTACTGGTCTGTATGAGCAGGTTAGGTGGGAGAGGTTGACCGGAGCAGAGTATTTCTTCTTTTCATGGAGGAGGAGAAGAGCATTTGTTGACTGGTACTGTAGCGACCATCTGAAGCAGCCTCTCCTATAGCGGCCATGAACAAGCGCACGTGCCAAGAAACTACTTCCACCGTAAATAAATATAAGAGCGTTTAGATCACTATGCTCTTATATGTCTTTACGAAGGGAGTAGCACCAATAATATTGGATGAGTAATAATTTATTTCTTGTATATATGAAGTACACTTGTATATATGAATGAAGCAGCTCTGATCTCTCTGTTTTCAATTAAAATTAAAAACAAACAACGATGGATATAGCAGAGTCACAGATCATCTAGCTGGTTGGAGAAATGCAGCTGTCCACCAGTCTCTTTCTTCTTGACGGACACACTTGACTTGTCTTTCCCATTTTTCCTTTCTTCAGTCTTTCCTGTTTTTCACCGATCCACTAGTGGTGGAGATGCCCTCCGACAAGCAGCCATACCTTGGCCCCTCGATTGGCACCTTCCTTTCGACTTTGTTTGATTGTCGTTTGTCAAGCACCTACTTTGAATGTTCCGATTTAGAAAAATAAAGTATTTCCGTGTCTCCAGGTTTTCTTTGCGACCCATCCAAAAAACTTTTCTATTCAATCGTGACTGTCAGGCCGTAGTTATCCATGACCGAGACAAGCTTTATCTACACGCACTATGGGTGCTACCAATGCCGAAAATGTTATGAAAATTTCGAAAAGAAATTGTGTATGCCGTGTCGACAAGAATTATGTTCATTATCCGACAAAATCTCTAAACCAAAATCGATCGCCAAAAAGACAAACGAAAAATCCAGCTATCAATAGTGTGTACCCTACCATAATGCAGAAAACTGAAAAACACGTAGAAATTAATTCAGAAGCCATCTCACTTGACCGATTCCATATATGCCAGGTGGCCTAACCGCACCCACTCATTTTCTCCTCACGAGCAGATATCAGGTATGCTCCCACAGCCACGAGCCATTCTATCTTTATTTCTTTTTCCTTTTGAACGAGGCATTCAATCTGAGATGGAACGAGCCATGCAATCTGGGAGGAGTTCCTGGACCTGCACATAATTACTAAAATCTTAGGGCGTTTCCATAAATTTGCACAGGCTCCTTTGGTGGCGCTTAGGTCATCTTCAACGCCCACCCGCAAATACATTAGGTATATGTCTTTTTATGTCCGGACGTGGTCCGCGGACATGATACAGGAAGGAGTCATCCAACGCTAATTACAAAATATCATACTAGGAGGAGAAAAAGTAGGTTGGGAGCATGCATGTGGTGAGATATTTGTGATTTAGTATCCGGTTGGTTGGAAGAGAGAAGAGGGGGACCATGCACGTGCGGTTGGGAGGAGAGAGAAGAGAGGGACATGCATGTGATTAGTCAAGTGCATGTCTGGACTTCGGCAAAACTCTCCCGCATTTGTGTCCAGATATCGGAATTTGAACGTCCGGACAGTTTCGCGGACTGATACAGGTCCCCATTAAATTGCAAAAGTAAACAAATGTGTTCGGTCAAATATATATACCCCTGTTTTGCCCTTAGATGCTCCGGTAGCACCTCATATTTTCCCTCGTCCTGAGCACAACCTCACGGCCCAGCAGACCTAAATGCATGAGAGGACTTTATGAGAGAAGTTAGTGTTCACAAATCTCGTCCATAGAAAAATTCCCGAAAGTCTAGCATTATTGCTAGTTGTGTTCATAAATATAGTCCATAGAAAAATTCATGTAAGTGTAGCATTATTGCTAGTTGGGTACCCATCGTACTCCTTTCGCCATCGGCTGCTTCGCCAAGGCAGCAACAGTTGGAACGGCTCTGTTTGTTTCCTCGTTTGTCACAGTCTGGCGTCAACCCACCGTTGTCGACAGTCGACAGCACGCCCCCTACCGTAACCTCTGATCGACGTCAACAGCTCAAATTTTTGTGCAAGTGCTCACACTATTCCCTACATCATTTACAAAAAGCTAACATGTTACAAAAAATATATTTTTACATAAGGGCCATGCATTTATATATCAACACATCATCTTGTTTTCACACACAATAGTAAATACGAGTTGTTCTACATAGTCCCTTCGTTTCCTTTTAGTCAGCATATAAGTTTGATTTGAAGTCAAAGTATCTCTAATTTGATTAATATTATAGAAAAAATATCAACAACTACAATACCAAATCAGTATTATTAGATTCATTATTGATGTAGTTTTATATTATTTAGTATATATTTGGTATCGCAGATATTGATACTCCCGTCGTACAACATTGTACTAAATCAGCGACACTTATTTTGAAACGAAGAGACAATTTTTAATATAAATTTGATCAAACTTTGTAAAGTTTGACTTGACACAATTGTTATACGTGGAGTCAAAAGAAAAGGAGTGAGTAATTAAGTAATACAATACACACAACATTTTTTGACCTACTACAATTACAATAAGAACATATGTTCGCTCAATCTAAATTAACATAATGGTCTAACGTTGGCATGCAAGTTTTAGCAGTTCACCATCCGCAATTTTCCTTCAGGCGCTTCCAATCGCTCGAAGGACCTTCGTCTGTCTTCTTAAGGAGGCAAGGCTGTTACCTCAATGGTGGTTGGAGAAGATGAGGTAACCCATCTTTAATGGTTAGGACCCTACTCTACAACTCATAGCTCACATACTCATCTTTTGCTGCGTACTCGAGGTTTACTGGGAAATGCGGCTTCCACTCCTAGTGATCGTGCTTATCCTTCGAGAATAATTTCTTCATGTTCTCGTACAAGAGGTCAATGATGGTCACTGCCTAGGTCACCCACCTTTAATATATAACTGCTTTTGGATATCGACATGGTGCTCGTCTAAAATTAAGATCCATTCATGGTCAAGCATAATCTTGTCTCTCATGGTGTCCATGCAAGTGAAAGTTATCACTTTGCATTGTATGAATTCAACCAATGCCTGTCACCTCTCAGACGTGTAGTAGTGGTACACGCGGACATGCTCGTGCATGACGAGTTGCACGACGGTGATCCCCTGTCATTTCATAAATGCTGCTATGGGTGTCCTCGAGTTCGAGGCGCACGAACTTGTGCTTCTCCTCCAAGCGCCATTGCTCGCACATGGTGGTGATTTGCTCCACGGTCTCTGGGTTGTTGGTGTACCCCACCTCCAACACGGTGGTGCCATAGGCAGTGATGTGGTGGGTCTTTGCTATTAGTTTCCCGTTGCCTGCAAGAAGGGGTGGAGCTGTAGGGTTTGGGGCGAACTACAAGAAATGAGTGAGGAAGAAGAGACAAATGGATGCGAAAGAAGGAATGTGATCGTTTTTATCGTGGAAAAAATGGAAACCAATCAAAGCAATTGGGACGTCGTCTGGCAGTTCTAGAAGTCGGGAATCAGACGCCTGTTAGACTAATAATTCAGAATTTTCTCATTTTTGGGTATGGCATGTTCAACTTGATGAGGCATGCATTACGAATCTTCCCAACTACCTAACTATGACGTGACAACCAACACTACGAACTTGCATTTGTAAACACTCATGATAATATACATGATATATGTGCTTTGTTGAAGTTATATGGACTAACAAAATGGTTGTGCATTGCAAACCTCCCAGACTCGTGTAAAATATGTGAGGAAAATGCTACATGAACACATTATAAAGAAAATTATAGAACCAAACAAATGTCAAATGAAATTTTTTTAACAATCACTTAAGCTTTTTTCATGCCTTATTAACACTTGAAAAATACCTATAAATTCAGAGACAAACTTGAAATTCCCTAATGAGATGTACACGATTAATTTTTTATAATCCTCTCCACAATGTGGTATGCATCTTGATTATAAAGTATGACGTGACAACCGGCACCATTAACCTGCAGTCGGAAACATTCGTGACACTTTACATGATTTTTGTGCATGGGTAGTGTAAATTGTAGACTGCAATCAAATGTCTTCAACTACAATATGGTAGAAAATTTATCGTCATCGACATGAACTACGGACAAAGGGTATACAAATGGTACAGGAAGAGTAGGAATGGATCATGACTCTTAATCAAGATGTACTAACAATCTCAAGAGCATGGAAGAGAATGTAATATCCCCACTATCACACTACAGTAATCTCTCCTTAATAGTGGCCACGTCATCATGATCACCATGCCACTCTGCCACTTGTCCAATAATCAAAGCCAAATTCAAATTCAAATTGCATGTCAAATATTTAATTTTTCCTGCCATGCAATCAAAATAGTTCATCATATGTCAAATAATCCTTAAATATTTGTTATGTTGAAACCAACCTTCTTTGGATTCTCAAAATGCCCCTGTGAATTAATTTAGAGGTCCAGCAGCATTTATTTTGGCCTTTCCAATTTCCAAAAATGCTTAGACTTCTCCAATTGAACCCAAACTTTTTTGTGGTAGAGCATAATATTCCATTGTATTTTTATGGACAAAATTCACATTCTAATAAATACATTTGGCAGCTCAAATATTTTGCTAATCCCTGCTGTAAAAAGAAAAGCAGAGAAGAAATAGAAAAAGGCTGAAACGATACTGTGTATCTGGGCCTAAGTGAAGCAGTGCCAGGGCCCAGCCCATCTGGCCTTTTCTCCCTCCTCCCTCTCTCTCTCTCCCTCGACGTGTCGCCTGCGTCGTGGCTGGGCGCAAGCGCACCGGCCAGCCGGCGACAGCGCGACGCCACCGACACTCAGGGGAATAAGGCCGAGCCCCCATCCACTCCCCCTGGACGCCTCGCCATCCCCCCCCTTCTCTCTTCCTCGCTCGCTCACTCCCCTCTCTCTGACCCGAGCGCGCCCGTCGCCGTTCGCCGTCGATCTCACGGCCACCGTCGTCCCCGCGCCTCGCCAGCTCGTCCACAAGCTCCGCCGAGCTCCGCTGTGACCTCCCTGACCCCGAGCTCGAGCTCTACGCCACCGCAGCCTCGGGATCGAGCCCGTCTTCTTCCTCAGATCGCCGGCGCTTCTCCGTCAAATGTCGTCGCCCCTGCGCTCCTAAACCTCCGACAAGCCACCGTGCGCTCCTACGTAAGCTTCAACCCCTTCCGTCTCCCTGTTCGAGCTCCAGCCGCTGCTGCCGTCGCGCCCGAACCCAGCTCTGCCGCATCGCACGTCGCCACCGTTCTAGCCCTTGTCATGGCCGTCCGAGCGCGGGAACATGCTCAGCATCTCCCCGCGGTGCCAACGTGACCAACCCCGTAGCTAGCCGTGCCCTCTAGCCCCGTTTCCGATCACGGCCGAACGCCGGCGTCCACCGCGCTGCTCGTCGCCGTCGTCTCCGTCCATCTCCGGCCGCGCAACCACTTTGGTTGGACGCGGCATCGTCTCCCCGTTCCAACGCGCTCTCGCGCGCACAAAATGGCCATCTGTGGGCGAATCCCGATCGCTTCCTGTGGCCTCCGCCGTATTTGACATCGCCGGAGCGTCGCCGCCGGCGCGCCACCGTTGCTGTGACACTGCCAGGTGGGCCCCAAACCATTAGCCCACTAATCCAACCTCTAACACCCACTGACGTGTGGGCCCGCATTGTAGCTAATTAGTTTAAATAGATAATCTGATTAAAAGATAAGCCACTGACACCCTGGGCCCACTCCTAATTAACTCCGTTTAACTAGAGATAAACACTGTTTAAAACTACTGAGAATGACAGGTGGGTCCGGCCCACTGTTTAAATGGATAGGGCCGGCCCAGTCAGCTGCTGAGTCAGCAGGCTGGCCCACATGTCAGCCTCTGCTGACTGGCCCTTTGACCCAGTCAATGGGCCCATTGGTCAGTCTCTGTGCTGGTCAGTTGGGTACAAAACTGGGTGCACATAGCAATTCCATTTACTGTTTAAATCCGAATTTAGTAATTATAATAAATCAAAAAAAAATGCTAAAATCATTAGAAATTCGAGACCGATGATGACCCGATGATCATCTACCTCGTCGCAGACCCGTTGATGTCTGCAAAGCAACCAGGTAAGCACCCCCCTTTGAAAATGCCGATATCGCCTATTCTTTCTCTCTTATGCTTGCATTAGAAATTGCTGCTGCTACTGTTTATCCTATTTCTGATGTATAGCCTGTTTTTGTAACTGCTGTTGATACCTACCTGTTTATCCTAAACTGCTTAGTATAGGCTGGATAGAGACCCCCCCCCCCCCGCCCCCACTTTGTCCCAAGTTGCCCCCGCTGGATTATCAGATGACTCGATCAACGTGATCAACAACCAGGCCCCGGCACCGCACATTACCCCCCTTAGTTGTACGACACTGCAGCGTTACTATCGAGTGCCGAGGGTGATACCTCGTTTAGCACTTCTGATGATAACTCTGTAGAATAGCTATTCGGTCGTGGTCATCGAGGGTGATTCCTCCTTCACCACTCCCGATAACGACGCCGTCGTGCAACACCTCAAGTGTGAACCTCGAGGGTGTTTCCTCCTAAGTTCACCTTGACAACTACATCAGGTGGAATCCATCGAGGGTGATTCCTTGGGTTTCCCCCTGGTGTTTGGACACATAGTTACTATGACTTTAACCATGAACCATGATAAAGTCGGGTCGGCCCTAAGGGGTACCCGCGCGAGCATGTGATGCGAGTGATGTGGAGATGGGTTGACCTGGAGGGTGCCCATGAGATAATAACGAGGCGCGGCCGGGCATTCTTAGCCCTTGCAGCAAGTCCTCGGGACGGGGCGACGGGGTCACATCGATCGTGAGTCTCTGCTCGTTACCGCGCGCTCCTAATTCACTAATGATTTGGATATTTGATCTGAGTGGGCCTCTGGCCCGATAGCACTAACCATCACGTGGGAACAGTTATGGGCACTCTGCGTCGTATGCATCAGCCGAAGCTAAATAGACGTCAGCGACTGAGCGGCGCGCGCCGAATTGGACCGCGTAAAGCAACCGCCTTGATAGTGTGGGTTGCCAGGTCTGCTCTCAGCCGTGAACGTAACGTGTAGGAGTTCCCAGGGCGATGGCCCAAGACCCCTGGGGGCATAGGTTTAGTCCGATGTGCTGACCTCTCTGTTAAGCCTAGGTCGGGTTGCGGCGTATCGTTTGGCCGAGGCCGAGCATGACCCAGAAAAGTGTGTTCGGCCGGAGTTAATCAAGCATGGTGAGTAAGTTGGTGCACCCCTGCAGGGAAGAACTAATCTATGCATAGCCGGATCCTCAGTAACGGACGCTCGGAGTTGCATCCCGATCGATACAACTAGAACTGGATACTTGAGATGAGATATGGATAGTATGGCTCTGGGATTGCTTTCTCGCAGGGAGTCGAGAAAAGATCTCTGGCCAAGGTTGATACTTAATACTACTACTACTTTATACTGTGCTAATCTACACTCTTCTAATGCGGCAAGACCGATGAAGATGCTAGTCTTCGATAGGACTAGGCCTTCCCTCTATTCTAGCATTTCTGCAGCCCAGTCCACATATACAGCCTTTCTTTGATAATGTTGCATATGTAGTGTAGATCCTTGCTTGCTGAGTACTTCGAATGAGTACTCACGGTTGCTTTGCTTCCTCTTTTTCCCCATATCCGTTTGATGCAACCAGATGACGGAGCCCCTGAGACAGCTACCCCCGTCGACGACTGCTCCTACTACCCCGAGGGTGGTTTCTACTACGAGTTAGCTGACGACCAGGAGTAGGTTCGGAGGGTCCCAGGCAGGACGCCTGCGCCTTTTCGATCGTAGCTTTTGTTTTGCACCGCCTTCTTAAAGGCTTATCTGTTTCTCTTTTATATCTGTACGCAGATATCTAACGCTTCCGCTGATGCTTGTTGACATCAAGCTTATGTATTCGAGCCCTCGAGGCTCTGGCTTGTAATATAATGCTTGTATGCCTTTATTTATGTTTTAGAGTTGTGTTGTGATTCCTTCAAGTGAGTCCTTAGGCTTGATCGTGTGCATTTGCGTATATGATTAGTGCACGATTAAGCCGGGGGCGTCACAGAGAAAGCGGGCTCAATTGGTGAGTTGATTTTCTTTAAACACTTCTTTAAATTGTTAGGATGTTTTCCACTGTATATTGCATCAAATATATCTATATTTTGGAGTTCTTCCATGTGATGTAACATGGATATATTATATCTGCATGAAAATTTAGGATTCTCAAATGTTGACATGGATGCAAGTCTAGCAGCCCACAAACAACAACGTGAAGCAGTCAAGAAGGCCCTAACAGAGCAAAAGGAAGAACCAGAAGCTATCAAGCATGCTCTGACAAAGCAATACGACAAACTTGATGCCACGAAGAAGGCTCTGGCAGAGCAGCACATATAACTTGAAGCTATCAAGAAGGCCTTGCCAGAGCAACAAGAAGAATGTGAAACTGTCAAGCATGTCCTGCTAGAGGAGCAGCATGAACTTCAGTCTATCAAAAATACCCTTGTAGACAAGAAGAAAGTACTTGAAGCTATCAAGAAGGCCCTGGGAGAGCAGCAGGATGAAGCTATGAAAATTGCATGGTATACCTGCACCAACATCTTAAATCTATCAATATTGCCCCTATAGACCAGCAGGAAAACTTGAAGCTGACAACAATCCCAAGGAAAGGAAAACTTTATCATTCGAAAAGAGGCTAAATGATATTTATGGAATGTCGAATTTTGAATTTTCAAAAACTGTGACAAAAATTCATGTCTGGCCCCAGCTGTAAGTAGCCATGTCAGCATGTACCGGACCCATACGCCAGTATCGTTGATCGGTCAAATCTGAGACTCTATTTGATATTGACCGGGACCATCGGCGAAAAACTCTTAGCCAGACCCACATGGAAGCAGCCACGTCAGCATATGCTGGACCCATTTGGCGGAATCATCGATTGGTCAAACTAATTAACTGATTACTAGTGTCAGTTCATCTTCACCAAAAACGATCTTAGGTGATAAACCGGCCGATCAATGGTGACAGTCTTGGCCGTCACAGAAAATGGACTTCCGTAATAGAAGTCGATCCATCACCTAAGGTACGAACTTCGGCGACAGAAAAAGTGGAAACGTTAGGATTTTGTTTTTCGTGGATGATGCTTCAGTGACAGTGGAATGACGACCGAAAACTGTCACCAGCACATATTCGATGACGAAAATCGGTTTTACGTGATCAAATAAAACGTCGCTAAAAATACTTTGTTTTATAGTGCCGCTACTTCGCGTTTCGGAGGAGATCTTACTTTTTAGCACTGATCCGGAACTCTGCTGAAGGAGCAAGCCTTCTTGATCATTACCAACCTCGATCCACAAGCTCAATGATGAGTGCTGAGTAGTCCACTGCCTGGACTATGGGTTCATGGCAGTCTCAAAAGTTGGAAACATTTTTTATAAAAGGGACACATGTAAAAAATATTGTAGTCTGTACTTAATTAATGGATGAACTAAATCTTATGGCTATGTTTTGAAATAAATAAATAAAAGAAAACCACAACGAGTGGAGAAATGTAGCTCTCCACCGGTCTCTTTCTTCTTGGCACACAGACTTGACTTGTCCTCCCCCGCTTTTTTTTCTCCGCTCTTTCCTGTTTTTCTCCAATCCACTCGTGGTGGAAATTTTGTCACTCCTTCCTACAACCACTCTTACCTAGGCCACTCATTTGGCACGTCCCTTTCGACTTTGTTTGATTGTCATTTGTCAAGCACCAACTTTGAATGTTCGGATTCCTGAATAATTCTTTTTAGTAATTTCCCATGTCTCCATGTTTTCTTCGTGGCCCCTTCAAAAAACTTTTATTTTTTATCGTGACCGTTAGGCAATAGTTACCCATCACCGAGACAAGTTTTAGTGCTACCAATGCCTTAAAATATTCAGGAAAATTCTGAAATAATTTGTGTGTGTCGAAAAGATATATGTGTTAATTGTCACTCAAATTTCAAATCCAAATTTGATCCACACATGGAGAAGCAAAAAATACAAATGGAAAATCCAGCTTCAGATCTATGCAAGGGTACAACGTCGATGAGTGTGACTCCAGGGCGCTGATTCTTAGGGGGCAGTTGTAGGAAGACTTCCAGACTATCATCGACAAGGTCAAGTCGGCTCGGGTAGGGAGCGGCGACAGCGGCGCATTGGTGGCTTGTTCATTTTTTTTACGAAAATGACTCAGATCTATTATCAAAATTCATCGGAAGTACAAAGCACCTCAAACAAAATAAAAATTACATCGAGATTCCGAGACCATCGAACGATCACTACCGACATCAGAACGAGTGCCGATGCGCGACTGTGGCCGCTCCCCTACCGGAGCCGGCTTGACCTTATCGATGAAAGTCGGGAAGTCTTTGTGCACGTGCCCCAAAGGACCAGCGCCCTGGAGCCGCAGTCGTCGTCGTTGAACCCTGAATAGATCTGAAACACCTGCCACCAAATCTCGACACATGACGAGAAACCCAAACCTCATCATGCAAAGGAGACGGTAGGAATCTGCGCCGGAGCTCCGTTGACTACGTCCATATGAACAAACCCGAGAAGGATCGGAGCCCAGAAGACAAACGCGAATTAGAAGCGCCACCATCCGTCCGAGCGCCGCAGCTGCGAGGACTAAAAAACCCTAACCTAACTACTTACCGGAGCGGCGGCTCGTTCTGACGGCGTGGTTGTTCTCGGAATCCCGATATAATTTTTATTATGTTTGACATACTTTATACTTCCGATGAACTTTTAGATCCTTTCTGAAAAAATAGTGTGTGTACTCTATGCAGAAAAATGCATAGAAATACACCGCAAAAAGAAAAGAAAAATACATAGAAATGAATTCAGAAGCCACCTCACTTGACCGATTTCATGTAAGATCCCTGTAAGAGCATCTCTAGCAGACCCCTTAAAACGCGGATCTGAAAACATGGTTTTTAGTTTGCGGAAAACAGATTTTAAGGGTCGGTTTGAGCTGCGGCCGAATAGAGCCCTTAACCGTAAACTGTAAAACCGAATATTCGCTTATATTCTTTCCCCACGTCTTCTTCTTTCTTTCGCCCGTGTCCACGGTCAGCTAGCTCGCTCTTACAAAGCCAGCGGACAGCGCATAAAACGGCCAAATACGGAGCCGTCGACGTCCATGACGACGTCGACTCGCACGAAGCTAGCTAGCTCGAATCAATCCAAACAACCAAATACGAAGCCACCGTCGCCATAGCTAGCTGAATCAATCCAGGAGCTAGCTAGCTAGGAATCGATTCGAGTGGACGCAGCGGGCCGGATCGATTCGAGCGGGCGCAGCGGGCGGTGGCTGGGGCCGGGGACGGGCGGGGCGGCGCGGACGGCGGACACGGATGTTTTCGTGGCGGTTGTGCTCCCGCCAACTGCTTTCTCCCGATACAGGGCACCATAGAAGCGGACGCGAAAACTGTGTTTTAGCGGACTGGGAGGAGTTTTTTACTGCACCCCTTCAAAAAATTTACAGGTCGAAGTCGTGTACGGGTTCTATTCGGGTCGCTTTTTTCGCGTAAAACTGTAAACTGGCGGTTATTTTACAATTTCGTTCTGACAGAGATGATGTAAAAGCCCGTGAGTTTAGAATCTTCGGCCCTGCGGCCTGACCGCATCCGGTCATTTCCTTCTGATCGCGACCTCACTGGACCCAGCAGACCTAAATGCACGGCAGGAAGTTTAGTTACAAGGAAACGTGGGAGGACTAGTCGTCCATAGAAAAGTTCCCGTAAGTCCAGCATTATTGGTACCCATCGTACTCCTTTCGCCATCAGCAGCTGCGCCAAGGCATCAACAGTTTGGTCGGCTCTGTTCGTTTCATCTTTTGTCACTGTCGGGCGTCAACCCACCGTTCTCGCCGGTCTCCGCTCTTGTATTTACTCGACCACTCTTTTACTATCACGCCCAACCTCTCCTCGGCGTCAGCAGTTGAACTCCATGACGATGGTGGTCATGCTACGCCGCCTTGCTCTTTCCTGCTACCCCGCCGCCGCCCTTCTCCTCCTCGTGTTCCTCGACGCGCCGCTCACGGCCGCGCAGCCGCTGCCGTGGCAGCTGTGCAACGCCACCGCGGCGAACTACACGGACGGCAGCGCCTACCAGGCCAACATACGCGTCCTCGCCAGCGCCTTCCCCAAGAACGCCTCCGCGTCACCGGCCCTCTTCGCCAAGGGCGCAGCCGGCACGGGATCGGACGTCGTCTACGCGCTGGCCCTCTGCCGCGGCGACACCAACGCCTCCTCCTGCTCGGCATGCGTCACCGCCGCCTTCCGGAACGCGCAGCAGCTTTGCGCCTTCAACAAGCGTGCCACCATGTTCGACGACCCCTGCATCCTCCGCTACTCCGACCAGGACTTCCTGGCCAACGTCACCGACAACAGGGGGATATCGGGCGCATTCAATGCCAACAACGTCAGCGCGGCGTCCGCGGCGGCCTTCGACGCTGCCTCCGGCCGGCTCGTCAATGCCACCGCCGACTACGCGGCGGCGGACTCAAGTCGGCGATTCGGCACGGGGGAGGTGGGGTTCGACCAGACTTACCCCAAGATTTACTCCCTGGCGCAGTGCACGCCGGACATGTCGGCGGCTCAATGCCGGAGCTGCCTCAGGGACATCATTGTCCAGTATACTCCTCGATATTTCCTCGGAAAGCCGGGCGGGAGAATATTGGGCGTGCGGTGCAGCTTCCGGTTCGAGACGTACTCATTCTTCGCTGGACGCCCACTGCTGCAACTCCCGGGCGCGCTGTCTCCTGCACCGGCGCCAGCGGCCACCACCGGAGAAGGCAAGTTGTCTCCTGCTTGATTGGTGTGAAGTGTGAAGAAATCTTCGACTAGAGCAGAGGAAAATTACCTGAAATCCACATCATTAATTTGTTTGCATTGCACTTGCAGGAAGAAGAAGACATAGGACAGGATTGGTCTTGGCCATTACACTGCCTACCGCTGCTGCACTACTACTTCTCATTTCAACGTGCGTTTGCTTTTGGAGGAGGAGCAAACTGGCAGCAGAAAGAAAGCCGGCAGTACCATGTAAGCTAGCCCTCCTCCTATGGACAGCATTAATTAAACAATTTAGAGTGTCTAAAATCCGCCCCCCAAAACATGCGGACGGGACCGAACGCATCTACAGAGAGCGGCCAGTCAGCACTCTTTTTTCATCCATTGTAACAATATACCTCAAATTTCACTGAAATCCATACTAGATCATGCAACACACAAAAGCTCTATACTACTACTACATACTACATAGATAAACCTAGCCTACCTGTGCTCGTCGTCGGAGATATAGACAACGTTTGTGCCGGTAGTGCCAGACAGACCTGCTACCTAGCGGATGGCCGCCTCCCGCGGCTCCGGCTCCTCACCAGACTCCATGTCCACGAAGATTGCCTCCACCTTCGACCCGTTATTCGTGAAGGTAGCGGCGGTTTGCCTCCAGCTCCGCCTCCGAGCAGATGGAGTCTAGGATGGCCTGCTGCTCCGCCGTCATCTCCGCTTGTGCATCTCCCATGCCAATTCTGGCTTGGGCAACCAGAAGCGTCGGCTCTACTTCGCCTTCCTCTTCCTCCTCCATTGTCGTGTCGGGCGCCTCCTTCTCCTCCGAAGAGTCCGAAGGTAGGCTGGTTGCCATCCGAGCGGCACGCGGGGCCTGGATCTGCTCTAGGAGCCATAGCCAGCACTCTAGAGTGAGCATGGCGTACATCGTGATTCGTTGTCGGACCAGAGCTACATGCGGACTCCGAGCTGCCAGCGGATGTGGGGTGGCAGCACAGAGGATGAGGAAAAATGGGATGCGGCTTGGGTTTCTGGTTGCCATCCGGCTTAAATTGCCGATTTTGGCCCCTTGGGCGACGCGTCCTCACCGGACCATTGGTAATAACAGGTGTTCGCATGGGACCCACACGTCAATCCGATGTGACAAGCACGTTCATGCGTCTCATATCCGCCTCACATATGGGCTGTATAGGGTGTGTTGGACAGCCCGGACATTTGTGCTGAATTTGGAAGGTCGGATTAGGTGGCAAAATAATGACTGGGCAGTAATCAAGCAGCCCGCTCGGGCGTTTGGAGCCGATTGGGGACCCTGGTTGCAGATTCTCTTACCAACATTAACAGTCAACACACAGTCAATGGATCAGTTGGCCCAAGACTAACACCAGGGGAATGGGGAATGATAATGATTACCTGATCGAATTGAACATGCACTAGTCATAGTCAGCCACTGATGCAATCACACTTTCTGCCTGACAAACCTTTAACATTTTATTACCTATCGTAATTGCTCATGCTTAATTGACTGACTCCACATGTTGAGAAAAATAATTTTTTGTGTAATTGACAGATCTTTGATTCTGTTGTCTGGGTCTAATATTTTAGGTATATACTAATGATCATTTTACGCCTATAATATTTTAGTTGCAACAGATTCAACTAATCAGGATGACATCCAAAGCATCGATTCCCTCCTTCTTGACTTATCGACCCTGCGGGCTGCTACAAATAACTTCGCTGAAAGCAACAAGCTTGGCGAAGGAGGGTTCGGTGCGGTTTACAAGGTAGTATCATTCCTGCATTCAAACCATATATATTACTCCCTTTATAAACTAATATAAGATCTTTTAGATCACTATTTTAGTAATCTATATCTATAAAAGTTCTTATATTAGATTACAGATTTGATTCTATTGTCTGGGTCATATATTAGTTTACATTAATGTTGGTTGTATATTTAAATTATTTGGGAATAACATAATGCACTGTCTTGGATTGCACAGGGTGTCCTTTCTGAAGGTGGCCAGGAAATAGCAGTGAAGAGGCTCTCGCAGAGCTCCACGCAAGGAATGGAAGAGCTGAAAACGGAGCTAGTTCTAGTCGCCAAGCTTCAGCACAAGAATCTCGTCAGGCTCGTTGGTGTTTGCTTGGAAGAAACAGAGAAACTACTCGTGTATGAATACATGCCGAACCGGAGCCTCGACACTGTTCTCTTCGGTACGTTCTATCTCTAGCCATATTTGGGAACACTCACGCTCTCTCTGTTTTGAGTTATGAATATGATGGTCCATTTGGCAGATGCCGCGAATAGGGGAGACCTGGACTGGGGGAAGAGGCTAAAGATCGTGAACGGGGTTGCTCGGGGCTTGCAGTACCTCCACGAAGACTCGCAGCCAAGGATCATCCACCGGGACCTCAAAGCGAGCAATGTGCTGCTGGACTCGGATTGGAACCCTAAAATTTCAGACTTCGGTTTGGCGAAACTGTTCGGTTGGGATCAGTCGCAGGCCGTCACCAGCCACATCGCTGGAACATAGTAAGCACGGCCTTGCTAGCTAGCACAATGCTAATTCTTCAGAGTAGCTAGAGCACATTTATTTATTTACAAAACGAGGTTTTGCTCGCGTTGAACACAGTGGATACATGGCGCCGGAGTACGCGATGCGCGGGCAGTATTCGGTCAAGTCGGACGCCTACAGTTTCGGCGTTCTGGTCTTGGAGATTATCACGGGAAGGAAGAATAGCAGCTTTGCCAACTCGGAGCAATCCATTGACCTCTCAAGCCTCGTGAGTGCTACTGCTCAAGCTGATATAACACACACACACACACACACACACACACACACACACACACACACACAACATTGTAACACAATGCATGCATGCAGGTATGGGAGCACTGGACCAGGGGAACGGTCGAGGAGCTGCTGGATCCGTCCTTGGGAGGCCGTTCTCCGGGAGGCCATTTGCTGAAGCTGATTAACATCGGGCTGCTGTGTGTCCAAGACAACCCCGCGGACAGGCCGACCATGTCGACGGTCAACGTCATGCTCAGCAGCAACACAGTATCTCTTCAGGCGCCGTCGAGGCCAACATTCTGCATCGACGAGATGGAGGGTTTCTCGGGCATGTACTCTACCGAGGGTAGCAAGCCCGAGGGGGTGTCAGTGAAAGAGGTGTCACTCACGGAGCTCGAACCTAGATGATGAGGGCGTGAAATCGATTTCACTATTATTCCCTGTGCCTGGATTCATAGTTTATCGCCTTTAATTAACTGGCTATAACTCTCCACGGTAAGAACGCTAGTATAATAAGTTGGATTATGTGCACCTTTGAGTGCAGATATCGAATTCGGATGTTTAACTTTTTGGCAACTTTTTCAGTTGTGAAACTATATCTGTAAATGTAATGTAATAGCCGAACAAAGATGTTAGGGTCTATGTATCCACTTCATTTTTGCAGAGGTCTGGGGATTCCATAAATGCTTCGAAAAATATATGTGGGGGCTGAGGATGCTTGTACTAATGTAAGGACCCGGATCCTGATAAGGAGGGACCCAAATCTCCGTACTTGCCCTGATAGTCTCCTGATCGATTTATTATTTTTTTTGACAAACTAGTCTCCTAATCGATTGATAGCACATATCATAGTATTATATCGCAGAAGCAGTATCTCTTATATTACACAATGAAAAATATAGCGCACTACAAAATATAGCGAGGCCCTTCTCCAAATGCTACACAAGTTATAGTGCGCGAATAGCATGCTATATGTTAAAATAGTGTTTGCAAAAAAAATACTGAAATACACCTAGATATAAACTATTTCAGCAACTAAATTTTTCACAGGAGTAATACATGCATAAGGGCCAAATCCAAGACAGAAACAGAACAAGTCAAACAGTTTCAAGGTAGCCAAATCCAATACATGCTCCCAGGGAGTGTTTGTGGGCAACCGCACAGCATATAAAATTCAGTAGTGTGCATTCGATTTTCTCTATAAAAAACTGTGAACTCAAGGAAGACCTTAAAATGTGAGTCTATGCAGCAGAGTAATTGATTTGTTCACACTCTGACTATTAAATAATAGTTTCTTTTTTTATGGGAAAACATCCGATCTACTTATCTTCAATCATGGCGGTACAGCGAACACCAGAAACAATAAAAATTATATCCAAATCTGTAGACCACTTACCAACGACTACAAGCACTGAAGCGAGCCGAAGGCGCGCCACCGTCATCGCCCCTCCCTCACCGGAGTCAGGCAAACCTTATTATAGTAGACAGTCGAAAAGTCGTCGTGCTAAGTCCCCATAGGACCAGCGCACCAGAGCGGCAACCATCGCCGATGAAAAAAGTCGTAGATCAGAAGGATCAAACCTGAAAGCACACGAGTATAGACGAACGACGAACAGATCCGAACAAATCAACCAAGGACAGATCTGCCGGAGACACACATCCAGCTGCTCCGGCGCAGCCGACCGCTCGGAGATGTAGTAGCCTAGGAGGCAGGGTGGGTGGAGCTTGCGGAAACGGCTGAGAAAGGCGGGGTCGGAGGCATGCCCGAGCCAGCGCTTGCACACGAGGGCGGCACGGACAAGGGTGGTGGGGAAGCCTACACGGACGATGATCTCCCTGAGGAGGTTGTCGTCGCTGAGGACCTTGGTTACAGCATCTGCTGGTCGCTCTGACTCGCCATCCACACATGGTTCGACCCTGCAAAATGAAAATGGGCAGCAGCCACAAAAGCAAATGCAGATGAGCATGAGACCCAAGTTCTTGAACCAATAATGCTGCTGCAAACAAGCTGCAACCGGCAGTGGACATACAACCGCATTTTAGTGCATCCATGAGACAATCAAGCACAAGCACAACAGCCACAAACACAAACAGAGTACACCAACCGTGAAAACAGAGTGCACAAACAGAGTGAACTTACCGTTGCCGGCGGCGGGGGCGAACCTCCTCAGCAGCAGCATCCATCTTCTATCTTGCCAGACGAACACTGCCGTCCCCACAAGAATTTGTAGACAGATTGTTTAGTTCGGGGGGAATTTGTAGGTAGGTAGGTAGCTAGGGTTTGATCCCCATCCCCACAAGAGAAGAGAAGAGAGGAAAAAGAAGAATAGATCGGGCTGGGGAAGGAGAAAGACTAACCTCGGGTCTGGAGATGGAGATGAACGCCGCCGCGGACGGGCTCAGATCGCCGGCGAAATCCCGGCGCCTGTCGCTTCTTCCGGCCGCTGCGGGGAGAGAGTGAGTGAAGTGAGAACAGAGAGTGAGCGAGTGAAGTGAGGAGGGAGGGGGGTGTCGGTGCCAGCATATATCAGGTCAGCTCATGTCCGGCCTCTTTGGTCCAAACAGTTGAGGCCCGTTTACGTGGAGAGCAGCCCATGCTACAAGCCCATCTGTATAACGGGCAAAACAATAGTCAATACTACTATTTTTCTCATTGCATAGGTTATGTTAAAGAGAGGCAAGAAAAAACAGCTAAGGACAACACCAAGTTTGGTGCAGAAAACCTACATACACGTCGACATGTAAATTGAACAAATAAAATGTACACCATATGTAACAAGATGAAGATGGCTACACCAAATTCAGGTGTCGTAGTTATCAACCAGGAAACAAACTGCCACTGACGCGCTGTCTCGAGTCGGCCACCTACCGGCGCTCGACGCGCTCTCAATGTGCCAGCCCCGGTGGCTCCACGAGGTGGTGTGCGGCAACGAAGCTACACGCACGCACCCATGGTTCCAAGGGCACATGCGAGGTCCTAGCGGTGCCCTGAGCACGCTGGTGAGCTCATCAGGTCTGGGGGTGGACTATAGGGTCGGCCACAAGCTCGGCGGCGGCGGTAGAGCTCGACCGGGACGCGGTGGTGTCTAGCGACGGCTAGAGATGGGGAGCAAGGACATGAGGAGAGGGGGAAGTAGAGGAGCTCACAGCGAAGGCAACGAGTTGTTCGGGGAGTCGAGGCGTGGGCAGAGCGCGGTGAATCGATGGCGATGGCGGTGGTGGCCGAAGTTGAGGAAGATAGACGAAGGCGACGACGTGCAGCCGACCTTGCTCGATCCAGGGACGTAATCGATAAAGACGGACAGGGCGGAGCTTCGGGACTTCCTAACGGGGCTCGGGGAGCATGGTGGCCGCTGGATCGACGGGCCATGCGACGGCAACGGTCGGGTGTGGTGGAGAGCAAGAGAGAGAGCTCGCGCGGGAGGAGGAGAGAGGCGAGTGGGGTGAGTGGGAGGGAGGAGAGCCCGAGGCGCCGCAGGGAGGTGGCGCCTTATCCCCTCCCCGGCGCTGTCGGCGATGAGGTCCGGCGGGGACGCGCCCCCTGTAGCGGTTTCGGGTCAAGGGAGCAGTGCACTGGGGAGGAAGGAGGAGGACGGGGGGAAAAGGAAGGGCTGGGCCGGCCCGGTGGTTGAAGGCCCAGGGAAACAGGGGGGAGGCCTTTCTTTTCCTTTTTCCTTTTTTATTTGTTTTTCATTTCTTTTTAATTATTTCTGATTTCTAATATTTTAGTTAGCAAAATAGTTTTACAAAATAAATCTTGCTCCTAAATTAGTGTCATAAATTAAGCCACTACTAAAATTAGTTTGGCACCTTAAATAAATTAGTTAGCAAATTTTATAATTTAAAAATCATTTAAATAATTGTTTTAGCCCTTGTTTATTTATTTTTGGGCACTTAGACACTTTAAAAAATGTTGGTTCACCACCATAATTAGTTATGGATTATTTTCCACATGATGAACATTTTAGATTTCATGTTTGTGAATTCCTTTATTTCACTTATAATTTGAATTTGAATTATTGTTGGATTTTTATAAAAGGGCCAATTTAGCTTAGTCAATCTTGATGACATGACACCATTAGTGGTAGATTACTATAGCAGGATTCTCGGGGTGTTACAAATCTCCACCACTAAAAGAAATCTCGTCCCGAGATTTAAGAGGTGGAGTGAGGGGGAAAGTCCTGGTTACGAAACTCCAACGGATCTTCTCGGTCTTGGTTGCTCTTCTCGAAGTAGTCGATCATTTTCGTTGATGTCTTTAGTTCTCTGCTTCAGGGCATCGTGACGAAGTTGTCATTCTTCCTTCAGGATCTTCATCGTACTTATGGAAAAGATAAGGGGGAAAACTCGGGAAGGACGGAGCTCAACACATGTTAGGAACCTGGGGGCTATCTCCGTGAGCGAGGCATAGAGGCATCTCTCGAGTTGAAATCCAAGAAAGACTTCGAGAGAAAATTAAGAAGGTGCAATAAGAAGTTTCAAGCGGATATGTAATCGTTCGTTGTCTGGAACAGAGTGTGAAAGTGGTTTAGAGCAACGAAAAATATTGCGTCTGATACTAGAATAGATCATCCTTAGGACGGTGGATCGTGAATTACCTACGAAGCCAAGCGCGAGGAATAACTTGGGAAACAGGCATGTACAGGAGAGTCAGGTTTCGATCCTGTGGAATTGTGGGTTATGGGCCCACCATGTAGGTTAAAAGTAGGAAGGGCGCTGACATCTTGCATGGTCATGATAGCAAGACAGGTCAGAGGACAGCCTGTCAGTTATGCTGGCAACAATGGTTGTAGAAAGGGCAAGGGACGAAGAGTACCATTTTCCTGCTCGTTGAAACGAGGCGGACCAATAGGCAAAGTTCTCGTCCATCGGTGGTTACCGGAATGCCATCAACACTAGTAACAGGGTCTTGCTGTCAGAGTTGTACAATCGAGGTGTTGACATAAGTAGGGAGTTATCACTGAAGGAAATATGCCCTAGAGGTAATAATAAAGTTGTTATTTATTTTTCCTTATATCATGATAAAAGTTTATTATTCATGCTAGAATTGTATTAACCGGAAACTTAGTACATGTGTGAATACATAGACAAACAGAGTGTCACTAGTATGCCTCTACTTGACTAGCTCGTTAATCAAAGATGGTTAAATTTCCTAGTCATAGACATGAGTTGTCATTTGATGAATGGGATCACATCATTAGAGAATGATGTGATTGACATGACCCATCCGTTAGCTTAGCACTATGATCGTTTAGTTTGTTGCTATTGCTTTCTTCATGACTTACACATGTTCCTATGACTATGAGATTATGCAACTCCCGAATACCGGAGGAACACCTTGTGTGCTATCAAACATCACAACGTAACTGGGTGATCATAAAGATGCTCTACAGGTGTCTCCGAAGGTGTTTGTTGGGTTGGCATAGATCGAGATTAGGATTTGTCACTCCGATTGTCGGAGAGGTATCTCTGGGCCCTCTCGGTAATGCACATCACTATAAGCCTTGCAAGCAATGTGACTAATGAGTTAGTTGCGGGATGATGCATTACGGAACAAGTAAAGAGACTTGCTGGTACCGAGATTGAACTAGGTATGATGATACCGACGATCGAATCTCGGGCAAGTAACATACCGATGACAAAAGGAACAACGTATGTTGTTATGCGGTTTGACCGATAAAAATCTTTTTAGAATATGTGGGAGCCAATATGAGCATCCAGGTTCCGCTATTGGTTATTGACCAGAGATGAGTCTCGGTCATGTCTACATAGTTCTCGAACCCGTAGGGTCCGCACGCTTAACGTTCGATGACGATCGGTATTATGAGTTTATATGTTTTGATGTACCGAAGATAGTTCGGAGTCCCGGATGAGATCGCGGACATGACGAGGAGTCTCGAAATGATCGAGACTTAAAGATTGATATATTGGATGACTATATTCGGACATCGGAAATGTTCCGGTGAAGTTTCGGATAAAACCGGAGTGCCGGAGGGGTTACCGGAACCCCCCGGGGGAACTAATGGGCCTCATGGGCCTTAGTGGAGAGAGAGAGGGGCGGCCAGGGCAGGCCGCGCGCCCCCTTCCCCTTGGGTCCGAATTGGACTAGGGAAGGGGGGCGGCGCCCCCCTTTCCTTCTCCCTCTCCCTCTCTTTCCTTCCCCCTCTCTCCCTCTTGGTGGAATCCTACTAGGACTAGTAGTCCAAGTAGGACTCCCCTTGTGGGGCGCGCCCTAGGAGGGCCGGCCGGCCTCCCCCTTGCTCCTTTATATACGGGGGCGGGGGGGGGGGGGGGCACCCTAGAACACACAAGTTGATCTTTTAGCCGTGTGCGGTGCCCTCCTCGACAGTCACACACCTCGGTCATATTGTCGTAGTGCTTAGGCGAAGCCCTGTGTCGGTAACTTCATCATCACCGTCACCACGGCGTCGTGCTGACAAAACTCTCCCTCGGCCTCAGCTGGATCTAGAGTTCGAGGGACGTCACCGAGCTGAACGTGTGCAGATCGCGTAGGTGCCGTGCGTTCGGTACTTGATCGGTTGGATCGCGAAGACGTTCGACTATATCAACCGCGTTACTAAACGCTTCCGCTTTCGGTCTACGAGGGTACGTGGACATTTTCTCCCCGCTCGTTGCTATGCATCACCTAGATAGATCTTGCGTGTTCGTAGGAATTTTTTTTGAAATACTACGTTACCCAACAGTGGCATCCGAGCCAGGTCTATGCGTAGATGTTATTTGCACGAGTAGAACACAAAGGAGTTGTGGGCGTGGGTGTATACATATTGCTTGCCGTTTCTAGTTGTTACTTGGTTCAACGGTATTGTGAGATGAAGCGGCCCGGACCGACATTACGCGTACGCTTACGCGAGACTGGTTTCACCGCTGCGAGCACTCGTTGCTTAAAGGTGACTGACGGGTGTCTGTCTCTCTCACTTTAGTTGAATCGGTTTCAATGAAGAGGGTTCTTTTAGAAGATCAAAAAGCAATCACTACACCATGTTGTGGTTTTGCGTAGGTAAGAACGGTTCTTGCTAGAAGCCCGTAGCAGCCACGTAAAACTTGGAACAACAAAGTAGAGGACGTCTAACTTGTTTTTGCAGGGCTTGCTGTGATGTGATATGGTCAAGACATGATGTGATATAATTTGTTATATGAGATGATCATGTTTTGTAACAGAGTTATCGGCAACCGGCAGGAGCCATATGGTTGTCGCTTTATTGTATGCAATGCAATCGCCATTTAATTGTTTTACTTTATCACTAAGCGCTAGCGATAGTTGTAGAAACAATAAGTTGGCGAGACGACAACGATGCTACGATGGAGATCAAGCTGGGGCGCCGGTGACGATGGAGATCATGATGGTGCTTTGATGATGGAGATCAAGAGCACAAGATGATGATGGCCATATCATGTCACATATTGAATTGCATGTGATGTTAATCCTTTTATGCATCATATTTTGCTTAGTTCGGCGGTAGCATTATAAGATGATCTCTCACTAAATTTCAAGGTATAAGTGTTCTCCCTGAGTATGCACCGTTGCGACAGTTCGTCGTGCCGAGACACCACGTGGTGATCGGGTGTGATAAGCTCTACGTTCACATACAACGGGTGCAAGCCAGTTTTGCACACGCAGAATACTCGGGTTAAACTTGAAGAGCCTAGCATATGCAGATATGGCCTCGGAACACTGGAGACCGAAAGGTCGAACGTGAATCATATAGTAGATATGATCAACATAGTGATGTTCACCATTGAAAACTACTCCATCTCACGTGATGATCGGACATGGTTTAGTTGATATGGATCACGTGATCATTTAGATGACTCGAGGGATGTCTATCTAATTGGGTGTTCTTAAGTAATATGATTAATTGAACTTAAATTTATCATGAACTTAGTCCTGATAGTATTTGCATATCTATGTTGTAGATCAATAGCTCGCGTATAGCTTCCCCGTTTTTATTTATGATATTTTCCTAGAGAAAACTAAGTTGAAAGATGATAGTAGCAATGATGCGGACTTGGTCCGTGATCTGAGGATTATCCTCATTGCTGCACAGAAGAATTATGTCCTTGATGCACTGCTAGGTGACAGACCTATTGCAGGAGCAGATGCAGACGTTATGAACGTTTGACAAAGCTCGGTATGATGACTACTTGATAGTTTAGTGCACCATGCTTTATGGCTTAGAACCGGGACTTCAAAAATGTTTTGAATGCCATAGAGCATATGAGATGTTCCAAGAGATGAAATTGGTATTTCAGACTCATGCCCGTGTCGAGAGGTATGAGACCTCTGACAAATACTTTGCCTACAAGATGGAGGAGAATAGCTCAACCAGTGAGCATGTGCTCAGAATGTCTGAGTACTACAATCGCTTGATAAGTGATTGACAGAATTCTCTAGTCACTATCACCAAGTTACTAGAACTTCGTGATGAACTATAATATGCAAGGGATGACGAAAATGATTCCCAAGCTCTTCGCGATGCTGAAATCAGTGAAGGTAGAAATCAAGAAATAACATCAAGTGTTGATGGTTAACAAGACCACTAGTTTCAAGAAAAAGGGCAAGGGAATGAAAAGGAAACTTCAAAAAGAATGGCAAGAAAGTTGCTACTCCCGTGAAGAAGCCCAAAGCTGAACCCAAGCCTGAAACTGAGTGCTTCTACTGCAAAGGAAATGGTCACTGGAAGCGGAACTACCCCAAATACTTGGCGGATAAGAAGGATGGCAAAGTGAAAAAAGGTATATGTGATATACATGTTATTGATGTGTACTTTACTAGTGTTCATAGTAACCCCTAGGTATTTGATACAGGTTCAGTTGCTATGATTAGTAACTCGAAACAGGTGTTGCAAAATGAATAGAGACTAGTTGAGGACGAGGTGACGATGTGTGTTGGAAGAGATTCCGAGGTTGATAAGATCACTATCGCACACTCCCTCTATTTTCGGGATTAGTGTTGAACCTAAATAAATGTTATTTGGTGTTTGCGTTGAGCATGAATATGATTGGATCATGTTTATTGCAAAATAAATGTTATTTGGTGTTTGCGTTGAGCATGAATATGATTGGATCATGTTTATTGCAATACGGTTATTCATTTAAGTCAGAGAATAATTGTTGTTCTGTTTACATGAATAAAAACCTTCTATGGTCATACACCCAATGTAAATGGTTTATTGAATCTCGATCGTGGTGATACACATATTCATAATATTGATGCCAAAAGATGAAAAGTTAATAATGATAGTGCAACTTATTTGTGGCACTGCCGTTTAGGTCATATTGGTGTAAAGCGCATGAAGAAACTCCATGCAGATGGGCTTTTGGAATCACTTGATGCTTGCGAACCATGCCTCATGGGCAAGATGACTAACACTCCATTCTCCGGAACAATGGAGCGAGTCACTGACTTATTGGAAATTATACATACTGATGTATGCGGTCCGATGAGTGTTGAGGCTCGCGGCGGGTATCGTTATTTTCTGACCTTCACAGATGATTTGAGCAGATATGGGTATATCTACTTGATGAAACATAAGTCTGAAACATTTGAAAAGTTCAAAGAATTTCAGGATGAAGTGGAAAATCATCGTAACAAGAAAATAAAGTTTCTACGATCTGATCGTGGAGGTGAATATTTGAGTTACGAGTTTGGTCTTCATTTGAAACAATGCGGAATAGTTTCGCAACTCACACCACCCGGAACACCACAGCGTAATGGTGTGTCCGAACATCGTAACCGCACTTTATTGGATATGGTGCGATCTATGATGTCTCTTACCGATTTACCACTATCGTTTTGGGGTTATCCATTAGAGACAGCTGCATTCACGTTAAATAGGGCACCGTCTAAATCCGTTGAGATGACACCGTATGAACTGTGGTTTGGCAAGAAACCTAAGCTGTCGTTTCTTAAAGTTTGGGGTTGCGATGCTTATGTGAAAGAGCTTCAGCCTGATAAGCTCGAACCCAAATCGGAGAAGTGCGTCTTCATAGGATACCCAAAAGAAACTGTTGGGTACACCTTCTATCACATATCCGAAGGCAAGATATTTGTTGCTAAGAATGGATCCTTTCTAGAGAAGGAGTTTCTCTCGAAGGAAGTGAGTGGGAGGAAAGTAGAACTTGATGAGGTAGTGGTACCTTCTCTTGAATTGGAAAGTAGTTCATCACAGAAATCAGTTCCAGTGATGCCTACACCAATTAGTGAGGAAGCTAATGATGATGATCATGAAACTTCAGATCAAGTTACTACAAAACCTCATAGGTCAACCAGAGTACGTTCCGCACCAGAGTGGTACGGTAATCCTGTTCTGGAAGTCATGTTACTAGACCATGACGAACCTACGAACTATGAGCAAGCGATGATGAGCCCAGATTCCGCGAAATGGCTTGAGGCCATGAAATCTGAGATAGGATCCATGTATGAGAACAAAGTATGGACTTTGGTTGACTTGCCCGATGATCGGCAAGCCATAGAGAATAAATGGATCTTCAAGAAGAAGACTGATGCTGACGGTAATGTTACTGTCTACAAAGCTCGACTTGTTGCGAAAGGTTTTCGACAAGTTCAAGGAGTTGACTACGATGAGACCTTCCACCCGTAGCGATGCTTAAGTCTGTCCGAATCATGTTAGCAAATTGCCGTGTTTTATGATTATGAAATTTGGCAAATGGATGTAAAAACTGCATTCCTGAATGGATTTCTGGAAGAAGAGTTGTATATGATGCAACCCGAAGGTTTTATCGATCCAAAGGATGCTAACAAAGTGTGCAAGCTCCAGCGATCCATTTATGGACTGGTGCAAGCATCTCGGAGTTGGAATAAACATTTTGATAGTGTGATCAAAGCATATGGTTTTATACAGACTTTTGGAGAAGCCTGTATTTACAAGAAAGTGAGTGGGAGCACTACAGCCTTTCTGATAAGTATATGTGAATGACATATTGTTGATCGGAAATGATGTAGAATTTTTCTGGAAAGCATAAAGGAGTGTTTGAAAGGAATTTTTCAAAAGAAAGACCTCAGTGAAGCTGCTTACATATTGAGCATCAAGATCTATAGAGATAGATCAAGATGCTTGATAAGATTTTTTCAATGAGTACATGCCTTGACAAGATTTTGAAGTAGTTCAAAATGGAACAGTCAAAGAAGGAGTTCTTGCCTGTATTACAAGGTGTAAAATTGAGAAAGACTCAAAACCCGACCACGGCAGAAGATAGAAAGAGAATGAAAGTCATTCCCTATGCCTCAGTCATAGGTTCTATAAAGTATGACATGCTATGTACCAGACCAGTTGTGTGCCTTGCTATGAGTTTAGCAAGGAGGTACAATAGTGATCCAGGAGTGGATCACTGGATAGCGGTCAAAGTTATCCTTATTTACCTAAGAGGACTAAGGAAATATTTCTCGGTTATGGAGGTGATAAAGAGTTCATCGTAAAGAGTTACGTCGATGCAAACTTTAACACCGATCTGAATGACTTTGAGTCTCAATCTGGATACATATTGAAAGTGGGAGCAATTAGCTAGAGTAGCTCCATGCAGAGCATTGTAGACATAGAAATTTGCAAAATACATACGGATCTGAATTTGGTAGACCCGTTGACTAAACCTCTCTAACAAGCAAAACATGATCACACCTTAGTACTCTTTGGGTGTTAATCACATGGCGATGTGAACTAGATTATTGACTCTAGTAAACCCTTTGGGTGTTGGTCACATGGCGATGTGAACTATTGGTGTTAATCACATGGCAATGTGAACTAGATTATTGACTCTAGTAAACCCTTTAATTGGGTGTTGGTGACATGGCGATGTGAACTATTGGTGTTAATCACATGGCGATGTGAACTATATTATTGACTCAAGTGCAAGTGGGAGACTGAAGGAAATATGCCCTAGAGGCAATAATAAAGTTGTTATTTATATTTCCTTATATCATGATAAATGTTTATTATTCATGCTAGAATTGTATTAACCGGAAACTTAGTACATGTGTGAATACATAGACAAACAGAGTGTCACTAGTATGCCTCTACTTGACTAGCTCGTTAATCAAAGATGATTAAGTTTCCTAGCCATAGACATGAGTTGTCATTTGATGAACGGGATCACATCATTAGAGAATGATGTGATTGACATGACCCATCCGTTAGCTTAGCACTATGATCGTTTAGTTTGTTGCTATTGCTTTCTTCATGACTTATACATGTTCCTATGACTATGAGATTATGCAACTCCCGAATACTGGAGGAACACCTTGTGTGCTATCAAACGTGACAACGTAACTGGGTGATCATAAAGATGCTCTACAGGTGTCTCCGAAGGTGTTTGTTGGGTTGGCATAGATCGAGATTAGGATTTGTCGCTCCGATTGTCGGAGAGGTATCTCTGGGCCCTCTCGGTAATGCACATCACTATAAGCCTTGCAAGAAATGTGACTAATGAGTTAGTTGCGGGATGATGCATTACGGAACGAGTAAAGAGACTTGCCGGTAACGAGATTGAACTAGGTATGATGATACCGACGATCGAATCTCGGGCAAGTAACATACCGATGACAAAAGGAACAACGTATGTTGTTATGCGGTTTGACCGATAAAAATCTTCGTAAAATATGTGGGAGCCAATATGAGCATCCAGGTTCCGCTATTGGTTATTGACCGGAGATGAGTCTCGGTCATGACTACATAGTTCTCGAACCCGTAGGGTCCGCACGCTTAACGTTTGATGACGATCGGTATTATGAGTTTATGTGTTTTGATGTACCGAAGGTAGTTCGGAGTCCCGGATGAGATCACGGACATGACGAGGAGTCTCGAAATGGTCGAGACATAAAGATCGATATATTGGATGACTATATTCGGACATCGGAAATGTTCCGGTGAAGTTTCGGATAAAACCGGAGTGCCGGAGGGGTTACCGGAACCCCCCGGGGGAACTAATGGGCCTCGTGGGCCTTAGTGGAGAGAGAGAGGGGTGGCCCGGGTAGGCCGCGCGCCCCCTTCCCCTTGGGTCCGAATTGGACTAGGGAAGGGGTGGCGGCGCCCCCCTTTCCTTCTCCCTCTCCCTCTCTTTCCTTCCCCCTCTCTCCCTCTTGGTGGAATCCTATTAGGACTAGTAGTCCTAGTAGGACTCCCCTTGTGGGGCGCGCCCTAGGAGGGCCGGCCAGCCTCCCCCTTGCTCCTTTATATACGGGGGCAGGGGGGCATCCTAGAACACACAAGTTGATCTTTTAGCCGTGTGCGGTGCCCCCCTCCACAGTCACACCCCTCGGTCATATTGTCGTAGTGCTTAGGCGAAGCCCTGCGTCGGTAACTTCGTCATCACCGTCACCACGGCGTCGTGCTGACGAAACTCTCCCTCGGCCTCAGCTGGATCTAGAGTTTGAGGGACATCACCGAGCTGAACGGGTGCAGATCGCGGAGGTGCCATGCGTTCGGTACTTGATCGGTTGGATCGCGAAGACGTTCGAATACATCAATCGCGTTACTAAACGCTTCCGCTTTCGGTCTACGAGGGTACGTGGACACACTCTCCCCGCTCGTTGCTATGCATCACCTTGATAGATCTTGCGTGTTCGTAGGAATTTTTTTGAAATACTACGTTACCCAACAATCACTGCTCCTATCATATAGATCACAAGAAAGGTTAAACAAAACAATGGAAAGGAAAATGTGATTATCAGATTAAATAGAACAATGGAAAGGAAAATGTGTATACACTAGTATTAGGTGTATCTCCTTCCGAAGAGCAAGCAGAGCGGGATAAGCATGACACGGTTGTAAGTAGATAACCATCTAGGGAAAGGGGCGAGGAAACTCATGATGTTACCCATACAATGGTGTTGGATAATTTGATCAAGAAACATTTAGCATTATGCTTCCAATGTTCTTGTTGATGTTTGAGTACCACAGTCATGCTTCAGGATAGCATTGACATGGTCATCAGATAAAGCTCAAACTGTGGATACACAAAGGATCCATCGGAAACAACTTATAAAATAAGCTATACAATTTCAGCAAGGAAAAGATGAAGATATGGCCGACGGGCTCAACAACAATCCATCGAGATTCTAATAGGGATGGATTTCCAAAATCAGGTGAACAAGGTGATAGCATTGGACATACAAAAGTATATAATGCAGTAAGTTCGAGGAGAACGTCCACAATTAAACATTGATCGAAAAGTGCCACTTGAATATGGACTAAGTAGCACGATCAATGTTAGAATGGTGATTCAATAACCAACACACAAAGAATGAAACTATCGTTCATTAACTTACAAGCAATAGGTTTGCTAGCAGTTTTGAATTTACACATCACAGTCCATTTGTTGGTATTCCGGTTAGAAACAACTCGGGGACAAAGAATTGAATGGAGATGGCGAGAAGTGTCACTTGTATCAAGAATTCTTAAGAGGTGATGAAATTATCACAATATTCTTGACATAAAAGATGGAAATACTCCAAGGTAGATCATAACATAAGTTGGATTGCAAGGAACTTAAAGTTCATTCAAAACAAGACCAAGTCTGTGTTTGGAAGGAAGGCACGGATGTGGTCGATGATAGCACAGATCATCAAGGGACAAGCATGGAATTTCTCATCATGAATTCAATAGATATCTCGGAAGAAGTTAAAATGTTGACGATGATCATGACACATTTTGCCGAGATGTTTTAGGAAGACGTAATTGATCGGTGACGACATCAGGCAAAAGGAATGATAAAGCGAAAGTTATGGGAACAACGGTTAAGATGCAAGCTCGGAATCAGAGTTGCTTTTTAGGACAACAATATGATGTTGAAAGCTTGATGTAATCTTAGAGCACTATCGGGATTGTGTTCCGGGGATGAAAGACATAGGTAGAACGGTCAAGCTTTAGCATGACGATGATGATGTTGCCAATCGACTGAGAATGACATGATCGAGTACAAACTTGTAAGCAATGAAGATTACTAAGAGTTGTTGAATCGCAGTGCGGATTCGATTCTATTATTGGTGTCCTTGAGTGTTTATAAACTCAGAACCCGTGGAAAATTGGAATCGTCGAGAAATATGTCCTTTCAGCCCCCAGTCCGTGAATCACTCGCGGGTACTCTACGAGCCGACCCGATTTTAGTCACCACATGTATCATGTATAATATGTATTATATATATATATATACATATATATAGATATATACATATATATATATATATATGTATATATATATATATATATATATATATATATGTATATATATGTCCGTGATCACCTCCTGAGTGATCACGGCCCAATAGTTTAGCATGGCAGACGGACAAGGATGTAGGGCCACTGATGATAAACTAGCATCCTATACTAAGCATTTAGGAATGCAAGTAAAGGTATCAACAGTAGTAGCAAAGACAGGCTATGCAGCAGTATATGATCAAACTGATGAAATAGTAACAGCTACACTACTCTAATGCAAGCAGTAGAGAGAAGGAGTAGGCGGTATCGGGATGATCAAGGAGGTTTTGCTTGCCTGGAAGCTCTGCAGAGAAGGACAGGTCGTCGAGAGTGTAGTCGACATCAGGAGCAGCGGCGTCAGTCTCGAAGTCTACAGGAGAGAAAAGGGGGAAGAAACAATGAATACAATGCAAACAAATGCATGAGGATGCATGACATGACAATAAGCGATGCTAGGTGTGACCTAACGCAGTACTACGCGATACTGGCGAAGGGGGAAAACATCCGGGAAAGAACTCTTGGCGTTAGGCATTTTCCGGACAGATGAAAAGAGGGGGATGGTTGCATGTTCAGCATGCTAGGGGCATGTGGCAGATGAACGGATTGCATACTTGGATTCGTTGGATCTTCTCTAAGCAACTTTCATATATAAATTATTTTCATTCGAGTTACGGATTATTTTATATTAATTCTCAAAGTTTGTACACATTTTCTGAAATTTAATCTAATTCGAAAAAAGAGTGAAAAGGCTAGGTGCACCCGGTGTAGTGCACCAGAGGTGCACCAGTGAGGCTGACTAGTGGGTCCAGTCAACTGCTGACTCAGCAGTTGACTGGTCAACGGTTCACCAGTCAACCGGTCGGGTGGGACCCGCGTATCAGTGACCCATCTATTAACAGCGTTTATTTTTATCCCTTTTTTTATTTAAACCAATCGGGTTAACTACTCAGCGGACCCCATAGTCAGTGAGTGATTAGGGGGGGGGTTACCAGGTTAGTTAGGCCCTAATGGCCACTTAGGCCGGCGAGTAAACGTCGGTGGCCAGCCGATGCGACGGCGATGACCGTCCGGTTGATTCCGGCGACCAAATGGTCTGGGCCTAGGTTCGACAGAACGGGGGCGACGTCGCGCACAGATCTGAGGTGGTGGACGGAGGTGGCCGCTGCAGAAATGGCAGGCGGCGACTGGAGCACGGTGGTGTGCGGCAACGAAGCTACACGCACGCACCCATGGTTCCAAGGGCACATGCGAGTTCCTAGTGGTGCCCGGAGCATGCTGGTGAGCTCAGCAGGTCTGGGGGTGGACTATAGGGTCGTCCACAAGCTCGGCGGCGGCGGCAGAGCTCGACCGGGACGCGGTGGTGTCTAGCGACGGCTAGAGATGGGGAGGAAGGACAGGGGAGAGGGGGAAGTAGAGGAGCTCACAGCGGAGGGAACGAGCTGTTCGGCGAGTCGAGGCGTGGGCAGAGCGCGGTGAATAGATGGCGACGGCGTTGGTGGCCAAAGTTGAGGAGGATAGACGAAGGCGACGACGTGAAGCCGATCTGGCTCGATCCAGGGACGTAGTCGATAAAGACGGACAGGGCGGAGCTTCGGGACTTCCAAACGGGGCTCGGGGAGCATGGTGGCCGCTGGATCGACGGGCCATGGCGACGGCAGCGGTCGGGTGTGGTGGAGAGCAAGAGAGAGAGCTCGCGCGGGAGGAGGAGAGAGGCGAGTGGAGTGAGTGGGAGGGAGGAGAGGCCGAGGCGCCGCAGGGAGGTGGCGCCTTATCCCCTCCCCGGCGCTGTCGGCGATGAGGTCCGGCGGGGACGCGCCCCCTGTAGCGGTTTCGGGTCAGGGGAGCAGTGCACGGGGGAGGAAGGAAGAGGATGGGGGAAAAGGAAGGGCTGGGCCGGCCTGGTGGTTAAAGGCCCAGGGAAACGGGGGGAGGCCTTTCTTTTCCTTTTTCTTTTTATATTTGTTTTTCATTTCTTTTTAATTGATTCTGATGTCTAATATTTTACTCCCTCCGTTCCAAATTAGTTGACTTGGATTTATCTAGATACGGATGTATCTAACACTAAAACATGTCTAGATATATCCGTATCTAGACAAATCTGAGTCAACTAATTTGGAACGGAGGGAGTAGTTAGCAAAATAGTTTTACAAAATAAATCTTGCTCCTAAATTAGTGTCATAAATTAAGCCACTACTAAAATTAGTTTGGCACCTTAAATAAATTAGGTAGCAAATTTTATAATTTCAAAAGCATTTAAATAATTGTTTTAGCCCTTGTTTTATTTATTTTTGGGCACTTAGACACTTTAAAAAATGTTGGTTCACCACCATAATTAGTTATGGATTATTTTCCACATGATGAACATTTTAGATTTCATGTTTGTTAATTACTTTATTTCACTTATAATTTGAATTTGAGTTATTGTTGGATTTTTATAAAGGGCCAATTTAGCTTAGTCAATCTTGATGACATGACGCCATTAGTGGTAGATTATTGTAGCAGGATTCTCGGGGTGTTACAAATCTCCACCACTAAAAGAAATCTCGTCCCGAGATTTAAGAGGTGGAGTAAGGTGGAAAGTCCTGGTTACGAAACTCCTGACACATTAGTGGTAGATTATTGTAGCAGGATTCTCGGGGTGTTACAATCTCCACCACTAAAAGAAATCTCGTCCCGAGATTTAAGAGGTGGAGAAGGGGAAAGTCCTGGTTACGAAACTCCAACGGATCTTCTCGGTCTTGGTTGCTTTCCCGAAGTAGTCGATCATTTTCTTGATGTCTTTAGTTCTCTGCTTCAGGGCATCGTGACGAAGTTGTCATTCTTCCTTCAGGATCTTCATCGTACTTATGGAAAAGATAAGGGGGAAACTCGGGAAGGACGGGCTCAACACATGTTAGGACCTGGGGCTATCTCCGTGAGCGAGGCATAGAGGCATCTCTCGAGTTGAATCAAGAAAGACTTCGAGAGAAAATTAAGAAGGTGCATAAGAAGTTTCAAGCGGATATGTAATCGTTCGTTGTTGGAACAGAGTGGGAAAGTGGTTTAGAACAACGAAAAATATTGCGTCTGAACTAGAATAGATCATCCTTAGGAAGCTGGCGTGAATTACCTACGAAGCCAAGCATGAGAAATAACTTGGGAAACAGGCATGTACAGGAGAGTCAGGTTTCATCCTGTGGAATTGTGGGTTATGGGCCCACCATGTAGGTTTAAGTAGGAAGGGCGCTGACATCTTGCATGGTCATGATAGCAAGACAGGTCAGAGGACAGCCTGTCAGTTATGCTGGCAACAATGGTTGTAGAAAGGCAAGGGACGAAGAGTACCATTTTCCTGCTCGTTGAAACGAGGCGGACCAATAGGCAAAGTTTTCGTCCATCGGTGGTTACCGGATACCATCAACACTAGTAACAGGGTCTTGCTGACAGAGTTGTACAATCGAGGTGTTGATATAAGCAGGGAGTTATCACTGCTCCTATCATATAGATCACAAGAAAGGTTAAACAAAACAATGGAAGGAAAATGTGATTATCAGATTAAATAGAACAATGAAAGGAAAATGTGTATACCACTAGTATTAGGTGTATCTCCTTCCGAAGAGCAAGCAGAGCGGGATAAGCATAACACGATTGTAAGTAGATAACCATTAGGGAAAGGGGGAGGAAACTCATGATGTTACCCAACAATGGTGTTGGATAATTTGATCAAGAAACTTTAGCTTATGCTTCCAATGTTCTTGTTGATGTTTGAGTACCACAGTCATGCTTCGGGATAGCATTGACATGGTCATCAGATAAAGGTCAAACTGTGGATACACAAAGGATCCACGGAAAAACTTATAAAATCTGCTATACAATTTCAGCAAGGAAAAGATGAGGATGTGGCTGACGGGGTCAACAAATCCATCGAGATTCTAATAGGGATGGATTTCCAAAATAGGCGAACAAGGTGATAGCATTGGACATACAAAAGTATATAATGCAGTAAGTTCGAGGAGAACGTCCACAATTAACATTGATCGAAAGTTGCCTTGAATATGGACTAAGTAGCACGATCAATGTAGAATGGTGATTATAACCAACACACAAAGAATGAAACTATCGTTCATTAACTTACAAGCAATAGGTTGCTAGCAGTTTTGAATTTAACATCACAGTCCATTTGTTGGTATTCCGGTTAGAAACAACTCGGGGATCAAGAATTGAATGGAGAGGCGAGAAGTGTCACTTTATCAAGAATTCTTAAGGGTGATGAAATTATCACAATATTCTGACATAAAAGATGGAAATACTCCAAGGTAGATCAACATAAGTTGGTTGCAAGGAACTTAAAGTTCATTCAAAACCAGACCAAGTGTGTTTGGAAGGAAGGCACGGATGTGGTCGATGATAGCACAATCATCGGGGACAAGCATGGAATTTCATCATGAACTTAAGATATCTCGGAAGAAGTTAAAATTGTTGACGATGATCACAGACACATTTTGCCGAGATGTTTCAGGAAGACGTAATTGATCGGTGATGACATCAGGCAAAAGGAATGATAAAGCGAAGTTATGGGAACACGGTTAAGATGCAAGCTCGAATCAGAGTTGCTTTTAGGCAAACAATAGATGTTGAAAGCTTGATTTAATCTTAGAGCATGTCGGGATTGTGTTCCGGGATGAAAGACATAGGTAGCACGGCAAGCTTTAGCATGACGATGATGATGTAGCCAATCGACTGAGAATGACATGATCGAGTACAAACTGTAGCAATGAAGATTTACTAAGAGTTGTTGAATCGCAGTGCGGATTCGATTCTATTATTGGTGTCCTTGAGTGTTTATAAAATCAGAATGTGGAAAATTGGAATCGTCGAGAAATATGTCCTTTCAGCCCCCAGTCCGTGATCACTCGCGGGTACTCTACGAGCGACCCGATTTAGTCACCACATGTATCATGTATAATATGTATATATATATATATATATATATGTCCGTGATCACCTCTGAGTGATCACGGCCGATATTTAGCCATGGCAACGGACAAGGATGTAGGGCAATGATATATATATATATATATATATATATATATATATATATATATATATATATATATATATGTCCATGATCACCTCCTGAGTGATCACGGCCCGATAGTTTAGCATGGCAGACGGACAAGGATGTAGGGCCACTGATGATAAACTAGCATCCTATACTAAGCATTTAGGAATGCAGGTAAAGGTATCAACAGTAGTAGCAAAGACAGGCTATGCAGCAGTATATGATCAAACTGATGAAATAGTAACAGCTACACTACTCTAATGCAAGCAGTAGAGAGAAGGAGTGGGCGGTATCGGGATGATCAAGGAGGTTTTGCTTGCCTGGATGCTCTGCAGAGAAGGACGGGTCGTCGAGAGTGTAGTCGACGTCAGGAGCAGCGGCGTCAGTCTCAAAGTCTACAAGAGAGAAAAGGGGGAAGAAACAATGAATACAATGCAAACAAATGCATGAGGATGCATGACATGACAATAAGCGATGCTAGGTGTGACCTAACGCTGTACTACGCGATACTGGCGAAGGGGGAAAACATCCGGGAAAGAACTCCTGGCATTAGGCATTTTTTGGACAGATGAAAAGAGGGGGATGGTTGCATGTTCAACATGCTAGGGGCATGTGACAGATGAACAGATTGCATACTTGGATTCGTTGGATTTTTTCTGAGCAACTTTCATATATAATTTATTTTCATTCGAGTTACGGATTATTTTATATTAATTCTCAAAGTTTGTAAACATGTTCTGAAATTTAATCTAATTCAAAAAAAGAGTGAAAAGGCTAGGTGCACCCGGTGCAGTGCACCAAAGGTGCACCAGTGAGGCTGACTAGTGGGTCCAGTCAACTGCTGACTCAGCAGTTGACTGGTCCACGGTTCACCAGTCAACCGGTCGGGTGGGACCCGCAGGTCAGTGACCCATCTGTTAACAGCGTTTATTTTTATCCCTTTTTTTATTTAAACCAACCGGGTTAACTACTCAGCGGACCCCACAGTCAGTGAGTCATTAGGGGGGGGGGGTTACCAGGTTAGTTAGGCCCTAATGGCCACTTAGGCCGGCGACTAAACGTCGGTGGCCAGCCGATGCGACGGCGACGACCGTCCGGTTGATTCCGGCGACCAAATGGTCTGGGCCTAGGTTCGACCGAACGGGGGCGACGTCGCGCACAGATCTGAGGTGGTAGACAGAGGTGGCCGCTGCAGAAATGGCAAGCGGCGACTGGAGCAAGGTGGTGTGCGGCAACGAAGCTACACGCACGCACCCATGGTTCCAAGGGCACATGCAAGGTCCTAGTGGTGCCCGGAGCATGCTGGTGAGCTCAGCAGGTCTGGGGGTGGACTATAGGGTCGGCCACAAGCTCGGCGGCGGCGGCAGAGCTCGACCGGGACGTGGTGGTGTCTAGCGACGGCTAGAGATGGGGAGGAAGGACAGGAGGAGAGGCGGAAGTAGAGGAGCTCATAGCGGAGGGAACGAGCTGTTCAGGGAGTCGAGGCGTGGGCAGAGCACGGTGAATAGATGGCGACGGCGGTGGTGGCCGAAGTTGAGAAAGATAGACGAAGGCGACGACGTGCAGCCGATCTCGCTCGATCCAGGGACGTAGCCGATAAAGACGGACATGGCGGAGCTTCGGGACTTCCTAACAGGGCTCGGGGAGCATGGTGGCCGCTGGATCGACGGGCCATTGCGACGGCAGCGGTCGGGTGTGGTGGAGAGCAAGAGAGAGAGCTCGCGCGGGAGGAGGAGAGAGGCGAGTGGGGTGAGTGGGAGGGAGGAGAGGCCGAGGCGCCGCAGGGAGGTGGCGCCTTATCCCCTCCCCGGCGCTGTCGGTGATGAGGTCCGGCGGGGACGCGCCCCCTGTAGCATTTTCGGGTCAGGGGAGTAGTGCACGGGGGAGGAAGGAAGAGGATGGGGGAAAAGGAAGGGCTGGGCCGGCCTGGTGGTTAAAGGCCCAAGGAAACGGGGGGAGGCCTTTCTTTTCCTTCTCCTTTTTATATTTGTTTTTCATTTCTTTTTAATTGATTTTGATTTCCAATATTTTACTCCCTCCGTTCCAAATTAGTTGACTTGGATTTATCTAGATACGGATGTATCTAACACTAAAACATGTCTAGATATATCCGTATCTAGGCAAATCTGAGTCAACTAATTTGGAATGGAGGGAGTAGTTAGCAAAATAGTTTTACAAAATAAATCTTGCTCCTAAATTAGTGTCATAAATTAAGCGACTACTAAAATTACTTTGGCACCTTAAATAAATTAGGTAGAAAATATTATAATTTAAAAAGCATTTAAATAATTGTTTTAGCCCATGTTTTATTTATTTTTGGGCACTTAGAAACTTTAAAAAATGTTGGTTCACCACCATAATTAGTTATGGATTATTTTCCACATGATGAACATTTTAGATTTCATGTTTGTGAATTCCTTTATTTCACTTATAATTTGACTTTGAATTATTGTTGGATTTTTATACAGGGCTAATTTAGCTTAGTCAATCTTGATGGCATGACACCATTAGTGGTAGATTACTGTAGCAGGATTCTCGGGGTGTTACAAATCTCCACCACTAAAAGAAATCTCGTCCCGAGATTTAAGAGGTGGAGTAAGGGGGAAAGTCCTGGTTACGAAACTCCAACGGATCTTCTCGGTCTTGGTTGCTCTTCCCGAAGTAGTCGATCATTTTCATTGATGTCTTTAGTTCTCTGCTTCAGGGCATCGTGACGAAGTTATCATTCTTCCTTCAGGATCTTCATCGTACTTATGGAAAAGATAAGGGGAAAACTCGGGAAGGACGGAGCTCAACACATGTTAGGAACCTGGGGGCTATCTCCGTGAGCGAGGCATAGAGGCATCTCTCGAGTTGAAATCCAAGAAAGACTTTGAGAGAAAATTAAGAAGGTGCAATAAGAAGTTTCAAGCGGATATGTAATCGTTCGTTGTCTGGAACAGAGTGTGAAAGTGGTTTAGAACAACGAAAAATATTGCGTCTGATACTAGAATAGATCATCCTTAGGACGCTGGCTCGTGAATTACCTACGAAGCCAAGCATGAGAAATAACTTGGGAAACAGGCATGTACAGGAGAGTCAGGTTTCGATCCTGTGGAATTGTGGGTTATGGGCCCACCATGTAGGTTAAAAGTAGGAAGGGCGCTGACATCTTGCATGGTCATGATAGCAAGACAGGTCAGAGGACAGCCTGTCAGTTATGCTGGCAACAATGGTTGTAGAAAGGGCAAGGGACGAAGAGTACCATTTTCCTGCTCGTTGAAACGAGGCGGACCAATAGGCAAAGTTTTCGTCCATCGGTGGTTACCGGAATACCATCAACACTAGTAACAGGGTCTTGCTGACAGAGTTGTACAATCGAGGTGTTGATATAAGCAGGGAGTTATCACTGCTCCTATCATATAGATCACAAGAAAGGTTAAACAAAACAATGGAAAGGAAACTGTGATTATCAGATTAAATAGAACAATGGAAAGGAAAATGTGTATACACTAGTATTAAGTGTATCTCCTTCCGAAGAGCAAGCAGAGCGGGATAAGCATAACACGATTGTAAGTAGATAACCATCTAGGGAAAGGGGCGAGGAAACTCATGATGTTACCCATACAATGGTGTTGGATAATTTGATCAAGAAACATTTAGCATTATGCTTCCAATGTTCTTGTTGATGTTTGAGTACCACAGTCATGCTTCGGGATAGCATTGACATGGTCATCAGATAAAGGTCAAACTGTGGATACACAAAGGATCCATCGGAAATAACTTATAAAATCATCTATACAATTTCAGCAAGGAAAAGATGAGGATGTGGCTGACGGGGTCAACAATAATCCATCGAGATTCTAATAGGGATGGATTTCCAAAATCAGGCGAACAAGGTGATAGCATTGGACATACAAAAGTATATAATGCAGTAAGTTCGAGGAGAACGTCCACAATTATACATTGATCGAGAAGTGCCACTTGAATATGGACTAAGTAGCACGATCAATGTTAGAATGGTGATTCTATAACCAACACACAAAGAATGAAACTATCGTTCATTAACTTACAAGCAATAGGTTTGCTAGCAGTTTTGAATTTACACATCACAGTCCATTTGTTGGTATTCCGGTTAGAAACAACTCGGGGACCAAGAATTGAATGGAGATGGCGAGAAGTGTCACTTGTATCAAGAATTCTTAAGAGGTGATGAAATTATCACAATATTCTTGACATAAAAGATGGAAATACTCCAAGGTAGATCATAACATAAGTTGGATTGCAAGGAACTTAAAGTTCATTCAAAACCAGACCAAGTCTGTGTTTGGAAGGAAGGCACGGATGTGGTCGATGATAGCACATATCATCGAGGGACAAGCATGGAATTTCACATCATGAATTCAATAGATATCTCGGAAGAAGTTAAAATGTTGACGATGATCACGACACATTTTGCCGAGATGTTTCAGGAAGACGTAATTGATCGGTGATGACATCAGGCAAAAGGAATGATAAAGCGAAAGTTATGGGAACAACGGTTAAGATGCAAGCTCGGAATCAGAGTTGCTTTTCAGGACAACAATACGATGTTGAAAGCTTGATGTAATCTTAGAGCACTGTCGGGATTGTGTTCCGGGGATGAAAGACATAGGTAGCACGGTCAAGCTTTAGCATGACGATGATGATGTAGCCAATCGACTGAGAATGACATGATCGAGTACAAACTTGTAAGCAATGAAGATTACTAAGAGTTGTTGAATCGCAGTGCGGATTCGATTCTATTATTGGTGTCCTTGAGTGTTTATAAACTCAGAATCTGTGGAAAATTGGAATCGTCGAGAAATATGTCCTTTCAGCCCCCAGTCCGTGACTCACTCGCGGGTACTCTACGAGCCGACCCGATTTTAGTCACCACATGTATCATGTATAATATGTATAATATATATATATATATATATGTCCGTGATCACCTCCTGAGTGATCACGGCCCGATAGTTTAGCATGGCAGACGGACAAGGATGTAGGGCCACTGATGATAAACTAGCATCATATACTAAGCATTTAGGAATGCAGATAAAGGTATCAACAGTAGTAGCAAAGACAGGCTATGCAGCAGTATATGATCAAACTGATGAAATAGTAACAGCTACACTACTCTAATGCAAGCAGTAGAGAGAAGGAGTAGGCGGTATCGGGATGATCAAGGAGGTTTTGCTTGCCTGGAAGCTCTGCAGAGAAGGACGGGTCGTCGAGAGTGTAGTCGACGTCAGGAGCAGCGGCGTCAGTCTCGAAGTCTACAGGAGAGAAAAGGGGGAAGAAACAATGAATATAATGCAAACAAATGCATGAGGATGCATGACATGACAATAAGCGATGCTAGGTGTGACCTAACGCAGTACTACGCGATACTGGCGAAGGGGGAAAACATCCGGGAAAGAACTTCTGGCGTTAGGCATTTTTCGGACAGATGAAAAGAGGGGGATGGTTGCATGTTCAGCATGCTAGGGGCATGTGACAGATGAACGGATTGCATACTTGGATTCGTTGGATTTTTTCTTAGCAACTTTCATATATAAATTATTTTCATTCGAGTTACGGATTATTTTATATTAATTCTCAAAGTTTTTAAACATTTTCTGAAATTTAATCTAATTCAAAAAAAGAGTGAAAAGGCTAAGTGCACTCGGTGCAGTGCACCAGAGGTGCACCAGTGAGGCTGACTAGTGGGTCCAGTCAACGGCTGACTCAGCAGTTGACTGGTCCACGGTTCACCAGTCAACCGGTCGGGTGGGACCCGCATGTCAGTGACCCATCTGTTAACATCGTTTATTTTTATCCCTTTTTTTGTTTAAACCAACCGGGTTAACTACTCAGCGGACCCCACAGTCAGTGAGTGATTAGAGGGGGGTTACCAGGTTAGTTAGGCCCTAATGGCCACTTAGGCCGGCGACTAAATGTCGGTGGCCAGCCGATGTGACGGCGACGACCGTCCGGTTGATACCGGCGACCAAATGGTCTGGGCCTAGGTTCGACCGAACGGGGGCGACATCCCGCACAGATCTGAGGTGGTGGACGGAGGTGGCCGCTGCAGAAATGGCAGGCGGCGACTGAAGCACGGTGGTGTGCGGCAACGAAGCTACACGCACGCACCCATGGTTCCAAGGGCACATGCGAGGTCCTATTGGTGCCCGGAGCATGCTGGTGAGCTCAGCAGGTCTGGGGGTGGACTATAGGGTCGGCCACAAGCTCGGCGGCGGCGGTAGAGCTCGACTGGGACGCGGTGGTGTCTAGCGACGGCTAGAGATGGGGAGGAAGGACAGGAGGAGAGGGGGAAGTAGAGGAGCTCACATCGGAGGGAACGAGCTGTTCGGGGAGTTGAGGCGTGGGCAGAGCGCGGTGAATAGATGGCGAGGGCGGTGGTGGCCGAAGTTGAGGAAGATAGACGAAGGCGATGACGTGCAGCCGATCTCGCTCGATCCAGGGATGTACTCGATAAAGACGGACAGGGCGGAGCTTCGGGACTTCCTAACGGGGCTCGGGGAGCATGGTGGCCGCTGGATCGATGGGCCATGGCGACGGCAGCGGTCGGGTGTGGTGGAGAGCAAGAGAGAGAGAGCTCGCGCGGGAGGAGGAGAGAGGCGAGTGGGGTGATTAGGAGGGAGGAGAGGCCGAGGCGCCGCAGGGAGGTGGCGCCTTATCCCCTCCCCGGCGCTGTCGGCGATGAGGTCCGGCAGGGACGCGCCCCCCCGTAGCGGTTTCGGGTCAGGGAAGCTGTGCACGGGGGAGGAAGGAGGAGAACGGGGGAAAAGGAAGGGCTGGGCCGGCCTGGTGGTTAAAGGCCCAGGGAAACGGGGGGAGGCCTTTCTTTTCCTTTTCCTTTTTATATTTGTTTTTCATTTCTTTTTAATTGATTCTGATTTCTAATATTTTACTCCCTCCGTTCCAAATTAGTTGACTTGGATTTATCTAGATACGGATGTATCTAACACTAAAACATGTCTAGATATATCCGTATCTAGACAAATCTGAGTCAACTAATTTGGAACGGAGGGAGTAGTTAGCAAAATAGTTTTACAAAATAAATCTTGCTCCTAAATTAGTGTCATAAATTAAGCCACTACTAAAATTAGTTTGGCACCTTAAATAAATTAGGTAGCAAATTTTATAATTTAAAAAGCATTTAAATAATTGTTTTAACCCTTGTTTTATTTATTTTTGGGTACTTAGACACTTTAAAAAATGTTGGTTCACCACCATAATTAGTTATGGATTATTTTCCACATGATGAACATTTTAGATTTCATGTTTGTTAATTACTTTATTTCACTTATAATTTGAATTTGAATTCTAGTTGCATTTTTATAAAGGGCCAATTTAGCTTAGTCAATCTTGAAGACATGACACCATTAGTGGTAGACTACTATAGCAGGATTCTCGGGGTGTTACGAATCTCCACCACTAAAAGAAATCTCGTCCCAAGATTTAAGAGGTGGAGTAAGGGGAAAGTCCTGGTTACGAAACTCCAACGGTTCTTCTCGGTCTTGGTTGCTCTTCCCGAAGTAGTCGATCATTTTCGTTGATGTCTTTAGTTCTCTCCTTCAGGTCATCATGACAAAGTTGTCATTCTTCCTTCAGGATCTTCATCATACTTATGGAAATGATAAGGGGGAAAACTCGGGAAGGACGGAGCTCAACACATGTTAGGAACCTGGGGGCTATCTCCGTGAGCGAGGCATAGAGGCATCTCTCGAGTTTAAATCCAAGAAAGACTTCGAGAGAAAATTAAGAAGGTGCAATAAGAAGTTTCAAGCGGATATGTAATCGTTCGTTGTCTGGAACAGAGTGTGAAAGTGGTTCAGAGCAACGAATAATATTGCGTCTGATACTAGAATAGATCATCCTTAGGTGTACAATCGAGGTGTTGACATAAGCAGGGAGTTATCACTGCTCCTATCATATAGATCACAAGAAAGGTTAAACAAAACAATGGAAAGGAAAATGTGATTATCAGATTAAATAGAACAATGGAAAGGAAAATGTGTATACACTAGTATTAGGTGTATCTCCTTCCGAAGAGCAAGCAGAGCGGGTTAAGCATGACACGATCATGACATGATTGTAAGTAGATAACCATCTAGGGAAAGGGGCGAGGAAACTCATGATGTTACCCATACAATGGTGTTGGATAATTTGATCAAGAAACATTTAGCATTATGCTTCCAATGTTCTTGTTGATGTTTGAGTACCACAGTCATGCGTCGGGATAGCATTGACATGGTCATCAGATAAAGGTCAAACTGTGGATACACAAAGGATCCATCGGAAACAACTTATAAAATCAGCTATACAATTTCAGCAAGGAAAAGATGAGGATGTGGCTGACGGGGTCAACAACAATCCATCGAGATTCTAGTAGGGATGGATTTCCAAAATCAGGCGAACAAGGTGATAGCATTGGACATACAAAAGTATATAATGCAGTAAGTTCGAGGAGAACGTCCACAATTAAACATTGATCAAAAAGTGCCACTTGAATATGGACTAATTAGCACGATCAATGTTAGAATGGTGATTCAATAACCAACACACAAAGAATGAAACTATCGTTCATTAACGTACAAGCAATAGGGTTGCTAGCAGTTTTGAATTTACACATCACAGTCCATTTGTTGGTATTCCGGTTAGAAACAACTCGGGGACCAAGAATTGAATGGAGATGGCGAGAAGTGTCACTTGTATCAAGAATTCTTAAGAGGTGATGAAATTATCACAATATTCTTGACATAAAAGATGGTAATACTCCAAGGTAGATCATAACATAAGTTGGATTGCAAGGAACTTAAAGTTCATTCAAAACAAGACCAAGTCTGTGTTTGGAAGGAAGGCACGGATGTGGTCGATGATAGCACATATCATCGAGGGACAAGCACGAAATTTCTCATCATGAATTCAATAGATATCTCGGAAGAAGTTAAAATATTGACGATGATCACGACACATTTTGCCGAGATGTTTCAGGAAGACGTAATTGATCGGTGATGACATCAGGCAAAAGGAATGATAAAGCGAAAGTTATGGGAACAACGGTTAAGATGCAAGCTCGGAATCAGAGTTGCTTTTCAGGACAACAATATGATATTGAAAGCTTGATGTAATCTTAGAGTACTGTCGGGATTGTGTTCCGGGCCTGAAAGACATAGGTAGCACGGTCAAGCTTTGTTGACACCGATTTCGACTAAAACTAAAATACGGTGTTTAGATATTATTCAATCAAAATCACTTACATAAAATGATAAAACAAAATAGTGAATTACCGAATGTGCGGACAAAAATATCATGATGAATTTCCGCCGCGCCGCTCAATATACAATAAAAGACCCAAAAATAAAAGAGAAGAAAATGAGCCATATCGTCATATAAATTAGAGTACATATGACTTCCATACACATACACCATCATCAACGGTGAAATTCCGACGTTGACCCAAATTCAAAGACAACGCTGACATTGCCAAAATATTATATCATATTACCACTAAAAATATATATATTGGCACAATAATGTTCGCGTAAAATAATATAACTCCCAATGATGTATAAAGAAAATGTCAAGCCGTCATATAATTATCAGTGGAAAAAATGCTTTCCCGCGGCATTAGAATAAATCTGACCAAGTGCACTTATACGAAATGAATACGTAGATGCATGGGTGCATGTACTAGCTACGTGCATTTTTTTTTAGGGTGAAACTCCAACTTTATTCATGGAATTCCACATGAAGTGCGATACATCTAGAGTCGTGGGGAGCACCAAACCAGACGTGGCGTTCTGGACCTCTAGTCAAACAAAACTTGGCTAATCTATGTGCTTCATAATTAACAGCACGACTCTCAAAAGTAAAAAGTACAATGGAAAGAGGAAGCTTTCAGATTTATTTCACTAATAATTGCTCCATCACTAGTAGAAAAAGGCCCATTTGTCCCGGTTCCAGAGGCCCATTCGTCCCAGTTCTGGAACCGGGACTAAAGGGTCGGGACTAAATCCCAAAACATTTAGTCCCGGTTCGCTTACGAACCGGGATAGAAGGTGCTCCACATGGCCGCCGCGGGGAGCCCGGGCCGGAGGGCCTTTAGTCCCGGTTGGTAACACCAACCGGGACCAAAAAGCATCCACACGTCAGCAGCTCAGGAGCTGGGGTTTTTGTTTTTTTATTGAAGGGGGGGGGGGGTTGTGGGTTTTGGACGGTTAATTTAGGGGTCGACGCTAGGTACTATACATATAGAGAGAACTCGACACGCTAGCTAGTAAGCAAATGAAAGAACCATTAAGTACACAAGATCGTCATGAACATATACAGAGAGAAGTGATCGACCTCTCCTTCTCCGAGAGATTGGTCGAACAACAAGTTTTCGTATATCTATCCGACGCTACTAGCTACATATATACAATATAAGATCTCTTACAATCCCTAACATCTAAAGTCAATTTCCACATGGTATTCTCCGGCTAGATTGATGACGTGGTCAGGAAAGAATCCCGCCAATTCCTCTTGAATTGCCCGTATGCGATCTTGTGGTAGGAGTTCATCCCACAGCTACCAGATCTAAATTGAAGAAGAGGGTTAATACATGTGTATGAATGAAACTCAACACAAATGATGGTAATAAAATAAAATTGTGAATATTTTTGCTTACGCACTTCATATTGTTTTTTAGAGTACCCCCGCTTATTAAAGGCCGTCGCGTTGTAGATGAACTCGCAAACTTAGTATCCACATAAATTATTCCCGGCTTCCTGCCACAACCACTTTACGAGAAATAGAGGTCAATCAAACTGATAAGCAAGCATGCTAAATGGTATTGATGAAACTAGCTAGAATCAATGGGAGATGCGTGGAACTAGGTAGTAGTACTTACTTTCGGGTGTGTAAATCGCAGCTCGGTCGGCAGTCCCGGAGCTCTTTCGGTGAACTCTTTCCAAACCCTGTCAGACAAAGAAAATAATTACTTGATATCAGGAAATGAACAAAGTTGCCGATCTGGTGCCATAATGATCGATTGAACTTACTTCTGGAGCATTTCAGTCACGTCCGCATACTCCTGGGGATCTTTTCGTCTCGAGTTTAAGACGGTTACTACTCCCCGCTCAAGCTTAATCTCTAGCAGAATAAAGTGAAAGCTGCGCACGCATGCATAACTCATCAGTTACATTACTATAACCTCGAGTAATAAGGGAAACCGAATATGCAGAAGACAGTAACACTCACTTGAAGTTGTATGGAAAGAGTATTTTATCTTTGTTTTGATTTTTGAGCAACGATTGTAGCAAGTTGGCCTCGGTTTCTTCGACATTCTTTTTAACCGTCCATTCATGTATGACATTTGGGTTAATGAACCCAATGTCATAGATTTGTGCATTTCTGCATTCGACGATCTTCAATCTGCATAATATAGTGAGGATAATTATATATACATGCAATGAAAGAGCTGAGCTATATATAGCGACTTAATTACAGAAGTAGTACTTACAGACAGTAGCAAGTCACGAGTGATTTGTCGAGGGCCTTTTGATTGTATAACTGGAAAAACTCGTCAAAATCAACAGTAATATAATCCAATCCAACGAAGTTGTGCTCCGCTTAAATTCTCATCATCAAAGCATCCTTCCCAGAGTTGCTGCAGGTTTCCATGTACCATTGATGGAATTTTCGCATCATCGTTGTTAGAGCATGACTTCCATCTTTGACGAGAGGCTTCCCGTACCGGTATCTGAATTCGTCCACCTCTAACATATCAAACACTACATCATCGCCCAGGTAATCATCAGGATTGGTACCGGGCACCATCCCCGGCAGATTAGCGACGATATCGCTAGACACCTTGAGCGGGGGGCATGATTGGTTCGTCTATTCGCCGAGCTAGGCAATTTTTTTCAGACTTCTTCGTTCTTCTAACCTTTTATCACTGGAAGTAGTTCCCGACCGGCGCGCATCTCCATATGTCTTCTTAAGAGCGCGGAGATAGTTGTCATCCGGCGGAAGCGGCCATGGTCGCTTCAGGGCATTGATAGTGCGCTTCACTTTCAACGGATCTATCGTCTCCTTCGGAGGCGGAGGTTTCTTGGCAAAAAAGTCCCTCAGTTCAGCAGCACAGATTTCCTCGTTTTCCTTGTCGGTCCTCTCATATTGTTACTTTTCTAGAGGCTTGAGAGATGGACCGTATCTGAATTGCCTCCCGCCTCTGCTTGTACTGCTAGCCGCTAGAGCGGCGGCGTCTCTCTTCCGCCGTGGCTGACGCGGCGGAGAAGGAGGCGGAGTGCTCCGACCCACCAGAGGAGCGAGAGCGGCGGCGTCTATCTTCCTATGTTGCTGACGAGGCGGAGGTGGAGGCGGACTGCTCCGACGCGCCGGAAGAGGCGAAGGAGGAGGCGGAGTGCCAGCCTCACACGCCGGAGGAGCCGTAGAAGGAGGCGAAGTGCCCTGATCACTCGCCGGAGGAGGAGGAGGCGGAGTGCCTTGACTCGCCGGAGGAGGAGGAGGAGGAGGAGGCGGAGGCGTCTAGTTTGGAAGCTTGATGTGCTCCTTCCGCCATAGACATGGAGTCTTCAGAGCAAGACCCAGCTGAGTCTCCCCTACACCTGTAGGGTGGTCAAGCTCGAGCTCCTCAAATCCCTCCGTTACTTCATCCACCATCACAACAGCATAACCATGTGGAATTGGACGGCAGTGAAAAGTTCCGTCGGGTTGAGGAGGTGCAACAGAGCCGACAGCCGCCTTGACTTTGAGGTTCTGCCATTGCGTCATAAGCTGGCAATGTTGAGCCTCCGTGATAGCATCCACGAGGTAGCTAGGAGCCGTGAAGTCAGGCTGCTGAACGAGCTCGGTGGAAGCCACGCTGCTTCTCCGGTGAGATGGCGGGGTAGCTTCTGGGGTAGCTCCGGCAGCTTGCTGGCTCTCAACTTGTTCCTCTAGCTTTTGTACTCTTGCATTCAGCTTCAGCATTTTGGTGAGCTCCAGTTTCCTCGTCCACTCTCGGGTTTTGTAACCGCCTGCGCCGAGAAACCCAACCTTCCACGCAACGGAGCCTGGCGTTCCTCGTGTTTGTCCAGGGTGCTCAGGATTCCCGAGGGCCTCGGTCAGCTCGTCATTCTCTCTGTCGGGAATGAACGTCCCTTGTTGCGCTGCAGCGATACACTTCTGAAGCTTCTTGACGGGTGTTGCAAGTTGCTCGTCCGTCCAAACGCACTTCGCTGTTTCAGGGTCCAAGGTTCCCCCAACCCCGAAGAACCAAGTCCTTGAACGGTGTGGCCAGTTCAATGTCTCTGGTTCGACCCCTTTAGCAAGCAGGTCATTCTCAGCTTTGTCCCATAGCGGCCAGGCTTTGAGGTAGCCACCTGACCCCGTGCGATGGTAAAATTTCTTCCTTGCAGCATTTATCTTATTTGTCTCTAACATCTTCTTACTCTTGTCCGATGTCTTGTAGGCCACAAATGCGGGCCAGTGATCTCTTATCTTCTCAAATCGGCCGGTGAATTCTGGAGTCTTCCCTTTGTCGACAAACGTTGATTTCAACTCATTCTTCCACCTCCTGAATAGATCTGCCATCTTCTTAAGAGCACACGCCTTGACCAATGGCTCTATAACTGGCTTATCCGGATCCTCCTCTAGCGGTAGGGTGAAATTTGCCTTCAGCGAGGTCCAAAGATCATCTTTCTGTCTATCGGTGACATAAGAAACTTGAGGGTCTTCGTTCTTCTTAGGCTCATTCCATAGTTGGATGCTGATCGTGATGCTGTCCCTAACAATAGCTCCGCACTGAGCAGAAAATGCATCCTTGGTCCGCCTCGGTTCAATCGGCTGGCCATCGTTCGCGATTGCTGTGATCGTGAACCTTTCATCCTGACGCAACCTTTTCTTCGGGCCTCGTCTCATTACCGAAGTTTGGCTCGATCCGGAGGGCTTTAAAAGAAGAAAGAAGAGTTAATATATGTACATACCAAAACAATTAATGCATCAATTAGCTAGTCAGCACAGGCTTAATTAATATATATACCTCGCCGGACTTTGCAACAGCTCCCTCCTCCGTTCGATCACCGGAGCCATCATCATGGTCTCCTTCTTCCTCCGGCATTCGGTCACCGGAGCCATCATGATCATGTCCTTCCTCCTCCATTGTTCGATCACCGGAGCCTTCACCCTCTCCTTCCAGACAATCGGTGTTGTTGAGATACAACAAGACATCACCTCCGCCGAGGATTATGTCCCCCAACAACTGTTCTGTTTCCAAATCTCTTTGTTGATCCATAGTTTCTGCAAATATTACAACATGGCAATTAATATACAAACGTGAGAGATGGATATATTAGTGGCAAACATAGACCTAGCTAGCTAATCACAACAAGGAATATTAATTAGTGGCCTCGACGCTTCTACTGTTTGGGGTGGCCTCGACAACGCTTCTAGGGTTTGGGGTGGCCTCGACAACGCTCTTTTAACTTGGTAAATTTGGGTGGCCTCGATGCTTCTAGGGTTTGGGGTGGCCTCGGCAATGCTTCTAGGGTTTGGGGTGGCCTCGACGCTTCTAGGGTTTGGTCGGGTGAGAGGGGGTTGATCGACATCCCCCCTCATGTTGAAGAGTTACCGGAGTTCTCTCATGAATGTCCGACGTCCGGACCGCCTCTCTCATCAATGTCAAACAAGGGATTTAACAAAATGGTGCCATTCTGGATGTGTAGAAAATGGTCCATATTTGTCCTGATCTGATCTACCCTTCTATATGTCACGTTGTCAGTGTCAACAGATTCAAGAAAACCATGGCTTCATCATTAGCCGGAAGTAATTGGTGCATAATGGTACGAAGCTCTCCAAATTTTTTTTGGAACGGAGTCCCGGATAGGATAATTAGTTTTTTGGTACGAAGTTCAGCAAGAGCCTTCCGAATACCGCTATTTGGAAGGCCTTTGCTGAAATTCGTACCAAAAAGCAAATTATTCTATCCGAAACTTCGTTCCAAAACAACTTTGAAGAGCTTCGTAGCATCATATGCCTGTTACTTCCGGCTAATGATGAAGCCATGGATTTCTTCAATAGTTTGACAGACAACGTGACATATAGAAGAATATATATATATATATATATATATGAGATCAGAAAAAAATTGGATCAACTTGTGCACATCCATAATGGGGGCATTCTTGCACTAGTAGAAAAAGGCCCATTTGTCCCGGTTCATAAGGCCCATTTGTCCCGGTTCGGGAACCGGGACTAAAGGTTCGGGACTAAAGCCCAACACCTTTAGTCCCGGTTCTTATACGAACCGGGACAGATGGGGCTCCACGTGGCCGCTGCGGCTAGCCCAGAGAGGAGGGCCTTTAGTCCCGGTTGGTAACACCAACCGGGACCAAAGATCATCCACGTGTCAGCAGCTCAGGAGCTGGGGGTTTTTTTTTGAAAGGGGGGGGGGGTTTGGGGGTTTTGGGGGTTTTGTAGGGTTAATTTAGGGGTTTCATATATTGTGTTAGCTAGCTTATAGCTAGAGATAAGTGTCCTCTCTTATCTCCGTGCTTGGTCGACGCTACGTACTATACGTATAGAGAGGACTCGACATGCTAGCTAGTAAGCCAATGAAGGAAACCATTAAGTACACAAGATCGTCATGAACATATACAGAGAGAAGTGATCGACCTCCTCCTTCTCCGAGAGATTGGTCGAACAACAAGTTTTCGTATATCTATCCGACGCTACTAGCTACATATATACAATATAAGATCTTTTACAAGCCCTAACATTTGATGTCAAGTTCCACATGGTATTCTCCGGCTGGATTGATGACGTGGTCAAGAAAGAATCCTGCCAATTCCTCTTGAATTGCTTTTATGCGATCTTGTGGTAGGAGTTCATCCCGCATCTGCCAAATCTAATATGAAGAAGGGGGTCAATACATATATATGAATGAAACTCAACACAAATGATGGTAATAAAATAAAATTGTGAATATTATTGCTTACGCACTTCATATTGTTTTTCAGAGTAGCCCCGCTTAGAGGTCGTCGCGTTGTAGATGTACTCGCAAATGTTGTATCCACAAAAATTATTCCCGCCTTCCTGCCACAACCACTTTACGAGAAATAAATGTCAATCAAACTGATAATCAAGCATTATAAATGGTATTGATGAAACTAGCTAGAATCAATGGGAGATGCGCGGAACTAGCTAGTAGTACTTACTTTTGGGTGTGTAAATCGCAGCTCCCCCGGCAGTCCCGGAGCTTCTGTGGTGAACACTTTCCAAACCCTGCGAGACAAAGAAAATAATTATTTGATATCAGGAAATGACCAAAGTTGCCGATATGGTGCGATAATGATCGATTGAACTTACTTCTGGAGCATTTCAGTCATGGCCGCATACTCCTTGGGATCTTTTCGTCTTGAGTCTAAGACGGTTACTAGTCCCTGCTCAAGCTTAATCTCTAGGAGAATAAATTGGAAGCTGCGCACGCATGCATAACTCATCAATTACATTACTATAACCTCGAGTAATAAGGGAATCCGAATATGCAGAAGACAGTAACACTCACTTGAAGTTGTAAGGAAAGAGTATTTAATCTTTGTTTTGATTTTTAAGCAACGATTGTAGCAAGTTGGCCTCGGTTTCTTTCGCATGATATGTAACCGTCCATTCATCTATGAGATTTGTGTTAATGAACCCAATATCATAGATTTGTGCATTTCTGCATTCGACGATCTTCAATCTGCATAATATAGTGAGGATAATTATATATACATGCAATGAAAGAGCTGAGCTATATATAGACTTAATTACAGAAGTATAGTACTTATAGACAGTAGCAAGTGATGATTATTTTATCGAGGTCCTTTTGATTGAAAAACTGGAAGAACTCCTCAAATGGAACAGACAACAGATCAATTCCAACGAGGTCGTGCTCCTCTTTAACTCTCAGCGTCAAAATATCCTTCCCAGACTTGCAGGTGTCCATGTACCACTTATGGAATCTTCACATCATCGTTGTTAGAGGAGGATCACCAGGTCTGACGAGAGGCTTCCCTTACTGGTATTTGTGTTCGTCCACCTCCATTGTATCAAAATGTGCATCGTCGGGCAGGTAATCACCAGGATTGGTACCAGGCAGCATCCCCGGCAGATTTGCGACGATATCGCTAGACACCTTGAGCGGGTGGCACGATTGGTTTGCCTGTTCGCCGAGCTGGGGAATTTTGTTCCCTCTTCTTCATTCTTGTAACCTTTTGTCACTTGAAGTAGTTCCCGACCGGCGCGCTCCTTCCACTGCCTTTTTTAGAGCGCGGACATGGTTGTCATCCGGCGGAGGCGGTGGTGGTCAATTCAGGTTCTTCAAAGTGCGCTTCAATTTCACCGGATCCATCTTCTCCTCCGGAGGTGGATTTTTCTTTGCAAAAAAGTCCTTCACTTGGGCTTGACAGATCTCCGTGTTTTCCTCCTCGGTCATCTCGTATGGTAACTTCTCTAGAGGCTTGAGAGATGGACCGAATTTGTATTGCCTCCCGCCTCTGGCTGTACTGCTAGATGCCGGAGCAGCCGGAGCGGCTGCGGCTGTCTTCCTTCATTGCTTACGAGGCGGAGAAGGAGGCGGAGTGCTACGACGCACCGGAGCAGCCGGAGCAGCGGCGACTGTCTTCCGCTGTTGTTGACGAGGCGGAGAAGGAGGCGGGCTGCTCGGACGCGTCGGCGCAGGCGGAGAAGGAGGCGGAGTGCCGCCACGCGCCGGAGCAGCTGGAGAAGGAGGCGGAGTGCCGCCACGCGCCGGAGCATCCGGAGAAGGAGGCGGAGTGCCCTGATCACTCGCCAGAGGAGGAGGCAGAGGAGGAGGCAGAGTGCCCTGACTCACCGGAGGAGGAGGCGGAGGCGTCCAGTTCGGAAGGTTGATGAGCTCCTTCCGCCATAGACATGGAGTCTTCAGAGCAAGACCCAGCTGAGTCTCCCCTTCACCGGTAGGGTGGTCAAGCTCGAGCTCCTCAAATCCCTCCGTTATTTCATCGACCATCACAACAGCATAGCCTTCTGGAATCACAAGGCAGTGAAAAGTTGCGCCAGGTTGAGGAGGTGCAACAGAGCCGACAGCCGCCTTGACTTTGAGGTGCTGCCATTGCGCCATAAGGTGGCAATCTTGAGCCTCCGTGATAGCATCCACGGGGTAGCTGGGAGCCGTGAAGTGAGGCTGCTGAAGGAGCTCAGTGGAAGCCACGCTGCTTCTCCGCTGAGATGGCGGGGTAGCTTCTGGGATAGCTTCGGCAGGTCGCTGCCTCTGAACTAGTGCTTGTTCCTCTAGCGCTTGTACCCTTGCATTCAGCTTCTGCAGTTCGGTCTGCTCCACTTTCCTCCTCCTCTCCCGGGTTTTGTAACCGCCTGCGCTGGGAAACCCTTCCTTCCACGCAACGGAGCCTGCCGTGCCTCGTGTTCGTCCTGGGTGCTCAGGATTCTCGAGGGCCTGTGTGAGCTCGTCATTCTCTCTGTCGGGAACGAACGTCCCTTGCTGCGCTGCGGTGATATACTTCTGAAGCTTCTTGACGAGTATTTCAAGTTGCTCCTTCGTCCAACGGCACTTCCCTGTTTCAGGGTCCAAGGTTCCCCCAACCCCGAAGAACCAAGTCCTTGAACGGTCTGGCCAGTTCAATGTCTCTGGTTCGACCCCTTTATCAAGCAGGTCCTTCTCAGCCTTGTCCCACAACGGCCGGGCTTTGAGGTAGCCACCTGACCCCGTGCGATGGTGATACTCCTTCTTTGCAGCATTTTTCTTGTTTATCACTGACATCTTCTTACTCTTCTCCGATGTCTTGTGGGCCACAAATGCGGGCAAGTGATCTCTTATCTTCTCAAATCGGCCGGTGAATTCTGGAGTGTTCCCTTTCTCGACAAACGTTGATTTCAACTCATTCTTCCACCTCCTGAATAGATCTGCCATCTTGTTCAGAGCATGAGCCTTGACCAATGGCTCTATAACTGGCTTATCTGGATCCTCCTCTGGCGGTAGGGTGAAATTTGCCTTCAGCGCGGTCCAAAGATCATCTTTCTGTCTATCGTTGACAAAAGACACTTGAGGGTCTTCGCTCTTAGGCTTATTCCATTGGTGGATGCTGATCGGGATCATGTCCCTAACAAGAACCCCGCACTGAGCAGAAAATGCTTCCTTGGTCCGGCTGGGTTCAATCGGTTGGCCATCGCCCTTGATTGCTGTGATCGTGAACCTTTCATCCTGGCGCAACCTTTACTTCGGGCCTCGTCTCGTTACCGAAGTTTGGCTCGATTCGGAGGGCTAGAAAAGAAGAAAGAAGAGAGTTAATATGTGTACATACCAAAACAATTAATGCATCAATTAGCTAGTCAGCACAGGCTTAATTAATATATATACCTCGCCGGACATTGCAACATCTCCTTCCTCCGTTCGCTCACCAGAGCAGTCATCACGGTCTCCTTCTTCCACCAGCATTCCGTCACCGGAGCCATCATAATCATGTCCTTACACCTCCATTGTTCGATCATCGGAGCCTGCTTCACCCTCTCCTTCCAGACCATCGGTGTCGTTGAGAAACGACAAGACATCACCTCCGCCGAGGATTATGTCCCCCAACAATTGTTCTGCTTCGATGTCTCGGTGCTCCATAGTTTCTGCAAATATTACAACATGGCAATTAATATACAAACATGACAGATGGATATATTAGTGCAAACGTAGACCTAGCTAGCTCGATGCTTCTACGGTTTGGGGTGGCCTCGACAACGCTTCTAGGGTTTGGGGTGGCCTAGGCAACGCTTCTAGGGTTTGGGGTGGCCTCGACAACGCTTCTAGGGTTTGGGTCGGACCGCCTCTCTCATGAATGTCCGACGTCCAGACCGACAAGGGATTTAACAAAATGATGCCATTCTGGATGTGCAGAAAATGGTCCATATTTTTCCTGATCTCATCTACCCTTCTATATGTCACGTTGTCTAGTGTCAAAGAATTCAAGAAAACCTTGACTTCATCATTAGCCGTAAATGACAGGCGTATAATGGTACGAAGCTCTTTAAAGTTGTTTTGGAACGGAGTTCCCGATAGAATAATTCGCTTTTTGGTACAAAGTTCAGCAAGAGCCTTCCGAATATCGCTATTTGGAAGGCCTTTGTTGAAATTCGTACCAAAAGGCGAATTATTCTCTCAGGAACTCCGTTCCAAAACAACTTTGAAGAGCTTCGTAGCATCATACGCCTGTTACTTCCGACTAATGATGAAGCCAGGGATTTCTTCAATACTTTGAAAGACAACGTGACATATAGAAGAATATATATATAGATGAGATCAGAAAAAAATTGGATCAACTTGTGCACATCCATAATGGGGGCATTCTTGATAAATCTATATATGTCAAAATTCAAACTTTGACATATGATCAAATGTTGCATATGTCAAAATTCAAACTTTGACATATGATCAAACTTTGATATATGATCAAATGTTGCATATGTCAAAATTCAAACTTTGACATATGATCAAACTTTGATATATGTCCACCGCGATATAAAATAATACATAGACTTGTTCGGGCGACGGGGGGCGGCGACCATGGAGCAGTGGCAGAGCAAGGCCGAGCTCGGGGGAGCACGCGGCGAAGTTATCAGGGAGGGGGTATATCGACCCCCCCCTCATGTCGAAGTTATCGGGGAGGGGGTATATCGACCCCCCCCCTCATGTCGAAGTTATCGGGGAGGGGGTATATCGACCCCCCCTCATGTCGAAGTTATCGGGGAGGGGGTATATCGACCCTCATGTTGAAGTTTCGGGGAGGGGGTATATCGACACCCCCCCCCATGTTGAAGTTATCGGGGAGGGGGTATATCGACCCCCCCCCCTCATGTCGAAGTTATCGGGAGGGGTATATCGACCCCCACCCCCTCATCATGCATATATAGCTACCACATGCATATATACATTGAAAAAAATTACATTATATATTATTATATATATAACAAAAAAATTACATCTATTACATATGTACATCGACCCCCACCCCCCTCATCATGAACAAAACACATGCTCTGACAAAAAAAAATTGACCAAGTTTTCATTCATCATCATCATCTACTACAAAAAAAATTGACCAAGTTTTCATATATTACTACAAGAAAAAATTATCTAACAAAATGTTCATCCATCCATCCATCCATATTCAAAAGGTTCATATTCTACAATATCACCAAAAAAAATTCTATGAACTTAAAAAATTCTAACTTTTGCATATTCTTTGCATATGAATATACATACATTTTCTTTTTTTCTTAAATGTAACTTTTGCATATGAACATACATACATAAAATTCTTATGAACAAAAAATATACTTTTTTGTGAGCATTACATAATCTCCAATATTTTTCTAAAAATGCAAAAAAGAGCATATACAGAGCATATACCTAAAATTTCAAAAAGAGCATATACATAGCATATATAGAGCATTACATAATCTCCAATAATCTCCATTACATAATTCAACTTGAACAAAGGAAAAAAAAGAAAAAAAACAGGGGCGGTGGTCGGAGCGGCCGGAGCGCGGGCGGCATCGGCGTCGGGGTGGGCGACGGCATTGGGGCGCGGGGGGGAGGAGGAGAGGAGGGTGTAGGGTAACGCAGTAGAAAACAAAAATTTTCCGACCTACGCACCAGCCCAGGACCACTATGGAGACTGCATACAAGGTTTGATCAGTTTCGTTACCGACTCGTAGCGCAGCGGAAGTAGAGTCGATGACGATCAGCGGTGCAGATCCCCGCAGCTAGGATTTACAACCTCCCAACCGCGAGGATGTATACCCTCGTCTTCCCTTCGGACAGCCCTCCGGGAGGCGGTCGAACAGTCCCCCGGACGGTGTCGCGGACAGCCCTTCGGGAGAACCTTCGAAACTCGAACGGTCACTCGGACAGCCCTTCGGGAGGACTCACAGAACTCGGACCGTCACTTGGACAGCCCTTCGGGAGGCACTCACGAACAGCCCCTCGGGCACTAAGATCGAAACTACGACCTCTCTACAGAGTTGCACACATACGGTGTCATCTATCCGGCAGGGCTTCGCCGTCCAGAACTAGTTCCCACCGGAACCCAGACAGCCTTTCGGCACTACGAAACTATTTCGTGGGAGGGAGAGAGAATGCCAGATCATGCATGGCTTGTGTGAGAGAGTTGGAGTGGAGTTGGAGAGCACCTCTCCTCCTCCTTATATAGTGGTGGAAGGGGTGGAGGGGGCTGAAAATTCAGCCCACTAAACATGGGGAAAACATGTTCCCACAAAACAAGGAGAACATGTTCCCACCAAACAAGGGAAAAACATGTTCCCTTGTCCATGGTGTTCCCCCATGGGGCCCCACCTTCCTCCCAACACTCTCCACCATTTGTGGGGGCTGCCCCCCACCATGGGGCCCCCCCCAAAAACAGCCCAAAAACAGCCCCCACGATCCGTGGGATCTTGTCCCCTCACGCTGGGACAAGATGTTTTCCGCGACTATTATTTCTGAAAAATTCCAGAAGGTCCCAGAACATTTCCGGCACCCTCTAAAATTATCTGGACGCGCTCTGGAACATTTCCAGTATGGTGGTTTAATTTAAAACCATCTTTGTTTACCCGGTAAACAACTCCGGCAGCTCCGAAACTTTTTTTTCGGTTTTTTCTCCAGAAAAATTCCAGAAATTACCAGACCAATCTGGCAACCTCCAAAACATTCCCGGTGCTTGCCGAAACCTTTTTGGATCAATGGTTTTATCCGAAACAACTTTTCGGTTTTACCGAAACTTTTTCAGTGTTCTCTCTCCGGAACTCTTCCGTTGTCTCCGAAACTTTTCGGTGATTTTCTCTCAGACTCCCTGTCTAGTATTCAGCAGATAGATGACCCTTAAGCGTGTGACCCTATAGGTTCGGTGAAGTATAGACATGACACGGAAAACCTTCCGATCAATGATCAACATCGGAGCCGTGGACACCCATATTGACCCCTATACCCACACGAATGAATATTCGAGTGAACCTCCAGTTGCCGTGTGCTATTCCTGTTGCTTCACGATATGTTACAAATACCCGAGGTTAGACATGTAGGCATTTCCGTGGATCAACAACTTGTCCACTATGCCAGTTACCTCGTTACCGGTATTGTTCTCTTTTCTCGTTACCGTGTTCCGGCATCCCTGTGATCAAATCACAAAGTGTCTGGCCAGACGATGATGGATACCTTAACACCGAGAGGGCCCAGAGATATCTCTCCATCGTCGGAGGAGCAAATCCCAATCTCGAGCTATCAAGTTACTTGACACACTTTTCCATGAACCCGTAAGCCGCCGTAATAGCCACCCATTTACGGATGACGTTTAACAAACCCCAAAGTTCATGAAGCAAGTATGAAGAAACTCGACACTCTCATGGTCTAAGGAATTTTGCAAACATTAACCATCTCTGTGTTATTAACCATTAATATGTGACGAATGTAACTCATAGCATAACATCAATTTGGGTCGATTCAACACAAATGTTCTTCTAACACTGTGCCCTCAAAATTGCTGGCATAGACATGCCCATGATCAGGAAAACAGAACCATCATGCAATACTTGAGCTAGTCTTAGAGGCCAGACTAGGAATACATATTACCGTTTATTATTCCACACGTGCATATGAGTCTTCCTCCGAGCCTCGTTTTATTTGCAGACTCGAGAACCATAGCAGTTATAGCATGGAACATAAACCTAATTATGAACAGGGAGATAATCAATAACATTTATTATTGCCTCTAGGGCATATCTCCTACAGAGGGGAACGACGTGGCGTGGCTCACAGTGTTGCAGGGGAGCGGGGACGGCGTCGGGGCAGGGCTCGGCGAGGGCGAGGTCGGGGCAGGGCGATGGCGAGGTCGGGGTAGGGCGAGGCGAGGTCGGGGCAGGGCGCGGTGTCGGGGCAGGGCTCGGCGACGGCGAGGCGACGACGATCTCTGGCGCAGCAGTCTGGCGGCGTCGTGCTATGGTTCGGCCGTCGTGGGAGATAATGGGAGATTTGGGGAAAAATTTCTAAGTGTGGCCTTGTATACCACAACCTTTGGTCCCGGTTGGTGGCACAAACCGGTACCAATACCCACCTTTTGTCCCGGTTCGTGCCACCAACCGGGACCAAAGGTCAGTTTTCAGCAGCCCAAAGGGCGGGAAACAGAGACCTTTGGTCCCGGTTGATGCTACCAACCGGGACCAAAGGCCTTGCGCTGGCGCGGTGCAGTGGGATGTTTAGTCCCACCTCGCTAGTTGAGAGAGCTCGAGAGTGGTTTATAAGCGCTGCTGCGCCCACCCTCTCGAGCTCCCATATTGCTTTTAGGTAATAAAAATTATAAACTTTCTGTTGCCTGTGGGCCTACTGGGCCTGCTGCGGGCCTGAATCCGGGCCCATGGTTGGGTTCCTAGTCGTATTTAGGCCATGGTGGCCCAGTAGGTGGCATTTTTTTAATTTTTTCCAATTTTTTTGTTTTCTTTTTTGCTTTATTTATTTTATTTTGGTTCTACTTACAACAAAATACTTACTGTTTTTCAATGATTCTTTTTGCTTTTAGGTAATAAAAATTATAAACTTTCTGTTAGTGCCATTAGTATTTGAATTTGAATAGTTTAAATTTGAATTTTTTGAAATTTGTGTGAATCAATAGTTTGTGAATAACTTTACTATAAAAATAGATTTTTGAGTGATTGTTTTTCCTGCTATTTAATATTACTGTGTTTTATCATTAAATTCAATTTGTTAATTTTTAGGTTATTTGAAATGTCTGTTTTAATCAAAAACAGATTTTGTTATTTTAGTTTGCTATTAAAGTTTCGAACAAAAAAATTCTGAAGACATTTTTTTGAACTTATTTGAACTCCAGACTTTTTGTGTGTTCAAAATGCACCATTCAAAGTCACATCATCAATTTTCAGCCCTTTCTGACTTCATTAGTTATTTTTCATGCATTTACTGATTTTTTTGAGCTATATGACCCTGAAATTGAAAAGCACTTCAAATGAACTCTGAAAAGGTTGAAAGTTGGCATGGTATCATCATTTCACCCACATAGCAAGTGCTAAAAAGTTGACAGGGTTACGGCAAAAACTGGATGCACTTTGTGTACAAAACAGACAATCTCTTTCGAAGTATCAAGGTTTCATACGGAAACTCATCTGTTACAAAGGGATTTCATTTTTTTGAACTTATTTGAACTCCAGACTTTTTGTGTGTTCAAAATGCACCATTCAAAGCCACATCATCAATTTTCAACCCTTTCTGACTTCATTTGTTATTTTTCATGCATTTACTGATTTTTTGCGCTAAATGACCCTGAAATTGAAAAGCACTTCAAATGAACTCTGAAAAGGTTGAAAGTTGGCATGGTATCATCATTTCACCCACATAGCATGTGTTAAAAAGTTGAGAGGGTCACGGCAAAAACTGGATGCACTTCATGTACAAAACGGACAATCTCTTTCGAAGTATCAGGGTTTCATACGGAAACTCGTCTGTTACAAAGGGATTTCATTTTTTGAACTTATTTGAACTCCAAAGTTTTTGTGTGTTCAAAATGCACCATTCAAAGCCACATCATAAATTTTCAACCCTTTCTGAATTCATTTGTTGTTTTTCATGCATTTACTAATTTTTTGCGCTAAATGATCCTGAAATTGAAAAGCAATTCAAATGAACTATGAAAAGGTTGAAAGTTGGCATGGTATCATCATTTCACCCACATAGCATGTGCTAAAAAGTTGAGAGTGTTACGGCAAAAACTGGATGCAGTTCATGTACAAAACGGACAATCTCTTTCGAAGTATCAGGATTTCATACGGAAACTCGTCTGTTACAAAGGGATTTCATTTCTTCACATGTAACTGCAGTGATATTCTAGATCAAAGGCATCATCAAAATAGTTGTGGAGAGAAAGTTCACTTTTTCTTCACTTGTGTCCTTTGCTTATTGCGCCGTAACCATGGATATTCTTCATCTCTTAACAGGGTGCTTGGGTCAGCCTTGACTTTGAAGGTAGGAATTTCCTGAAACTTTTCATAATCTTCAGACATGTCTGTCTTACCCTCAAATCCCACGATGTCTCTTTTTCCTGAAAGAACTATGTGGCGCTTTGGCTCATCGTATGATGTATTCGCTTCCTTGTCTTTTCTTTTTCTCGGTCTGGTAGACATGTCCTTCACATAGAAAACCTGTGCCACATCATTGGCTAGGACGAATGGTTCATCTGTGTAGCCAAGAATGTTCAGATCCACTGTTGTCATTCCGTACTGTGGGTCTACCTGTACCCCGCCTCCTGACATATTGACCCATTTGCACTTAAACAAAGGGACCTTAAAATCATGTCCGTAGTCAAGCTCCCATATGTACACTATGTAACCATAATATGTGTCCTTTCCCCTCTTGGTTGCTTCATCAAAGCGGACACCGCTGTTTTGGTTGGTGCTCTTTTGATCTTGGGCGATCGTGTAAAATGTATTCCCATTTATCTCGTATCCTTTGTAAGTCCATACAGTCGAAGATGGTCCCCTGGACAACGAGTACAGCTCATCAGAAACAGTGTTGTCACCTCTGAAACGTGTTTCCAACCAACTGCCGAAAGTCCTGATGTGTTCACATGTAATCCAGTCGTCACACTGCTCCGGGTGTTTGGAGCGCAGAATGTTCTTGTGTTCATCGACATACGGGGTCAACAAGGTAGAGTTCTATAGAACTGTGTAGTGTGCTTGAGACCAAGAATGCCCGTCCCTGCATATTATTGAGTCCCCTCCTAGCGTGCCTTTTCCAGTCAGTCTCCCCTCATACCGCGATTGAGAGAGACCAATCTTCTTAAGGTCAGGAATGAAGTCAACACAAAACCCAATGACATCCTCTGTTTGATGGCCCATGGAGATGCTTCCTTCTGGCCTAGCGCGGTTACGGACATAATTCTTTAGGACTCCCATGAACCTCTCAAAGGGGAACATATTGTGTAGAAATAAGGGGCCCAGAACGACAATCTCGTCGACTAGATGAACTAGGACGTGCGTCATGATATTGAAGAAGGATGGTGGGAACACCAGCTCGAAACTGACAAGGCATTGCGCCACATCACTCCTTAGCCTTGGTATGATTTCTGGATCGATCACCTTCTGAGAGATTGCATTGAGGAATGCACATAGCTTCACAATGGCTAATCGAACGTTTTCCGGTAGAAGCCCCCTCAATGCAACCGGAAGCAGCTGTGTCATAATCACGTGGCAGTCATGAGACTTTAGGTTCTGGAACTTTTTCTCTGCCATATTTATTATTCTCTTTATATTCGATGAGAAGCCAGATTTCCTTCTCTTCTTTGTTAAGAGCGTAGCTGGCAGGACCTTCATACTGCTTTGGAGGCATGCCGTCTTTTTCGTGCCAACGGTGTAGGTCCTCCCGTGCCTCCGGTGTATCTTTTGTCTTTCCATACACGCTCAAGAAGCCTAGCAGGTTCACGCAAAGGTTCTTTGTCACGTGCATCACGTCGATTGAAGAGCGGACCTCTAGGTCTTTCCAGTAGGGTAGGTCCCAAAATATAGATTTCTTCTTTCACATGGGAGTGCGTCCCTCAGCGTCATTCAGAACAGATAGTCCGCCGGGACCCTTTCCAAAGATTACGTGTAAATCATTGACCATAGCAAGTACGTGATCACCGGTACGCATGGCGGTCTTCTTCCGGTGATCTGCCTCGCCTTTGAAATGCTTTCCTTTCTTTCGACATTGATGGTTGGTCGGAAGAAATCGACGATGCCCCAGGTACACATTCTTCCTGCATTTGTCCAGGTATATACTTTTGGTGTCAGCTAAACAGTGCGTGATGGCGTGGTATCCCTTGTTTGTCTGTCCTAAAAGGTTACTGAGAGCAGGCCAATCATTGATGGTTACAAACAGCAACGCATGCAGGTCAAATTCCTCCTGTCTGTGCTCATCCCTCACACGTACACCGTTTCCATTCCACAGCTGTAAAAGTTCTTCAACTAATGGCCTTAGGTACACATCAATGTCGTTGCCGGGTTGCTTAGGGCCTTGGATGAGTACTGGCATCATAATGAACTTCCGCTTCATGCACAGCCAAGGAGGAAGGTTATAGATACATAGAGTCACGGGCCAGGTGCTGTGATTTCTGCTCCGCTCCCCAAAAGGATTAATGCCATCCGCGCTTAAACCAAACCATACATTCCTTGCATCATCTGCAAAGTCATCCCAATACTTTCTTTCGATTTTTCTCCACTGCGACCCGTCAGCGGGTGCTCTCAACTTCCCGTCGTTCTTACGGTCCTCTCTGTGCCATCGCATCAACTTGGCATGCTCTTTGTTTCTGAACAGACATTTCAACCGTGGTATTATAGGAGCATACCACATCACCTTGGCAGGAACCCTCTTCCTGGGGGGCTCGCCGTCAACATCACCAGGGTCATCTCGTCTGATCTTATACCGCAATGCAACGCATACCGGGCATGCGTTCAAATCCTCGTACGCACCACGGTACAGGATGCAGTCATTACGGGATGCATGTATCTTCTGCACCTCCAATCCTAGAGGTCATAGGACCTTCTTTGCTGCGTACGTACTATCGGGCAATTCGTTATCCTTTGGAAGCTTCTTCTTCAATATTTTCAGTAGCTTCTCAAGTCCTTTGTCAGGCACAGCATTCTCTGCCTTCCACTGCAGCAATTCCAGTACGGTACCGAGCTTTGTGTTGCCATCTTCGCAATTGCGGTACAACCCTTTTTGGTGATCCTCTAACATGCGATCGAATTTCAGCTTCTCCTTTTCACTTTCGCACTGTCTCCTTGCATCAACAATGACCCGGCGGAGATCATCATCGGGCACATCGTCTGGTTCCTCTTGATCTTCAGCTTCCCCCGTTGCAGCATCACCGTATTCAGGGGGCACATAGTTGTCATCGTCCTCTTCTTCTTCGCTGTCTTCCATCATAACCCCTCTCCGTGCCTAGTCCAAACATTATAGTGTGGCATGAAACCCTTCTCAAGCAGGTGGGTGTGAAGGATTTTCCGGTCAGAGTAAAACTTCGTATTCCCACATATAGGGCATGGACAACACATAAAACCATTCTGCTTGTTTGCCTCAGCCACTTCGAGAAAATTATGCACGCCCTTAATGTACTCGGAGGTGCGTCTGTCACCGTACATCCATTGCCGGTTCATCTGCGTGCATTATATACAATTAAGTGTGTAAAAAACCATTACAAAACATCATGAATAGATAAGTGACCAAATTAATAGAAGTTCATCATCACATTAAAACCAAAGTACATACATAGTTCTCATTGAACAACATATAGCTCTCCAGAGCATCTAATTAAACCATACATTGAAACTATGTAAAACATTTCAATGCAACAACAAATGCAATCATAATCGCAACCAAGGTAACAATTGATCCAACGGCATAATGATACCAAGCCTCGGTATGAATGACATATTTTCTATACTTTCTAATCTTGAAGTGCATTGCATCCATCTTGATCTTGTGATCATCGACGACATCCACAACATGCAACTCCAATATCATCTTCTCCTCCTCAATTTTTTTCAATTTTTCCTTCAAGTAATTGTTTTCTTCTTCAACTAAATTTAACCTCTCGACAATATGGTCGGTTGGAATTTCCGGTTCACATACCTCCTAGACAAAAAAATCTATGTCACGTTGGTCGGCATAATTGTCATAAACAATAAATGAACCAAATAGTTATAAAATATAATATATACCACATCCGAATCATAGACAGGACGAGGGCCGACGGGGGCGGATACCAAAACCATCGCACTATATAATAACAAACAATAATAAAATTAAGAAAATTAGACAAGTATCTATCTAAATCATACAAGTAAGAATTTTTTTCTTTTAGAAAGAAGATAAGAACAAGAAGCTCACCACGGTTATGCCGGCGACGAGATCGGTGCGGGCGATCGACGGCGGTGAAGACGGGGACGGGACGTGACGGACCGCTAAACCTAGACAAATCTTGAGGAAAATGGAGCTTGAAGGTCGAGCTTCGAGAGGAGAAAGCTTAACTAGTGTGGCTCGGGCATTTCATCAAACACCTCATGTGCATAGGAGGTGAGCTAGAGCACCACAAAGCTCTCCCCTCACCGGCCAGAAAAAACAGAGCAGTGTGGAGTGCTCTGCTCGCCGGCGATGGGGTATATATAGCCACCTCATTGGTCCCGGTTCGTGCGTGGAACCGGGACTAAAGGCCCCCCTTCTGTCCCGGTTCAAGCCACGAACCGGGACCAATGGATGTGGGCCAGGAGCGAGGCCCATTGGTCCCGGTTCGTGCCAGGAACCGGGACAAATGGGTCCAGACGAACCAGGACCAATGCCCACGAGGCCCCGGCCGCCCCCCTGGGCGCATGAACCGGGACGTATGCCCCCCATGGGTACCGGTTCGTGACTGAACCGGGACTAATGGGCTGGGCTGGCCCAAACCAAAGCCCTGTTTTCTACTAGTGTTGATAAATCTTGACCCTCGACCCCTCGGCGATCCTCAACATATGAATTTATAAAGTGCACTTGATATGTTTCGAGGACTCCTCCCCCCCAACACGAGAACATTTTAACTTAGTAAATTTCTAAGAACAAAAAAATCATCATCGAACAAACTTAATATGAGTTTTAACATAGAACATTCATCGAGCAAGATTATCATGAACAAAAATATCACACTAATTTCTATGAAAAAAAATTCCACAAACATCTCATCTCGTCTCCACAAAACATCTCATTCATCTCATCTCATCTCATTTCATCCAAAAAAAATTCTTTGCATATTCCTTGCATATGAACATACATACATTTACTTTTTTTATTAAATGTAACATATGGATATTTTCTAAAATGAGCATATGAACATTTTCTTAAATGAGCATATGAACATACATATCACAAAAAAATAGACCTTTTTCATTGCATAAGAACATACATTCATATTCAAAATGTTCATATTCTACAATCTTAAACAAAAAAAATGCAAAAAAGAGCATTATACAGCATATACAGAGAACATACATACAAACATCATAAAAGAAAATGAAAAACAGGCCGGTGGTCGGCGACGGCGAGGTCGGGGACGGCGATGAGAAGGAAAGGGGAGGAGGCAGGGGCTCACAGCGCGGTCATAGGGAACGGCAGCGGCCGGGCTCGTGGAGGGCTCGAGGTCGCCGGCCGGAATCGGTGCGGTGGCAGACGAACGGCGTCGGGGATGAAGGGGTCGCGGGCGCCGGTGTGGTGCTTCCCAGCGGCGACGGCGACGGCGGGGGCGAGCCTCGGCGATGACGAGCGTGGGCGACGGCGACGGCGGGGGCAACGGGCGGTGTCGGGGCAGCCTGGCGGCGTCGATGTCGTCGGCGTCGTCGGGGGCTAATGCGAGATGAGAACTGAAAATTCCTAAGTGCTACCTTATATACCCAGAGCATTGGTCCCGGTTCGTGGTACCAACCGGGACCAATGCCCCACTTTAGTCCCGGTTGGTGCCACCAACCAGGACCAAAGGTCAGTTTTCAGCAGCCCAAAGGGCGGGAAAAGGGACCTTTGGTCCCGGTTGGTGGCACCAACCGGGACTAAAGGGGGGCATTGGTCCCGGTTGGTTCCACGAACTGGTACAATAGCACCCCTTTCGTCCCGGTTGGTGCTACCAACCGGGACCAAAGGCCTTGTGCTGGCGTGGTGCGGTGGGATGTTTAGTCCCACCTCGCTAGCTGAGAGAGCTCGAGAGTGGTTTATAAGTGCTGTTGCGCCCACCCTCTCGAACTCCTCTCAACTGCAGGCTTTCGGGCCTAATCTGTCACTCCTTGCCTGTGGGCCTATTGGCCTGCTGCGGGCCTGAATCCTGGCCCAACAAACTGGTTGGGTTTCTAGTCGTATTCAGGCCGTGGTGGCCTAGTAGGTGACATCTTTTTTATTTTTTTCCAGTTTTTTGTTTTCTTTTTTACTTTATTTATTTTATTTTGTTTCTACTTACAGCTAAATACTTACTGTTTTTCAGTGATTCTTTTTGCTTTTAGATAATAAAAATTATAAACTTTCTGTTAGTGCCATTAGTTTTCCAATTTGAATAGTTTAAATTTGAATTTTTTGAAATTTATGTGAATCACTAGTTTGTGAGTAACTTTACTATAAAAATAATTTTTTGAGTGATTATTTTTCCTGCTATTTAATATTACTGTGTTTTATCATTATATTCAATTTCAATTTGGTAATTTTAGGTAATTTGAAATGTTTGTTTTAATCAAAATCGATTTTTGTTCTTTGCTATTAAAATTTCTAACAAAAAAATTCTTTATGAAAATTCTTTTTGCTATTAATGTTTTGAACAAAAAATACTTTGATAATTTTAGTAGCATAAATTTTATATAATTCTAGTTTAAAAAATACTAGAGGTTTATAAAAGCTTTTTAGTTGATTCCTTTTGCTTTTAGAGTTTCATAAAAGTTTTCTAGTTCATTCTTTTTGCTATTAGAGTTTCATTAAAGTTTTCTAGTTCATTATTTTTGCTATTAGAGTTTCATAAAAGTTTTCTAGTTCATTCTTTTTGCTATTAGGTCATTCTTTGAGCTAAATGACCCTGAAATTGAAAAGCACTTCAAATGAACTCTGAAGAGGTTGAAAGTTGGCATGGTATCATCATTTCACCCGCATAGCATGTGCTAAAAAGTTGAGAGGGTTACGGCAAAAACTGGATGCACTTCATGTACAAAATGGACAATCTCTTTCGAAGTACCAGGGTTTCGGAAGAAAACTCATCTGTTACAAAGGGATTTTATTTTTTTGAACTTATTTGAACTCCAGACTTTTTGTGTGTTCAAAATACACCATTCAAAGCCACATCATCAATTTTCAACCCTTTCGGACTTTATTTGTTATTTTTCATGCATTTACTGATTTTTTGAGCTATATGACCCTGAAATTGAAAAGCACTACAAATGAACTCCGAAGAGGTTGAAAGTTGGCATGGTATCATCATTTCACCCACATAGCTTGTGCTAAAAAGTTGAGAGGGTTACGACAAAAACTGGATGCACTTCGTGTACAAAATGGACAATCTCTTTCGAAGTATCAGGGTTTCGGACAAAAACTCATATGTTACAAAGGGATTTCATTTTTTTGAACTTATTTGAACTCCAGACTTTTTGTCTATTCAAAATGCACCATTCAAAGCCACATCATCAATTTTCAACCATTTCTGACTTCATTTGTTATTTTTCATGCATTTACTGATTTTTTTGAGCTATATGACCCTGAAATTGAAAAGCACTACAAATGAATCTGAAGAGGTTGAAAGTTGGCATGGTACTCATTTCACCCACATCGATGTGCTAAAAAGTTGAGAGGGTTACGGCAAAAACTGGATGCACTTCGTGTACAAAATGACAATCTCTTTCGAAGTATCAGGGTTTCGGACGGAAACTCATCTGTTACAAAGGGATTTCATTTTTTTGAACTTATTTGAACTCCAGACTTTTTGTGTGTTCAAAATGCACCATTCAAAGCCACATCATCAATTTTCAACCCTTTCAGACTTCATTTGTTATTTTTCATGGATTTACTGATTTTTTGAGCTATATGACCCTGAAATTGAAAAGCACTACAAATGAATTCTGAAGAGGTTGAAAGTTGGCATGGTATCATCATTTCACCCACATAGCATGTGCTAAAAAGTTGAGAGGCTTACGGCAAAAACTGGATGCACTTCGTGTACAAAATGGACACTCTCTTTCGAAGTATCAGGGTTACGGACGAAAACTCATCTGTTACAAAGGGATTTCATTTTTTTGAACTTATTTAAACTCCAGACTTTTTGTGTGTTCAAAATGCACCATTCAAAGCCACATCATCAATTTTTCTTCACTTGTGTCCTTTGCTTCTTGCGCCGTAACCATGGATAATCTTCATCGTTTAACAGGGTGCTTGGGTCAGCCTTGACTTTGAAGGAAGGAATTTCATGAAACTTTTCATAATCTTCAGACATGTCTGTCTTGCCCTCCAATCCCACGATGTCTCTTTTTCCTGAAAGAACTATGTGGCGCTTTGGCTCATCATATGATGTATTCGCTTCCTTATCTTTTCTTTTTCTCGGTTTGGTAGACATGTCCTTCACATAGAAAACCTGCGCCACATCATTGGCTAGGATGAATGGTTCGTCTGTGTAGCCAAGAATGTTCAGATCCACTGTTGTCATTCCGTACTGTGGGTCTACCTGTACCCCGCCTCCTGACAGATTGACCCATTTGCACTGAAACAAAGGGACCTTAAAATCATGTCCGTAGTCAAGTTCCCATATGTCCACTATGTAACCATAATATGTGTCCTTTCCCCTCTTGGTTGCTGCATCAAAGCGGACACTGCTGTTTTGGTTGGTGCTCTTTTGATCTTGGGCGATCGTGTAAAATGTATTCCCATTTATCTTGTACCCTTTGTAAGTCAATACAGTCGAAGATGGTCCCCTGGCCAACGAGTACAGCTCATCAGAAAAAGTGTTGTCACCCCTGAGACGTGTTTGCAACCAACTGCCAAAAGTCCTGATGTGTTCACATGTAATCCAGTCGTCACACTGCTCCGGGTGTTTGGAGTACAGAATGTTCTTGTGTTCATCGACATACGGGGTCACCAAGGTAGAGTTCTGTAGAACTGTGTAGTGTGCTTGAGACCAAGAATGCCCGTCCCTACAAATTATTGAGTCCCCTCCTAGCGTGCCTTTTCCAGTCAGTCTCCCCTCATACCGCGATTGAGGGAGACCAATCTTCTTAAGGTCAGGAATGAAGTCAACACAAAACCCAATGACATCCTCTGTTTGATGGCCCATGGAGATGCTTCCTTCTGGCCTAGCGCGGTTACGGACATATTTCTTTAGGACTCCGATGAACCTCTCAAAGGGGAACATATTGTGTAGAAATACAGGGCCCAGAACGACAATCTCGTCGATTAGATGAACTAGGACGTGCGTCATGATATTGAAGAAGGATGGTGGGAACACCAGCTCGAAACTGGCGAGACATTGCGCCACATCACTCCTTAACCTTGGTAGGATTTCTGGATCGATCACCTTCTGAGAGATTGCATTGAGGAATGAACATAGCTTCACAATGGCTAATCAAACGTTTTCCGGTAGAAGCCCCCTCAATGCAACCGGAATCAGTTGCGTCATAATCACGTGGCAGTCATGGAACTTTTTCTCTCGCATATTTATTATTCCCTTTATATTCGATGAGAAGCCAGACGGGACCTTCATACTGAGGAGGCATTCAAAGAAGATTTCCTTCTCTTCTTTGTTAAGAGCGTAGCTGGCAGGACCTTCATACGGCTTTGGAGGCATGCCGTCTTTTTCGTGCACACGTTGCTGGTCCTCCCGTGCCTCCGGTGTATCTTTTGTCTTCCCATACACGCCCAAGAAGCCTAGCAGGTTCACGCAAAGATTCTTCATCACGTGCATCACGTCGATTGAAGAGCGGACCTCTAGGTCTTTCCAGTAGGGTAGGTCCCAAAATATAGATTTCTTCTTCCACATGGGTGCACGTCGCTCAGTGTCATTCGGAACAGATAGTCCGCCGGGACCCTTTCCAAAGATTACTTGTAAATCATTGACCATAGCGAGTATGTGATCACCGGTACGGATGGCGGGCTTCTTCCGGTGATCTGCCTCCCCTTTGAAATGCTTGCCTTTCTTTCGACATTGATGGATGGTCAGAAGAAATCGACGACGCCCCAGGTAGACATTCTTCTTGCATTTGTCCAGGTATATACTTTCGGTGTCATCTAAACAGTGTGTGCATGCATGGTATCCCTTGTTTGTCTGTCCTGAAAGGTTACTGAGAGCAGGCCAATCATTGATGGTTACAAACAGCAATGCATGCAGGTCAAATTCCTGCTGTTTGTGCTCATCCCACACACGTACACCATTTCCATTCCACAGCTGTAAAAGTTCTTCAACTAATGGCCTTAGGTACACATCAATGTCGTTGCCGGGTTGCTTAGGGCCTTGGATGAGAACCGGCATCATAATGAACTTTCGCTTCATGCACAGCCAAGGAGGAAGGTTATAGATACATAGAGTCACGGGCCAGGTGCTGTGATTGCTGCTCCGCTCCCCAAAAGGATTAATGCCATCCGCGCTTAAACCAAACCATACATTCCTTGCATCATCTGCAAAGTCATCCCAATACTTTCTTTCGATTTTTCTCCACTGCGACCCGTCAGCGGGTGCTCTCAACTTCCCGTCTTTCTTACGGTCCTCTCTGTGCCATCGCATCAACTTGGCATGCTCTTTGTTTCTGAACAGACGTTTCAACCATGGTATTATAGGAGCATACCACATCACCTTGGCAGGAACCCTCTTCCTGGGGCGCTCGCCGTCAACATCACCAGGGTCATCTCGTCTGATCTTATACCGCAATGCACCGCATACCGGGCATGCGTTCAAATCCTCGTACGCACCGCGGTAGAGGATGCAGTCATTAGGGCATGCATGTATCTTCTGCACCTCCAATCCTAGTGGGCATACAACCTTCTTTGCTGCATACGTACTGTCGGGCAATTCGTTATCCTTTGGAAGCTTCTTCTTCAATATTTTCAGTAGCTTCTCAAATCCTTTGTCAGGTACACCATTCTCTGCCTTCCACTGCAGCAACTCCAGTGTGGTACCGAGCTTTGTGTTGCCATCTTCGCAATTGGGGTACAACCCTTTTTTGTAATCCTCTAACATGCGATCGAACTTCAGCTTCTCCTTTTCACTTTCGCATTGTCTCTTTGCATCAACAATGACCCGGCGAAGATCATCATCGGGCACATCGTCTGGTTCCTCTTGATCTTCAGCTTCCCCCGTTGCAGCATCACCGTATTCAGGGGGCACATAGCTGTCATCATCCTCTTCTTCTTCGCTGTCTTCCATCATAACCCCTCATTCTCCGTGCTTGGTCCAAACATTATAGTGTGGCATGAAACCCTTATAAAGCAGGTGGGTGTGAAGGGTTTTTGAGTCAGAGTAAGACTTCGTATTCCCACTTATAGGGCATGGACAACACATAAAACCATTCTGCTTGTTTGCCTCAGCCACTTCGAGAAAATTATGCACGCCCTTAATGTACTCGGAGGTGCGTCTGTCACCGTACATCCATTGCCGGTTCATCTGCGTGCATTATATATAACTAGATGACCCGGTTGCGCCAATGGCGCAAGAAGCGAATTAGAAAGAATGTTAGTAGTGAGTAAGTAGGAGATGTAACTGGAAATATAATGCAATGTGGACGTAAGATGTTCATACATAATGCTATTTATTACATTGCATGGTAGCATGATAGCTCAAAAGAAAGTTATGAGGTCAGTTCATGATAGCTAATTTACATTGGTTTTAGAAAGCAAGCTACACACACATACATCATATAGATAGCTCCAGTCTTTTAGCCTGTGATTGAGTTTTTATCTCGCAAATAGCCACAATAAACCAAGAAGTGGTACCTTATTTGGTTATTGTAGGCTACAATGGTCATGTTTCCAACAAATGTAAACAAAACAAAGTAGAATCAATAAGAAAATTATTGTCCCTTCATAACATAAGAGGGTTGTTACAAATGTGCAATCTACCCAGATGTTACACATTAGCGCATATGAAATTTCATCTGTGTTCTTGTGAAGTCACTAAATCCACTGGCTATATATTTTCCTCCTTAGCTCCACACAGATGCCTCTGCATTACATTGTTAGTGTAAAGTGAAAGCTATTAGAAGCAATATATTTTTTAGTAAAGCTTCACCGGGGAATTGTGCAAAAACATGACTTAATAGACATTGAAGGTATCATGTTCTGCACCAAGCGCATGAACACATGTCAGTCTAAAGTTCTTCAAGATTTCAATCCATGTTTTATTGATAAAACTTCATGTTCACAGGACCGCCAACTACACAACAGAGCATGAAGAGTATCTTCGGAATATAACATATAACAACAGCAAAGTACCACCTGTACATTTAAGGGTATTTCTCTTTACCTTGTATCTTTGGATTATAACATATAACAATAGCAAAATGGTAATTGTACATTTAAGGTCATTTCTCTTTACTATGAGCTGACACGAGAGTCTAGAACTCATTTAACTTAGTATTTAACATGTACAAATCTATACGCCGATTTTACTATCCTTTTTATACTTTCACCATCAATCACACAAACCAATATGTATATCTCTCTTCAATAACCTAACAACCGTTAAAAAACAACAAAAGAGCAAGTGTGCATGTATTAGTTCCCTCATAGAGCATTGCACGAGCAGATGCCTTGTCAAGTGTGCTCTCTAAAATACATTGTAATTGCAAGCAAGTAGAATAACAGTGGTGATGTGCACTTGTACATACTTCTTCTATGCTCTGAACAACAAAGCAGGCATCACCTCTTTACAAAATCTTCACACCTCTTAAATTAGTTGGGGGGGGGGGGGTGGGGGGGGGGGGGGGGGAGGGGTGTAAGCGCGCTTAAGCGTGCCAAGGCATATGCTTAGGCAAGATAGGCGTTGGTCAGTGTGAAAACACACAGTTAACAATTACTCCCTCCTTTCACTTTTGTAAGACTGTTTAGACATTTAAGATAACACCCAAAACAGTTCAATTTGAGCTGTCATAAAAGTGAACAGAGGGAGTAGTGTTTTCCCTGATCCTAAATAAAAGGACTCGAGGGCCATGTAAATTGTGTAAAGCCGGGCAAAAAAGTAGAAAGCAGAAAAGTACTCTTAAGAGATGGTTATGCAGGTGTATTTACAATGTAAGCATGATTATAAAGAAATTTATCCTCTCTGAGCTAAACCACTACCAAAGTAAATACAGTAGGGACACACGCAATAACATAATTATCATGTATTATGGAAAGGGTCAGTAGCCAAGTAACTTTTTTTTCAACGCATCAAATGTACAAAATCAGGGCTAGCATATCCATTCCATAGATTAAGAAAATGTACAAAACCAGGGCTAGTAGATCCATTCCATATACTAAGAATGGCAATGTTCAAGAAAGCGGAAAGCGTAAGCGAAGCGGAAGGGCACAGCTTAGAGCAATGGGCGCTTAAGCGCGCGCTTAAGCGTTTTTTGAAATTGGCTAGAATTTGAAAGATTTTGAATAATATACACAGAAAAATAGGAAACATGGCACATGGGTAATTGAAATAGCATCTAAAAAATAGTTCACACCATAGCAAATACACATCAGGTTCACATAACAAGCAAAATAACAACTAAAATGCAGTTCAGTGCAAATAGACTTAACCTAATAGAGATCATGTGGCCAGAGTTCTGCCAGAATATGAAGGAAATAGTTCCTGAACAGAGCCTAATAATAAGTTATATGGCATATTACCATTATTGTGCAAGCAGACAAGCAGAAGTAGTTCAAAAAACAGTTAAATTATGGCCAAATTTTAAAAAACCGCTTAATCCACCGCTTAGGGCAAAAGCGAAGCGCTTTGCCATCGCTCAGCGCTTAAGCGCCGCCTAAAAACGCTTTCTTGAACACTGAAGAATGGAGCAGCTGGAAAGGCAAAGAAGCGCGCGTGCAGAGACTACTTGCATTCAAACTACTGCACCGAGCTCTTCAAATCGTTTATGCCAATTCCTATCACACAAGTTCCCTACATGGCACATTATAGAAAAGCAGTATTTCATTAATGTGGCTTCATGAAACTATGAAGAACTAACCTAAGCTTAAACTTGCTGCAGAATGCTAGATTGTTAGTCCTTTTATATCTAAAAGAACCTGATGTGTGAAAGAACCTAGAAGATATGAGGGTGGGTGTAATTACATATTCCAAAACAAAAAGGTAATTAATTGGCTATATATATATATATATATATATATATATATATATAAGGAGACTACCATGAAAAGAAAAGAACTAATATCACACCAGTCTAAGCCCTACTCCTCCAACATCAGTAGTCATCAAGGCATTATTGCATTATGCAGACCAACTGAGCTGCTATGAATGAAATTTAATATAAGCATTTGATAGACCGAAGAAGATACGGAAAATCAGGAAGATTAATAAATGCATGAAATTGATGTTTCACCATAATAAGAAATAAGGTCTAGAATTTAAAAACAACAGAGGAAACAAATGTACAAAGGCCATTCCTATTCTGCAGCAGAGAAAAATAGTACCAGCCAAAGTGATAAATCAGGCTCTATGTGTAAAAGCTGGAGGCTATATTCTGATAAGTGAGGATCCATCAAAGCAAAACAAATCCAAGATTATCATTCCTAAAAATGTAGATGAAATAATTCTTCACATTCAATATGCCATTCTTATTTCTTTCTGGAGATTTAGCAAGGAAAATCACAGAAATTAGAAAATCACTTCAAACCACATTTTTTTACCTGCGGGCTTGTCAACAGAGTCCATTCGTGTCGCCATCTCGTCCTGAACTAATCCTGGCCACTCGCCTCATCAATGACCTACGCCATTTGACATCATTAAAATGCAACTGGAAACATTCGTAAATTTGTAAGTACCCAATATAAACACATCCAATCTGGAATACATCGATAGAAACTATAAAGAAAAATGGGACATGGACATGTGACTATATTGTGAGAGTAAACTTTCCATAGTTATTTCGGAAATGCAGTGACCTAAGATGGCAATGAGTTGTTCCTAAGATGAGCACTCAGGTACTCTACAAAATCTAGTGGCCATGGTAGAAGAACATATAATTACTTTGACTAAAATTCATGGGTATGTACCTGTACAAACTGGCGAGTTACCTTATGAGTTAATATGAGGAAAGAAGATGTTACTTTGCAAACGAAATCACATGTGGAACTATATTTCAAGCTAGAGGTAAATCATGCTTCAGCTATAATAAAATAAAGTTGTCTAACCTTTTACTTAGCCTACCAAGCCATAATGAAGAGCTAGCAGAAAATTTACAAACATGCAAGGTAAATTTTATCGCCTTCGGTAAAATAGCTAAAGGTAATTGTTAGTAGTTCAGTTCTAATGGTAGTAGAGCTAACCTTGCAGAGTGCACTCGTTGCTCAACCATGTTAAAAAGTTCCTTTCTTTTCTATTAACCATCAATAAAGAAATTGGTAGTATTCGCATAATTCGACACAGTCTGCTGAGTGGTCGACAATCTTCAGTCCTCAAGGGAAAGTGGAACACACAAGGGGAACAAAGATTTCAATCCTTGTCAACAACATCCAGGAATGAAGGCAGAGAATGTGCCATAATACCATCAAAAGCTTCAGTCATGATCAGTGCAAGACTGCAAGCAAAAGAACACAAGTAGTGACCAACTAAGTTGTCGCTTACATGATGCAAACAGTCCACCAAAGCTAACAAAATGAGCTGCTCAATGTTCTGATGGCATGAGGCTCCATACCAGTGAAGAAAACAAGCTTGCATTAACCCAAAATCAGATATAGTAGGTCAAGAACCAAACACGTGGTTATGTAACCACAATCATGATTGGTGCAAAATAGTAAACAGACTTTTGATTAGTATCATGGCTATAGTTAAGTAAACATAAATTACAAAGAAGGTATAACATGCGTAAATATGCAATTGGATTCATGGTAGAAGAGGGGCCTCTCTGCCATTTAACTGAAATGAGATTATGTTGAATTACGATTATAGTTTAGTCTGGCTTAAACTCCTCCTAGTTGATTCATTCAATATTCAGCATGGGTGATCAAAAGGACTAAATTAAATAAAACCCTACACTGGAAACACATGTGTCAGCAGTACATGGTAGAAAATGTCCTCTTCATCATTTAACTAAAATTAGATTCTGTCGACCTGTGGTTCCACCATTTCAGTTCAACATAGCTTAAACTCCTCCTAGGCGACCAAAATTGAATGGAAATCTACACTGAAAAAACATAGATAAAAGAGAGCTCGTCTAGAGTAAATACACAAGAAAGTACTACCAATTCAGTACTTAAAACTTCCTCAATATAATTTCTACGCAAAGAAGAAGGTACCAGTAATAGTTGAATGTGCAACAAAGAAATGTAATGGCGTCATGAATAATGTAGTTTGTTGTATTTACACAAAAGCAAGAAATTCAGATTCATACCTGCTAGCGTTTTGTCAGCACGGCTGGCTCCTCGAGCAAAAGCAATGGATAACAGGCCTGGTAAGACAGGAGCTTGTGCTTCTTGCAGCATAATATAGTATTATTCTGGAAGCTTTGCCAGCGTTCTTGTAGCGACAGTAAGCGTACAAACTTAGCGCCAAGCATAAGACATGCACACATATGCACAAAAGTTAAAAGGGTGTTAAACACTTTCAACACTATCTATAACAAATATGAATATCAATCTCATCATACTGGTGGTCAACTGAGCAGTTGGACATACCAGGGTGTGACCACCAGAAAGAGTAACAATGTCCTGGTCACTCAAACCCATCTGGGTGGAGAACACCTAACTGAGGTGGTCAGAGCCTGATACAACAGTAAGTTCACCATGTCAGCCTAGTAATTATAATCCAACCTACATACCATAAAATTCACAGGATAAAATACAGACAAGCACTCTCCATTAAACCCTGCCTATAGAAGCAGCGCAAATAAGGGCATGATCAAGCATTGATAGGGTGCATCATAGACCGAGGCATAACATTTAAGAATTTTGTAGGTATACCTAAACTTAGAGAATCATGCAAGTTATGGAACTCGATTTGGAATATAAAAAAAATCAAATAATTACTCAACAAATTTAATTTTGTTCTCTAAGAAACTATGCCAACTACAACATGGTTACATAATCAACACCTGACACTAAATGCCTAAATGATGATATGCTAACACATTCTACAAGCATTTTGTCACTTAGCTGGTACCAAAAATAGCAGCACAGTCAGTCATGTTTACCAATATAGAAGTTATGTGGGTGTGTTGATATAAAAGACGTTGCACAATAGTACATTGGGTGGCATCAGGAAGACGGCCTTTCTGGAGGAGGCTCGGGCTTGTCCTGCAAACAACCCATTATAAACATCGGTAACAAACCGTGCGCATACACATACACATACAGGGAAAGAAAACCACTGCTCTTCAGTTATTTCCATGTAAACAGATTTTAGACAGCAATGTGAGAATATGAGGACATACATGTTCTAACTCAATCACAAACAACAGTACAGGAAACATAAACATATATGTAGCTACCCTGTTAAGTATTACTCCCAGTCAGCAGCTATCCCATAGATAGAAAGGTGAACGACAAGGAAGACATGTATGAAGATAAACGGCGACCTACAGTCTTATGTAGGTGCATCGATAAAATACACAACATTAAAGAGGATGCAAGAAAATACATACAAATGTATGGCAAATGCATTGATTCAATGATCAACATAATATACTTCTTATCGTCTATTTTGCTTGTAATAACAAAGCCAAAACCATTTGCTCTTTTCAAATGTAAACTGATGCAGCTCATTTACAAATCAGACAAGAGCACGTACCATCAAGAGCAGCCTGGAACAACATAGTGAAGCAAGAAACAACAGTGGCGCTAAAAACGTACTTTACTTTTGTAAGTACGAACTTCTACTTCCATCCGGCGACCATATTATGCGACTACCTTATGCAAGAATTTCAAGGAAAAAGATACCCCAAATGCAGACATCTACATATGAGAAACTGCAACAACCTGCTTGTCCTCTTGTACAAATTCCTCTACATATGAACAATCATATTTCCATGTGCAAAAAAGAAATAAAAATACTGGTTATTCTGCCCACACAAGACAAGCTGAAGAATGATAATCTAACCTTTCATGGATCAGCATAATGAAAGCTATTGTAGAAAATAATTTGGGCAATAAATTTCTGTGAGATAAAAAAATACATGATAGCTGATGTGAGATGTTGCAGAGAAGTAGAGAACTACCGCCTAATTAGCTGGGTCAAAATCTTGCACCACTCGATCAGCTCGGCATTATAGTTGCAGCCACCCATAAGAACCATGAATATTTCCCCATAAAGAGGCATATTTTTATTAGGAAGCGCATACCCATGAGACAAATTCCCATGGTACTATAAACCACCGGTTTATCAAACACTATAAAATGCAGTGTGACGATACATCAGCCTGGAGTTAGAGAGATCTTATTTACAACTGAACAAATGTAATCTTCATCCCGATAAGCAAGAGAGAATTAGAACAACAAATAAACCATAGTTTATGGACATGGAAGATGTTGGAGAACTCACCACGGTATCATGTAGCACCAAACAGCTAGCTTGGGAAATTTCAGAAGGGGTGTGAGTGTGACCTCAGATATCTTTGACTCTAATGTGATTCCCTGTTCGAAGCTCCCATGTGGATCGGTTCAACTTGTTCCCAAGGAGATCATCCATACTAAAATGACCAGAGGTTCTGCTGAGTTGGAGGCTACAACATGTGAGCAAAGGTCTGGTAGAACGTTGGAAGCAATAGATTGCACACACTCATCAGACTTAGTATTCATTGGTGCTAGATTTGCTTGCAAATGGTACCAACTGCAAGTCTCATAATTATAATCAGCCTGAGATTGCATCTCTGATCTTCCCTGTAGCCTTTGGGAAGTACAGAACAAAATGATTTCACAGATCTATTTACAAATGATAATCAAACACAGTAACGATCCATTGTGTAATCTACACCATATACATGTGGCCACTAACAATGCTGCAAAGTAATCTAAGATGGCTACCTTGGTGAGATATGAGGTTAAATATACATAATTAAATTGCAGAAAAAACATTAACCCATAGAAATGTTTACATTGATTGTTGACACATTTAACCGCGTGGCCAGAGCGCAGTCTATAAAGCTTGAATCCATGCTGTTCTCCTAGGTTAGAACAACACATCATTCAGCAACATAAACCCATCCATCTTAGCTAGAAGGGGCGTATTGATATGTCACCCCAGCCTAAAACGCAAGTGATCGTTTCCCATCTTCCAATTGGACCAGAATTTATTTGGGGCAGAGAAGAGGAGCACGTTTTCAACCTGAATGTGGCTACCTTAACATTGAACAGAGACGACAGAGCCCTCACGAAGCCCTGCAGCTCCGTTACATTTAAAGATATTGCCATGTAAATGCTAGAACAAAGAAGAGTTGAAACGTATTGTGTAGGCTCCACCAGACCCTTAAACCCCACACTTAATCCCAGCTTCAACATATTGGCAATCTTATTTTCATCTGACAACACCTAATGATAATGAAATTCAGTACCATAGAGCACGGAAAAGAAGACACAAAGGAAAACAAAAATCTGGTAAACAGCGGAGCAAGACAAATTACCTCATAACCCAGGCAATGCCATTCAAATCAATTGCTAGGTAGATTAGATTGTAGCACACATACAATGCCTAAAAAATGTATGTATGCATGTTAGAGAGAGACACACACCTCAACATGTGGGGAGAGGTGGCCTGGGCGTGGCAGTCCGTCACCACTGGACGCAGCCGAGCTGCTCCCTTGTCTCCAACTCTCCATCGAGGTGAGCGGCCGAGCTCGGATCCGTGCGGCTGCCAACTGTTGTTGCACGCGCGTGGATGGAGAAGGAGGAGATCCAGCCGTGGGCAGGGACCCTGTGGTCCTGTTGCTCGGGGCCGGAAACCCCGCCTGCGCGGGCGATGGGTGCACGCGCTCGGAGTGGCGGCGGCCAAGCTGCGGATCCGGAGGCGGCGAAGGGCGCGGCGGGGCCGCTCCGGCGGCTGGGGAGGCGGCGACCCGCGGCGGGGCGGCTCCGGCGGCTGGGAAGGCGGCGACCCGCGGCGGGGGCGGGCTCCCGGCGACCCGCGGCGGCTTCCCGTGGCTCCGGCGGCGCGAGGCGGCGGTGAAGGGCGCGGCTTCCCGTGGCTCGGCGCGAGGCTGCGGCGAAGGGCGCGGCTGCGGGAGGCGAACGGCGCGGGAGGAGGAGGAGGTCGTGCGGGAGGCGAAGGGCGACGGCTAGGGTTTCTCCATTGCAGCGGGTGAGTTTTATACACCTGTACGTGCATGTACGTGAAATTACCAAAATGCCCTTGGCGGGGCACGGAATTTATATGCGGTGGCATGAGTACTGTTCATAGCGATTTAAAGGCGACGTGGCTAGCTTGTTCCTGCCTAGCACTTCTTCAGGATTTATATGTTCAATTAAGTGTGTCAAAAACCAATACAGAACATCATGAATACAGAAGTGACCAAATTAATTAATAGAAGTTCATCATCACATTAAAACCAAAGTACATACATAGTTCTCATTGAACAACATATAGCTCTCCAGAGCATCTAATTAAACCATACATTAAAACTATGTAAAACATTTCAATGCAACAACAAATGCGATCATAATCACAACTAAGGTAACAATTGATCCAATGGCATAATGATACCAAGCCTCGGTATGAATGGCATATTTTTTCATCTTTCTAATCTTCAAGCGCATTTTATCCATCTTGATCTTGTGATCATCGACGACATCCACAACATGCAACTCCAATATCATCTTCTCCTCCTCAAATTTTTTCAATTTTTCCTTCAAGTAATTGTTTTCTTCTTCAACTAAATTTAACCTCTCGACAATAGGGTCGGTTGGAATTTCTGGTTCACATACCTCCTAGATAAAAGAATCTATGTCACGTTGGTCGGCATAATTGTCATAGACACTAAATGATAATATATAGGCGCGGTGGTGCCGGCAACGAGATCGACGCGGGCGATCGACGGGGGTGAGGATGGGACGGACCGCCAAACCAAGACAAATCTCGAGGAAAATGGAGCTTGGATAAGGAGCTTCGAGAGGAGAAAGCTCAAGTGTGGCTCGGGCATTTCATCGAACACCTCATGTGCATAGGAGGTGAGCTAGAGCACCACAAAGCTCTCCCACGGCCACCCCAAAAAATAGAGCACTCCACTGTTCTGCTCGCGAGCGAGGTATATATAGGCATCTCATTGGTCTCGGTTCGTGGCTGGAACCGGAACTAAAGGTCCGCCTTTGGTCCCGGTTCCAGCCACGAAACGGGACCAATGGTTGTGGGCCAGGAGCGAGGCCCATTGGTCCCGGTTCGTGGCTAGAACCGGGACCAAAGGGGCCAGACGAACCGGGACCAATGCCCCACGAGGCCTGGCCGGCCCCCTGGCCTCACGAACCAGGACCGATGCCCCCTTTGGTCCCGGTTCGAGAGTGAACCGGGATTAATGGGCTGGCCCTGCCTGGACAAAAGCCCTGTTTTCTACTAGTGCATATAGACCCGGGCTCTCCTGCTAATGTCCGAGACCACCTGTTGACAGTCAGATGCCACAACAAATTGTTGGATTCTTATATCTTCGGCGAGGGTTAGCGCCTCGCGACATGCAACTGCTTCTAGGCTTGCCGGATCGGTGACCCCTTCGATCACAAGGGCAAAGCTACCAAGAAAATTTCCTCCTTCATCCCTGCAAATCGCCGCGGCAGAGCCTCCTGTCCTCCCCCGGACTCCCGTGTCAACATGTATTTTACAGTATCCAACAGGTGGCTTCTTCGGCTGAGTGTTCCTTTGCATGGGCATCGACGGGCCCTCACTCTTTTGCTCTTGATTGCCTCTTATGGCTCCTAATTCAGCGATGAAATTCATGATAAAACCATGTGTCGCGTGGGGACTCTGAAAGATTGCCTCGTGAATGGCTTTTCGCCTCGCATGCCATATTGACCACAGTGTCACCGCCACAAGGACAAAATCTTCATGAGATAATAAATCCATCAGGGTGAACAACCATTGCTTCGCCTTGGGCTCGGTTGTGGCTATGATTTTATGTGTGATCTCCTCGTTCGTGAGAGCCCAAACGCTTCTCGACGAGGTGCACTTCACAAGAGAGTGACGCCAAGAGTCCCGTACCCCGCACAGTCTGCACTGGGGAGAATCCACCATATGGCGATGTGCACGAACATCATTTGTCGGCAGTGAATGTTTAGACAGTCGCCATAGGAACATGCGTACTTTGCCTGGGACCTCAGTTTTCCACAAAGATTTCCATGCTCCTTCCTCAGCTCTTGAGCTAGACGGCCATGGGCCCTCCTCAAGCCACGCTTCTCTTCGTGCTCTCGTTGCTACAAGCATGTTATACGCTGATTTCACGGAAAAGCAACCGTGTTTTTCATGATGCCAAGCCCAAAAATCAGGCAAGTTCCGGGTGCATAAAGGTATTCCCAATATAACTTGAGCATCCATAGACAAGAAAGTAGCTTGTACCAGCTGCCTGTCCCACGATGCTGTCGCGCTAATTATAAGCTCAGAAACCAAGGTGGGTGGGTTCAGAGTCCGACACCCATAAGGCCGTTTCATCTCTTCTCTTGGTAACCAGTTTTGTGTCCATATATCCGTTGTAGCTCCATTGCCAATTCTTTTGATCAACCCTTGCTTAAGAGTGTCTCTTCCCTCTACAATCGCCCGCCAAACATGACTCGGGTGCCCCCCTAGCTCGGCCTCCAAGAAGTCTTTGTTAGGGTAGTAGACACTTTTCAATATTCGAGCACTTAAGGTTTCAGGATTCTGCAAGAGGCGCCATGCCTCGCAAGCCAGCATGGGCAGATTAAATAACTCGAAATCCTTAAACCCTAGGCCCCCCATGCTCTTGGGCTGGGTCATTGTTTTCCAAGAGACCCAATGAGGTTTTCGTTTTCCTTCTTTGCTACCCCACCAGAACTTTCTAATGAGCATGTTGAGGTGTTCACATAGCCCTCTAGGTAGTTTAAAGCACGACATAGAGAAGACTGGGACTGCCTGGGCCACAGCCTTTACAAGGACTTCCTTTCCCACCGTGGACATCATTTGCTCTATCCAGCCCTGAACCTTACTCCACAAACGATCCTTGAGATACTTGAAAGCACCATTTTTTGAGTTACCAATATCTGAAGGCATCCCCAAGTACTTCTCATTGAGGGTTTCATTAGGGACGTTGAGCGTATCCTTTATCTCCTGTCTGACCGCATCTGGTACACCTTTGCTAAAGTAGACTGATGATTTTGAGTAGTTGATACGCTGCCCTGTTGCTTGACAGTATATGTCCAGACCCTGGTACACCTCGTTTGCCCCCTCACCGTTTGCCTTGAAAAACAGCAGGCTGTCATCAGCAAATAGAAGATGGCTCACTGGTGGCGCCGTAGGAGCTACCTGTAGGCCATGCATGTTGGATGACTCACTTTTTGATTTTAACAGGCATGAAAGGCCCTCTGCTGCTAGCAAGAACAAGTATGGAGATATCGGGTCCCCTTGTCTGATACCTCTTGAAGGGATAAATTGTTGCAACTTCTTCCCATTGAACAAAACAGAAAATTTTACTATGGTGACCATACTCATGACAATGTTCACCCACCTTTCGGTGAAGCCCAATTTCAGCATTATTGCCTTCAAATAAGACCACTCAACCCTATCATAAGCTTTCATCATGTCAAGCTTGAGAGCGCAGGATTGATTTTTCTTTGCCTTATTTCTCTTCATAAAATGCAAGCACTCGTATGCCGTGATGATGTTATCTGTAATCAGATTATATCAGGTAGCACTTGTTTCAATCTATTAGAGATCACCTTTGAAGCTATCTTGTATAACACATTACACAGGCTGATAGGACGAAATTGAGACAGGAGAGTTGGGTTTTTTACCTTGGGTATGAGTACCAATATAGTGTCATTTATGCACTCAGCCGATTCCGTCCCTTCTACAATCCTCAGAACGGCCGCTGTGACATCACTCCCACAAGTATCCCAATGATGTTGGAAAAAGTGCGCCGGGTAACCATCCGGGCTCGGTGATTTAATCGGGAACATCTGAAACAATGCTGTCTTGACTTCCTGTTGGCTATAAGGTGCGTTCAACATTTCATTCATGGCTTCTGTCACTTTGACAGGGACTGTGTCGAGCACTCGGTCCATATCATGAACGCCCTCGGAGGTATATAGGTGCTGGTAAAAATTGGTGGCCATATTTTCCATCTCCGCCACATTGTCAGTTACCTGTCCGTCCGATCTCTGGAGCGACTTGATTTGATTTTTCCTCCTTCTCCGGCTGGCCCTAAGATGGAAGAAGTACTTGTTCTTGTCGCCATGCACTAACCACTCCAGCCGAGCCCGCTGTCTCCAAAGAATTTCTTCCCTATGATAGAGCTCTGTTAATTTTTCAACGATTTTAAGTTCCGCATGTGATGGGCCGAATCTACTTGGGATCGCACGAAGCTCCTGTAGCTCTGCTTTTAGGCGTTGAATGTCACGTCTTATGTTCCCGAAGTGAGTTCGGTCCCATTGCGACAGATCTGATGACAGCGACATGAGTTTGTCGCTTAGGTTCTGGACCAAATCTCCCTGACTCCGCGCCCAGGCTGTCTGTACCACTGGCTCAAGGGCCGGGTCCCTTTCCCATGCTAATTCATACTTAAAGGAGCGTGGGGCCCTTCTGCATGCATCCTCATGCACGTACCTTACGTAGAGAGGGCAGTGATCGCTTGCCGCTGCAGTGCCACGTTCCAACCGTGCTGAAGGGAAAGCTATCGACCAAGCCAGATTCGCCACACCTCTGTCAAGCCTAACCCTTGTGTACGTACCGCCTGTCACTTTTTTCTCGAAAGTCCAATCGGTCCCCTCATAGCCTATATCGGTTAGAACACAAGTATCAAGGGCATCTCTGAAAGCGTCCATCTGAGCCTGGCTTCTGCTACCCACTCCATCGTGCTCGTGGGCGTGCAACACTTCACTACGTGCATGCATTGTATTATATTAGGCGGCAAGGTTAAGAGCTAATGAAGTAATTAGCCAGCCCATGGCCCAAATGCATACAGCCCTCATACATTAGCTCATGATGATTAGCCGGCCAATCCAACAAACAAAAAAAAACTCTTGAAGCCCATTAGAGAGATCGGAGAGGAAGCTGGTCGCATAAAATATAAGCTCAGTCAAATGGATTCCCACACGATTGAAAGAACGTGGGCAAAGCTCCCACGATCCCACGATCACAGGACGTGAGCACGCCCAGCCGTAGGCCTCCCGCTGTTGTTCCCGCTCCTATATATACCAGTCCGGCCAATGTATTTTGGCTGCTCGCTCATCATTCATCAAGCCATCGCTCACTCAATCACCTGCCCATCACTCACGCACATACATATGCTTCAACGCCGCTAGCTTCGTCGCCGCCGGCCGTCCGCTCGCCGTGGTCGCCGCCGGCCGTCCGTCTCGTCGTCGTCGTCGCCCGTCGCGCCGCTCCTCGTCGGCCACACACGTCGCCGACCGCTCGTCGTCCACGCCACTCATCGTCGACGTCGCCGGCTGCACATCATCTGCACCGCCCACAAACTGCTACACGCCGGCGTTGCTCATCCACATCACCACTTCACGCGTACGGGAGGAAAGCCAAGGCAAGGTTAGAATTCATGGCTACCTCCTTGCTTCCTTGTTGACGCGTTCCTGTTGCATCATATGTCTCAAACAGTAGTGGTGTTATACGTTGCTCCATATGGCACATTTTGTTTGGTCTCACGGGATCTAGCATCCTTTGTTGATACAAACCAAGATTAAATTAAGTCACTCTTGTTTTGGTCCCATGGTGATCTCGCATCCCATGTTGATACAATTCAAGACTAAAATATATCCATCGATGATGTTTTAGTTACACCGTACACCTCATATATGTTCGGTTCTTCCCAATTAATTTTCTCTTGTTTTGGTCTCATGGAGATCTTGCATCCCATGTTGATACAATTCAAGAATAAAAATATGTCCGTCTTGGTTTGGTCTCAAGGTGATCTTGCATCTCCATGTTGATACAAGTCAAGACCAAAGAGTATGCTCATCTTGTTTTGGTCTCATGGCGATCTTGCATCCCCATGTTGATACAACTCAAGAACAAATGAAATCCTTATTGTTTTGGTCTTATGGTGATCTTGCATCCCCTTATGATACAACTCAAGAAATAAAATATGCTCATCTTGTTTGGTCTCATGGCGATCTCGCATCCCATGTTGATACAATTCAAGAATCAAAATCATGTTCATCTTGGTTTGGTCTCATGGTGATCTTGCATCCCATGTTGATACAACTCAAGAGTGAATTATATTCATCTTGTTTTGGTCGCATGGTGATCTTCCATCCCCATGTTGATATAACTCAGGAACAAATTACATCCATCTTATTTGGTCTTATGGTGGTCTTGCATCCCATGTTGATACAAATCAAGAATAGAAACAAATTAAGTTATTTGATAGATGATTTTTCTATTGATTTGCACTAGGCAAAACATAGTGCGCTCGCAATATGGAAAAGTCCCAAATAAACTTGACGATAATATATATATAGTTTAGTCCTATATAGCTAAACTTGAACTGACACTTGTCATAGACTTTGTCATGTCCATGCAAAATATGAGTACAGTTTATGCTATGTTGGTGATAATACAAGCAAAAAGAAATCAACATACTTCATTTGGTTATGCTACACATGGGCACGATGTTGCTACATGATGCTAGTAATAATACAAGTGAAGTGAAACTTGATAAATACTCTCATGCACTTGAAATGCAACATCACATAAATGTTCGACCAGTTTCGCTTAGTCACATGTCCGTATATGATATGTTTTAGACTATAGGAAAACTGGTGATAATACAATTGCATGTAGGAAATTAACCCACATGTCATAATATAATCCCTCATATGGATTAAGACTACTCCAACGCCGTAAGAGTACAAATTAGGGTCGCATATACAAACCACTCCAACAACTATGAGTATAAACTACGCTGCAAATATCACAAAATAGGACGACAACTCTCACTTGGCAATATATAAACAAAATGCCGCAAAATAGTAAGTGGTATTATATTTACCAACCAAGTGTCTCCAAAGTAGACTAGATGGATAAAATAAGTGGACATGTGGTATGTAGCTAATTCTACAGTAAGCGGCATACATCCACTCAACTAAAAGATGTTAATGGTCCCTTCATATGGACGTACATATGACCAGAGTCATAATCTGGGTTTGCTTGCACTAGAAATATTGTAGTGCATTTGCATACCAAACCAAATCAAATGATTTCTTCTTAGAAAATACATATATCTAGCTTACTCCAAAACAGGGTGAAGTTAGATCATGCATGCCCCATATGGCATGCAAATATTTCAAAAGCGTAGATGTCATCTACTCATTATAAAAGAGAGTACTACATACATCCGTTAGTACTAAAACAAATATGATAAGTGAAAATACCCCGCATGTACAAGTTACGTGCATGATTTTATGGCCCATATACATGCATCATGTTTGAAAGTTCACTTTGTGGATTGATTAACCATTATGATAATTTTCCCATACAAATAAAAAAATGGCTGGATATATCATATATACATGATCAAGGTATATATATGGGTTAATCGATCAGGAAAATCAAATGAAGTATGCATGTATATGTTGACACTATGTACTACCAATATTAGTACAAATGGCATAAGATAGAATATAACTTCTAAAATAGGTCATATGCTGCAAATAAAAAACCATCACACCTGATAGCATCAACAAACCTCAAGGCTCCACCGAGCACGCAGGCGTCGACGATAGCGAGGAGGACTTATCTTGTAGCATATTGTAATAGGCATGTGATGTAATCCTATGTAATAGATATGTTGGAGTTCTTAATCAGGGGTTTTCTCTTCGGAGATGTAATTAACAGAATTTTTATGTAAATGTAAGAGTTCTGGAAATAATGTACCTGCAATGTTTGATATCCATTTTATTTATGCATTTACGCGCTTAAATTTATTCACTCTGTATCAATGACGTGGACGCATGTCTCACGCCCGCCATTTTCCCGTCATCAGATTCTGGCACGCCCAGTGGGACCTATTTCTCCCCTCATCTTCGAATTCCAACATAGGATTGCAACATATGAATTTCTAAAGTATATGAATTATATAAACATTGTGTATGGTAAATATACTCAAAGAAAACTGATATAAAATTTTCTTTATTCGAAGGTATGGATGGTCAAGTGCCGCAGTCGGTCACGCTCCGCATTGGAGACATTTGGCTTGATGTGCCAGTTGGTCCATGTGTGGCTTCAACAAATCAGCATCTGGATAATATGACTGCATCACCAACTGAACATGACTAAGGAATGGGAATCTTCTCTCCACTCAAGTTTGGGGGAACTAGGAGGGTAGACAAAGAAGGAAAAGGGAAGATAATGGACAAACTCCACTATGAGCAACCTACGAATGGGGGCAATACCATGATTATATTTCCCTCCTCATCGTTTCTGCATGCAAGGACGTCAAAGGTTAAGAATAAAGTTCAAGTTGATGCTTCAAAGCCTATTCTTCCACTGCGCATAAATCCATTGGAGAATGCTCTGAGACGGTTCTCAAGTTTCCCCTTGAATGCAAGAGAAAGCACCCCAATTCCCATGGCTATGAAACATGTCATGTGAACCCAACATCAACATTGTCAAGTCCCTTGTCGTCATCAACACCCGTTGCATATGATTCCTCTCTGACTTCGTTTGAGTCGATGTGCCCTCAACCTCAGCGAAGAAATGTTCGTCATGTCAACCTTCACAATATTAAGGTTGGCAAAGTTCGTGCCCGATTCCCCAAGAGTGTGGACAATAATCATCCAGACCGCCTTTTTCACATCAGCAAGGGCGGTATAAGAATTCATACTATGGTGACTAGCAACCCTTCAACAGTTGTTGCCTTAATACGGTTCATTTGGAAAAAGTATCTTAATCATGCCAAGTGGCGTGTTGTCGGCCTGGACTGTGAATACCCTAGATATGTCAATAGCAAAGAGCGTAAGAAGCTTCCAATTGAGAAGCAAGTTGCACTCGCAAATCAAGAGCCACAACGTGCCGCTGTCTTACAACTTTGTGTCGGTAAGCATTGCCTAATTTACCAGCTATACCAGGCTCATGCTCGGAGTTTCATTCCTCCGCTTCTCCGCAACTTCCTTGACAATGATACAATCGAATTCATGGGTACCGCCATTGGCAATGACATCAAAAAACTCAAGTTCTATAACTTGGGTATCAGAAAACCCGTTGATGGGCAGGGACTGGGTATCAAGGTTCATAATCAAAAAGCTGGCAACTTGGCTTCATTGGAGAAGCTAGCAAAGAAGGTTGCAAACATAAGTCTTAACAAGGACAAAAGCATCACTGTCAGTCAGTGGGAGAAGTCCAACCTGGACCATGACCAGATCAAGTATGCATGCTTGGATGCCTATGCAAGCTTCGAGGTGTACATGTGACATTCCAACATAACCGGTTATCTTAGAACTCGTTGAAAGGTTTGTTCCTAGGTGAAATATGTAAGGAAAGGTTGTTTAGTCTTTATCAAAGGAAAAAGATGTACAGGACCGTTGTTTCTTTATATTATGGTTATGCCTATTTCACTGGGTGCATATTTTTATATGATGATGAAAGGAAACAAATGTTTTGGTATCCTCATAAATTTTTTCCTTGCAGAACACGAGTGAAATCTGAATAGAAATGATACAGATTTCACACTAATGCTTACAATACAAACATTGCCACATTAGTTGTCACTACGCACTTAATTTAGGTATTGTAAAAAAAATCACAAAATGTTACTCCAATACCTCACGAGTATAAACTGTGGAATAAAAACAAATAAACTCCAATGACTTACGAAAATTCATCAAGCGCACTCCATACCATCACGAGTCTAAACTGGGGCACCCAAAAAATATATACACTCCATACCCTCACGAGTCTAAACTGGGGCACCCAAAAAATGTACTCCATACCCTCACGAGTCTAAACTGGGGCACAAAAAATTAATTACTCCAACAACTTACGAGTATAAACTGTGACGCAAAAAAAAAATATCAAGCACACTCCATACCCTCATGAGTCTAACCGGCGCACAAAAAATTTAATTACTCCAACGACTTACGAGTATAAACTGTGAGGCAAAAAAATCATCAAAAACACTCCATACCCTCACGAGTCTAAACTAGGGCACATAAGAAAAAAATATACTCCATACCCTCAGGAGTCTAAACTGGGGCACAAAAAAAAAATTACTCCAACGACTTACGAGTATAAACTGTGCTGCAAAGAAAAGAAATCATCAAGCGCACTCCATACCCTTATGAGTATAAACTGGGGCACACAAAATGTCACTCCAATAAACTTACGAGTCTACACTGTGGCATAAGCAAAATCACTCCAATAAACTTACGAGTCTAAACTGTGGCACTTAGAATATAAATAAATTTTGCTCCAATATCTTACGAGTTTAAACTGTGACATTTCAGAAAATGTCCCATACCATCACGAGCTTAAACTAAAAAAAAATGAATCAAGAAATAATAAGGCTACGAGCCATAAACAAGAAAACTATAAATAAATAAAGGTTGCGGCATGAAATGTATAGGGTTGTTTAAGCTAGCTCATGTGCTAGTACAGAAAGTCCATATGAAGAGGGCTTAGCTAAATAAAAGTGTTGCATTGTCCGCAATCATGTGTGAATAAACAAATGACATGGCCGAGATAAGCAAAAAATAAGATGGAAAATAATAAAGCAAAGCAAAAAAAAAAGGGGTTTCAGTTTGGCGCGGAACGCCAATTCTTCAAGTTGCTGAAGATGCTTGCAATTTCGCTGCCTAGCGAGGATACCTTCTCCTCAAGAACCTTCAGTTCCTGTACACCTTTTGCATTTACCTCAATTAAATTTTCACGCAGCTTCTTGGCTTCGGATTGCTTGGCTGATTGTTCCAACTCCAGCTGCGTAATAGCTTCTTCAGTCACCCGCAACGTGGAGGTAGCTGCCTTCAGTTGCACACCAAGGTCTTCCACGACCTTCTTCTCCTCTTCACACTGCTTCTTCAAGGCTAACATTTTCTTGGACGTAGCTTTCAAAGTGTCTTCAAGCAATCCACTTTCTATCTCCGCTGCATTAACAACTTCAGCCTGTTTCTGAGAATGATCAGCAATTCCTTTGCGGGCTCCTTGCATTTCATTTGAAAAAGAAATGAGTTTTTGCAAGTCAATGCGAACAGTGGCAATTCGAGGAACAATATCCCCTGTCGGCAGCATCAAATAGACTGCTTGAAGAATGTCATGGCACTGAGGATCTGCTATAGTGGAATCATTTAAGCCTTCGATGGCCCTCGCCAGCGCCTTGTCAATGGTCTCTACAAAAAGCTCAGTGATAGAATAAACGTCCGTGGATGGCATCGCCAACTGGGTGGATGTTTCCTCGTCCACAAATAGAGCGTCCTCTACAAAATAAATAAATAAATAAATTATCTTGCAAAAAAATAACAGTATAGCAAACAAATGAATAAGAGCTATATAAGCTACCATGTGTAGAGGCGGACAAAGTGTTTAAAGCATCAACTGTTGGAGGTAGGTTTGAGTCTGGATGTGGCGAAACAATGGGGGAATCAGAAGTCGAGCCCGATACACTATAATCATCCACCATTAAATTATCTAGGTCACCTAGACCATGATCTATGTCTCCACTAAGTACCCCATCGAGTATTGCACCACTAAGGTCACCCATGTGGAGAGTCACATCCAATTCTATTGGACCAAAATCACTGTCAACATCCATGGCATCAATCTTTCTTCTGATGGCGGGAATTGCTTCCTCCAAAGAGCTATTTTCAGTCATGTGAGCTTCTTCTTCCACATCAGTCAAAGTCTTTTGGACAGAACAAGAGCATGCAGAAGCATCCTTAACCTTTCGCTTCTTCTATTAAAAGGAGATAAAAAAATGAGACAAAGAAAGGAGCAAACGAACTATGATAGTACGAACTATATATATATATATATATATAGGACAACACTATTCCAATCTCAGGATTAGAATAACTATTTGGATCACGGGGCGGGCCCGGTGGACTTGTTCCCAAACTCCCCGAACACCCGCCGTCTGTATCCCTAACCTCATCTTCCTCCTCTGCCCCGATTCGCCAGCCGCCACATGCACACCCCGCCCCTGGAGCCGGCCACCATGCTGCCTCCATCGCCGGTGCGCCACCCCGCCACCCCTAGTAGCCAACGCGCCTCCCACGGTCGCCGCAGGGTCCGGGATCCCCGCGCGCCGCCGCCGAGCTTGGTATCCCCGTGCGCCTCCGTTCCCTGGATCCCAGTGCGCCTTCGGGCCCTGGATCCCCACGAGCCTCCATCTCGCGGCAAGGCGCCACAACCGCCCGCCGCAGCGCGCAACCCCTGGCGCCCCTGCGTCCGCGCGCTCGGGATCCCAGAGCTACACCATGCGCGACACCGGCCGCCGGGTGCCCGCTGTTCCACGCCACGCGCCGCCGGCCGCCAGTTCCCGCCATTCCACACTGCGTGCCCGCGCGCTACACATCTGTCGCGGCCGCTTGCTGTCCAGCGACAGGGGCAAAGGGGCTGCTGCTTCCTCCTGTACCGGCGCTGCTGCAACAACCTTGGCCCTTTCTCGTTGATGTTCCATCCGTGATGCCGCTGATTTATCTCCATGGCTTTGTCATTGTTTGTCTCTCACGTGGTGGTGCTACTTCTCTCTCTAATTGATGGAGACATGGAGCTGGCTACTAGGTATGGGAGGCGAGCTCCTACTACACTTGGTCTGCTCGACGACTGCTGTTGTAGCTGTACTTGGACGGTTGCAGGTGGTGCTACTGAACGTCCGTGTGTGTTTTTATTAGCGCAATTTTACAGTTGGTGCTAATGAACGCTCTTCCAGATTCTGATGTGCTGTTGCTACTTGGTGGATAAAAAAGTGGTATACAAGAAAGTGTGTGCTGGAAAGAATTCGTTGATTTTCAATTGGCCGTTTTTTGTAATAGAACACCAGGTGCTTGTGCTAATGTCCGTGAGTGACAACATCTTTGAAACCATGTGCAGAGTTGTTCTAAATGATGAGAACAAGATAGATTAAAATAATATTGTTCATTGGATTCAGATTTAAGTGAGCTTATAAGTGTTATTTCAATTAGATTGGAATCTACATACAAGTTCACTGAAAAAAGATCCCCGAGGGAGTTCAAGTTAATGATTGAAATCACAGGAAGGTCGTGGAACAAAAATTGGAGAGTTCGAAGAAATGAGAATGCAAAAAAAAAAAACACACCCTACATTCGCACCTTTAGCAAGATGGCCACCAAAAACAATGGTTACGCTTTGAAACATAGACTACTATCATTGGTAGTTACCTGGACGAGTGTTGAAGTAATATATTATAGCACTGCATTGGCAAAAATAAGAAACATGCCTCCAGCAACAGTTTGGACACATATACTTGAAGGATAAGAAAATGTGTGGTGGTGGGGTGAATGTCATCTGATAAATACTCACTAAAACTTTGGTCGCTGTTTGTGCTAGTCTGCAGGGTGCGCTGCGATTATTGTGTAAATAACAGGAAGTTAATTCTTTGATGCGAGGATGGTTCCCCGTGCAAAAGGATTGCAAAAGAAATCCCTATTTCCTTTACAGCCGCGTGTTGTTATTGAAAGAAAACAAAAAGAAAGGAGAAGTTCAATTTCTAAAGATGACGCACTTCGACATGCAAACCAATGTTGAAAGAAAACAAAAAGAAAGGAGAAGTTCAATTTCTAAAGATGACGCGGTTCGACGTGTAAACCAATGTTGAAAGAAAACAAAAATAAAAGGAGAAGTTCAATTTCTAAAAGATGACGCGGTTTGACGTGCAAACCAATGTTGAAAGAAAACAAAAAGAAAGGAGAAGTTCAATTTCTAAAGATGACACGGTTCGACGTGCTAAACAATGTTCAAAGAAAACAAAAATAAAAGGAGAAGTTCAATTTCTAAAGATGATGCGGTTTGACGTGCAAACCAATGCAAAAACACACACAAAAATATTGTTTTGTTGTCTTAAAATATTTTTATTAATAAAAAAGGATTAAGAAATAAACCAGGAAGTCCATATTAAAAAGATGGAGAAGTTTGATGATTATAGAAAAATCAGATTTTCTTCGTTATTAAAAAATGGAAATAAGAAGTTCAAAAATAAAATAACAAGAAGTTCAACTTTTAAAAATAGAGCGCTTCAAAATTCATTAAAAAGATTAAGAAATTCAGATTAAAATTCATAAAAAACTCAGATATTCTCACGTAACCGAGGGAAGTTCAGATTGATAACTGCCAGAAGTTCACGTACTACACGGTGTGCATTTTATATTAAAAAAATAATAATAAAGCAAAGGCTAAAAGTTTTGTTGTTATAATTTCAAGTCCTCGGTCGGAGAAAGTTAAAAAATTTATTGTGAGAGTGGTTTGTACAAAATGAATATCATTTGTGTAACACTGACGAATGGGTGAAAAAATTACAAACGAAAATACGTCACAGAAGTTCAACGTGAAAACAGCAGGAATTTCAACTACAACACTAAATGAATTTCAGATGAAAAACATTTAAAACCGTCGTGATGGTTCAAATTAAAATAACAAAACAAAGAAGTTCAAATTAAAATAAAGGAACAACTAAAAAAAGTTTAAATACATTTTCCCCGTTTTTAAAAAACTAGAAGCTCAAACTAAAAGAACCAAGAGGTTCAAGTTAAAATAACAAAATGGTTCGATGTTTATAAAAATGGTTTTTTTTTCATTTAAAAAAATAAAACCAATAAGGTCAAATTGAAATAATAGAGTAGTTCAATTTATTAATATAAAAAGTACATGTTTTCTAAATTCCAGATGCTTATATGGTCGTCCTGTGACACTGAAATCTTTTTCATTTTAGGTGAGCCAAATTTTTGTGTGGATGTGCTGTGCATGTGCTTGTGCGTAGTACACTGAATAGAACAAAAAAAAACTATTATGGGAGCCCTCTAAATGTTTGTCCTATTGCTTATGAGAATTGACCCAAATTTTCCTATTGTTTTTGCACATGTTGGATTCAAGGGAAAATGTGTATAAAAAAGGTATGATTTCGAAAGTTCAGGTGTAACGAACATCGAAGTTCTAACCAAAAAAATGTAAACAAAAAAATCATGGAATTCAAAGAATAAAAACTATGGAGTTTCATAAAAAAATTAATAGCACGTGAAGTTCATGTTTCAGAAATACCGAAGTTCACGTGTAGTACATACAGAAGAAACATCATCAAATGAAAAAAAGGGACCGCCTAGGGCATTTCACTGAAAAGCAAAAAATGCATAAAAAATGTCGCGACAAAATTCTACAAGAAGTTCAAATTTAAAAAACCGAAGTAGGTTGTTGTTAAAAAAAGTGAAGTTTTTAATATCTAAAAGTCAAATTTGGAAGTTCAAAAAATTTGAGCAATAAGTTCAAATAAAAAAAGTACTTCAAAAATCTTTATAACGGATTTTCCCCGTTTATAAAAAAATCAGAGAAGTCCAAATTAAAAAAGTGGAGCATTTCAAAAAGATTTTATAAAAATAGATTTCCCCCATTCTATAAAAACTAGAAGTTCAAATTAAAATAACGGTGTGGTTTCATTGTTTATATAAAAAAAGGATTTTCCCCGTTACTAACCAATAAAACTAAGAAGTTCCAGTTAAAAATGGTGAAATTCGATGTCAATAAAAAATTCAGATTTTTCACATTATTAAAAATAAACCAAGGAGTTTTAAATTTTAAAAAAAGGAAGTTAAAAAAACTCGATTTTCCTCGTTACTAAGAAAAATAAAACTAAGAAGTTCAAATTAAAATAACAGAGAAGTTCAAAGTTTGTAAAAAACCTCACATTCTCGTTACTAAAGAATAAAACTAATAAGTGTGAAATAAAATAAGGGAACAACTAAGAAAGTTTTAAAAAGAAATTCCCTTTTTTAAAAAATTTGGATTTTCTCCGATACTAAAGATTAAACCAAGAAGTTCAATTTAAAAAAAACAGAGTAATTCAATGTACATTAAAAACACTGTTTTTCTCGTTACTGAAGAATAAAACCAGGAAGTTTAATTTAAAAACGTGGAGAAGTTTGATGTTTAATTAAAAACATGATTTTTTTTGTTACTAAAGAATAAAACCAATAATTTCAATTCAAAATAACGAAGAAGTTTGATGTTTCTAACAAAACTACAATTTTCATATTTCTAAAAATACATAAAAGAAATTCAAATAAAAAAGTTAGAGCGGTTCAATATATGTAAAAAAAAGAGTTTTTCATAACTAAAGCAAAACAGAGAGAAGTTCAAATTGATAACTGCCGGAAGTTCACGTACTGCATGGTGTGCATTTCGTATGAGAAAAAAAGAATAAAAATATAAAGTCTAAAAAAGTTGTTGAAAGAAGTTCAAGTGCTCTGTTCGGGAAGTTCAAAAATTCTTGCGAGAGAGGTTCACCTTGTATTTCCATGTTCAAAAAACACAAAAAAGAAAGTGTTTTTTTTCGTTTTAAAATAATTCTCTCATTCCACAAAGAAGTTCAGTTGTTATTTCGGAGCAATTTGATTTCAAAAATAAAGTAAAAAAATCAAATTATAAAAATGGGAAAAGGTCATGTACTACATGGTGTGTGTTTAATATGAGAAAAATAAATTAAAAGGCAAGGTTCAATTTGTTGTTGTTATAAGTTCAAGTCCTCGGCCGGAGAAAGTTAAAAAAATTATTGTGAGAGAGGTTTGTACAAAAGGAATATCATTTGTGTAACACTGACGAATAGATGAGAAAATTACAAACGAAAATACGTCACAGAAGTTCAACGTGAAAACAGCAGGAAGTTCAGCTACTACACCGAATGAATTTCAAATGAAAATCTTTTAAACCATCGCGAGTATGAAAAAAATGATCAAGACGGAAAAGTTGCGCGTTTACAGAAGCTTTCTGTCGGTATATCACTTGCTCAATTCCGGTAAGTAGATGGAGAGTTACGAACAAAAAACAACACGTGAAGAAACAGAGTGAAGTTCAGGTAGACGTGTTGATGAAGTTCAAGTTATTCACGCGGTGAATTTTCGAAGACTCTGTTTTGTGATAAAACGCACAACGCATGATCTCACTTTTTTCAAAATTGCTTGAAAACGGCTAGGAATCAAAGAAAACCATCAACATGAAAAAGTTTCGCATTTTCCGTAGCTTTTCAACGGTATATTATTTGCCCCATTCCGATAAAGTTTGTAGAAATTACAGTGAAAATAAATTTTTAGGCATTTTCAAAATTGACTTAAAACCGTAAAGGTTTAGGAGAAACAATATATACAAAAAAGTTTCGCATTTGTTCAAGCTTTCGAACGCCATATCTTTTGCTGCATTCGGACATACGGTTAAAAAAATAGCTCAAAAATACGAACTCGGTGGAACTTATACCGTTTTCTAAATTACTTTTAAACCGCTCAAAATTAGAACAACATTTCAACATGAAAAAGTAGCGCATTTTCATAAGCTTTCCAACGCCATATTATTTGCCTCAATTGGATTAGCCGTTTAGAAATGACATCAAAAATACGAACTCGGCTGTTTGGTTGGCGAAAATTTTACAATTTTTGAAATTACTCTTTAACCATAGGGAATTAGAGAAAACTTTCAACATGTGGAAGGAGCGGTTTTGCAGCAACTTTCCAACGCCATATTATTTGCCTCATTCCGATAAACGGTTTAGAAATGCGATCGAAAATACGATTCACATTTTTTGTATGAAGAAAAAAACGGTTTTCAAAACTGCTCTTAAACCGCTTACATTTTGCCAAAAATTCAACTTGGGTCATGATACTCGTGTCCATAGCTTTCCAACGGTACATCGCAAGCCCCATTTGGGCAATGTTGGCGGAAGTTCAACCTAGCACTTGGAGAAGTTCGGGTCGAACAACTCAGGCAGTAAAATTGCAACAGACGCATGTTCATCACGATCCGAGAGCAAAATCCGCCAATGAGCGAGATTCCTATTTAAAACGGTCATTTAGTTGCTAAAAACTATTTGGAGATTACACTTACATCATATAGAACACGACTGACCAAAATAATTCGCGCGGGGAGACACGGTTGCGAAGGTAGCCCGAAGGTCGGGTTCCTACAGAGGGAAGTTCAGGCGTGTAACTCAGGAAGTTCAGGTTGTGATAAGAATAATATTCTGATCCCGTGATCAGAATAGTGTTTATGTATATATATACACATATATATATATATATATACATATATATATATATATATATCTCACCTTTTTAGAGTTGATTATTGGTTCATCATTCGAGAGGATGCTGGATAGAATGGGACGCCAGTGGTCCATATAACAACAAAATCATTTTCTGAAAGCTTGCGAGGAACTATGTACTCCTCTCCGTGTCTCAGAAAATTACGTTTCCGCTGATTATAATTCGGATCATTCGAAATGCCCGGGCGGAGAGTATTGAATATGTCGTTAAAGGGTTTCATAAATCCCACCCACCAGTTGTTCCAGGCCATGGAAGAAAATGCCTCATGTGCATCATTAAGAAGGTACTGGAACTCTCCTTGGTCCAAGCATAACAAATGCGACTAATACACATATGCAACTCCAGTATCCTCCTTTGTGTACACGCTGGCTAACGGAGCATAGGGCACTTGTTGTGTCAAAGTAAGTTGTCGTGCAACTCGATCAGGATGATATGGCTCCGCTATGCAAAGATCATCAACATCGGTAGCACGTCGCCATGGAAGCATACCCCGATGGGAAGAAATGGTGAAGGACCTTTGCAACTGGTCTACCCCGACTAAGTTGTTTGGAGTATAAGGATTCCAAAAAATATTGGCTCGATCATCAAGGAAAGTGCGTGCCCTAGTAGGACTGAAAGTTGTGGGAACCTGAAACATAGTTTTAACCATGGTTGGTTGCATCGGCAATTGCTTAACATTTGGAAGATGTTTCCCTTTCACTTTGTCCTTAAATGGTTTTTTTAGATAAAGACCCATCCACCCCGCAATATAATGCACTGGCCAAATCCTCTTCTCATAAGAGGGAGCAACGGGGTGCATACTGATCCTTCGAACAGAATAATACAATGAACAAAGAGCTGAAGGAGCCAAAGAGATCTTGCGACCAGAAACGATCCAAGAGGCCGTAAGAAGGACACCGGGACGAATATAAGGTCCCCCACCAACAACCACGTAAGAGCAAAGCCAGTGGGCTATAAAAGCCGCAACGTACATGTGTTGTTCCCGAAGGGAGGTGAAAGATGAAGTGCGTTTGCGTTTGTTATGGAAATGGTCACACCAAACTTGAAAAGTCACACTTCCATTTTCGCGGCTGAGCCGATATAATTCTTATAAAAGGCCAGATAAGAAATTTGGGAACATAAGCTTTGAAGGTCCTAGGTCATCTATAGAGGGAACATATTCCTCGTATGGATCTCCAACTAAACAAAGACCCGACATTAGAAGCATGTCAAGCAGGGTCACGGTGCGTTCACCAGATGAAAAAAGAAAAGTATTTGTTTCTGGATCCCATCTTTCCAGTAGTGACCTCAGTAACGAACTTGAAACTTCATATTCACCGAGGGAGCAATAAATGGCCCCATATATGTAATGGGTGTTCTCCGCTTCTCCTTTTAAACAAAATGAATGGTTATTCAAGATAGAGATTGTAGGAGATATGCCCTAGAGGAAATAATAAATGTTATTAATTATCTCCCTGTTCATAATTAAGTTTATATTCCATGCTATAACTGCTATGGTTCCCGAGCCCGTATATCCATAAAGGCTCTGGGGAAAACCCATGTGCACGTGTGGTATAATAAACGGTAAAATGTATTCCTAGTCGTGCCTCTAAGACTAGCTCAAGTGTTGCATGATGATTATGTTTTTCCAATCATGGGCATGTCTATGCCAGCAACTTTGAGGGCACAATGTCAGGAAGGACATTTGTGTTGAATCGACCCGAATTGATGTTATGCTATGAGATACATTCGTCATGAGTTAATGGTTAATAACACAGAGATGGTTAATGTTTGCATGATTCCTCAGACCATGAGAGTATCGAGTTTCTTCATGCTTGATTCATGAACTTTGGGGTTTGTTAAACGTCATCCGTAAATGGATGGCTATTACGGCGGCTTACGGGTTCATGGGAAAGTATGTCAAGTAACTTGATAGCTCAAGATTGGGATTTGCTCCTCCGACGATGGAGAGATATCTCTGGGCCCTCTCGGTGTTACGGTATCCATCATCGTCTGGCCAGACACTTTGTGATTTGATCACGGGGATGCCGGAACACGGTAACGAGAAAAGAGAACAATACCGATAATGGGGTAACTGGCATAGTGGACAAGTTGTTGATCCACGGGGATGCCAACATGTCTAACCTCGGGTATTTGTAACATATCGTGAAGCAACAGGAATAGCACACGGCAACTGGAGGTTCACTCGAATATTCATTCGTGTGGGTATAGGGGTCAATATGGGTGTCCACGGCTCCGATGTTGATCATTGATCGGAAGGGGTTCCAGGTCATGTCTATACTTCACCGAACCTATAGGGTCACACGCTTAAGGGTCATCTATCTGCTGAATACTAGACAGGGAGTCTGAGAGAAAATCACCGAAAAAGTTTCGGACACCGAAAAGTTTCGGACAGCGGAAAAGTTCCGCAGAGAGAGGTCACCGGATGAGTTCCGGTGAAACTGAAAAGTTGTTTCAGGGGATACCATTAAGTCAAAATGGTTTCGGCACATGCCTGATAATTCTTGGAGGATGCCGGAATCATTCTGGAAACTTCTGGGAATTTTCTGGAAGAAAAACCGGAAATGTTCCGGGGCTGCCGGAACCGCTTCAGATGCTTTTCGCAGATGAAATCACTAAACTGGAATTGTTCCAGAACGCATTGAAAATTATTTTAGTGGGTACTGGAAATGTACTAAGCCCACATAAATATTTTCAGTTTGAACGGACGCTGAAAAATGTCGTCGTGAATAGTGAAAGTGCTTTTTGGATGGCTTCTTGGAGAAGCCACCTTGAGGGTCCTTTGGTATTTTTCCCCTTGGCTTCTTGGAGAAGCCACCCTTGGGCTTGGCCTATAAATAGGGGTGGAGGGGGCTGCCTAAAGACTCACTCCTTCTCACATACAAGTGCCATGCAATGATCTGGCTTCTCTCTCCCTCCCACGAAAAGAGTTTCGTAGAGCCGAAAGGCTGTCTGGGTTCCGGTGGGAACTAGTTCTGGATGGCGAAGCCCTGCCGGATAGTTGACACCGTATGTGTGCAACTCTGTAGAGAGGTCGTAGTTTCGATCTTAGTGCCCGAGGGGCTGTTCGTGAGTGCCTCCCGAAGGGCTGTCCAAGTGACGGTCCGAGTTCTGTGAGTCCTCCCGAAGGGCTGTCCGAGTGACCGTTCGAGTTTCGAAGGTCCTCCCGAAGGGCTGTCCGCGACACCGTCCAGGGGACTGTTCGACCGCCTCCCGGAGGGCTGTCCGAAGGGAAGACGAGGGTATACATCCTCGCGGTTGGGAGGTTGTAAATCCTAGCTGCGGGGATCTGCACCACCGATCGTCATCGACTCTACTTTCGCTGCGCTACGAGTCGGTAACGAAAATGATCAAACCTTGTATGCAGTCTCCATAGTGGTCCTAGGCTGGTGCGTAGGTCGGAAAAATTTTGTTTTCTGCTGCGTTACCCTACAGTGGCATCATGAGCCGTGCTATGCGTAGATGCAGGTTGCGATCTAGAATACATAGAGATGTATGGGTGTTGCACAATATAATTAGGTAGTAGATGAGTTCTATTACTGAAAATTATTTGTGCGGGTAGCAGATGAAATCTGTTACCCGATGTTTTTGTTACTTCCCTAGAATTTGCATATTTCTGATCTTGATAACAGTATGGTGGAGTTTCAAAGTTCTGGCAATCCGCGATCCTGATTGATCAACGAAGTGCTAACAGTTCATTGAATTCCACCGTAGTTAAAAGGAAAGATGAAATTTCGCAGACAAAAGGGCAATGCAGATATGATCTGCACGGGGGTCATGCGTATGACGAAGTTTAGTATGGGGCTCGAGATTTTATTATCTCGGTTTTCATACACCCTGGAAAGTTAATCTAGCGACTTGAATTATCATACTTGATGATGGACGTTGGTAGTTTCGGTTTGTTTCGAAACCTTAGAAGCCACGTAAAAACAAGTTTTTGCATGAACCGATTAGAGGCGTCTAACTTGGTTTTGCAGGAGGGTTTGCATGTGCATATGATGTGGTATAGGAGTGCTCATATTTAATTTGATTATGTATGAGATGACTATATGATGTAAATTGATTAACATGACCTGTGTGTCATGATTCGGCATGATGGCTGGAGCCATATGATTGCACTTTAAATGACCTGCGTATCAAACTTGTTGTATTGCATTATTTTATTAGCTATAGAGATAGCAATATTATCTGGTGCATCGACAAGGTGGTGGCAATCTTCGTGAAGGTGAACACCGACGCGAATGCCGAAGACGAAGAAATACAAGACTTCTCCGTCAGAAAGGGCTATACCATATCATGCTATTATGAATTACCTGAGATGTTTATCCCTTATGATGCACCCTTTTTGATTGCGCGGTAGTCGCTTTTATTAGGGTGATCTCTCACAAAAATATCAAGTAGTTAGTGTTCTCCCAAGTGTAGCACCGTCACGGCACCTAACTTTTCGGGGCATCACATGGACACATGGGTGCGAACGATTAGGGAAGTGTGAGGCGGGTGAGTTGAGACCTCGCAGCAAGATCACTTGGTTGTCTTGACGTTCTGGAGGAGCGTCCTGAGCTCGGAACACGCCCATCGAAAGATGAACAAGAGTCACATAGAGATGTGATTGGCAAGTTGGCCTACCGATTGCAATTTTCGCCACTTGAGATGGACACATCCTTGGCGTTAAATTGTAATATGGATCTTGAATCGCTCACAATCAATTATGAGAGATATTGATTTGAGTGGGAGCGCACTGTTGAATTAACTTGTTTAATTCTCAGTGCAATTAATTATGAACACTGTCTAAGTGTGGTTTGCTAATAGTTGTAGAATAATGGCTCGCGTTTCCACCTTCCCTATTAAAATTGAATAGCTGTTAAATATCTGGTTAAAACTTTACGGTTGGTAACGTAATGTGAGGATTGTCCTCAAGAGTGCCAAGAAGGACTTTGTCCTATCGCATACTTTCGGTATTCTCTCGCTTATGCTATGGATCATGTGACTCTCGTCCTTCGATCCAAAAGCTAGAATTCCATTTTTAGTCAAGTGCAATATGTTTGCTTCCATGAGACCCGAACTTCGAAAGTTTGGATAGTTATGTGATATTCATGGAATCTGAAAACCATTTTCAGAGACAGACAAAGGCTAAAAGATATGAGATATCCAAAGAAATGTTTGTTTGCAAACTATTAGTAAAGGAGTTTACTATGCATTAGACCAATAAGAGAGGGATCCAGTAGAACGCCTGTCATATGATGAAAGGTGAATAAAACAAACAACTTAAAGAGAATGGAAGTGTCCGAAGGGTGTTAGTGAAACTTTCACGCCTTGGAAGTCCGGGGCTAACGCCACTCTTAAGTTGGATGCTTCTTCTGAGAGTAGGAGAAATACAGAAAGTTAAACTGTTAGAAGTATAAAGGCAAAAATAAAGAAGACTGGAATATCCAGCTCATGTATGAATGTCATACAAGTTTTTGATGTATAGAAGGCTGGTAAAAGATATAGTTCTTGGGAATTATGGTTAAACATGTTAATCACTAATTCTTGGGTATTGTGAGACAATCACAAAGATACCCGCTCGATTGCATTCTGTTGCAATTCGATGTAAGAACTACTATGGCCTAAAAGACTAGCCAGAAATGAGGTTTAGGTATACACAGGGAACATAGTAAATGTTACTATACCTTCCATCGGTGTATTACCGTCTGTATTTATTTTTATAATTCGTTTGGGGTTTCACAAACTCTAGCCCATTGCATAAGGTATCTTGCAAGAAGGTTGTTTATAAGAGAACTTTTGATGTTCGATGTTATGAATAACATAAGGGCCATACTTTCATTATGAATGAGATGTATGTTATGAATATTGATAATAATACATTACCTCTGGGTTTACTTTCATAATTCATTTTAGAGTTTCATACACTCTAGCTCGTTGCACAATGTTTGTTGCAAAAGAGTTGTTCATAAAAACAACAATTGTTGTTCAGTATTATGAATAACATGAAGGGCCATGCTTCCATCCTAGATAGGACGTATGTTATGAATATTGATGGTAATATGATACATCCATAACACTGACGCTAAATGTCATAAGACTAAAAGAATACCACACAAGTGTGGCACTGCATTTGGTCACATTGGAGAAACCCGCATGGAAAATTCCATTATGATGGATTTTGAAGTCGTTTGATTTTGAATCACCTGACACTTGCAACTTTCCTCCGAAAAGTAAAGTGACTGAAATACCGTTCACAGGCCATAAGGAACGAGCAAAGAACTTATTGGTGATCATACATTTTGATATATGTAGTCCGATAAATGTTGTTGCAAGTAGTGGATTTATCTATCTTCAGAAATGACTCAAGTAGATATATGGATATTTACTTGATGAGACGTAAGTCTGGATCTTTTGAAATCATTTGAAAGGTTTTCAAAATGAAGTAGAAGTTATTGTAACAAGAAAATTATGTTTCTACAATTCGATTGCAGAAAGAAATATTTGAGTTACAAGTTTAGCGAATGTCTGATGAGTTGTGAAAAGAGTTTCATAACTTACACCTCCCGGAACACCACTGTGAGTGGAAAGTCCGTGAAGATGTACTCGAACCATTTATGACATGGTAAGATCAAAGATGACATAAATAAATTTGCCATTATCCCTTTTAAGGTGATGCTTTAGAGACTGCGGCTTTTACACTGAAAAGAGCTCAATCGGGTCTGTTGAAATGACACCATGGTATGGTATGCCCAACCATGTCATATCTTTTCTTAACATTTGGAATATGGGGCTTGTGTAAAAGGTTACAAACCTATTTCAAATCAGGCAAGTGCTACTTTGTAGGTTATCCCAAGTAATTGGGTATTCCTCCCTCACTATACCGAGGCAAATAGGTTTGCCACAAAGAACGGTATGCTTTTTGAAGAAAATGGTTCTTTCAAAAGGTGAGTGGGAGAATAGTGCAACTCGACAAGATAAACAGTATCTTCGTCATCAGGTCAAAGGAAAGAGACCTTGGAAGCAATTCCAGAGTTTCCTACTGCGACTGATACGGAAGTCTCTACAATAAAATGTATTGACTTCGGTCGAACTTGCAGCTGAACCACGTAGGCAAGGCTCGTGCAAACCTCTCAGGTGCGCAAACGAGATATTGTTGTTAGACAACAGTATACCTACGATACACAAGGAAGCGTTGATGGGCCCTGACTCCGGAATTGGCTAAATGCCAATACAATCCGAGATAGTTTCCATATAAGTGATTCAAGATTAAAACCTTGATACACCTTTCGGAAGACTTAGAGTCTGACGAATATTTATGGAACTATAACTGATACGAATAAAAATGTTTTATCCATAAAGCTCGACTTGTTGCAATATACAAGTTCAAGGAGTTGACTACGATGAGGTTGCTTCACCGTAGCGATGCTTAAAGTCGGTTCGGGTTGAACTAGCAATTAATACATATTTCATATCATGAGATATAAAACAATGGATGGCAAAAGGATTTCCACCTGATGGAAATGAAACCAAGGACTTGCATGTGTTACAGTCCAAGGTATTTTGTCAATCCAGAGGATGCTAGTAAGTATGCAAACTTCAGAGTTCCAGCAATGGACAGAAGAGAGTAAAATGGAGTTGGAATCTTTGTGTTTTGACGAAATGGTTAAAAGGGTTTTGACTTCATCAATGGGTAACGAAGATGCTTGTGATTCAAGAAAGTAAGTGGGAGCATAATAATATTTCTAAAAACGTTGTGTGCTTGACACATTGTTAATTGGAATTAAATTTCTTGACACGAATTAGGACTTCATTTAAAAAGGGTTTTTTGATGAAGTGCTTGGGCTAAATAGCCTTAATATTAGGCATGATGATCTATGGAGATAGATTTACCTGATGGGGCTGAGCAAAGATACATATTGACAAAATGCTAAAACCTTTTAGCATTAAAAACCGTCAAGGAGTGATTCTTGCCGAAGTCACATGGAAAGTGTTTTTGCAAGACTCGGTGTCCCAAAACACTGATGAGCAAAATACATGATGGAGATTCCACACACTCTTGTGTTTGGATTAATCATGTATTCCATGGTATGTAAAAACAACCAGATATGTCCAATACTCCAAAGTTGTTGCGAGTATAGATACCAAGGTGATCAAAAGTTCTGATCATGGGACAACAGTGAAAAAGGGTCATTGAGTACTATAGTAGCACTGATGACATGTTTTCTCGCAAGCGGAGATCATGAAGATTTCGTTGTAAAAGGTTACATCGATACAGTCTTCATCCATGCTCCAAGCGATTTTTTATTTAATTTGAGGGTTTTGTGTAAAACACAATATGGTGGCACGGTAGTTGGAAATTGTTCCAAACAAGTTACTGTGGCGAATTCTATAACAGAGGCGAAGTATGTTGCCGCTTTTAAAAGCGACAAAGAAGATGTTGAATCATGGGACACTACTGCAAGTAGTTGCTCCATAACTCAGTCTGAGGAATCCAGGTTCGACCTGTGATTCACATACATACCAAGCCAAGTCCACACAAAATATGAATTTTGTGAAGGCGTGAAAACGCGAGGATATGCAAAGATACACACGGAGCTGAAGTCGTCAGATCCGTTGGACATCAGGCTATACCACAAGCGAAGTATATTTACACCGGTGGGCCACAGGTGTAAAGTGCATTAGCATCAACTAGATTATTGACTCTAGTGCAAGTGGGAGTCTGTAGGAGATATGCCCTAGAGGAAATAATAAATGTTATTAATTATCTCCCTGTTCATAATTAAGTTTATATTCCATGCTATAACTGCTATGGTTCCCGAGCCCGTATATCCATAAAGGCTCTGGGGAAAACCCATGTGCACGTGTGGTATAATAAACGGTAAAATGTATTACTAGTCGTGCCTCTAAGACTAGCTCAAGTGTTGCATGATGATTATGTTTTTCCAATCATGGGCATGTCTATGCCAGCAACTTTGAGGGCACAATGTCAGGAAGGACATTTGTGTTGAATCGACCCGAATTGATGTTATGCTATGAGATACATTCGTCATGAGTTAATGGTTAATAACACAGAGATGGTTAATGTTTGCATGATTCCTCAGACCATGAGAGTATCGAGTTTCTTCATGCTTGATTCATGAACTTTGGGGTTTGTTAAACGTCATCCGTAAATGGATGGCTATTACGGCGGCTTACGGGTTCATGGGAAAGTATGTCAAGTAACTTGATAGCTCAAGATTGGGATTTGCTCCTCCGACGATGGAGAGATATCTCTGGGCCCTCTCGGTGTTACGGTATCCATCATCGTCTGGCCAGACACTTTGTGATTTGATCACGGGGATGCCGGAACACGGTAACGAGAAAAGAGAACAATACCGATAATGGGGTAACTGGCATAGTGGACAAGTTGTTGATCCACGGGGATGCCAACATGTCTAACCTCGGGTATTTGTAACATATCGTGAAGCAACAGGAATAGCACACGGCAACTGGAGGTTCACTCGAATATTCATTCGTGTGGGTATAGGGGTCAATATGGGTGTCCACGGCTCCGATGTTGATCATTGATCGGAAGGGGTTCCAGGTCATGTCTATACTTCACCGAACCTATAGGGTCACACGCTTAAGGGTCATCTATCTGCTGAATACTAGACAGGGAGTCTGAGAGAAAATCACCGAAAAAGTTTCGGACACCGAAAAGTTTCGGACAGCGGAAAAGTTCCGCAGAGAGAGGTCACCGGATGAGTTCCGGTGAAACTGAAAAGTTGTTTCAGGGGATACCATTAAGTCAAAATGGTTTCGACACATGCCTGATAATTCTTGGAGGATGCCAGAATCATTCTGGAAACTTCTGGGAATTTTCTGGAAGAAAAACCGGAAATGTTCCGGGGCTGCCGGAACCGCTTCAGATGCTTTTCGCAGATGAAATCACTAAACTGGAATTGTTCCAGAACGCATTGAAAATTATTTTAGTGGGTACTGGAAATGTTCTAAGCCCACATAAATATTTTCAGTTTGAACGGACGTTGAAAAATGTCGTCGTGAATAGTGAAAGTGCTTTTTGGGTGGCTTCTTGGAGAAGCCACCTTGAGGGTCCTTTGGTATTTTTCCCCTTGGCTTCTTGGAGAAGCCACCCTTGGGCTTGGCCTATAAATAGGGGTGGAGGGGGCTGCCTAAAGACTCACTCCTTCTCACATACAAGTGCCATGCAATGATCTGGCTTCTCTCTCCCTCCCACGAAAAGAGTTTCGTAGAGCCGAAAGGCTGTCTGGGTTCCGGTGGGAACTAGTTCTGGACGGCGAAGCCCTGCCGGATAGTTGACACCGTATGTGTGCAACTCTGTAGAGAGGTCGTAGTTTCGATCTTAGTGCCCGAGGGGCTGTTCGTGAGTGCCTCCCGAAGGGCTGTCCAAGTGACGGTCCGAGTTCTGTGAGTCCTCCCGAAGGGCTGTCCGAGTGACCGTTCGAGTTTCGAAGGTCCTCCCGAAGGGCTGTCCGCGACACCGTCCAGGGGACTGTTTGACCGCCTCCCGGAGGGCTGTCCGAAGGGAAGACGAGGGTATACATCCTCGCGGTTGGGAGGTTGTAAATCCTAGCTGCGGGGATCTGCACCACCGATCGTCATCGACTCTACTTTCGCTGCGCTACGAGTCGGTAACGAAAATGATCAAACCTTGTATGCAGTCTCCATAGTGGTCCTAGGCTGGTGCGTAGGTCGGAAAAATTTTGTTTTCTGCTGCGTTACCCTACAGAGATGCCCCACTCAACATAGCCTTTGGGTTGCGGAACATACTCGACCGTGTGACCATCCCAACCTAGACCTTTCGCTACCATCCTAGTCCCTAGGGTGTAGGCTTCATGATCAGGTTTAGGATAGGGTGCTAGTGGATGAAAAGAATAAACACTAAGAGTAGACCCCACATTCCAACCACGAGGTTGGCGCGTCAAATCTGCATGTGTGAGCACCTACTGTCTGCTCACTGAGTTAACCTCTTCACTAGTATTAGGATCATATAGATGCCGCTCAGCTAACTGACAAATTTATAGTTCATTGGAAGGAACACACCCTTGACCATGCGCCATCTATATGCAAAAAGGCATAAAATGAATACGATGTCATGTATATGTGTAAAAGAAATGCCTAGTTAAACAAGAAAAGAAGAAGGGAAAGTAACGATGTGTTACCTAGCTTTATTAGCAACTATTCTCGGCCAACCATTCGATACTTTCCCTGTAAAAGAAAACGAGGGAACACTTGAGTAAATAAAAGACATCAGACCCAAGCATAGGTTGTATATGTTATGATGTGCTTATTGTCCTCTCAACGGTCATACGACGGACCAAGCCCACATAGGGACTTGCCGGGACGCCAACGTGTGAAAAATATATTTTTGACATAATATATATGTGAAACTTATAATCGTCTCCACGGTCGTACGACGGACCAAGCCCACATAGGGACTTGCCGGGACGCCAACCGTGTGAAAAATATATTTTCAACATAATATATATGTGACGCTTATGATCGTATCCACGATCGTACGACGGACCAAGCCCACATCAGGACTTGCCGGGGCGCCAACCGTGAGAAAAACATATTTTCGACATAATATATATATGTGGCGTTTATAATGGTCTCCACGGCCGTACGACGGACCAAGCCCACATAGGGACTTGCCGGAACGCCGATCGGAAGGAAATCGTATTTTCGACATATATGCTATGCTTACTGGTCTCGACGGTTGTACGACGGACCAAGCCCACATAAGGACTTGCCGGAACGCCAACCGTGAGGCAATCTCTGTCATATAATAACAACAAAAATCATATATAAAAAAAAATACTGCATATGTCAGTCTTCATGGTTGTACGACGGACCAAGTTCATACGAACTTGCCGGCACTCCAACCGCGAAACTAAGATATTGCTTGATCACACGTACGTTCAAGCAAGGTACCATATAAACATATTCAAATTAAATTGCATGCCATAATGATGTGCGTTCTCGTGCATGTCTACCATATATTTCCTACTTCAAACAAAAAAAAAGAACAGGAAGGAAACAGGCCTCGGATTGGTACCTGGCCGGAAAGCAAACGTCTGTTGTACTAGATTGTAATCACCTCACCTAAAGACAAAACGGAGAGATGGAAAGTCAGATTAAGATACATGAATCACGTACCCCTAGGAGAAGCAATCACGCACTCACCAAATTCTGAGGCATGAGTCGATCTGCACTTCCGCAGGAGTTGCCAGCTTTGGTGCCTAGCAAAAATCAGGGATCAGCTAGATGACGAAAAGGGAAGACGCAAGACCAGATGCCATCACAGACTTAATCGCGATACATACCGCGAAAGTCCGCCGAAGATCAGAGCTTGATTAGGATCGGCAAAAGCGTCGTTGCAATAAAACAAACTGAAGCCCGGAGGATATGAAAGAGAAGAAAATACGCTTGGTTTGTTACTAAACGAACGACGAGAGAGATGCTCGCCAGTACGCGGCTGGGATATCGGCAGGAGCTGCCAGCTCTGGATAACCTTTTTTTAAATCTCAACTCCTTATCCTTGAGATTCTCAACTAATTTCCAAACTGACAACTGGCCGACAACCCTTCAAGATAGAGGCCTTATCCAATTAAGGGATCCTAACAAACTTTCCAAATAACATATGTACAATACACACATGGCTTAACATCAAGACGGCTATTTCAATAAAACACGCGTACGCCCCAGGTCTAAGCTAAATCTTGGAGACATAAATTTTTTTTAAAGGGAGGGGAATACATATATTTTCGAGCTCTGAATCCGAATCATAAAAAAACACATTCACATTCAGACCTCGAGGGGCATCTGTTGACACCGATTTCGACCAAAACTAAAATACGGTGTTTAGATATTATTTAAACAAAATCACTTACATAAAATGATAAAACAAAATAGTGAATTGCCGAATGCGCGGACAAAAATATCATGATGAATTTCCGCCGTGCCGCTCAATATACAATAAAAGACCCAAAAATAAAAGAGAAGAAAATGAGCCATATCGTCATATAAATTAGAGGACATATGACTTCCATACACAACGGTGAAATTCCGACGTTGACCCAAATTCAAAGACAACGCTAACATTGCCAAAATATTATATCATATTACCACTAAAAAAATATATATATTGGCACAATAATGTTCGCGTAAAATAATATAACACGCGATGATGTATAAAGAAAATGTCAAGCCGTCATATAATTATCAGTGGAAAAAATGCTTTCCCGCGGCATTAGAATAAATCTGACCTAGTGCACTTATACGAAATGAATACATACATGCATGGGTGCATGTACGTACATGCATGGGTGCATGTACGAGCTACGTGCATGCATTGGATTATATTAGGCGGCAAGGTTAAGAGCTAATGAAGTAATTTGCCATCCCATGGCCCAAATGCAAACAGCCCTCATACATTAGCTCATGATGATTAGCCGGCCAATCCAACAAACAAAAAAAAACTCTTGAAGCCCATTAGAGAGATCGGAGAGGAAGCTGGTCGCATAAAATATAAGCTCAGTCAAATGGATTCCCACACGATTGAAAGAACGTGGGCAAAGCTCCCACGATCCCACGATCACAGGACGTGAGCACGCCCAGCCGTAGGCCTCCCGCTGTTGTTCCCGCTCCTATATATACCAGTCCGGCCAATGTATTTTGGCTGCTCGCTCATCATTCATCAAGCCATCGCTCACTCAATCACCTGCCCATCACTCACGCACATACATATGCTTCAACGCCGCTAGCTTCGTCGCCGCCGGCCGTCCGCTCGCCGTCGTCGCCGCCGGCCGTCCGTCTCGTCGTCGTCGTCGCCGTCGCGCCGCTCCTCGTCGGCCACACACGTCGCCGACCGCTCGTCGTCCACGCCACTCATCGTCGACGTCGCCGGCTGCACATCATCTGCACCGCCCACAAGCTGCTACACGCCGGCGTTGCTCATCCACATCACCACTTCACGCGTACGGGAGGAAAGCCAAGGCGAGGTTAGAATTCATGGCTACCTCCTTGCTTCCTTGTTGACGCGTTCCTGTTGCATCATATGTCTCAAACAGTAGTGGTGTTATACGTTGCTCCATATGGCACATTTTGTTTGGTCTCATGGGATCTAGCATCCTTTGTTGATACAAACCAAGATTAAATTAAGTCACTCTTGTTTTGGTCCCATGGTGATCTCGCATCACATGTTGATACAATTCAAGACTAAAATATATCCATCGATGATGTTTTAGTTGCACCGTACACCTCATATATATTCGGTTCTTCCCAATTAATTTTCTCTTGTTTTGGTCTCATGGAGATCTTGCATCCCATGTTGATACAATTCAAGAATAAAAATATGTCCGTCTTGGTTTGGTCTCAAGGTGATCTTGCATCTCCATGTTGATACAACTCAAGACCAAAAAGTATGCTCATCTTGTTTTGGTCTCATGGCGATCTTGCATCCCCATGTTGATACAACTCAAGAACAAATGAAATCCTTATTGTTTTGGTCTTATGGTGATCTTGCATCCCCTTATGATACAAACTCACGAAATAAAATATGCTCATCTTGTTTGGTCTCATGGCGATCTCGCATCCCATGTTGATACAATTCAAGAATCAAAATCAGGTTCATCTTGGTTTGGTCTCATGGTGATCTTGCATCCCATGTTGATACAACTCAAGAGTGAATTATATTCATCTTGTTTTGGTCGCATGGTGATCTTCCATCCCCATGTTGATATAACTCAGGAACAAATTACATCCATCTTATTTGGTCTTATGGTGGTCTTGCATCCCATGTTGATACAAATCAAGAATAGAAACAAATTAAGTTATTTGATAGATGATTTTTCTATTGATTTAGACTAGGCAAAACATAGTGCGCTCGCAATATGGAAAAGTCCCAAATAAACTTGACGATAATATATATATAGTTTAGTCCTATATAGCTAAACTTGAACCGACAGTTGTCATGTCCATGCAAAATATGAGTACAGTTTATGCTATGTTGGTGATAATACAAGCAAAAAGAAATCAACATACTTCATTTGGTTATGCTACACATGGGCACGATGTTGCTACATGATGCTAGTAATAATACAAGTGAAGTGAAACTTGATAAATACTCTCATGCACTTGAAATGCAACATCACATAAATGTTCGACCAGTTTCGCTTAGTCACATGTCCGTATATGATATGTTTTAGACTATAGGAAAACTGGTGATAATACAATTGCATGTAGGAAATTAACCCACATGTCATAATATAATCCCTCATATGGATTAAGACTACTCCAACGCCGTAAGAGTACAAATTAGGGTCGCATATACAAACCACTCCAACAACTATGAGTATAAACTACGCTGCAAATATCACAAAATAGGACGACAACTCTCACTTGGCAATATATAAACAAAATGCCGCAAAATAGTAAGTGGTATTATATTTACCAACCAAGTGTCTCCAAAGTAGACTAGATGGATAAAATAAGTGGACATGTGGTATGTAGCTAATTCTACAGTAAGCGGCATACATCCACTCAACTAAAAGATGTTAATGGTCCCTTCATATGGACGTACATATGACCAGAGTCATAATCTGGGTTTGCTTGCACTAGAAATATTGTAGTGCATTTGCATACCAAACCAAATCAAATGATTTCTTCTTAGAAAATACATATATCTAGCTTACTCCAAAACAGGGTGAAGTTAGATCATGCATGCCCCATATGGCATGCAAATATTTCAAAAGCGTAGATGTCATCTACTCATTATAAAAGAGAGTACTACATACATCCGTTAGTACTAAAACAAATATGATAAGTGAAAATACCCCGCATGTACAAGTTACGTGCATGATTTTATGGCCCATATACATGCATCATGTTTGAAAGTTCACTTTGTGGATTGATTAACCATTATGATAATTTTCTCATACAAATAAAAAAAATGGTTGGATATATCATATATACATGATCAAGGTATATATATGGGTTAATCGATCAGGAAAATCAAATGAAGTATGCATGTATATGTTGACACTATGTACTACCAATATTAGTACAAATGGCATAAGATAGAATATAACTTCTAAAATAGGTCATATGCTGCAAATAAAAAACCATCACACCTTATAGCATCAACAAACTTCAAGGCTCCCCCGAGCACGCAGGCGTCGACGATAGCGAGGAGGACTTATCTTGTAGCATATTGTAATAGGCATGTGATGTAATCCTATGTAATAGATATGTTGGAGTTCTTAATAAGGGGTTTTCTCTTCGGAGATGTAATTAAAAGAATTTTTATGTAAATGTAAGAGTTCTGGAAATAATGTACCTGCAATGTTTGATATCCATTTCATTTATGCATTTACGCACTTAAATTTATTCACTCTGTATCAATGACGTGGACGCGTGTCTCACGCCCGCCATTTTCCCGTCATCAAGCTTTAGCATGACGATGATGATGTAGCCAATCGACTGAGAATGACATGATCGAGTACAAACTTGTAAGCAATGAAGATTACTAAGAGTTGTTGAATCGCAGTGCGGATTCGATTCTATTATTGGTGTCCTTGAGTGTTTATGAACCCGTGGAAAATTGGAATCGGCGATAAATAATAGTTGATGAAGAACTCATAAGAAGTTATGTAGTTCCGCGATATTCTCGAGATACCAGAGGGTAAAACTCGAAGGTAGAGCAGAGTACAGGTTGGTCAGGTGAAATGATATGCAGAAGACAAGTACTTTAACTTGTCTGAGAAATAGAATCAAAGGAGACAATCATGGTTTGCAAAGGGTCAAACATAGATACCATATGAACTTATAACAAGGGGATTATTATTATTATTATGAGAAGCTTCCATGATAAGATCTACATCGGGTCCATGGGCATGAACACAAAGGTTCAAGGTCGACTCCCACTTCTCCAATACACAACTTCTCATTCACTGCTCTCTGTTAAAATGTTTAGAGTTTGAAAGTTTAATTGGTGGAATGCCAGAAGGGTATGACCCATGAAGACTTTTGGGTTCTCACAGATAGCGAAGGCATAGACATAAGCCATAGGGACATTTTACGAATCTATACCACACTTATAGAAGCAACAGATAACATCTCAAAGTAGAATAGAAACGGCAAGAATTAAGTGATACCACATTGCCGAAGGCATTTGTAACAGGGGAAGAACTCATAAGGATTTTGAATATGGAGAACTATCGGATAATAATCCACCAAAGGATCTAGCGGACCACAAAGGATCTGATATGAGTATCGATACTCCACCAGAAGAAGAAAGAATGCAAGGACATCATATTATAAAAACATCTAAATAATTTGATGCTTAAATACAAACAAATTATGATCTCCAAATTGATGGATCATAAGCAGATGCTCTGATCAAAGATGGGTAAGTTGAATAGACATAGATCGATGATAAATCAAGGTTTGATTTGCCGAGAACCAGCTCGTGTCCGGAGTGACGTCTGAGCTGAAAGGACGAATTCTAGTTGCGACTGATGATTATGACCATTCACAATCATATCAAATCAAAGGCTCAAAATGATGATGACAAAGGATACAATAAATATTGCTAGACATATGGGACGCAACCATAATGCAAGCAGACAAGTATTTGCAAAGCAATAGTTGGTAGAGGATTACCGGAAGATCGGATAGTATCTCAATGTATTTGATGAAACATATGAACAACTGGGGATGACCTAATACTCGGTAAGTGCGAGGAATTATCCGTAGGGGTATTCAGGTGGCAAAGAACTGCAAGGCAGTGGCACCAAGGGTTCTTAAAAAGTCAGAGAATATTTCGATTTATCTTGTAATAACAAGAGCAACGGGGAATGAAAGTATGAACGAAAGTTGTATGTAGTTATCCATAGGGGTTGCTGGTGGAAGGGAATCGCAAGAGCGATGAGCACAAGTTCTTGGGAGAACATCGAAGAGTATCTTCGGAATCCTCTTGTGAATCCAGCCATCATCTGGAAAGAGGGGCTCTTCGGGAGGAAGTAGTTACGAGAACCTAGAGTTAGAGTCAGTAAAATCATTTAACCCGAATAGAAGAGAGATCAGAATCCCAGAGTAAAGACGAGGAATAAAAGATCCTAATACCACCCGATGGTGATGTGGGCCCGTAAGCCACACAACAATGTTAGTAAAAGTTTGCACCGACTAGTCTCAACATTGGCCAAGGAGTTGGAAAGTGGGGTTTCTACTGGCAGTCGGCTCTGATACCAACTTGTGACGTCCCCGATTCAATCGTACACTAATCATACACGCAAACATGTATGATCAAGATCAGGGACTCACGGGAAGATATCACAACACAACTCCAAACACAAATAAAAGTCATACAAGCTTTATATTACAAGCCAGGGGCCTCGAGGGTTTGAATACAAAAGCTCGAACATAAACGAGTTAGCGAAAGCAACAATATCTGAGTACAGACATAAAGTTAAACAAGGTGCCATATGTGGCTAGCACAAAAGTATCATCGGTCGAAAAGACAAGGCCTCCTGCCTGGGAGCCTCCTAACTACTCCTGGTCATCGGCCCTTCTGTCACTGGGTGAGGACACCGCAAGATTGAACACATTACAAAGCACCTCTCCCATTGCAAGAAAAATCTATCTAGTTGGCCAAACCAAATCAATAGATCAGAGAGAAATACAAAGCTATCTTTATCATGCATAAAAGAGTTCAGAGAAGACTCAAATAATATTGATAGATAATCTGATCATAGATACACAATTCATCGGATCTCAACAAACGCACCAGAAAAGAAGATTACATCGAATAGAACTCCAAGAATATCGAGGAGAACATTGTATTGAAGATCAAAGAGAGAGAAGAAGCAATCTAGCTACTAGCTACGGACCCGTAGGTTTGTGGTAAACTACTCACACATCATCGGAAGAGCAGCAAGGTTGGTTTAGAGGCCCTCCGTGATCGAATCTCCCTCCGGCAGAGTGCCAGAAAAGGCCCCAAGATGGGATCTCACGAGAACAGAAGCTTGCGGCGGCGGAAAAGTATTTTAGGTGTGCCCTCTGGTATACGGGGAATATTTGGTTATTTATGGAGCTGGGATTAGGGTTAGAGGAGCCAAGGGGGGGGGGGGGCACAAGCTCATAGGGCGCCCCCCTACGGCGCGCCTGGTGATCTTGTCGCTCACCCATGGACCTTCTGGCCTCCTCCCGAAGCTTCCTAGGTGTCTTCTGGTCCAAGAAAAATCATCAAAAAGTTTCGTCTCGTTCGGACTCCGTTTGGTATTGATTTTCTATAAAAGACAAAAACAAGGAAAAAACAGCAACTGGCACTGCGCACTAGGTTAATAGGTTAGTCCCAAAAAATGATATAAAATAGCATAATAATACATATAAAACATCCAAGATGGATAATATAATAGCATGGAACAATAAAAAATTATAGATACGTTGGAGACGTATCAACATCTCACTCCTCTATAATTGGATATAGAACCCATGCTCATTGGCAGTAATATCTAAATGACTACTACGAAGAGAGGCGTTATTGTCCTAGATATGACAACTTCAAGTTTATCGGTGATTCAGCAACCACAAGGAGTGGAGTATGGCTCTTCTGACACCATGTTCTCAAGGGTTGATGATGTTTCCGAAAGTTCTCTCATCCATGTCAAGGAGCTTCAACTTGGCATATGGCTCCACAATGGAGACACATGATTGCTGGTGGTTGGTGGATACCATCTGTCTACATGGCATGTTTGCTTGTTTGAGTATGTAGAATTGCACCATTACTGTTCAGTTGAGCAAGGTGGGGGACAAGGCCGTCACTACTAGAGAAAACCTTATACACAGAGTCTTATCAATAGCGCGGGCTAAAGAGAGGCGCTACTGCTAATTAGTAGTAGCGCGTTCTAGTTCCGAGAGCTACTAGTAGGTGGTTAGCAGTAGCACGTTCTGGTGAACCGCACTGCTGTTATGGCCAGCCCGGGCCCAGGTGCCCATCCCCACTTAGCAGTAGCTCCTATCTTGGACCGGCGCTAGAGCTATTGACTTTAGCAGTAGCGTTGGGCCTAAACACGCGCTAGTATTAAGACCATGTTATCATCGTCCTCCGCGCCTAACCTCTCAGTCTCCCCTCCTCACTCTCCATCTCCACTCTCTCTCCCACTCTCGTCGGCGGCCTGCCCCCGCACTGCTCCGGCCGCCCTCCCCCGGCACTCCCCGGCACCGGACCTCCCCCACGCGCCGCCGCCCTCCCCCGCGCCTACCCTCTCCATCCCCTTCTCGGCCCCGGGCTACCTACCATGTGAGTACCTTCTTCTCCTCTCAATTCACCCAAAAGCTAGGTATCTCTGAATGTGTTGGATGAATTAGCAAATGCAATATGTTCAGATTTTTTACTAATTTTGTTCATATATATGAACCATAGGTGTTCATATATATGAGCCCATTTCATCATTAGAGCACTAAATAGGTTTTTTTAGTACAATAGAATGTAGATATATGTAACCCTAGGTGTTCATATATATGAACCTACTACTGGTAGAAATCTTATAGATAAATGTGTGGATGAAATTAGGTTTTTTAATGCTTGGATAGATAGATGGATAGGAAGATGGATTAAACTAGGTTTTCTTTAGTAATGCTTTGGATAGATAGATGGATGGATGGATAGCTGTTAGGGTTAGAACTAGGGTATTTTAGATAATACAAATTTTTAGTAAATATAGGTCTTTTGAATCAGCATAATAATGTTTAGTTGATAGCTTATAGGGTTTCACTAAGTTCTAAGATGAGGATAATAATGTTTTTGTTTATATTTTGTTTTTGTAGAAATCAAGGAGCCCCTGCATCATCCCCGCCGTCGTCCCCGTCACCGACCCCCTCCGACCTTGAGGTGAGACCAGCCAAATCCCCATGTCGATGATGATGTAGATGTTTTGATAGATGTAGTAGAGTAGTAGCTAGATGAGTAGCTGTGACAATTTCCATGGAATAGAAAATTTTCAATGTTGGTCTTTCAAATATGATGGAGATTTAGACATGCGATATGTAGTGTTGTGTACTACTAGTGCTTGGCCAAGTGGCCTATGTTTGCAGGGAACACCTCAGAGTGGCCTATGTTTTGCTGGAGTGTTGATTAATTTCCATTCCGGCAAATTTCAGGCGCTCGATATATGTCCTTTTTAGCAAAGGTCATGCCGGATTTTTCCATGAATTTTGGCATGACTTGTGCTAGAATATGTAGGAAATATCGAGTGGCCCGGATTTTCTAGAAAGATAATTAAACGACATTTTGGGTTGACTTTAAGTCTGTCGGGACTCCACCATATATGAGAGAAGAAGAATGCCGACTGTTGTCATGGGGGTCGTTCTTCCTCTTCTTTCTAGTGATAGACCTTTTGGTAATGCACGGGAAGGAAAAGAAGAATGACCATCACCGACGGTCGCAAATGTCAGAGTGGAAGAATCCCGACTGTTGTTGTGGGGGTCGTTTCTCCTTCGTTCCCGTGTGCTAGACATTTTGGTGTAATGCACTCGGGGACGGAGGGAGGAGCGGCCATCACCGACGGTCGAATATATACACCACGTGAGCTGAGAGTTTTCAAGTAAAGACTTGACAGACCGATAGTCAACCTGTTATGAATAATAATGATCTAATTTAGTTTTTGTAGTACATATATTGAATTTTAGAAGTTTAATCTTTGAATTATGAGCATAGGAAATGACTGACGATAACGATAGGATCCCGGAGTGCGACTACTGCGGCGACGACCGGGGTCTGTGCGACAGGCCTCACTTGGTAGACGGTCGGCGCTTCAATATTAAGCTCGATGAGACCATCGATGTTGAAACGGTACGCAACGACGACAAGTCTTTTTTCGTAATTAAGCATGACTTCTGCTTCTTCAACGTGTAATTTTCGTCTTTTACAATTCGACTAGCTTATCCCATGCCATGCAAGACGCTATGTCTTGGAGAAGCTGAATTTCGAAGATCATGAGAATATGGAGACAAAGATAGTTCACCTCAGGACCCATCATGGTTATGCTTTTACCGTAAAGCTATACAATGTGGAGAGCGTACCCCATTTTGGTTGCTCGAATTGGGAAGCACTGTGCAAGGCGTATGGTTTTCAGGAGGGTATGCATGTCACCTTCGATCTTGGTGATCCTGAAGATGACATCGACGAAGAGAATATCGACATTTGGGTCCTTGTTTATGCGCATCCACTTCTACCTCTATGTGAGTTTCTCAAACATATTTATTAAGTAATTTATATTGTTTATTTCAAAATAGTTGACAACTTATTTTCATTCTTCAAAAAATGTACGAAAGATGGTAGACAGAACCTATTATACTGATGGCTCTGAATTAACTTATGAGGAGAAAGATCATCTTATCTCATTTATTATTGATGTTGGGAATTACAATATCAATTATGAAACTCCTGCACATTATGGTCAATACGTGCCACTAGTGCACGTGTTGAACCGTGGTAACATCCATGGAGATGGCATGGTAAGATATTTTACTATTACGACATCCGTGCATCTTTTGCATACATTCTTCTAAAGGTAAACTACATTGCTAACTACGATGTTATTATTATGTTTTTCAACAGAAAATCCCAAAGGATTGTGTGCCTGATCTGATGTTTCCGAAAGGTCGCCTTGATGTTATTACCTTACGGCCAAGTCCGCCTAGACTTCACCGCTGTTCATACCGGATTTCTAAAACCGATGAAGACATGACAATCAAAGAATTAAAAAAATATATGAACAATCATAGGGAGCTACTTGGAAGCAACATTGTGCGAAGCGCAAGAATTGGAGACAAGATAATCTCCATTCTCCCTAATGGAATGTCAGGGGCTATCTTGTTTTATGCTATTTTACCTTAGAGAGGGTAGTAGGTCCTAGCTAATACTCATGATCATGTGCTAAGAAAAATTAAGTAGGGTCGGAGGGTTTTGAATTTCAGCCGAAAAAAACAGATTTCGGCCGAATTTCGGCCATCTCGGCCTGGGGCGAAATCTATCTTTCGCTGAAATTGGTTAAATTTTAGTTAAATTTCAGTTAAAATTTAGTCAAATTTCGGCCGAAATTTTTGAAACTGGCTGAAATTCAGCCATCTCGGCCTGGGGCGAAAAAAGTGTCAAACCGGAAATCAAAACGCTGGGGTCGGTTAGATGACTATGATGATGATGAGTATGACTTGTTATTATGATAACGAGTAGAAGTTGTTAGATGACTATGATGATGATGAGTATGACTTTTTATTATGATAACAATGATGAGTTATTATTAATGATGATGATGCTTAGTTGTTATATGAGCATGATGAGTTATTATATATATCAGTGGGTGAAAGAGACTACTGTATATATATAATAACTCATCATGATCATAAAATCATATGATGAGACTATTGTATAAAACTTGTACAAATACGGCGCCAATATGCTGCATAACAAAATACAGGAAAAGTTAACAGTAGCGCGGTTATAGAGGCACTGCTGCTATTAGCAGCAGCGCGTTTATGGAGGAACGCTACTACTAAGTAAGTTAGCAGTAGCGCGTGTCAAAATGCGCTACTGATAAAAGTTAGCTGTAGCGCCTTATCAGTAGCGCGGCCACCCGTGCTACTGATAGACATCTGACCCGCGCTACTGCTAGGCTTTTCCCTAGTAGTGCGTGTTTGTGTTCTTCCAGATCGGTCAATGCGTATTCTATGCAGGACAATGCATCTGGTGCCTGTGATGAAAAATTATGATGGATTTATTTGTCATATCAAACCTCTTATGATGATATGGCCTCCCACATTACCTGTGATCATGGATGATCATGCAAGGTATGCCTTTTGGCCTCTAGATGATCCGTATAGTGCACTAGTTGAGGCTATAAAGTTTTCCTATGTACATTGTCCATCACACTTGGTGAGATTTGTATAGTTTGAATTCATTAGGCCTAATTAAAAATACTCTTGAGACTATTTCTGTATTGATTTCGTAGTCTGTCTGCCTTATATGATTTGAATTCCAGATGGGTTAACTGACATTAGAGAATGGGCTAACTGACATTAGAAAATGTTTGCCTTATATAAAGTTGTCCTATGGTTTGAATCCCAGATGGGTTAACTGACATTAGAGAATGTTTGCCTTATATGATTAGAGACTATTCTTGTATTGTTTCCGTAGTCTGTTTTATAGTCAACATTAGATAACGCTTCCCAACTAGCCGTCAGGTGCTGACTTTTGTTAAAAATGTGTTGGCAAGCACCAGACTGCATGCTTCCTAAACTTGTTTTTCAACTATATAAGAGCAACTTGCGGTGGTGCTGAAAAATGACTTTGTTTTTGGTATGCACCTCTCATTCTGTTGTATCACTCTTTTCCAAACCTTCAGCGGAAAACTAAAAATGGACGTACAAAAAATATAAAACATCATGTATTATATGTAAACGCTGAAAGATGACTATCATTTTTATCATTCTTCCCACTGTATTTTACTAGCTAACATGCCCGTGTGTTGCAACGGGAGAAAAACAATCACACCTCTAATGGCCCAAGACCTCCCAGTCCAGCTCATATTTTCACAAGAGACCACATGTTCCGACCCATGGTATAATACATGTATACTATTAGCACCCGGTCGTGTCTCTTTTCTTTATGCAAAAATCAAAATCTAACTAGACATGTCGTACTCTTTACCTTTATAGCAAACATGTCGTACGTTGCACCAGTGCATAAATATCTAGTAGAAAAGAACGTGCATTGCAATAATTAATAGGGTAATAAATCTTTCTCTCTCCCTTCGGTCATTTCCAGAGTCCTCCTTGTAACCATGTTGATTCTCTCTATCTCCTGGAGCTAGCGCGTAGTATTTGGGTTTTATGCAGGTAGAGAAGAGATAGAGATAGAGATTATTTATACCGCCTACTTCACTTCATACCATATACCTACAGATAGAAATTAGGTCAAAGCAACATCTATTTTCTTTTGAAGAAGCATAATAAATGATGTGTCGCAACATGTTGTAGTAAGAGCTGTGCAACTGAGATTTCTTTTTCGCATTTGCTTAATCTAGACATACCAGTTGTGCCGGATGTATATTTTTTGATAAGTTGAAGCAGTATATATAGCAATGTTTCATATTGTGAGTTTAATTAATAAAAAATATATGTTCAATGTACGCATGCATCACCGTAAGACACATAGATTACCTTAAATTGTAGAGAAGGCTTTGGTGAATATACGTCGAGTCCGGAAGCACCTTGGCTTCCGGATGGAACTCACCAAAACCTAGTCGAGGAAAAGGCCGAGATTGGAGATGCACCGCCCCACGCCTCTTGACGACCAGGACCAACGCGTAGCTGCCGGCGTGGCGTCCTTTGATCACACGGAAGCAGGGTTGCCCATCTACAGGATGAGGAACTCCGACGGAACACACGGGAGCACCATCTATGGAGGTATACACACTCCTGGATGGCTCGGATGAACACCGAGGCGATTTCACATTCAGTTCATTTCTTGGCGAAGTTTGTATAAAAAATAATCTTCTCCAGCTTAAAAAAAAAAGAAACAACATCGTGTCGCCCGGCGCTCTCCGCCGCCTTCCAGTAGGAAGGGCTGCTGCAGCCGGACCTCACGAGCGATACGCCAAGTGGCTAAAAGTCTCAAAATCAATCCAATCAATTAGAGCTATCTTCTAAGAGGCTCACGTACTTAATTATCCACTCCCTTTCTTATATCTGTCACATGCAGCCACACTCCAATTTATTTGAGATGTTTTAATTCCTCTGTTTCCTTAGGATATGTTGGGCCAACACCTCAACCTGGGTTCGTTATTTCTTCACCTAGCTGGTTTGATTCTACGACAACTTGCACCAGTATATAAACCGGTGAGATTTTAACCAAAAGAGCGAGGTGGTACTATTTTATTTGATAGCGGAACACGTTTCCTAACAGAAAGAGAAGCTAGGTGAGTTGATTGTGCTGTTTGCACTAGTAGAGAACAGGGTACTAGTCCCGGTTCCAGAACCGGGACCAGAACCGGGACAAAACTGACGGGACTAATACCCAAAACCTTTAGTCCCAGTTTGCTTACGAACCGGGACCAAAGGAGCTCCACGTGACCGCTGTTGGGCGCCCAGGGAGGAGGCCACGCGTCAGCAGCTCCCAGGCGCTGAGTTTTTTGTTTTGTTTTGAAAGGGGGACTTTAGGGGTTTTGGAGGGTTAATTTAGGTGTTTCATATTGTGTTAGCTATAGCTATTACATATAGAGAGAAGTGACCTCTCTTTCTCCCGCTTGGTCGACGGTAGCTACTACATATATAGAGAGAACTCGACGCTAGCTAGTAAGCAAATGAAGGAACCATTAATCATCATCATCATCATTATAATAACAACTCATCATCATAGTCATATATATAGGAACTAGCTCATCAATCTAGCACAAAGGTAGCACATAACTCATCATCATGATAACAAGTCATCATCATAGTCAGATAAGAACTAGCACATCATTCTAGCACAATGTAGCACATAACTACCTAAGACCTCCTACTCTCTTGAATGTAAAATAGCATAAAACAGGTAAACCCCTGATTCTCCATTATGGAGAATACAGATGAACCTATCTCCTATTTGTGGGCTGCGCTTGATGTTGCCCCCAAGTAGTTCTCTGCGATCTTTCAGAACTTTTCTCCAATCTTTGATTGTGAGGATGTCATCGCTTCGACGAATCGTGTATGCACTGCGGTGGTACGTAGGCCAACTTGGCCGTAAGCTAACAATCCTCATGTCACCTTTCATTTCCATAAATCTAGGTATACAATCCGCCAGGAGTTTCTGTTGAAGAACATCATAATAACATACTTAGCAAAATGTATTTTAGCTTAAAAGAATCTATGCAAAAAATGCATTGATGACATAATAGGAAAAATCTTACCATGATATCTCGATGGATGTTACCGTAGTTCAACACATGCACTAGTGGCACGTATTGAGAATAACTTGGAGAGATATGATAATTCATCTTAAAAGTCTCAACATCTTTAATCCATGGAACAAAATGATGTATCTCCTCGTAATTTAGCTCAGACCCATAACTGTAGTAGGTTTTGTCTACTACATTCCGTACATTTCTTGAGGAATGAAAATAAGCTGTCAATGGCAATAAGCTGTCAACTATTTTTATAAATATAATATAAATTACTTATTGAATATGTTTGAGAAACTCACATAGAGGTAGAAGTGGAAGCGTATGAACATCGACCCAAATGGAGATATTTTCTTCAGGATCATCACCCAGATCGAAGGTGACATACATACCGTCCTGAAAACCATACGCCTTGCCAAGTGCTGCCCAATTCGCGCAACCAAAATGGGAGTAGGTCACCGCATTGTATAGCTTGACAGCAAAAGTATAGCCATGATGGGTCCTGAGGTGAACTCTCTTTATCTGCATATTCTCATGATCTTCGAAATTCAGCTTTTCCAAGACATAACGTCTTGCGTGGCATGGGATGCACTAGTTGAATTATAGAAAGTGGAAATTACACATTGAAGAAACATAAGTCATGCTTAATTACGGAAAAAGACTTGTCGTCGTTGCGTACCGTATAAACATCGAAGGTCTCGTCGAGCTTAACACTGAAGCGTCGACCGCCTTCCACGTGAGGCCTGTCGCACAAACCCCGATCGTCGCCACAATACTCGCACTCTTGGATCCTATCGTCGTCAGACATTTCCTATGTTCATAATTCAAAGATATAACAGATCTCAGACCTAGTGAAAAGCTGACAAATATAACATGATAGCAACTTGAGAGTAACAACTAAACATGCTACAGCAAGGTAACATAGCAACCAAAAGTATGGCATCAAAGTACACATCACAAACACCAAATCACATGAAGGAATCATATCCATATAAGGTCTAGATTGGTAGCAACCAACAAGCAAAGTTGGCAAGTTTTATAACAGACAGTTTAGGACTTGGTGAAATTAACAAGTCTGAAAACAGAAACAGTGACTAGGCATGTTCGCAAGCTCATAGCACTCACATCAGGGCATACCATGGCATGAAAAAATTACTAGCAGCAAGTACACATAAAAATGATCCAATGTCATGTTGACAAGTTGCTCATATGGTGCATGCATTAATTCACACAAAAATAACAAAGTGACAAACATCAATAGTTTTCTACAATAGACTTTTTTGTTCTTTGATTTGCAAAGGAGCTATATACTCCCAAATTCTTTTGCACCCACAAAAATTACTCCACCTATTTGACAGTACCCACAACCCATTCCACCAAAAATATTTGGTTCCATAGTTCAAATTTTTCAAATTTCATTCAGTTCAAATTTGGACCAGATTCAAACTCCATGGTCAAAGCCCAATTAAAATTGCTCCAAAAATTCTGAACCTTTGACAGACTCCCTTTTGTGCATCAACACCTCACCACAAAAATTCTCAAAAATTCCTAAAATTCCTAGAGCCCTCTGGCATTTCATCATACACTTGATGTGCACTGTCAAAAAATTCAGAAAATTCAGAAATTTCTAAACTTTGCCACAAATTACCCAAAAGATGATTGCCAGAACATTACTTTGCCTCATCAAATTTGCCGTATTAATATTTCTACAGAAATTTGAGAGAAACTTGTTGAGTGACTACCCTAACCCAAAACTTTGTAACAAAGAAATTGAAGGGGGGAAGAGTGCTCACCGAGGAGCTCATCAAGGCTCGTTGAGTGACTAGTAGCAGTAGACGAGGACGGTCGGCGACGAGGTCTGGCCGGCGACGTGGACGGGCTGCTCACGGGAGCGCGGCGATGGTCGGGGAGGTTCAGCCGGTGACGAGGAGCGACCGGGCTCGGGGATAGCGTCGGGGCAGGGAACGGGGATGGCGTCGGGGGCGGCGACGAGAAGCGGGCTCGGGGAGGCGACGGGGAGGTCCGGCAGCCTGGCGGCGTCGTGCTCTGCTTCTCGTCGTCGGTGGAGACTGGAGAAGTGGTTTGAAATTTTCTAAGTGTTTTCTTATATACACAAAGCATTGGTCCCGATTCGTGGCACCAACCGGGACCAATGCTCACCTTTCGTCCCGGTTTGTGCCACCAACCGGGACTAAAGGTCTATTTTCAGCAGCCCAAAGGGCGGGAAGCAGAGACCTTTAGTCCGGCTTGGTGCCACCAACCGGGACGAAAGGGTGGCATAAGTCTCGGTTGGTGCCACCAATCGGAACGAAAGGGCTGCGGCTGGTACAACGTCGGGCGGGTGGATGTTTAATCCCACCTCGCTAGCTGAGAGGCGTCGAGAGTGGTTTATAAGCGCGGCTGCGCCAAACCTCTCGAGCTCCTCTCTAATGCAGGCCTACGGGCCTAAACACACTCTCTCTGCCTGTGGGCCTATAGGGCCTGCTGCGGGCCTGCATCCTGGCCCAACTAGCGGGTTGGGTTTCTAGTCGTATGCAGGACGTGGTGGCCCTGTAGGCGGCATTTTTTTTAATTTATTTCCAGTATTTTTGTTTTGTTTTTTGCTTTATTCTTTCTGTTAGTGCCATTAGTTTTCAAATTTGAATAGTTTAAATTTGAATTCTTTGAAATTTGTGTGAATCACTAGTTTGTGAATAACTTTACTTTAAAAATAGATTTTTGAGTGATTCTTTTTCCTGCTATTTAATATTAGTGTGTTTTGTCATTATATTCAATTTGGTAAATTTTAGGTTATTTTAAATGGGTGTTTTAATCAAAAACAGATTTTGTTATTTTAGTTTGCTATTAAAGTTTCTAACAAAAAATACTTTATGAAAATTCTTTTTGCTATTAATATTTTGAACAAAAAATACTTTGATAATTTTAGTTGCATAAATTTTATATAATTTAAGTTTCAAAAATACTAGAGGTTTATAAAAGCTTTTTAGTCGATTCTTTTTGCCGTTGAAGAATATTTTAGTTTTGTTTTAGTTGATCATAAAAAAAATTGACTCTTTTTAGTTCATTCTCTTTGCTATTAGAGTTTTGTAAAAAGTTTTTAGTTCATTCTTTTTGCTATTAGTTCATTCCTTGAGTTAAAAGACCCTGAAATTAAAAAGCACTACAAATGAACTCTGAACAGGTTGAAACTTGGCATGGTATCATCATTTCACCCGCATAGCATGTGCTAGAAAGTTGAGAGGGTTACGGCAAAAAATGGATGCACTTCGTATACAAACTGGACAATCTCTTTCGAAATATCAGGGTTTCGGATGAAAACTCATATGTTACAAAGGAATTTCACTTCTTCACATGTAACTGCAGTGATATTCTAGATCAAAGGCATCATCAGAATAGTTGTGGAGAGAAAGTCTTCACTTTTTCTTCGTGTGTGTTCCTTGCTTATTGCGCCGTAACCATGGATAATTTTCATCGTTTAACAGGGTGCTTGGGTCAGCCTTGACTTTGAAGGGAGGAATTTCATGAAACTTTTCATAATCTTCAGACATGTCTGTCTTGCCCTCCACTCCCACGATGTCTCTTTTCCCTGAAAGAAGTATGTGGCGCTTTGGCTCATTGTATGATGTATTCGCTTCCTTATCTTTTCTTTTTCTCAGTTTTGTAGACATGTCCTTCACATAGAAAACATGCGCCACATCATTGGCTAGGACGAATGGTTCGTCTGTGTACCCAAGATTGTTGAGATCCACTGTTGTCATTCCGTACTGCGGGTCTACCTGTACCCCGCCTCCGGACAGATTGACCCATTTGCACCGAAACAAAGGGACCTTAAAATCATGTCCATAGTCAAGTTCCCATATGTCCACTATGTATCCATAATATGTGTCCTTTCCCCTCTTGGTTGCTGCATCAAAGCGGACACCGCTGTTTCGGTTGGTGCTATTTTGATCTTGGGCGATTGTGTAAAATGTATTCCCATTTATCTTGTACCCTTTGTAAGTCAATACAATCGAAGATGGTCCCCTGGCCAACGAGTACAGCTCATCTGCAACAGTGATGTCACCCATGAGATGTGTTTGCAACCAACTATCGAAAGTCCTGATGTGTTCACATGTAATCCAGTCGTCACACTGCTCCGGGTGTTTGGAGCGCAGACTATTCTTCTGTTCATTGACATACGGGATCACCAAGGTAGAATTATGTAGAACTGTGTAATATGCTTGAGACCAAGAATGCACGTCCCTACATATTATTGAGTCCGCTCCTAGCGTGCCTTTTCCAGTCAGTCTCCCCTCATACCGCGATTGAGGGAGACCAATCTTCTTAAGGACAGGAATGAAGTCAACACAAAACCCAATGACCTCCTCTGTTTGATGGCCCGTGGAGATGCTTCCTTCTGGCCTAGCACGGTTACAAACATATTTCTTTAAGACTCCCATGAACCTCTCAAAGGGGAACATATTGTGTAGAAATACAGGGCCCAGAATGGCAATCTCGTCGACTAGATGAGCTAGGACATGCGTCATGATATTGAAGAAGAATGGTGGGAACACCAGCTCGAAACAGACAAGACATTGCACCAAATCACTCCTTAACCTTGGTAGGATTTCTGGATCGATTACCTTCTGAGAGATTGCATTGAGGAATGCACATAGCTTCACAATGGCTAATCGAACGTTTTTCGGTAGAAGCCCCCTCAGTGCAACTAGAAGCAGTTGCGTCATAATCACGTGGCAGTCATGAGACTTTATGTTCTGGGACTTTTTCTCTGCCATATTTATTATTCCCTTTATATTCGACGAGAAGCCATACGGGACCATCATACTGAGCAGGCATTCAAAGAAGATTTCCTTCTCTTCTTTGGTAAGAGCGTAGCTGGCAGAACCATCATACTGCTTTGGATGCATGCCGTCTTTTTCGTCCACACGTTGCTGGTCCTCCCGTGCCTCCGGTGTATCTTTTGTCTTCCCATACACGCCCAAGAAGCCTAGCAGGTTCACGCAAAGATTCTTCGTCACGTGCATCACGTCGATTGCAGAGCGGACCTCTAGGTCTTTCCAATAGGGTAGGTCCCAAAATATAGATTTCTTCTTCCACATGGGTGCGCGTCCCTCAGCGTCATTCGGAACAGATAGTCCGCCAGGACCCTTTCCAAAGATTACATGTAAATCATTGACCATGTCAAGTATTTGATCACCAGTACGGACGGCGGGCTTCTTCCGGTGATCTACCTCACCTTTGAAATGCTTGCCTTTCTTTTGACATTGATGGTCGGTCGGAAGAAATCGACGATGTCCCAGGTACACATTCTTCCTGCATTTGTCCATATATATACTTTTGGTGTCATCTAAATAGTGCGTGCATGCGTGGTATCCCTTGTTTGTCTGTCCTGAAAGGTTACTGAGAGCAGGCCAATCATTGATGGTTACAAACAGCAACGCATGTAGGTCAAATTCCTCCTGGTCGTGCTCATCCCACACACGTACACTTTTTCCATTCCACAGCTGTAAAAGTTCTTCAACTAATGGCCTTAGGTACACATCAATGTCGTTGCCGGGTTGCTTAGGGCCTTGGATAAGCACTGGCATCATAATGAACTTCCGCTTCATGCACAACCAAGGAGGAAGGTTATAGATACATAGAGTCACGGGCCAGGTGCTATGATTGCTGCTCTGCTCACCAAAATGATTAATGCCATCCGCGCTTAAACCAAACCATACGTTCCTTGCGTCACCTGCAAAGTCCCCCCCATGTTCTCTCGATTTTTCTCCACTGCGACCCGTCAGCGGGTGCTCTCAACTTCCCGTCTTTCTTACGGTCCTCTTTGTGCCATCTATAGGAGATATGCCCTAGAGGCAATAATAAATGTTATTGATTATCTCCCTGTTAATAATTAGGTTTATGTTCCATGCTATAACTGCAATGATTCTCGAGTCTACAAATAAAACGAGGCTCGGAGGAAGACTCATATGCACGTGTGGGATAATAAACGGTAAAATGTATTCCTAGTCTGGCCTCTAAGACTAGCTCAAGTGTTGCATGATGGTTCTGTTTTCCTGATCATGGGCATGTCTATGCCAGCAACTTTGAGGGCACAGTGTTAGAAGAACATTTGTGTTGAATCGACCCGATTGATGTTATGCTATGAGATACATTTGTCACAAGTTAATGGTTAATAACACAGAGATGGTTAACGTTTGCATGATTCCTCAGACCATGAGAGTATCGAGTTTCTTCATGCTTGATTCATGAACTTTGGGGTTTGTTAAACGTCATCCGTAACTGGATGGCTATTACGGCGGCTTACGGGTTCATGGGAAAGTATGTTAAGTAACTTGATAGCTCAAGATTGGGATTTGCTCCTCCGACGATGGAGAGATATCTCTGGGCCCTCTCGGTGTTATGGTATCCATCATCGTCTGGCCAGACACTTTGTGATTTGATCACAGGGATGCCGGAACACGGTAACGAGAAAAGAGAACAATACCGGTAACGAGGTAACTAGCATAGTGGACAAGTCGTTGATCCACGGGAATGCCAACATGTATCACCTCGGGTATTTGTAACATATCGCGAAGCAACAGGAATAGCACACGGCAACTGGAGGTTCACTCGGATATTCATTCGTGTGGGTATAGCGGTCAATATGGGTGTCCACGGCTCCGATGTTGATCATTGATCGGAAAGGGTTCCGTGTCATGTCTATACTTCACCGAACCTATAGGGTCACACGCTTAAGGGTCATCTATCTGCTGAATACTAGACAGGGAGTCTGAGAGAAAATCACCGAAAAAGTTTCGGACACCGAAAAAGTTTCAGACAGCGGAAAAGTTCCGCAGAGAGAGGTCACCGGATGAGTTCCGGTGATACTAAAAAGTTGTTTCAGAGGATACCATAAAGTCAAATTGGTTTTGGCACATGCCTGATAATTCTTGGAGGGTGCTAGAAATGTTCTGGAAACTTTTGGGAATTTTCTGGAAGAAAAACCGGAAATGTTCCGGAGCTGCCGGAACCACTTCAGATGTTTTTCGCAGATGAAAATCACTAATCTGGAATTGTTCCAGAACGCATTGAAAATTATTTTAGTGGGTACTGGAAATGTTCTAAGCCCACATAAATATTTTCAGTTCGAACGGACGCTGGTAAAATGGTTTCATGAATAGTGAAAATACTATTTTGAATAGTGGAAACACTGTATGTATATAGTGGAAACACTATTGTAAAATAGTGGAAACACTATTGTAAAATAGTGGAAACACTATTGTAAATAGTGGAAATACTATTAGGGGATGATGCAGGCATGGTGATGCAGGCATAGTGATGCAGGCATGGTGATGCAGGCATAGTGATGCAGGCATGGTGATGCAGGCAACACTATTTGGAGGCTTTCCTTTTATGCCCTTGTGGTGTGCTCACCTCATGGGCATTTTGGTAATTCCACCCCTTGGCTTGGCCTATATAAGGAGGTGGAGAGGAGCTCTTCATCCTCATCCCTTCTCACATACAAGTGCCATGTAATTATCTGGCTTCTCTCTCCCTCCCACGAAAAGAGTTTCGTAGAGCCGAAAGGCTGTCTGGGTTCCGGTGGGAACTAGTTCTGGACGGCGAAGCCCTGCCGGATAGATGACACCGTATGTGTGCAACTCTGTAGAGAGGTCGTAGTTTCGATCTTAGTGCCCGAGGGGCTGTTCGAGAGTGCCTCCCGAAGGGCTGTCCAAGTGACGGTCCAAGTTCTGTGAGTCCTCCCGAAGGGCTGTCCGAGTGACCGTTCGAGTTTCGAAGGTCCTCCCGAAGGGCTGTCCGCGACACCGTCCGGGGGACTGTTCGACCGCCTCTCGGAGGGCTGTCCGAAGGGAAGACGAGGGTATACATCCTCGCGGTTGGGAGGTTGTAAATCCTAGCTGCGGGGATCTGCACCGCCGATCGTCATCGACTCTACTTCCGCTGCGCTACGAGTCGGTAATGAAATGATCCAACCTTGTATGCAGTCTCCATAGTGGTCCTGGGCTGGTGCGTAGGTCAGAATATTTTTGTTTTCTGCTGCGTTACCCTACAATGGCATCAAGAGCCGTGCTATGCATAGATGCAGGTTGCGATCTAGAATACATAGTGATGTATGGGTGTTGCACAATATAATTAGGTAGTAGATGAGTTCTATTACTGAAAATTATTTGTGCGGGTAGCAGATGAAATCTGTTACCCGATGTTCTTGTTACTTCCCTTGAATTTGCGTAGTCCTGATCTTGACAGCATTGTGGAATCTCACAAAGTTCTGGCAATCCGCGATCCTTTCATGCTGCTCCTGAGTATGCTGATTGACAGATCAACGAAGTGCTAACAGTTCTTTGGGTTCCACTTTAGTTAAAGAAAGATGGATGTTTCGCAGACGAAAGGGCAATGCAGATATGATCTGCACGGGGGTCATGCGTATGACGAAGTTTAGTATGGGGCTCGAGATTTTATTATCTCGGTTTTCATATACCCTGGAAAGTTAATCTAGCGACTTGAATTATCATACTTGATGATGGACGTTGGTAGCTTCGGTTTGTTTCGAAACCTTAGAAGCCACGTAAAACAAGTTTTTGCATGAACCGATTAGAGGCGTCTAACTTGGTTTTGCAGGAGGGTTTGCATGTGCATATGATGTGGTATAGCAGTGCTCATAATAATTTGATTATGTATGAGATGACTATATGATGTAAATTGATTAACATGACCTGCGTGTCATGATTTGGCATGATGGCTGGAGCCATATGATTGCACTTTAAATGACCTGTGTGTCAACCTTGTTGTAATGCATTATTTTATTAGCTATAGAGATAGCAATATTATCTGGTGCGTCGACAAGGTGGTGGCAATATTCGCAAAGGTAAACACCGACGCGAATGCCGAAGACGAAGAAATACAAGACTTCTCCGTCAGAAAGGGCTATACCATATCATGCTATTATGAATTGCCTGAGATGTTTATCCCTTATGATGCACCCTTCTTGATTGCGCGGTAGTCGCTTTTTATTAGGGTGATCTCTCACAAAATATCAAGTAGTTAGTGTTCTCCCAAGTGTAGCACCGTCACGGCACCTAACTTTTCGGGGCATCGCATGATCTCCCTGGGTGCGAACGATTAGGGATGTGTGAGGCGGGTGAGTTGAGACCTCGCAGCGAGATCACTTGGTTGTCTTGACGTTCTGGAAGGATCTCCCTGAGCTCGGAACACGCCCATCGAAAGATGAACAAGAGTCACATAGAGATGTGATCGGCAAGTTTGCCTACCGATTGAAGTTCGCGCCATCAGTGTTCATCTCGTTCAATGGCGTTGAATGGAAATGCGGGTCTTGAATCACTCACAATCAATTATGAGAGATATTGATTTGAGTGGGAGCGCACTGTTGAATTAACTTGTTTAATTCTCAGTGCAATTAATTGTGGACACTGTCTAAGTGTTATATGCATAATAGTTGTAGAATAATGGCTCGCATTTCCACCTTCCCTATTTAAAATTGAATAGCTGTTAAATATCTGGTTAAAACTTTACGGTTGGTAACGTAATGTGAGGATTGTCCTCAAGAGTGCCGAGAAGGACTTTGTCCTATCGCATACTTTGGTATTCTCTCGCTTATGCTATGGATCATGTGACTCTCGTCCTTCGATCCAAAAGCTAGAATTCCGTTTCAGTCAAGTGCAATATGTTTGCTTCCATGAGACCCGAACTTTGAAAGTTTGGATAGTTATGTGATATTCATGGAATCTGAAAATCATTTTCAGAGACAGACAAAGGCTAAAAGATATGAGATATCCAAAGCAATGTTTGTTTGCAAACTATTAGTAAAAGAGTTTACTATACATTAGACTGATAAGAGAGGGATCCAGAAGAACGCCTGTCATATGATGAAAGGTGAATAAAACAACAACTTAAAGAGAAAGGAAGTGTCCGAAGGGTGTTAGTGAAACTTTCACACCTAGGAAGTCCGGGGCTAACGCCACTCTTAAGTTGGGTGCTTCTTCTGAGAGTAGGAGAAATACTAAAAGTTAAACTGTTAGAAGTATAATGGAAGAAAGAAAGAAGACTGGAATATCCAGCTCATATATGAATGTCATACAAGTCTTTGATGTATAGAAGGCTAGTCAAAGATATAGTTCTTGGGAATTATAATTAATTTGTTAATCACTGATTCTTGGGTATTGTGAGTTAATCATAGAGATACCCGCTCGATTGCATTCTGTTGCAACTCGATGTAAGAACTACTATGGCCTGAAAGACTAGCCAGGAATGAGGTTTAGGTATACACAGGGAACATAGGAAATGTTACTATACCTTCCATCGGTGTATTACCGTCTGTATTTATTTTCATAATTCATTTAGAGTTTTACAAACTCTAGCCTTTGCATAAAGTAATCTTGCAAGAAGGTTGTTCATAAGAGAACTTTTTATGTTCGATGTTATGAATAACATAAGGGGCATACTTTCATTGAGAATGAGATGCATGTTATGAATAATGATAATAATATATTACCTCTGGATTTACTTTCATAATTCATTTTAGAGTTTTACACACTCTAGCCCATTGCACAATGTTTGTTGCAAAAGAGTTGTTCATAAAAGAACAATTGTTGTTCAGTATTATGAATAACATGAAGGGCCATACTTCCATCCAAGATGGGATGTATGTTATGAATATTGATGGTAAAATGATACATCCAAAACACTGACGCTAAATGTCGCAAGACTAAAAGAATACCACACAAGTGTGGCACTGCATTTGGTCACATTGGAGAAACCCGCATGAAAGATTCCATTATGATGGATTTTGAAGTCGTTTGATTTTTGAATCATCTGACACTTGCAACTTTCCTTCAAAAAGTGAAGTGACTGAAATACCGTTCACAGGCCATAAGGAACGAGCAAAGAATTTATTGGTGATCATATATTTTGATGTATGTAGTCCGATAAATGTTTTTGCAAGTAGTGGATTTATCTATCTTCAGAAATGACTCAAGTAGATATATGGATATTTACTTGATGAGACGTAAGTCTGATTTTTTTGAATTCATTCAAAAGGTTTTCAAATATGAAGTATTACTTATTGTAACAAGAAGATTATGTTTCTACAATTCGATTGCAGAAAAGAATATTTGAGTTACAAGTTTAGCGAATGTCTGATGAGTTGTGAAAGGGGTTTCATAACTTGCACCTCCCGGAACACCACTGCAAGTGGAAAGTCCGTGAAGATGTCATCGAACCATTTATGACATGGTAAGATCAAAGATGGCATAAATAAATTTGCCATTATCCCTTTTAAAGAGTGATGCTTTAGAGACTGCGGCTTTTACACTGAAAAGAGCTCCATCGGGTCTGTTGAAATGACACCATGGTATGGTACGCCCAACCATGTTATATCTTTTCTTAACATTTGGAATATGGGGCTTGTGTAAAAGGTTACAAACCTATTCCAAATCAGACAAGTGCTACTTTGTAGGTTATCCCAAGTCATTGGGTATTCCCCCACCACTATACCGAGGCAAAAGTTTTTGCCACAAAATGGTATGCTTTTAAAGAGAATTGTTCTTGCAAAAGGTGAGTGGGAGGACAGTGCAACTCGACGAGATAACCAGTATCTTCGTCATCAGGTCAAAGGAAAGGAACCTTGGAAGTGATTCCGGAGTTTCCTACTGCGACTGATACGGAAGTCGCTACAATAAAATGTATGGACTTCGGTCGAACTTGCAACTGAACCACGTAGGCAAGGCTCGTGCAAACCTCTCAGGTGCGCAGACGAGATATTGTTGTTAGACAACAGTATACCTACGATACACAAGGAAGCGTTGATGGGCCCTGACTCCGGGATTGGCTAAATGCCAATATAATCCGAGATAGTTTCCATATAAATGATTCAAGATCATATCTTGATGACCCCTTCAGAAGACTTAGAGTCTAACGAACTTTTATGGAACTATAAACTGATATGGATAAAATGTTTTATCCATAAAGCTCGACTTGTTGAAATAACAAGTTCAAGGAGTTGACTACGATGAGGTTGTTTCATCGTAGCGATGCTTAAAGTCAGTTCGGGTTGAACTAGCAATTAATACAAATTTCATATCATGAGATATGAAACAAGGGATGACAAAAGGATTTCCATCTGATGGAAATGAAACCAAGGACTTGCATGTGTTACAGTCCAAGGTATTTTGTGAGTCCAGAGGATGCTAGTAAGGGTGCAAACTTCAGAGTTCCAGCGATGGACAGAAGAGAGCAAAGTGGAGTCGGAATCTTCGTGTTTTGATGAAATTGTCAAAGGAGTTTGACTTCATCAATGGGTAACGAAGATGCTTGTAATTCAAGAAAGTAAGTGGGAGCCTAATAATATTTCTAAAAACCTTGTGTGCTTGACACATTGTTAATTGGAAATAAAATTCTTGACACGAATTAGGACTTCATTTGAAAATAGTTTTTCGATGAAGTGCTTGGGCTAAATAGCCTCAATATTAGGCATAATGATCTATGGAGATAGATTTACCTAATGGGGCTAAGCAATAAATACATATTGACAAGATGCTAAAACTTTTTAGCATTTAAAACGCCAAGGAGTGATTCTTGCCGAAGTCACATGGAAAGAGTTTTTGCAAGACTCGGTGTCCCAAAAACACTGATGAGCAAAATACATGATGGAGATTCCTCACACCTTCGTGTTTGGATTAATCATGTATTCCATGGTATGTAAAACAACCAGTTTTGTCCGATACTCCCAAGGTGTTGCGAGTATAGATACCAAAGTGATCAAAAGTACTGATCATAGGACAACAGTGAAAAGTGTCATTGAATGCTAGAGTAGCACAGATGACATGTTTTCTCGCAAGTGGAGATCATGAAGAGTTCGTTGTAAAATGTTACATCGATACAGTCTTCATCATTGTGGGTTTCGATTTAAATAAAGGGTTTTGTGTAATACATAATATGGTGGCACGGTAGTTGGAAATTGTTCCAAACAAGATACTGTGGCGAATTCTATAACAGAGGCGAAGTATGTTGCCGCTTTTTAAGCGACAAAGAAGATGTTGAATCATATAGTTCATTCATGAACTTAGTATGGTTCCAAGATGACTTTTGTCAATGGGACACTACTGCAGGTAGTTGCTCCATACCTCAGTCTGAGGAATCCAGGTTCGACCTGTGATTCACATACATACAAAGTCAAGTCCACACAAAATATGAATTTTGTGAAAGCATGAAAATGCGAAGGATATGCAAAGAGACACACGGAGCTGAAGTCGTCAGATCCGTTGGACATCAGGCTATACCACATGCGAAGCATATTTACACAGGTGTGCCACAGGTGTAAAGTGCATTAGCATTAACTAGATTATTGACTCTAGTGCAAGTGGGAGTCTGTAGGAGATATGCCCTAGAGGCAATAATAAATGTTATTGATTATCTCCCTATTCATAATTAGGTTTATGTTCCATGCTATAACTGCAATGATTCTCGAGTCTACAAATAAAACGAGGCTCGGAGGAAGACTCATATGCACGTGTGGGATAATAAACGGTAAAATGTATTCCTAGTCTGGCCTCTAAGACTAGCTCAAGTGTTGCATGATGGTTCTGTTTTCCTGATCATGGGCATGTCTATGCCAGCAACTTTGAGGGCACAGTGTTAGAAGAACATTTGTGTTGAATCGACCCGATTGATGTTATGCTATGAGATACATTTGTCACAAGTTAATGGTTAATAACACAGAGATGGTTAACGTTTGCATGATTCCTCAGACCATGAGAGTATCGAGTTTCTTCATGCTTGATTCATGAACTTTGGGGTTTGTTAAACGTCATCCGTAACTGGATGGCTATTACGGCGGCTTACGGGTTCATGGGAAAGTATGTTAAGTAACTTGATAGCTCAAGATTGGGATTTGCTCCTCCGACGATGGAGAGATATCTCTGGGCCCTCTCGGTGTTATGGTATCCATCATCGTCTGGCCAGACACTTTGTGATTTGATCACAGGGATGCCGGAACACGGTAACGAGAAAAGAGAACAATACCGGTAACGAGGTAACTAGCATAGTGGACAAGTCGTTGATCCACGGGAATGCCAACATGTATCACCTCGGGTATTTGTAACATATCACGAAGCAACAGGAATAGCACACGGCAACTGGAGGTTCACTCGGATATTCATTCGTGTGGGTATAGGGGTCAATATGGGTGTCCACGGCTCCGATGTTGATCATTGATCGGAAAGGGTTCCGTGTCATGTCTATACTTCACCGAACCTATAGGGTCACACGCTTAAGGGTCATCTATCTGCTGAATACTAGACAGGGAGTCTGAGAGAAAATCACCGAAAAAGTTAAGGACACCGAAAAAGTTTCAGACAGCGGAAAAGTTCCGCAGAGAGAGGTCACCGGATGAGTTCCGGTATACTAAAAAGTTGTTTCAGAGGATACCATAAAGTCCAATTGGTTTTGGCGCATGCCTGATAATTCTTGGAGGGTGCTAGAAATGTTCTGGAAACTTTTGGGAATTTTCTGGAAGAAAAACCGGAAATGTTCCGGAGCTGCCGGAACCACTTCAGATGTTTTTCGCAGATGAAAATCACTAATCTGGAATTGTTCCAGAACGCGTTGAAAATTATTTTAGTGGGTACTGGAAATGTTCTAAGCCCACATAAATATTTTCAGTTCGAACGGACGCTGGTAAAATGGTTTCATGAATAGTGAAAATACTATTTTGAGTAGTGGAAACACTGTATGTATATAGTGGAAACACTATTGTAAAATAGTGGAAACACTATTGTAAATAGTGGAAATACTATTAGGGGATGATGCAGGCATAGTGATGCAGGCATGGTGATGCAGGCATGGTGATGCAGGCAACACTATTTGGAGGCTTTCCTTTTATGCCCTTGTGGTGTGCTCACCTCATGGGCATTTTGGTAATTCCACCCCTTGGCTTGGCCTATATAAGGAGGTGGAGAGGAGCTCTTCATCCTCATCCCTTCTCACATACAAGTGCCATGCAATGATCTGGCTTCTCTCTCCCTCCCACGAAAAGAGTTTCGTAGAGCCGAAAGGCTGTCTGGGTTCCGGTGGGAACTAGTTCTGGACGGCGAAGCCCTGCCGGCTAGATGACACCGTATGTGTGCAACTCTGTAGAGAGGTCGTAGTTTCGATCTTAGTGCCCGAGGGGCTGTTCGAGAGTGCCTCCCGAAGGGCTGTCCAAGTGACGGTCCAAGTTCTGTGAGTCCTCCCGAAGGGCTGTCCGAGTGACCGTTCGAGTTTCGAAGGTCCTCCCGAAGGGCTGTCCGCGACACCGTCCGGGGGACTGTTCGACCGCCTCTCGGAGGGCTGTCCGAAGGGAAGACGAGGGTATACATCCTCGCGGTTGGGAGGTTGTAAATCCTAGCTGCGGGGATCTGCACCGCCGATCGTCATCGACTCAACTTCCGCTGCGCTACGAGTCGGTAATGAAATGATCAAACCTTGTTTGCAGTCTCCATAGTGGTCCTGGGCTGGTGCGTAGGTCAGAATATTTTTGTTTTCTGCTGCGTTACCCTACACCATCGCATCAACTTGGCATGCTCTTTGTTTCTGAACAGACGTTTCAACCGTGGTATTATAGGAGCATACCACATCACCTTGGCAGGAACCCTCTTCCTGGGGCGCTCGCCCTCAACATCACCAGGGTCATGTCTTCTGATCTTATACCGCAATGCTCCGCATACCGGGCATGCATTCAAATCCTCGTACGCACCGTGGTAGAGGATGCAGTCATTAGGGCATGCATGTATCTTCTGCACCTCCAATCCTAGAGGGCATACAACCTTCTTTGCTCCCTACGTACTTTCGGTTAATTCGTTATCCTTTGGAAGCTTCTTGTTCAATATTTTCAGTAGCTTCTCAAATCCGTTGTCAGATACACCATTGTCTGCCTTCCATTGTAGCAATTCCACTGTGGTACTGAGCTTTGTGTTGGCATCTTCGTAATTTGGGTACAACCCTTTTTTGTGATCCTCTAACATGCGATCGAACTTCAACTTCTCCCTTTCACTTTGGCATTGTCTCTTTGCATCAACAATGACCCGGCGAAGATCATCATCGGGCACATCGTCTGGTTCCTCTTAATCTTCAGCTTCCCCCATTGCAGCATCACCGTATTCAGGGGGCGGATAGTTGTCATCATCCTCTTCTTCTTCGTTGTCTTCCATCATAACCCCTCTTTCTCCGTGCTTGGTCCAAACATTATACAATATACATGCGGAAATATACACAGAATTGCTTACAACTATGGGGAATATCACATCCTATACATGGAACTACTATATATCTTACACCCCTCAAATGCATGTTGGATCAACAACACTGAGTTCGGAGAGGTATAAACCATGTTGTTTTCTAGTCCAGGCCTTCTTTCTAGAAATTAGGCAGATGAAGCTCTCAAGGCACATGCTGAAGAGCAACATCCTGATGTTGTATATGTGACCACATATAAGAAGCATCAGTGTGATATATATGCTTGGTGACCTCATGCTTCACCATGTCTTGAGCAATATGTCGATTTTCATATCATGTTTATTTGTCTTGTGAATAATAAAGAAAATAGGTCCAAGAGTATGCAACTTAGGTTAAGAACACTTACCTTATTTATGCAAGTATTTATCAAATGGCAGCAAATCATAAGATAGAGAAAATAATGGTCAATCGTGTTCTCACTTTCAGGTCATCAGGAAGGTCTGGAAGAGTTGTTGAGTAGAGACCAGAGATCAAAGTGGCTTTGCTGGTGGCCAGGGGTGGATACCAGGGACCAACAAGGTTATAATTCTACCACACTGTTATTATTATTTTCCTGAAGAATAGAACATTCTTTGCAGTACTATGATACTAACCAGGCAATTCATGAGTGCAGTTTTTGACTTATTGAAGGCTGCTACGAATAATTTCTCGTCAAAAAATGAACTTGGACGTGGTGGTTCGGCTACAATTTACAAGGTAACCCACACATTGTCCAAACTTTGTCTTGTTACAACTTATGACCTTATGAGGATTAACATGCTGGGATGGCAAAGGGATCATGGATGTAGTATTTTTTTATCACACGCTCATTTCTTACTAACATTACACTTTCATTCATGCTCTAACGGAAATGGCAAAAGAGTAGGGCTGTAATCCTCAGGATGAAGAGGCCCAAAATTGTGTAAATCCTTTCGCCCGATGTGCATTGCATCTGTGGAATCTATTTTACCTATAAAAATTCAGAAATCATAGTTTTGTACTTGGACTATATCTGGTGACGGAAATGGCAATGCTCTCTTAAATCTGTCCCATCATGCATATTTTTATTGGTCAGTAAATCAGAAAATATATTTCGCATTTAAAAAAAAGAGGAAGGTTATACCTCCCAGCATATGCATCCTAAAAATGCTACAACCATCATTTTATTAAATAAGGGCAAGGCACCAGCACAATTTTTCATGATCGTGGAAATTTGTGTTTGTAGTGTTTCACATATTAACAAGTCAAGGTTCCTATGAGTTATTTAATTATTTTTATTGAATACATATTATTTTGAGAACGCCATTAGTCATATTTTTGTTAGAATTTCTATAAAGTGATACTCCGACACCGCCAAGCGCTTGCGATAGTCAAAATTATGGCGACGGATAATCAAAACAATAACTACAAAGCTGCTTTGGCCAAGATTATTTGTTTCGTTAAGCACGATGAGATTGTCACCATGACAGAATAACCCTCTTAAGCTGCTAGGACCCTCAAATTCTTGACCTGTACAAACTCTCATGCTAAGGAAATCTAACCATAGATTATTCCTATCCTATGTGTAACTAAAAATAATAGTTCCTATGTATGGAGGTGTTTGTTTTAAAAAGAACTCCTAATTTTTCATGTTCAACTGTACATGCTCCCTCATATTTTCCGTATCTTTATGAATACTGAAAATATACAACATATATGAAACACTCAACCAATAGACGGATCATTATTTAGCTCATACTCATTTCAGGGACAAATATGTAATGGACTTGAGATTGCGGTCAAAAGATATCATGAAGATGCACATCAAATATTTAATGAGAATGAGATTGCGATCACAAGATATAATGAAGAAGTACATGGTCAACTCTTGGATTACGAAACTGAATGTCATGTTGTTGCGAAGCTTCACCATTCAAATATAGCTAAGCTTCTTGGGAATTTTACCGATGGAGGGAACAGGATTTTGGTCTATGAGTATATGCCCAATGGGAGTCTAGACAAGTGTATCTTTGGTAACTGTACACTTATGTATTCATTTCATTCATAAGAATTTTTCACAAAAAATTATATCTAATGGGTGTCATGGTTACATATCTAGGAAGAGGGGTGTCGCTCGACTGGTTCTCGCGGTTTCAAATAATTAGAGGCATAGTTCAGGGTCTGATCTATCTCCACACACATACTCCACATATAGTGCACAGGGATGTGAAACCATCCAACATTCTACTAGACTCAGATATGAACGCAAAGATCAGCGAATTTGGAATAGCTATTATGTTAAGCACAGAACAAGGAGATCGTGCTACTTTAGCAGGCACAATGTAAGAACTCCTGAAGTAGATTGAGTCATGCATCATCATTAAGCTTTTTACATCCACTGCTTTCGTCATTGCTAATGTTATTTATCGCTTTTCTGATGTTCTGATTTTGTCTTGAGATATAATTCAGTGGTTATTTGGATCCTCACTATCTATGTACGGGTACTTTATCAACTAAGGTTGACGTGTATTCCTTCGGAATCACCCTTCTTGAGATAATTGCTGCAAGGAGGTGTTATGATTCACGAGGGGATGAATGGTTGCTTTCGCATGTAAGTATATGTTCGGAAACCTGAAATCTATTCTTGCTAAAAAGGAAGCTTTTCCATATATTTGTTGAGACATAGATGTATTTATGAAACGAATAGGAAATACTAACAATCATGCTCCATCAAATAGAGAGATGACTACTACAAAGTGCATCCAGTGGCATGAATAAACAGTTATAGTAACTTGACAAAATTGACGGAATTAACTCGACAATGGAGGGCAGCGTATATATTACATAAAGTTCAGATTGTTAATCAAAATGTTTTTGTAGGCATGGGATTTATGGATAAGAGGGCGAGCGATTGAGCTTCTGGATCCACCATTGCCCATTGAGCATCAAACTGCTGAGGTGATGGTAACGAGATGTGTCCAGATCGCTCTACTGTGTGTGCATTTTGATCCTGCGGACCGACCCACCATGTCTGATGTATTTGCCATGCTGACAAGCGAGAATATCAGCTTACCTGACCCTGTCCCAGGTGCCCTCTGCGGCTGGCAGGAGCATAAGAGTAATGAAGTGATGTATGAGAGTGATGCTACTTGGAGCTCTGCTGACTTTACGTGGCCGAGGTAGGAATGTGCACCATTGTTTGGTGTGGTAGCTAAGTACAGATCCAAGGTGATCTCATCGGTGGATCATAGCCCTTATGTAAGTGGCCGATGAGATTGTATAATGAGGATGATTTGCGACGAAACACTCTTCGTAGGATGATATCATTGGGTCATATTCTTCTTTCTCATCAGTATCCAGTCGCGTGAGAAGAATGTTAATGTTGTCGATGATTGGGAATAAGCTTACTTGATGTGACCCAAAAAGGGACTTGTATTTAGGTCATATTTGGTTTTCAGGAATTTGGACGGCAGGACATATTGAAACCTACAAGAATTAGAAAGACATAAATCAGTAAGCCTATTTCGAGAGAGGAAGAAATGGATCTGTAACATAACTTGTTTGGTTGCACAACAAGAAAAAAGTAGAAACTCAACAATAGCATTATAAAAACAAAAGAAAAAAATCCTTGAAGCTGGGCATAATGAAAATTTTCTGTTGAGATTAGTTCAAAGTAGATTCCTATGGTTTCTAATCTTATAAACCAAACAATCTCTATATAAAGAAGTTCTAAGGAAAGCAACTTTCTCAAATTCCGATGAAACATTTGGACCAAGCAGATGAAAACATACAATGTGTAAGGTTTAGTGTCACTGTCACAAATTTTGTAAGTCAGCCCTTACGTTGTGACGCCCCACGCTATTCCAAAATAGCACGGTCTCCTTGTTCTGTGCTTAACATTATAGCTATTCCAAAATCGCTGATCTTGGCGTTCATATCTGAGTCTAGTAGAATGTTGGATGGTTTCACATCCCTCCTACCCACTAAGAACACAACACGACAACCCAAGCACACGTGGAATCATCTTGCAAGCGCATACCGTAGTACTCCCTCAATCCAGGATTGTAAGTTGCACACGTCTGTTTGGTCTTTAATTTGACTAACAAAACATGTATAATATGTCACAAAAAATATATATTTAGAAACTTTATTTGATGATGAATTGATTTTTTTCGTACAACACATGTTTTGATACTCCAATTGAAGATTAAAATTCTGTCATCCACTTATAAACATGTATACATGTAGTAGACAGCATAGGCTGCATGCAGCGGCAGGCCAGTGCAGCCGTACTGATTCCAAATTACATGGAAAAAAAATCGAGCCTTACATACAAGTAGGCCAGGTCATCAGAGCAAGCATTGCTTACTGGGTGAAGCAATCATCTCATTTTCCACTTTCTATATAAGACTCTCTCTGTATCAAAATATAAAACGTTTTTTGACACTGTCATAGTATCAAGAAACATCTTATACTTTGATACGGAGGGAGTATTTCACCTTTTTTGAGCAATCATTCTTTGTATGATCATCCCTATTATAGAAGAAGACAAGAATTACGTACAATGGTACTGTATAATAATTTAATTTTGAAAAGGGATGTAGCGCAGCTTAGTTACACGTTTGCGATGTTGCCTTTCGACATGATTCATCAACAATTGAACTATAAATTTCAACGGATGTAAAAATTACAAGCACAAACAGTAGCTGCTGAGTCTGGCATTTGTAGTTGCATGCACGTTTAGCTAATACTAGTATATGCACAAACAGGAGACTACAATTTCTAGGGCGACATTCACGCAGAGATGCAGTTATTGTCTGCCTTCTGCACATGAGAAGCACAGTGATGATGAGAAGAAAAAAACAAATGGACGACTGTGACGTTGTATTTATTGTAGTATCAAAGTAAAGAGACAAATGAGAGACACAAATGATTCTCTCAAATCTATTGCAATGTGGGAGACCCACTTATATACATGCTGAAGGGGTGTGTTGGGAAGACATCTCTTCCCCAACAGACACCTCCTGGGAGGCATCCCTCCCATACAATTGATCACATGTTTTTATTTCTCAACACTCCCCCTTGATCAATTCGTCATATGTATATTGCAAACTGGAAACTCCTCCAAAAACCCTGTGGGAAAAATTGAGGAGAAACCTTATAATAATACGCCATTGAAAACTCCTTTAAAACCCAGTGGTAAAAATATAAGGAGAAACCAATATGGCATATATCTGCACTTGTATTTATATTGTCTCGTTAAAAACCTTATATGAGAAACCATCATGGAAAACTCATAAAGGGAAAAAGAGTACAATATGAGTGACTTGAGGATCACCAACGGGTTATAACTTAGGATTTTACTCTCCCTGAACTTTGCAAACCTCAACAATATCTCATACCAATTCTACGAACCTAGTTCTGGAATATAAACAATGATAGAGATATTGTGAATATCACAATAATCTATTTGCATATTATCCTCTTACATTTCTGTAATTCACAAGGATAAATATAACCCATAAGCAATACAAGTGACATTATCTATAGGGTAACAAAGCAGAAAACAAAAAATTTCCGACCTACGCACCAGCCCAGGACCACTATGGAGACTGCATACAAGGTTTGATCATTTTCGTTACCGACTCATAGCGCAGTGGAAGTAGAGTCGATGACGATCGGCGGCGCAGATCCCCGCAGCTAGGATTTACAACCTCCCAACCGCGAGGATGTATACCCTCATCCGCCACTCGGACAGCCCTCCGAGAGGCGGTCGGACAGTACCCCGGACGGTGCCGCGGACAGCCCTTCGGGAGGACTCACAGAACTCGGACCGTCACTCGGACAGCCCCTCGGGAGGCACTCTCGAACAGCCACTCGGGCACTAAGATCGAAACTATGACCTCTCTACAGAGTTGCACACATACGGTGTCATCTATCCGGCAGGGCTTCGCCGTCCAGAACTAGTTCCCACCAGAACCCAGACAGCCTTTCGACACTACGAAACTATTTCATGGGAGGGAGAGAGAATGCTAGATCATGCATGGCTTGTGTGAGAGAGTTGGAGTGGGGATGGAGAGCTCCTCTCCACCTCCTTATATAGTGGTGGAAGGGGTGAGGGGGGGCTGAAATTCAGCCCACAAAACATGCACCCACCAAACAAGGAAAACATGTTCCCACCAAACATGGAGAAAACATGTTCTCTTGTCCATGGTGTTCCCCCATGGGGCCCCACCTTCCTCCCAACACTCTCCACCATTTGTGGGGGCTGCCCCCCACCATGGGCCCCCCTCCCAACATCTTTGTCCATCCACAAGGGGCTGCCCCCTCAAGGGGGGCGCCCCCAAAACAGCCCCCATGATCCGTGGGATCTTGTCCCCTCACGCTGGGACAAGATGTTTTCCGCGACTATTACGTCTGAAAAATTTCGGAAGGTCCCAGAACATTTCCGACACCCTCTAAAATTATCTGGACACGCTCTGGAACATTTCCAGTATGGCGGTTTAATTTAAAACCATCTTTGTTTACCCGATAAACAACTCTGGCAGCTCCGAAACTTTTTATCGGTTTTTTCTCCGGAAAAATTCCAGAAATTACCAGACCAATCTGGCAACCTCCAAAACATTCCCGGTGCTTGCCGAAACCTTTTTGGATCAATGGTTTTATCCGAAACAACTTTTCAGTTTTACCAAAACTTTTTCAGTGTTCTCTCTCCGGAACTCTTCCGTTGTCTCCGAAACTTTTTCGGTTATTTTCTCTTAGACTCCCTGTCTAGAATTCAGCAGATAGATGACCCTTAAGCGTGTGACCCTATAGCTTCGGTGAAGTATAGACATGACCGGAACACTTTCCGATCAATGATCAGCATCGGAGCCGTGGACACCCATATTGACCCCTATACCCACACGAATGAATATTCGAGTGAACCTCCAGTTGCCGTGTGCTATTACTATTGCTTCGCGATATGTTACAAATACCCGAGGTGAGACATGATGGCATCCCCGTGGGTCAAGAACTTGTCCACTATGCCAGTTACCTCATTACCGGTATTGTTCTCTTTTCTCGTTACCGTGTTCCGGCATCCCCGTGATCAAATCAGAAAGTGTCTGGCCAGACGATGATGGATACCGTAACACCGAGAGGCCCAGAGATATCTCTCCATCGTCGGAGGAGCAAATCCCAATCTTGAGCTATCAAGTTACTTGACACACTTTTCCATGAACCCGTAAGCCGCCGTAATGGCCACCCATTTACGGATGACGTTTAACAAACCCCAAAGTTCATGAAGCAAGCATGAAGAAACTCGATACTCTCATGGTCTAAGGAATCATGCAAACGTTAACCATCTCTGTGTTATTAACCATTAACTTGTGACGAATGTATCTCATAGCATAACATCAATCGGGTCGATTCAACACAAATATTCTTCTAACATTGTGCCCTCAAAATTGCTGGCATAGACATGCCCATGATCAGGAAAACAGAACCATCTTGCTGTAGGGTAACGCAGCAGAAAAAAAAAATTTCTGACCTACGCACCAGCCCAGGACCACTATGGAGACTGCATACAAGGTTTGATCATTTTCGTTACCGACTCGTAGCACAGCGGAAGTAGAGTCGATGACGATCAGCGGTGCAGATCCCCGCAGCTACGATTTACAACCTCCCAACCGCGAGGATGTATCCCCTCGTCTTCCCTTCAGACAGCCCTCCGGGAGGCGGTCAAACAGTCCCCCGGACGGTGTCGCGGACAGCCCTTCGGGAGGACCTTCGAAACTCGAACGGTCACTCGGACAGCCCTTCGGGAGGACTCACAGAACTCGAACCGTCACTTGGACAGCCCTTCGGGAGGCACACTCGAACAGCCCCTCGGGCACTAAGATCGAAACTACGACCTCTCTACAGAGTTGCACACATACGGTGTCATCTATCCGGCAGGGCTTCGCCGTCCAGAACTAGTTCCCACCGGAACCCAGACAGCCTTTCGGCTCTACGAAACTCTTTTCGTGGGAGGGAGAGAGAAGCCAGATCATTGCATGGCACTTGTATGTGAGAAGGGATGAGTTTTGTGGGCAGCCCACTCTCCTCTATTTATAGGAAAACCAAGGGGTAAAGTTGGCATTCACAAATACCAAAAGTACCCCCACTTTATGTCATTTACATAAAGAATAAAGCAAAAAGGAGTGCCATGTGGAGCTCCATGGAGCTCCACCCTCCATGGCCGGCCACCCCTTGGGGGCCCCCCCAAGGGGGCTTCCTTAGTGCCTAAGGCTTCTAGAAGCCTTTTGGGAAATTTCCCAAAAGGTGCTTTCCATAAAATTCCCAAAAAGCACTTTCACTATTCACGACGACATTTTTGAGCGTCCGTACGAACTGAAAATATTTATGTGAGCTTGGAAAATTTCCAGTACCCACTAAAATAATTTTCAACGCGTTCTGGAACAATTCCAGTTTAGTGATTTCATCTGCGAAAAGCATCTGAAGCGGTTCCGGCAGCCCCGGAACATTTCCGGTTTTTCTTCCAGAAAATTCCCAGAAGTTTCCAGAATGATTCTGGCATCCTCCAAGAATTATCAGGCATGTGCCGAAACCATTTTGACTTAATGGTATCCCCTGAAACTACTTTTCAGTTTCACCGGACCTCATCCGGTGACCTCTCTCTGCGGAACTTTTCCGCTGTCCGAAACTTTTCGGTGTCCGAAACTTTTTCGGTGATTTTCTTTCAGACTCCCTGTCTAGTATTCAGCAGATAGATGACCCTTAAGCGTGTGACCCTATAGGTTCGGTGAAGTATAGACATGACACGGAACCCCTTCTGATCAATGATCAACATCGGAGCCGTGGACACCCATATTGACCCCTATACCCACACGAATGAATATTCGAGTGAACCTCCAGTTGCCGTGTGCTATTCCTGTTGCTTCGCGATATGTTTCAAATACCCGAGGCGAGACATGTTGGCATTCCCGTGGATCAACAACTTGTCCACTATGCTAGTTACCTCGTTACCGGTATTGTTCTCTTTTCTCGTTACCGTGTTCCGGCATCCCCGTGATCAAATCACAAAGTGTCGGGCCAGACGATGATGGATACCTTAACACCGAGAGGGCCCAGAGTTATCTCTCCATCGTCGGAGGAGCAAATCCCAATCTTGAGCTATCAAGTTACTTAACATACTTTCCCATGAACCCGTAAGCCGCCGTAATAGCCATCCAGTTACGGATGACGTTTAACAAACCCCAAAGTTCATGAATCAAGCATGAAGAAACTTGATACTCTCATGGTCTGAGGAATCATGCAAACGTTAACCATCTCTGTGTTATCAACCATTAACTTGTGACGAATGAATCTCATAGCATAACATCAATCGGGTCGATTCAACACAAATGTTCTTCTAACATTGTGCCCTCAAAGCTGCTGGCATAGACATGCCCATGATTGGGTAAACATAATCATCATGCAACACTTGAGCTAGTCTTAGAGGCATGACTAGGAATACCTTTTACCGTTTATTATTCCACACGTGCACATGGGTTTTCCCCAGAGCCTTTATGGATATACGGGCTCGGGAACCACAGCAGTTATAGCATGGAACATAAACATAATTATGAGCAAGGAGATAAATAATAACATTTATTATTGCCTCTAGGGCATATCTCCTACAGACTCCCACTTGCACTAGAGTCAATAATCTAGTTAATGTTAATGCACTTTACACCTATGGCACATTGGTGTAAAATATGCTTCGCATGTGGTATAGCCTGATGTCCAACGGATCTGACGACTTCAGATCCGTGTGTATCTTTGCATATCCTCGCGTTTTCACGCTTTCACAAAATTCATATTTTGTGTACACCTTGCTTTGTATATGTGTGAATCATTGGTCGAAACCTGATTCCTCAGACTGAGCTATGGAGCAACTATCTGCAATAGTGTCCCATTGACCAAGCCTTCTTGGAACCATACTAAGTTCATGAATGAACTATATGATTCAACAACTTCTTTGTCGCTTCTAAAGCGTCAACATACTTAGCCTTTGTTATAGAATTCGCCTCAGTATCTTGTTTGGAACAATTTCCAACTACCGTGCCACCATATTGTGTATTGCACAAAACCCATAACTTTAATCGAAAATTGCTTGGAGCATGGATAAAGACTGTATCGATGTAACCTTTTACAACGAACTCTTCATGATCTCCGCTTGCGAGAAAACATGTCATCAGTGCTACTATAGTACTCAATGACCTTTTTTCACTGTTGTCCCATGATCAGTACTTTTGATCACTTTGGTATCTATACTCGCAACAACTTTGGAGTATTGGACATATCTGGTTGTTTTTACATACCATGGAATACATGATTAATCCAAACATGAAGGTGTGTGGAATCTCCATCATGTATTTTGCTCATCAGTGTTTTTGGGACACCGAGTCTTGCAAAAACTCTTTCCATGTGACTTCGGCAAGAATCACTCCTTGACGTTTTTAATGCTAAAAGGTTTTAGCATCTTGTCAATATGTATCTTTGCTCAGCCCCATTAGGTAAATCTATCTCCATAGATCATCATGCCTAATATAAAGGCTATTTTGCCCAAGCACTTCATCGAAAAACTATTTTCAAATGAAGTCCTAATTCATGTCAAGAAATTTATTTCCAATTAACAATGTGTCAAGCACACAACGTTTCTAGAAATTTTATTATGCTCCCACTTACTTTCTTGAATCATAAGCATCTTCGTTACCCATTGATGAAGTCAAACCCCTTTGACCATTTCATCAAAACACGAAGATTCCAACTCCATTTTGCTCTCTTCTGTCCATTGCTGGAACTCTGAAGTTTGCATACTTACTAGCATCCTCTGGAATGACAAAATACCTTGGACTGTAACACATGCAAGTCCTTGGTTTCATTTCCATCAGATGGAAATCCTTTTGTCATCCTTTGTTTCATATCTCATGATTGAAATATGTATTAATTGCTAGTTCAATCCGAACCGATTTTAAGCATCGCTACGATGAAACAACCTCATCGTAGTCAACTCCTTGAACTCGTTATTGCAACAAGTCAAGCTTTATCGATAAAACATTTTTACCCGTATCAGTTTTTAGTTCCATAAAATTCGTTAGACTCTAAGTCTTTCGAAAGGTGTATCAAGGTTTTAATCTTGAAACATTTATATGGAGACTATCTCGGATTGTATTGGCATTTAGCCAATTCCGGAGTCAGGGCCCATCAACGCTTCCTTGTGTATCGTAGGTATACTGTTGTCTAACAACAATATCTCGTTTGCGCACCTGAGAGGTTTGCACGAGCCTTGCCTACGTGGTTCAGCTGCAAGTTCGACCGAAGTCCATACATTTTATTGTAGAGACTTCCGTATCAGTCATAGTAGGAAACTCTGGAATTACTTCCAAGGTCTCTTTCCTTTGACCTGATGACGGAGATACTGGTTATCTCGTCGAGTTGCATTATTCTCCCACTCACCTTTTTAAAAGAACCATTTTCTTCAAAAAGCATACCGTTCTTTGTGGCAAACCTATTTGCCTCGGTATAGTGAGGGAGGAATACCCAATGACTTGGGATAACCTACAAAGTAGCACTTGTCTGATTTGGAATAGGTTTGTAACCTTTTACACAAGCCCCATATTCCAAATGTTTAAGAAAAGATATAACATGGTTGGGCGTACCATACCATGGTGTCATTTCAACAGACCTAATGGAGCTCTTTTCAGTGTAAAAGCCGCAGTCTCTAAAGCATCACTTTAAAAGGGATAATGGCAAATTTAATTATGTCATCTTTGATCTTACCATGTCATAAATGGTTCGATTACATCTTCACGGACTTTCCACTTGCAGTGGTGTTCCGGGAGGTGCAAGTTATGAAACCCCTTTCACAACTCATCAGACATTCGCTAAACTTGTAACTCAAATATTCTTTTCTACAATCGAATTGTAGAAACATAATCTTCTTGTTACAATAACTTCTACTTCATATTTGAAAACCTTTTGAATGAATTCAAAAAATTCAGACTTACGTCTCATCAAGTAAATATCCATATATCTACTTGAGTCATTTCTGAAGATAGATAAATCCACTACTTGCAAAAACATTTATTGAACTACACACATCAAAATGTATGATCACCAATAAGTTTGTTGCTCATTCCTTATGGCCTGTGAACGGTATTTCAGTCACTTCACTTTTCGGAGGAAATTTGCAAGTGTCAGATGATTCAAAATCAAACGACTTCAAAATCCATCATAATGGAGTTTTCCATGCGGGTTTCTCCAATGTGACCAAATGCAGTGCCACACTTGTGTGGTATTCTTTTAGTCTTGCGACATTTAGCGTCAGTGTTATAGATGTATCATATTACCATCAATATTCATAACATACGTCCAATATTGGATGGAAGCATGGCCCTCCATGTTATTCATAATACTGAACAACAATTGTTGTTTTATGAACAACTCTTTTGCAACAAACATTGTGCAATGGGCTAGAGTGTATGAAACTCTAAAATGAATTATGAAAGTAAACCCAGAGGTAATATATTATTATCAATATTCATAACATACATCTCATTCATAATGAAAGTATGGCCCTTACGTTATTCATAACATCGAACATCAAAAGTTCTCTTATGAACAACCTTCTTGCAAGATACCTTATGCAATGGGCTAGAGTTCGTGAAACTCTAAATGAATTATGAAAATGAATACAGACGGTAATACACCGATGGAAGGTATAGTAACATTTACTATGTTCCCTGTGTATACCTAAACCTCATTCCTGGCTAGTCTTTCAGGCCATAGTAGTTCTTACATCGAGTTGCAACAGAATGCAATCGAGCGGGTATCTTTGTGATTAACTCACAATACCCAAGAATTAGTGATTAACATGTTTAACCATAATTCCCAAGAACTATATCTTTTACCAGCCTTCTATACATCAAAACTTGTATGACATTCATACATGAGCTGGATATTCCAGTCTCCTTTCTTTCTGCCTTTATACTTCTAACAGTTTAACTTTCAGTATTTCTCCTACTCTCAGAAAAAGCACCGAACTTAAGAGTGGCGTTAGCCCCTGACTTACTAGGCGTGAAAGTCTTACTAACACCCTTCGGACACTTCCTTTCTCTTCAAGTTGTTGTTTTATTCACCTTTCATCATATGATAGGCGTTCTTTTGGATCCCTCTCTTATCAGTCTAATGCATAGTAAACTCCTTTACTAATAGTTTGCAAACAAACATTGCTTTGGATATCTCATATCTTGTAGCCTTTGTCTGTCTCTGAAAATGATTTTCAGATTCCATGAATATCACATAACTATCCAAACTTTCGAAGTTCGGGTCTCATGGAAGCAAATGTATTGCACTTGACTGAAACAGAATTCTAGCTTTTGGATCGAAGGACGAGAGTCACATGATCCATAGCATAAGCGAAAGAATACCGAAAGTATGCGATAGGACAAAGTCCTTCTCGGCACTCTTGAGGACAATCCTCACATTACGTTACCAACCGTAAAGTTTTAACCAGATATTTAACAGCTATTCAATTTTAATAGGGAAGGTGGAAATGCGAGCCATTATTCTACAACTATTAGCAAACCACACTTAGACAGTGTTCATAATTAATTGCACTGAGAATTTAAACAAGTTAATTCAACAGTGCGCTCCCACTCAAATCAATATCTCTCATAATTGATTGTGAGTGATTCAAGATCCGCATTTCAATTCAACGCCATTGATGGTAGCATCACTGATGACGAAAATCTCAATCGGTAGGCAAACTTGCCAATCACATCTCTATGTGACTCTTGTTCATCTTTCGATGCGTGTGTTCCGAGCTCATGACTTTCATGCCTGAACGTCAAGACAACCAAGTGATCTCGCTGCGAGGTCTCAACTCACCCGCCTCACACATCCCTAATCGTTCGTACCCATGTTAGCATGTGATACCCCGAAAAGTTAGGTGCCGTGACGGTGCTACACTTGGGAGAACACTAACTACTTGATATTTTTGTGAGAGATCACCCTAATAAAAGCGACTACCGCGCAATCAAGAAGGGTGCAACATAATAGCATGATATGGTATAGCCCTTTCTGACGGAGAAGTCTTGTATTCCTTCGTCTTCGGCATTCACGTCGGTGATCACCTTCGCGAAGATTGCCACCACCTTGTCGATGCAGCAGATAATATTGCTATCTCTATAGCTAATAAAATAATGCATTACACAAGGTTGACACACAGGTCATTTAAAGTGCAATCATATGGCTCCAGCCATCATGCCGAATCATGACACGTAGGTCATGTTAATCAATTTACATTATATAGTCATCTCATACATAATCAAATTATTATGAGCACTGCAATACCACATCACATGCACATGTAAACCCTCCTGCAAAACCAAGTTAGACGCCTCTAATTGGTTCATGCAAAAAAACTAGTTTTACGTGGCTTCTAAGGTTTTGAAACAAACCGAAGCTACCAACGTCCATCATCAAGTATGATAATTCAAGTCGCTAGATTAACTTTCCAGGGTGTATGAAAACCGAGATAATAAAATCTCGAGCCCCATACTAAACTTCGTCATACGCATGACCCCCGTGCAGATCATATCTGCATTGCCCTTTCGTCTGCGAAATTTCATCTTTCCTTTTAACTACGGTGGAATTCAATGAACTGTTCGCACTTCGTTGATCAATCAGGATCGCGGATTGCCAGAACTTTGAAACTCCACCATGCTGTTATCAAGATCAGAAATATGCAAATTCCAGGGAAGCAACAAGAATATCGGGTAACAGATTTCATCTGCTACCCGCACAAATAATTTTCAGTAATAGAACTCATCTACTACCTAATTATTTTGTGCAACACCCATACATCTCCATGTATTCTAGATCGCAACCTGCATCTACGCATAGCACGGCTCATGATGCCACTGTAGGGTAACGCAGCAGAAAACAAAAATTTCTGACCTACGCACCAGCCCAGGACCACTATGGAGACTGCATACAAGGTTTGATCATTTTCGTTACTGACTCGTAGCGCAGCGGAAGTAGAGTCGATGACGATCGGCGGTGCAGATCCCCGCAGCTAGGATTTACAACCTCCCAACCGCGAGGATGTATCCCCTCGTCTTCCCTTCAGACAGCCCTCCGGGAGGCGGTCAAACAGTCCCCCGGACGGTGTCGCGGACAGCCCTTCGGGAGGACCTTCGAAACTCGAACGGTCACTCGGACAGCCCTTCGGGAGGACTCACAGAACTCGAACCGTCACTTGGACAGCCCTTCGGGAGGCACTCTCGAACAGCCCCTCGGGCACTAAGATCGAAACTACGACCTCTCTACAGAGTTGCACACATACGGTGTCATCTATCCGGCAGGGCTTCGCCGTCCAGAACTAGTTCCCACCGGAACCCAGACAGCCTTTCGGCTCTACGAAACTCTTTTCGTGGGAGGGAGAGAGAAGCCAGATCATTGCATGGCACTTGTATGTGAGAAGGGATGAGTTTTGTGGGCAGCCCACTCTCCTCTATTTATAGGAAAACCAAGGGGTAAAGTTGGCATTCACAAATACCAAAAGTACCCCCACTTTATGTCATTTACATAAAGAATAAAGCAAAAAGGAGTGCCATGTGGAGCTCCATGGAGCTCCACCCTCCATGGCCGGCCACCCCTTGGGGGCCCCCCCAAGGGGGCTTCCTTAGTGCCTAAGGCTTCTAGAAGCCTTTTGGGAAATTTCCCAAAAGGTGCTTTCCATAAAATTCCCAAAAAGCACTTTCACTATTCACGACGACATTTTTCAGCGTCCGTACGAACTGAAAATATTTATGTGGGATTGGAACATTTCCAGTACCCACTAAAATAATTTCCAACGCGTTCTGGAACAATTCCAGTTTAGTGATTTCATCTGCGAAAAGCATCTGAAGCGGTTCCGGCAGCCCCGGAACATTTCCGGTTTTTCTTCCAGAAAATTCCCAGAAGTTTCCAGAATGATTCTGGCATCCTCCAAGAATTATCAGGCATGTGCCGAAACCATTTTGACTTAATGGTATCCCCTGAAACTACTTTTCAGTTTCACCGGACCTCATCCGGTGACCTCTCTCTGCGGAACTTTTCCGCTGCCCGAAACTTTTCGGTGTCCGAAACTTTTTCAGTGATTTTCTCTCAGACTCCCTGTCTAGTATTCAGCAGATAGATGACCCTTAAGCGTGTGACCCTATAGGTTCGGTGAAGTATAGACATGACACGGAACCCCTTCCGATCAATGATCAACATCGGAGCCGTGGACACCCATATTGACCCCTATACCCACACGAATGAATATTCGAGTGAACCTCCAGTTGCTGTGTGCTATTCCTGTTGCTTCGCGATATGTTACAAATACCCGAGGCGAGACATGTTGGCATTCCCGTGGATCAACAACTTGTCCACTATGCTAGTTACCTCGTTACCGGTATTGTTCTCTTTTCTCGTTACCGTGTTCCGGCATCCCCGTGATCAAATCACAAAGTGTCTGGCCAGACGATGATGGATACCTTAACACCGAGAGGGCCCAGAGATATCTCTCCATCTTCGGAGGAGCAAATCCCAATCTTAAGCTATCAAGTTACTTAACATACTTTCCCATGAACCCGTAAGCCGCCGTAATAGCCATCCGGTTACGGATGACATTTAACAAACCCCAAAGTTCATGAATCAAGTATGAAGAAACTTGATACTCTCATGGTCTGAGGAATCATGCAAACGTTAACCATCTCTGTGTTATCAACCATTAACTTGTGACGAATGAATCTCATAGCATAACATCAATCGGGTCGATTCAACACAAATGTTCTTCTAACATTGTGCCCTCAAAGCTGCTGGCATAGACATGCCCATGATTGGGTAAACATAATCATCATGCAACACTTGAGCTACTCTTAGAGGCATGACTAGGGATACCTTTTACCGTTTATTATTCCACACGTGCACATGGGTTTTCCCCAGAGCCTTTATGGATATACGGGCTCGGGAACCACAACAGTTATAGCATGGAACATAAACATAATTATGAGCAAGGAGATAAATAATAACATTTATTATTGCCTCTAGGGCATATCTCCTACACTTGCAACACTTGAGCTAGTCTTAGAGGCTAGACTAGGAATACATTTTACCGTTTATTATTCCACACGTGCATATGAGTCTTCCTCCAAGCCTCGTTTTATTTGTAGACTCAAGAACCATAGCAGTTATAGCATGGAACATAAACCTAATTATGAACAGGGAGATAATCAATAACATTTATTATTGCCTCTAGGGCATATCTCCTATAGACTCCCACTTGCACTAGAGTCAATAATCTAGTTAATGCTAATGCACTTTACACCTGTGGCACACCGGTGTAAATATGCTTCGCTTGTGGTATAGCCTGATGTCCAACGGATCTGACTACTTCAGATCCGTGTGTATCTTTGCATATCCTCGCGTTTTCACACTTTCACAAAATTCATATTTTGTGTGGACTTGGCTTTGCATATGTGTGAATCATTGGTCGAAACCTGATTCCTCAGGCTGAGCTATGGAGCAACTTCTGCAATAGTGTCCCATTGACCAAAGCCATCTTGGAACCACACTAAGTTCATGAATGAACTATATGATTCAACAACTTCTTTGTCGCTTCTAAAGCGCCAACATACTTAGCCATTTGTCATAGAATTCGCCACAGTAACCTGTTTGGAACAATTTCCAACTACTGTGCCACCATATTGTGTATTATACAAAACCCTTAACTTAAATCAAAAATCGCTTGGAGCATTGATGAAGACTGCTTCGAAGTAACCTTTTACAATGAACTCTTCATGATCTCCGCTTGCGAGAAAACTTGTCATCAGTGCTACTTTCGTACTCAATGACCCTTTTTCATTGTTGTCCCTTGATCAGTACTTTTGATCACTTTGGTGTCTATACTCGCAACAACTTTGGGAGTATTGGACATATCTGGTTGTGTTACATACCATGGAATACATGATTAATCCAAACACAAGAGTGTGTGGAATCTCCATCATGTATTTTGCTCATCAGTGTTTTGGGACACCGAGTCTTGCAAAAACTCTTTCCATGTGACTTCGGCAAGAATCACTCCTTGACGTTTTTAATGCTAAAAAGTTTTAGCATTTTGTCAATATGTATCTTTGCTCAGCCCCATTAGGTAAATCTATCTCCATAGATCATCATGCCTAATATAAAGGCTATTTAGCCCAAGCACTTCATCGAAAAACTATTTTCGAATGAAGTCCTAATTCGTGTCAAGAAATTTATTTCCAATTAACAATGTGTCAAGCACACAACGTTTTAGAAATATTATTATGCTCCCACTTACTTTCTGGAATCACAAGAATCTTCGTTACCCATTGATGAAGTCAAAACCCTTTTTGACCATTTCATCAAAACACGAAGATTCCAACTCCATTTTGCTCTCCTCTGTCCATTTCTGAAACTCTGAAGTTTGCACACTCACTAGCATCCTCTGGAATGACAAAATACCTTGGACTGTAACACATGCAAGTCCTTGGTTTCATTTCTATCATATGGAAATCCTATTGTCATCCATGTTTCATATCTCATGACTGAAATATGTATTAATTGCTAGTTCAACCCGAACCGACTTTAAGCATCGCTACGGTGAAACAACCTCGTCGTAGTCAACTCTTTGAACTTGTTATTTCAACAAGTCAAGCTTTATAGATAAAACATTTTTATCCGTATCAGTTTTTAGTTCCATAAAAACTCGTTAGACTCTAAGTCTTCCGAAAGGTGTATCAAGATTTTAATCTTGAAACATTTATATGGAAACTATCTTGGATTGTATTGGCATTTAGCCAATTCCAGAGTCAGGGCCCATCAACGCTTCCTTGTGTATCATAGGTATACTGTTGTCTAACAACAATATCTCGTTTGCGCACCTGAGAGGTTTGCACGAGCCTTGCCTACGTGGTTCAGCTGCAAGTTCGACCGAAGTCCATACATTTTATTGTAGAGACTTCCGTATCAGTCGCAGTAGGAAACTCCGGAATTACTTCCAAGGTCTCTTTCCTTTGACCTGATGACGAAGATACTGTTTATCTCATCGAGTTGCACTATTCTCCCACTCACCTTTTTGAAAGAACCATTTTCTTCAAAAAGCATACCGTTCTTTGTGGCAAACCTATTTGCCTCGGTATAGTGAGGGAGGAATACCCAATGACTTGGGATAACCTACAAAGTAGCACTTGTCTGATTTGGAATAGGTTTGTAACCTTTTACACAAGCCTCATATTCCAAATGTTAAGAAAAGATATAACATGGTTGGGCGTACCATACCATGGCGTCATTTCAACAGACCTGATGGAGCTCATTTCAGTGTAAAAGCCGCAGTCTCTAAAGCATCACCTTTTAAAAGGGATAATAGCAAATTTATTTATGTCATCTTTGATCTTACCATGTCATAAATTGTTCGATTACATCTTCACGGACTTTCCACTTGTAGTGGTGTTCCAGGAGGTGCAAGTTATGAAAACCCCTTTCACAACTCATCAGACATCCGCTAAACTTGTAACTCAAATATTCCTTTATGCAATCGAATTGTAGAAACATAATTTTCTTTTTACAATAACTTCTATTTCATTTTTAAAAACCTTTCGAATGAATTCAAAAGATCCAGACTTACGTCTCATCAAGTAAATATCCATATATCTACTAGAGTCATTTATGAAGATAGATAAGTCCACTACTTGCAATAACTTTTATCGGACTACACACATCAAATGTATGACCACCAATAAGTTTGTTGTCCATTCTTTATGGCCTGTGAATGGTATTTCAGTCACTTCACTTTTCGGAGAAAAGTTGCAAGTGTCAGATGATTCAAAATCAAACGACTTCAAAATCCATCATAATGGAATTTTCCATGCGGGTTTCTCCAATGTGACCAAATGCAGTAACATACTTGTGTCGTATTCTTTTAGTCTTGCGACATTTAGCGTCAGTGTTATGGATGTATCATATTACCATCAAAATTCATAACATATGTCCCATCTTGGATGGAAGCATGGCCCTTCATGTTATTCATAATACTAAACAACAATTGTTGTTTTTATGAACAACTCTTTTGCAACAAACATTGTGCAATGGGCTAGAGTGTATGAAACTCTAAAAAGAATTATGAAAGTAAACCCAGAGGTAATGTATTATTATCAATATTCATAACATACATCTCATTTATAATGAAAGTATGGCCCTTATGTTATTCATAACATCGAACATAAAAAGTTCTCTTATGAACAACCTTCTTGCAAGATACCTTATGCAAAGGGCTAGAGTGTAAAACTATAAAATGAACTATGAAAGTAAATACAGGCGGTAGTACACCGATGGAAGGTATAGCAACATTTACTATGTTTCCAGTGTATACCTAAACCTCATTCCTGGCTAGTCTTTCAGGCCATAGTAGTTCTTACATCGAGTTGCAACAGAATGCAATCGAGCGGGTATCTTTGTGATTGTCTCACAATACCCAAGAATGAGTAATTAACATGTTTAACCATAATTCCCAAGAACTATATCTTTTACCATCCTTCTATACATCAAAAACTTGTATGACATTCATACATGAGCTGGATATTCCAGTCTTCTTTCTTTTTGCCTTTATACTTCTAACAGTTTAACTTTTAGTATTTCTCCTACTCTCAGAAGAAGCACCCAACTTAAGAGTGGCGTTAGCCCCGGACTTCCTAGGCGTGAAAGTTTCACTAACACCCTTCGGACACTTCCTTTCTCTTTAAGTTGTTGTTTTATTCACCTTTCATCATATGACAGGCGTTCTTCTGGATCCCTCTCTTATCAGTCTAATGCATAGTAAACTCCTTTACTAATAGTTTGCAAACAAACATTGCTTTGGATATCTCATATCTTTTAGCCTTTGTCTGTCTCTGAAAATGATATGATTTTCAGATTCCATGAATATCACATAACTATCCAAACTTTCGAAGTTTGGGTCTCATGGAAGCAAACATATTGCACTTTGACCGTAACGGAATTCTAGCTTATGGATCGAAGGACGAGAGTCACATGATCCATAGCATAAGCAAGAGAATACCGAAAGTATGCAATAGGACAAAGTCCTTCTCGGCACTCTTGAGGAAAATCCTCACATTACGTTACCAACCGCAAAGTTTTAACCAGATATTTAACAGCTATTCAATTTTAATAGGGAAGGTGGAAACGCGAGCCATAATTCTATAACTATTATGCAAATCACACTTAGACACTGTTCAAAATTAATTGCACTGAGAATTAAAAGAATTAATTCTACAGTGCGCTCCCACTCAAATCAATATCTCTCATAATTGATTTTGAGTGATTCAAGATCCGCATTTCAATTGTTCGCCATTGGTGTAACACCAATGATGATGAAAATCTCAACCGGTAGGCCAACGTGCCAATCACATCTCTATGTGACTCTTGTTCATCTTTCGATGCATATGTTCCGAGCTCATGACGGTCATGCCTGAACGTCAAGACAACCAAGTGATCTCGCTGCGAGGTCTCAACTCACCCGCCTCACACTTCCCTAATCGTTCGTACCCATGTGACACGGCGCACCCCGAAAAGTTAGGTGCCGTGACGGTGCTACACTTGGGAGAACACTAACTACTTGATATTTTTGTGAGAGATCACCCTAATAAAAGCGACTACCGCACAATAAAGAAGGGTGCAACATAAGGATGAACATCTCAGGCAATTCATAATAGAATGATATTGTATAGCCCTTTCTGACGGAGAAGTCTTGTATTTCTTCGTCTTCGGCATTCGCGTCGGTGTTGACCTTCGCGAAGATTGCCACCACCTTGTCGATGCACCAGATAATATTGCTATCTCTATAGCTAATAAAATAAGTGCATTTACATAAGGTTGACACGCAGGTCATTAAAGTGAAATCATATGGCTCCAGCCATCATGCCGAATCATGACACGCAGGTCATGTTAATCAATTTACATCATATATACATCTCATACATAATCAAATGATTATGAGCACTGCTATACCACATCAAATGCACATGCAAACCCTCCTGCAAAACCAAGTTAGACGCCTCTAATCAGTTCATGCAAAAACTTGTTTTTCGTGGCTTCTAAGGTTTCGAAACAAACCGAAGGTACCAACGTCCATCATCAAGTATGATAATTCAAGTCGCTAGATTAACTTTCCAGGGTGTATGAAAACCGAGATAATAAAATTTCGAGCCCCATACTAAACTTCGTCATACGCATGACCCCCGTGCAGATCATATCTGCATTGCCCTTTCGTCTGTGAAATTTCATCTTTCTTTTTAACTACGGAGGAATTCAATGAACTGTTAGCACTTCGTTGATCAATCAGGATCGCGGATTGCCAGAACATTGAAACTCCACCATGCTGTTATCAAGATCAGAAATATGCAAATTCCAGAGAAGCAACAAGAACCTCGGGTAACAGATTTCATCTGCTACCCGCACAAATAATTTTCAGTAATAGAACTCATCTACTACCTAATTATATTGTGCAACACCCATACATCTCCATGTATGCTAGATCGCAACCTGCATCTACGCATAGCACGGCTCATGATGCCACTGTAGGGTAACGCAGCAGAAAACAAAAAATTTCCGACCTACGCACCAGCCCAGGACCACTATGGAGACTGCATACAAGGTTTGATCATTTTCGTTACCGACTCGTAGCGCAGCAGAAGTAGAGTCGATGACGATTGGCGGCGCAGATTCCCGCAGCTAGGATTTACAACCTCCCAACCGCGAGGATGTATACCCTCATCCGCCACTCGGACAGCCCTCCGGGAGGCGGTCGGACAGTCCCCCGGACGGTGTCGCGGACAGCCCTTCGGGAGGACTCACAGAACTCGGACCGTCACTCGGACAGCCCTTCGGGAGGCACTCTCGAACAGCCCCTAGGGCACTAAGATCGAAACTACAACCTCTCTACAGAGTTGCACACATACGGTGTCATCTATCCGGCAGGGCTTCACCGTCCAGAACTAGTTCCCACCGGAACCCAGACAGCCTTTCGGCACTACGAAACTATTTCGTGGGAGGGAGAGAGAATGCCAGATCATGCATGGCTTGTGTGAGAGAGTTGGAGTGGGGATGGAGAGCTCCTCTCCACCTCCTTATATAGTGGTGGAAGGGGTGAGGGGGGGCTGAAATTCAGCCCACAAAACATGCACCCACCAAACAAGGAAAACATGTTCCCACCAAACATGGAGAAAACATGTTCTCTTGTCCATGGTGTTCCCCCATGGGGCCCCACCTTCCTCCGAACACTCTCCACCATTTGTGGGGGCTGCCCCCCACCATGGCCCCCCCCCCCCCCAACATCTTTGTCCAGCCACAAGGGGCTGCCCTCTCAAGGGGGGGGGGGCGCCCCCAAAACAGCCCCCACGATCCGTGGGATCTTGTCCCCTTACGCTGGGACAAGATGTTTTCCGCGACGGTTACTTCTGAAAAATTCCAGAAGGTCCCAGAACATTTCCGACACCCTCTAAAATTATCTGGACACGCTTTGGAACATTTCCAGTATGGTGGTCTAATTTAAAACCATCTTTGTTTACCCGGTAAACAACTCCGGCAGCTCCGAAACTTTTTATCGGTTTTTTCGCGGAAAAATTCCAGAAATTACCAGACCAATCTGGCAACCTCCAAAACATTCCCGGTGCTTGCCGAAACCTTTTTGGATCAATGGTTTTATCCGAAACAACTTTTCAGTTTTACCGAAACTTTTTCAGTGTTCTCTCTCCGGAACTCTTCCGTTGTCTCCGAAACTTTTTCGGTGATTTTCTCTCAGACTCCCTGTCTAGAATTCACCAAATAGATGACCCTTAAGCGTGTGACCCTATAGGTTCGGTGAAGTATAGACATGACCGGAACACTTTCCGATCAATGATCAGCATCGGAGCCGTGGACACCCATATTGACCCCTATACCCACACGAATGAATATTCGAGTGAACCTCCAGTTGCCGTGTGCTATTCCTGTTGCTTCGCGATATGTTACATATACCCGAGGTGAGACATGATGGCATCCCCGTGGGTCAAGAACTTGTCCACTATGCCAGTTACCTCATTACCGATATTGTTCTCTTTTCTCTTTACCGTGTTCCGGCATCCCCGTGATCAAATCACAAAGTGTCTGGCCAGACGATGATGGATACCGTGACACCGAGAGGGCCCAAAGATATCTCTCCATCGTCGGAGGAGCAAATCCCAATCTTGAGCTATCAAGTTACTTGACACACTTTTCCATGAACCCGTAAGCCGCCGTAATAGCCACCCATTTACGGATGACGTTTAACAAACCCTAAAGTTCATGAAGCAAGCATGAAGAAACTCAATACTCTCATGGTCTAAGGAATCGTGCAAACGTTAACCATCTCTGTGTTATTAACCATTAACTTGTGACGAATGTATCTCATAGCATAACATCAATCGGGTCGATTCAACACAAATGTTCTTCTAACATTGTGCCCTCAAAATTGCTGGCATAGACATGCCCATGATCAGGAAAACAGAACCATCTTGCAACACTTGATCTAGTCTTAGAGGCTAGACTAGGAATACATTTTACCGTTTATTATTCCACACGTGCATTTGAGTCTTCCTCCAAGCCTCGTTTTATTTGTAGACTCGAGAACCATAGCAGTTATAGCATGGAACATAAACCTAATTATGAACAGGGAGATAATCAATAACATTTATTATTGCCTCTAGGGCATATCTCCTACATTATCTTGGTAGATAATGATAATCTCCACATGATTTCACATGTGACCAATCATTCTATGAAGTCATCCACATTTTCTGATGCTTCAAATAAAATAGAATGATCACTGGAAGGACTCCTTTAGAGTCCATTCTGAATACTTCCTTCAAAATACACTTCAAGCAAACCCAGTCTTTGATATGGCATTGTGGGATCAGATAATTAGCCACTATCAATATATCAAACCATGGTCCCATCTTGATTTTCCGGATGAAATTGATCAAGACCCTTTGTGCCCTGGATATATCTGAGGATATTCCTTACACAAACCTTATACCATTCAGGGAATTGCACTCTCAATAAATTGCCAAAAACTATAGTGTCAGGCCTGACATATTTTGCAAGATATATGAGTGCTTCGATGGTATTTAGATATGGCAATTCATGCTCCTCTATCACTTCACCATCTCCCCTATGTGTCAAGGATCTGTATCCCATATTAGGTATAATATGATCATATGCGTCTTTGATATAATATATCCATATTGAACTTCTCCAATACTTTCGGATATATGAAGACTGATATCTTAGGGGGATATGCTCAAGTCATAAACTTAGCATAATTTGGTTTAACCCAAATATCCGTCTTAACATGATTGTGTGTATTTCATGTCTTATATAGACTTTGATGATAAGATCATCGACATCACAAATTAAGGTGATGCAAAATCCAATCCAGGATTTCTTCATGAATACACGTCAACAATCATTAGTATGAGAGTAATCCTTGTCAATGAATAACTCACTTAGTTGGTTGCACCACACAATTCTCCGACTACTTCAAGTCATAGAATGACTTCAGAAGTTCCACACATGCATGTTGTGATTTACCTTTGGATTCAGAATATTAAGTCATTCAATGACTTCAATATATACATCCAAACTAATTGACCCATGGGAGTATGTAGACATTACATACATCAACCGTATGGATCTATACTGCCGTTAACATTCAGTATCGAAACATAATTCCACTCATACCAAGAAGGTATGCTACATCGTAACCGATGTCGGGTCTCTGCGAAAAACCCTTGTGCTACAAGCCTCGCTTTCTCACCACCTCAGTTATTTTTGTTTCCAAACAAAAATTCATTTCTCTTCCCTCTGGAAGATACTTATGAGGAGCAGGTTTTACAATGGTAAATACCTCTCTTTGATGAGCGAGTGCCAATCTTCCTTAATTGCTTCCTTTCATTTGAGCCAATATAAGTGCAACAACACTCTCCATGGATTTGGTTCAGTGCCCAAAAGGATTCTAGCAATTCTCGAGAAGAATTTTATGTCGACATATGTAGACTTTCTCATACACGATTCTCATGAATCAATATCATTGTGGAATTCTTATTACGCATCTTAACTCCTTGTGATTTCCCACAACAACGGAGTCAAGGTGTTTCGATGTCCCAACACCTAAAAATCTGTGCACATATGTGTTGGACTTTGAATGCCGCACATCCCTCAGGTGTCATTCAACCTAAGGTTGAATCATATTTACTGATCGAGGTCAATCTCCTCTGTTTCCGCTGAAACATATGAGAACTTAATCTCATGCGACCAGAATTCTCCCCCTCTTGCTCTCATCTAGGAGATGACGTATTGTAGTATCAAAGTAAAGAGACAAAGGAGAGACACAAATGATTCTCTTAGATCTATTGCAATGTGGGAGACCCACTTATATACATGCTGAAGGGGTGTGTTGGGGAGACATCTCTTCCCCAACAGACACCTCCTGGGAGGCATCCCTCCCATACAATTGATCACATGTTTTTATTTCTCAACTGGATCATTGCTCCATGTGTGCAGGCAGGGTACCACTTTTCAGAAGATGCAACACCACCATGTGTGCATGTCAGGAGAGAACACAACACAAGAGCCCACTGTTGTAATAGTTCAGTGTGGTATTTGGCAACGCCTACTGCCTAGCTAGAACTTGTCCGTGTGAAACGCAGAGACCATTCAATTCGTTTCCTCCTGCGTACCTTCTCTTTTTTTTACATAATGATGGATTTTTTTGCTCAAAATGAAGCATAAAAAAAAATACAACGAGGACACATCCGGCCTCTACACAGATAAGATGTACACAACCAACATCAACTCAAACACACGCGAAAACACGCCGACAAATAGCAAAGTAATATAAGACCAAAGCTATGCGTAGGCGAGAAGAAAATAAAATCATAAAGCGATCAGATCTGCGATCGGCAAACTCAAACAATGATCATATACGCACTAACCATCTCATGAAACAAGTTGACGACGAGGTTCTTCAACAGCAACGCCTTCAGGAAGGGAGCAACACTCAAATGTCGCATGTCACCGGATCGAACCACAAAGCTAGAATCTAGGTTTTCACCCTGAAGAATCGGTCCGAGCATATGCAAACAATGCCTTCAACAAGGTAACATAAGAAATACATTATCATTGCTAGGTATAACCACTAGGATCTGACCTAGGCTTTCGCCCTAGAGCTCGAGACCGGGTGCTCGAGTAGCACCACCATCGAATTCACTGATGTGTTGTCGCCACCACTTTTCCATGATCCCGGCAGCTAGATGTGATGCTGCCGCCGTAACTACACAACCATCCCTCTATGTCAAGTCGTCGTCCATAATTTTATCTCACCGCCGAAGTCGACCACCGAATTAGGAAATATGAACCCTCCTGAAAACATTTCTATGACCACCACCTTTGTGGAGCCATAGGAAGTCGTTGCAGTATGTTTGCAGTCACCTCTATTCGACCGATTGGATCTGATTCACCATCTCATGGACCGTAGCATCACCGACCAACCACCACCCGCGCGGAAGGCCAGCACCTCGACAGCGCGGTCCACAACCAGCAGAGAGGCCTACGCACACCGGCCCCCGGTATCGCACCCTATTGGATCTGGTCGGAGATCTGACGGCGGCCTTGGCAGCGAGATGTTGCCGACCTGCTAAAAACCATCTGGACTAGCACTAGTGAAATCGCGACACCCAAGACCCCTGTCGCCAACCCACACAGACATCCTGGTGCCACCTGCATGCGCAACATGCATGCTCCCGGCCGCATGCCTGCTAAAAACCATCTGGGCCAGCACCTGGGAAACCATGACACCCAAGACCCCTGTCGCCGATGCACGCACACATACTGGTGCCACCTGCATCAGCAGCAGGCGCGCTCCCAGCCGCAGGCCTGCTGAAAACCATCTGGTCTAGCACCTGCGAAACCGCGACACCGAAGAACCATGTCGACGACGCACGCACATATCCTGGTGCCACTTGCATGCGCGCTACCGGGAGCATGCCTACTGAAAACCATCTGGTCTAGTACATGCGAAACAATGACACCCAAGACCCCTGTCGCCGACGCACACACACATACTGGCATCACCTGCATCCGCAGCTGGCGCGCTCCCGGCCGCAGGCCTGCTGAAAACCATCTGGTCCAACAACTGCGAAACCGTGGCACCCAAGACCCATGTCGCCGATGCACGGACACATGCTGGTGCCACCTGCATCCGCAACAGGCGTGCTCCCGGCCGCATGCCTACTGAAAACCATCTGCTCCAGCACCTACGAGACCACGACACTCAAGACACCTATCGCCGACGCACAGACACATACTGGTGCCACCTGCATCCGCAACACGCGCGCTCCCAGCAGCAGGCTTGTTGAAAACCATTTGGTCAAGCACCTGCGAAACCGCGACACCTAAGACCCATGTCGCTGACGCACGCACACATCCTGGTGCCACTTGCATCCGTAGCAGTCGCGCTACCGACCGTAGGTCTCCCCATCACAGATCAAGCCCGACCGAGCCCCCTAGCTCCTTCGCCGCCCGACGCATGAGCCTCCAGGACGTGAAGAACCCCGCGACACATAGGTCCTCTCGCCTCCACTCGCCTCCCAGCACTCCCGCTCCGCATCAGAGGTGCCCTGGTGCGGTGGTGCCTCGCCGCCACCTTCCTTTGGGCCAGCCCGGACTTTGCCAGGATCACCCTCCCATGGCGGGGTGGCATGGATGGTGAGGTGGAAGAACTCGTGACGGCTAGGGTTATTCTCCCCGAGCCGCCCGACAGTGATTGATTCTAGGAAACCCGTCTATAACTTGTAGGAGACCAAATATTATGTCTAACGTCCTATAGCTAATAGACTTTTAAAAAAAAAAAATTGCATCACAAATCCATATTTTTCAACTTCATCCACAGACTGAACATTCGTGTCACGTTCAGACAACACCAATGCATATACCTCAATAAAAACCCTACTCCTTCTGGCACAATACCTTAGCATTGCACTATCTTCCATCGCCGGCCCTGGTGGTGGCGGGCCTTGTTCCTAGAGGTGGTGGGGATACCCCGTCAGTCGTTGCACAATGGTGCTCTGTTACTGGGATGAAAGCCTTGTAGGTGTTGGTGGCCATGCGGCACACCCAAAGATGACATCAAGCTAGAAGACACTATGTCGCGAAGGTCGAGTGATGCGAGGTTGTGGCACGGTCATGTTTGGAGGTTCATTGGAGGGCGCATAGAGAGATTTATTTATTTGACGACAATCATTTGTGTGGCATTATGTTTGGCTGGTATTCCGTGCCCCTTGTATATTAGTTTCGCCTGCTTATTTACACAATTAACTGAGTAACTCAATTTCTGTACATGAATTGCAGAGTCCCATGCACTTACGATTTTTTCCAAAAGAATTGGTACAATCTCACATTGTTCGTTGTTCTATTTATTATAAGCAGCTCTAGTACTAACTTTTTTCAAAGAGTGATGACATTTCAATTTTGTAATATGTGCACTGTTTTATAGACTTTTTAATATGTCCTTAAAACGTTAAACCCCAATAATGGAGGCTTAAGGCGGCCTCTGCTACTTCCGACGTCTCCCCTTCTTCTCCCCAAATCTGCTTCTTCATTCCCCACTCCATCCAGACACTGCCCAAACACATACCACTGCAGCCACTGTAGCATAGTTGGACGGAGCTCAGCTCCATGGTAATCCACCTCTGCTGCTCTGCAGGACCCGCCGCTTCGATCCGCCCTTCCCCCACTCTCTCGCCGTAGTCACCATGACAGACCGACGAGGCTGAATCCATCCTCGCCCGTCGCCGTGACGCCCGCCTCTGTCCCCCTCGAGCCTTGAGCCTCAGGCGGAAGCTTCTCTCAGCACCGGCGGTACGGTGGTGCCGAGCTCCAAGCAGGGTGGCAGATCCGGCGGCACCTCGTCCTCCCAGAGCTCCAGGTGGCGGGCTGCGCCGGTCAACAGCAATCCTTGCTAGATCCATCCGGCTGTGCTACAGTAAGTTCCAAATCCGCCTGGCTGCGTTGGTGGACTGGAGTGGAACTGTGATAGCCCACCGCGCTTGATTTCCCAGGTTTCACTTCTTTCCCCTCACCTTCTGTCCTCCTTCTCCAGCAACCAGGCTGCCTCTCTAATAACTTCTTCATTGCTTCGTGATATACAGCAAGAAAGCAGATAACAAGAGGGAGACAGTGAGATTCGATTCGACCGGCCATGGAGTTCGCCACGGGGGCATTGGGCACCCTCCTCCCCAAGCTGGGCGAGCTGCTTCAGGATGAGTACAACCTGCAGAAGGGTCTGAGGAAGGGGATCAAGGACCTGAGGGATGAGGTCCTGCTCATACAAGCTGCACTTCTCAAGGTGTCCGACATGCCACTTGACAAACTTGATCCGCCGGTCAAAATTTGGGCAAACGATGTCAGGGAGCTGTCCTATGCCATCGAGGACAGCCTTGACTCCTTCATGGTGCGTGTTGAAGGTGTTGAGCCTACCAAGCCACACACCTTCTTCGGGTTCATCAAGAAGACCTGCAAGAAGGTCACCAAGCTCAAGATTTGTCGCAAAATAGCCAACGACATCAATGACGTCAAGAACCAAGTTAGGGAGTAAAGGAGCGGTATGACAGATATAAAGATGTAATTGGTAATCATAGTTTTAAATAGCCGGCTATAGCTCCGCTATAGCCCGCTATAGCCTTTTTAGCAGGGTGCCGCTAAATGGTCGCCTTCACAAATAGCCCGCTATAACTGATTTGGAGGCCCGCCGCTATTTTCCATAGCCCGCTATTTAAAACATTGTTGGTAATACTAATGCCAGAATGGAAGTCGACCCACGTGTCTTGCCCATGTACACCAAAGTATCTGACCTTGTTGGCATTGAAAAGTCAATGGATGAGCTAATAGAGAGGTTGTCTAAGGGCGATGATCCGTCGGGTGAAAAGCTCAAGGTTGTCTCTGTTGTTGGATTTGGAGGATTGGACAAGACAACTCTTGCTAAAGCCGTGTATGACAAGCTTAAAAAGAATTTTGATTGTGGGGTTTTTGTTCCAGTGGGTCAAGGTCCAGACACAAAGAAAGTTCTCAGGGATATCCTCCTTGAACTTACAGGGAGCTGTACAAAGCTTCAGCTACAATGGATGAAAGGCAGCTGATCAACCAGCTGCAGACGTTCCTAGTAGGCAAGAGGTATGCATTTTTACCCTATATGCTAGTGCCTCGCATGCTTTGTGTTGTGCTGACATGTACGTGAAAATACTAGTATTGGTGAAAACAATACAGTGGCATTACTATAACATGTATAACATCCAACCTAATAGCAACGCGACATTAGGCTTTGACAGACAAACAGGGAATACAGTATTGTATATGGTTTATTCTTGCCTGCACAAAAAATATGGTCTATTCTCTTGATGACATTTTGCCTTTGATTCATCCAATAAAAGTGGTCGGACCCTGCGCAAGCGGGAGCTACTTGCACCGGGCTGCTCTTTTTTTTTATCCTTCCGACACTAGCCGCCGGAGCCCTCCTCTCCTCCCTCCCTTCCCTCCGTCGCCGCCGAAGGACGCCGCCGGGCTAAGCCCGGGGCGGACGGCGTTGGCGGAGGTCCTCCTCCCCTACTCGCCTATGGGGTGGTGTGGGATCTCAATGCGAGTGGTGGCAGTGAAGATCGGATCGTGGCGTGACGCGGCGGCCGAACGAGATCGGATCTAGGGCGGCGGCCGCAGGCTTTGGGCATGGCCTTGGGAGGCGGCTGGGTCGGCCAGTCCGGCTTGGTATCGGCGGCGTAGAGGGGCGCCGTGGAGGGCCTGGTGGAAGGCCGGTTGCATGCGGGTGTGGCCTTCGGTTAGTGGCCGGCTGATGTGCCCTGCTCCATACGACGGTAGATCTGGTGGTCATCTTCTACGTCGGAGGTGGTCGGCCTAAGGGTGGGTGGTCGGATCCCGAGATCCGTCATCTAGTCCCGGCTACGAGTTAGGGAGACATAGTTGCCGGTGGAAACCGAGCCGACCGTGGGTGATGGCGGCGTTCTGCGACATTACCTTGATGAAGGCATCGTCGTGTAACTATTGTCGACACACTCGTGCTGCTCCCAGGGAAACCCTAGGATCTGGTCTTCCAGAAAGGACGATGGCGACACTGCAATGTCGTTTCTCTCTATGGTGCATTGTTTGTGAAGCAGCGCTGGAAGACACAAACAGGAGGTGGAGCGGCTTCATCTTGCACGGAGCTTCTGTGGAAATGTCAAGTCATTCCTGGCCGACAGGTGCTACGCTGTGTCATGCCTGTTCGGCAGGTGCTACGCACGACAGATCTTCCAGAGACTTCAAATTGTGTCAGCTGGTGGTACTTGGCGGCATGGTGCCGCGGTGTACCGGCAGCGACCGCGATGTGCTCAGCAGTTTGCGCACAAGGAGGTGGTGCTGTTGGGTGTCGTGGTGGCGTCGACAAATGGCTGGACTGGCAAGTATGATGCGGATCTCTTTTCTGAAGATGAGTCAATGGTTCGATGATGATGGCGACTTCTAAAACATGTGCATGTGGTGGTGTACGCTTTAGGTTTGCTGCATCGGCTGTAGGTTCCGATACGTTATGTGGATGGATCGGTGACAACGCCAGTTTTAGAGATGGGGAGTGAGAGCACTCCACATTATCGAATTTGTAGGTGTGAGTGATGGCTTCGGGTGGCTTGATGTATGTTCTTGTCAGACCTTTATTGAATAATTAATAAAGATGGCTGTATGCATCAATTGATGAAGAGGCTTGGGGTTTTAACCTCCTTTTCCAAAAAAAAAGTTTAAAACCATACACGTAATGTATAAACAACATATGTTGTTAGTTTTTCTTCCACTTTCCCATAGAAATTTTCCGTTTATATTATTCAAAGAGCACAGTACATCAAAGAAAAGTCTGAACGGTTAAAAGGAACACACCCAGAGCACAGGCGTACAGCTAGTCTATTGGATTAGCAACATGCAAGTAAACACAATCAGCTAACCATGTGTACCAGGGAGCTGGGTTTCAACTTTCAATTGGCCAAGCTTGCAAATAATTTCTTCTGAGTGTTTGGGTACCAAAACCATATCAGCAAGACCAGTAGAACAGATGTGGCACATCTAGGAGCATCTAGGAGCTAATATATATGTTCTGTTGACTTAATGATCATGGTTGAAGTGCAAGAAGCATCTAGGAGGAATATTATTCCGGTAGTTTCAGAAGAAAGAGCTGCCTTCCTTTTATTTTAGATAATGAAATAAATATTTGCTGTATCAAAGGTCTGCATGTTCAAGCAAATGAGTCTCCATTAAGGCGCTCAATAACAGTGAGTAACGACACTAACTCACTCATTAGATTTCTATTGTTCCGGTCATTTTGAAGCTATTTATTCATTGGTTTCTCACTAATACATGTATTCGTTGTTCTTCAATCTTTCCTATGAAGCACTACTTTGGACTTTTCTATGAAGCAGTACATCTCCTCCCTGAAGGAATCGTTTACTTGCTTTCCTGCCGGCTGCTTGTGTTATACTATGTCTTATTGTTCAAGTTTTGATTTGCTTGTGTATCTGCTGATAATCAGTTACAGCATATATACGTGATCCATACAGTGTACTTTTCAAGCTTCTCGTACATAAGGATTCGAATCGTATCGAAGACGCGAAGGATAGCGAAGATTTGAAGGATACCAAAGGATTAGGTTTTTCTTTTTTACTATGGTAATAAATTCTAAGTTCAAAATTTGTTAATGCTCCAATATTCCTCAACTTTTCAAGCTTGGTCGTTGAGACAGTATAATATATACTACTCTGGTACAGAAGGAGTAGTACATATGGAATTTTGTGTTTGCAACTAATAGTGTTTTTAACAAAGCTTTTTATAAAACTAAAGTATTGTAAAAAGTAAGTATTGTAAAACTACAATAATTTAGCCTTTAGGTACAAAATACTCTGGTTTTGTCATAACAGAGTATTTTGGAGTATCGAGAATACCTTGGACCTGTTTGGCAAGTTCTTGTGCACCAACGTATTAATAGCTAGCTAGCCATTTGAAGTAGTTTTCAAACGTGCGCAGTGCGATGTAGTTTCAGACGTGCCACATTGCTAGCTAGCCAGATGTTGCAAACTGATGAACAGCCATGCACAGAACACAGACACATGCACAAGTTATTGCAGTAGTTGCACGTGAAGAAGTAATGAAACTGCAGGTACTGAATTTAGAAGTCACGCATCCCTGTTACTAATACCCTGCTCTTTCAACTAGTACATACACATCTTTTGTCATTCGCTGAAGCATGCATTCCTGTCCAGAACCCAAATGCCAGCTTTGCCTGGTGCACGGCGTCAACGACACCTGACCTAACTGGACTCTGCATCCTTAGCTTTCATTTGTCTGACCACTATCTTGAGATCAGCGGCGAACCAAGCTTATGTTTTTCAGAAGTATCTTTGTTCTTTTTCTTGTTATTTTGCAGAGTGGCTTCTGCAAATGCCATAACAAGCACCAATCTTCAGAAAAAGTGGAACCATAATTCTGCAGCAGAAGCAAATTACTCAACATATACAGTTCTTTCCGACATATACAGGTCGTAAACACTGATGATTCATTGTCATTTATGATATAGTACAGTAATATCCTAGTCCAGTACAAAGTATAACTAGCTTCTTATCTGCTCAAAACTGGCTACAAAATGCAGCTTAGTCCTCGCCTCTGCACAAAGACAGAGTGAAATTCCGTGAAATCAAAAGATAAAGCAATAAATCAGTCACAGCTATATATCTTAGATAACTTCATATCCCTTCATCAATTCTAAGAAATAGATGTTCTGAAAAACATAAGCTTGGTTCGCCGCTGATCTCAAGATAGTGGTCAGACAAATGAAAGCTAAGGATGCAGAGTCCAGTTAGGTCAGGTGTCATTGAAGCCAATGAATCAATTTTCGGTATTCTCGTATGTACAAGCCAATGAATCTCTGCTGAGGCACTACAATTTTTGGTATTCTCGTATGTTCAAGCCAATGAATCTCTGCTGAGGCACTACAAGCACAGTGTACTGACGCTAACAAATTTGTACTTGTCCTTTCTCCAGTCATTACACATATTGAATCTCTTCCATCCTTGGTCTTGTCGCTCATACACAAGATATTGATTCTTTCACGTTTACAAATGATACAACTCGCGTACAAGGTATTTCTGGCACTAACATAATTGGGTGACAAATATGAAATACTCCCATAAGGTTTGTTGGTTCCTATGATATATATATATTGATTTTCCGTAATGATTTTCCATTTCTACACTAGCACATTACCACAAGTAATACACTGATGCCAGATAAATGATGCATAGTTTTGTCCTAATTTTCCCATGAGCTTCAGTTGACAACTATAAGTAATATTTCATTGCGGAGTCGCTTGGCTCTCCCGGGGACCAAGGACTTAATTCTGCATGAAGCAACAAGAAGAAAATACTTATGGACATGTCTTTCTATGTTTGTATTTTTCCTAATGCCAATTATAAGTTTGGATACTTCATATAAATTAGAACTCTTCATCTATCACGTAGGGATAACTTTCTTTAGCCATGATATTTTGAGAAGACATGGTTGCTTTATTAGTATGTTTGAAGTATTATTGGTTTTATGTCAATATTAAATTTTTGTTTTAAATCTTATGAATGTGAATATTCATGCCACAATAAGAAAGATTACATGATAAACATGTTAGGTAGAATTCCACATCCAAAAATCTGCTTTTATCATTTACCTACTCGAGAACGAGCATGAATTAAGCATGGGGATGCTTGATACGTCTCCAACGTATCTATAATTTTTTATTGTTCCATGCTATTATATTATCTATCTTGGATGTTTTATATGCATTATTATGCTATTTTATAATATTTTTAGGGACTAACCTATTAACCTAGTGCCAAGTGCCAGCTGTTGTTTTTTCCTTGTTTTGTCTTTTATAGAAAATCAATACCAAACGGAACGAAATTTTTTGACGATTTTTCTTGGACAAGAACACACCTAGGAAGCTTCGGGGGGTGGCCAGAAGGCCCACGGGTGAGCCACAAGCTCACCAGGCACGCCCTAGGGGGGTGCCCTATAAGCTTGTGGGCCCTCCGTCTCTCCTCTAACCCTAATCTCAGCTCCATAAATACCCAAATATTTCCCGTACACCAGAGGGCACACCAAAAATACTCTCCTGCCGCCGCATGCTTCTGTTCTCGTGAGATCCCATCTTGGGGCCTTTTCTGGCACTCCGCCGGAGGGGATTCGATCATGGAGGGCCTCTACACCAACCTTACTGCCCTTTCGATGATGTGTGAGTAGTTTACCACAGACCTACGGGTCCATAGCTAGTAGCTAGATAACTTCTACTCTCTCTTTGATATTCAATACAATGTTCTCCTCCATGTTCTTGGAGATCTATTCGCTGTAATCTTCTTTTACGGTGCGTTTGTTGAGATCCGATGAATTGTGGATTTATGATCAGCTTATTTATGAATATTATTTGAGTCTTCTCTGAACTCTTTTATGCATGATTAAGATAGCTTTGTATTTCTCTCCGATCTATTGATTTGGTTTGGCCAACTAGATTGATTTTTCTTGCAATGGGAGAGGTACTTTGTGATGGGTTCAATCTTGCGGTGTCCTCGCCTAGTGACAGAAGGGGTAACGAGGCAACATTTGTATTGTTACCATTAAGGATAAAAAGATAGGGTTTATACCATATTGATTGGATCTATCCCTCTACATCATGTCATCTTGCTTAAGGCGTTACTCCGTTCTTATTAACTTAATACACTAGATGCATGCTGGATAGCGGTCGATGTGTGGAGTCATAGTAGTAGATGCAGACAGGAGTCGGTCTACTTATCATGGACGTGATGCCTATATTCATATCATTGCCTTAGATATTGTCATAAATTTGCGCTTTTCTATCAATTGCTTAACAGCAATTTGTTTACCCACCGTATGCGTTCTTTCAAGAGAGAACCCTCGAGTGAAAACTATGGCCCCCGGGTCTATTCTCATCATATTATTTTCAGATCTATAAAACCAAAAACACAAAAATACCTTACCGCAATTTATTTACCTTTAATTTATTTTGCAATTTTATTTATCTTTTATACCTATCTCTATCAGATCTCATCCTTGCAATTAACTGTGAAGGGATTGACAACCCCCTTTTCGCATTGGGTGCAAGTATTTGTTTGTTTGTGTAGGTGCAACTATTGGAAACTTGTGTGTTCCTCCTCCTAGATTGATACCTTGGTTCTTGTTGGGGAACGTAGCATGCAATTTTAAAAAAAATTGTACGCTCACGCAAGATCTATCTAGGAGATGCATAGCAATGAGAGGGGAGAGTGTGTCCACGTACCCTCGTAGACCGAAAGCTAAATCATTAGATAACACGGTTGATGTAGTCGAACTTTTTCACGAACCAACCGATCCAAGTACCGAACGTACGGCACCTCCGTGTTCAGCACACGTTCAGCTCGATGACGTCCCTCGAACTCTTGATCCAGCAGAGGGTCGAGGGAGAGTTCCGTTAGCACGACGGTGTGGCGACGGTGTTGGTGATGTGATCCGCGCAGGGCTTCGCCTAAGCACTACGACGATATGACCGGAGGAGTAAACAGTGGAGGGGGACACCGCACACGGCTAAAAGAACAATTGATGTGCCTTTGGGGTGCCCCCTGCCCACGTATATAAAGGAGGGGAGGAGGAGGCCGCCCACCTAGGAGGGGCGCGCCATGGGAGAGAGTCCTACTTGGACTCCCAGTCCAAGTAGGATTCGCCCCCCCCCCCCCCCCCACCCCCCTTTTTTTCCTTTCTTCCGGAGGTGGAAAGAGGGAAGGAGAGGGAGTAGGAGAAGGAAAGGGGCGTGGTGCCCCCTTCCCTAATCCTATTCGGCCTCCCCATGGGAGGGGGGCGCAGCCACCCCTTATGGGCTGCCTCCCCTCTTCCCTATGGCCCATGAGGCCCATTAACTCTCCCGGGGAGTTCCGGTAACCTCCCGGTACTCCGGTAAAATACCCGAATCACTCGGAACCATTCCGAAGTCCGAATACAACCTTCCAATATATGAATCTTTACCTCTCGACCATTTCGAGACTCCTCTTCATGTATGTGATCTCATCCGGGACTCCGAACAAACTTCGGTCACCAAAACACATAACTCATAATACAAATCGTCATCGAACGTTAAGTGTGCGGACCCTACCGGTTCGAGAACTATGTAGACATGACCGAGACACATCTCCGGTAAATAACCAATAGCGGAACCTGGATGCTTATATTGGCTCCTACATATTCTACGAAGATCTTTATCGGTCAAACCGCATAACAACATACGTCATTCCCTTTGTCATCGGTATGTTACTTGTCCGAGATTCGATCGTCGGTATCATCATACCTAGTTCAATCTCGTTACCGGCCGTTCTATAATGCATCATCCCGTAACTAACTCATTAGTCACATTGCTTGCAAGGCTTCATATGATGTGCATTACCGAGAGGGCCCAGAGATACCTCTCCGATAGTCGGAGTGACAAATCCTAATCTCGATCTATGCCAACCCAACAAACACTTTCGGAGACACCTGTAGAGCATCTTTATAATCACCCAGTTACGTTGTGACGTTTGATAGCACACAAGGTGTTCCTCCGGTATTCGGGAGTTGCATAATCTCATAGTCAGAGGAATATGTATAAGTCATGAAGAAAGCTTTAGCAATAAAACTTAACAATCATTATGCTAAGCTAACGGATGGGTCTTGTCCATCACATCATTCTCCAAATGATATGATCCCGTTAATCAAATGACAACACATGTCTATGGTTAGGAAACTTAACCATCTTGATTAACGAGCTTGTCAAGTAGAGGCATACTAGGGACACTTTGTTTTGTCTATGTATTCACACATGTATCAAGTTTCCAGTTAATACAATTCTAGCATGAATAATAAACATTTATCATGATATAAGGAAATATAAAATAACAACTTTATTATTGCCTCTAGGGCATATTTCCTTCAGTCTCCCACTTGCACTAGAGTCAATAATCTAGTTCACATCGCCATGTGATTTAACATCAATAGTTCACATCTTTATGTGATTAACACCCATAGTTCACATCGCCATGTGACCAACACCCAAAGGGTTTACTAGAGTCAATAATCCAGTACACATCGCTATGTGATTAACACCCAAAGAGTACTAAGGTGTGATCATGTTTTGCTTGTGAGAGAAGTTTAGTCAACGGGTCTGCCACATTCAGAGCCGTATGTATTTTGCAAATTTCTATGTCTACAATGCTTTGCATGGAGCTACTCTAGCTAATTGCTCCCACTTTCAATATGTATCCAGATAGAGACTCAGAGCCATCTAGATTGGTGTAAAAGCTTGCATCGACGTAACTCTTTACGACGAACTCTTTATCACCTCCATAACCGAGAAATATTTCCTTAGTCCTCTTAGGTAACTAAGGATAACTTTGACCGCTGTCCAGTGATCCACTCCTGGATCACTATCGTACCCCTTTGCCAAAACTCATGGCAAGGTACACAATAGGTCTGGTACATAGCATAGCATACTTTATAGAACCTATGGCTGAGGCATAGGGAATGACTTTCATTCTCTTTCTATTTTCTGCCGTGGTCGGGTTTTCAGTCTTACTCAACTTCACACCTTTGCAACACAGGCAAGAACTCCTTCTTTGACTGTTCCATTTTGAACTACATCAAAATCTTGTCAAGGTATGTACTCATTGAAAAATCTTATCAAGCGTTTGGATCTATCTCTATAGATCTTGATGCCCAATATGTAAGCAGCTTCACCGAGGTCTTTCACTGGAAAACTCTTATTCAAGTATCCTTTTATGCTATCTAGAAATTCTATATCATTTTCAATCAATAATATGTCATCCACATATAATATTAGAAACTCTACAGAGCTCCCACTCACTTTCTTGTAAATACAGGCTTCTCCAAAAGTCTTTATAAAACCATATGCTTTGATCACCTCATCAAAGCGTATATTCCAACTCCGAGATGCTTGCACCAGTCCATAAATGGATCGCTAGAGCTTGCACACTTTGTTAGCACCTTTAGGATTAACAAAACCTTCTGGTTGCATCATATACAACTCTTCTTTGAGAAATCCATTAAGGAATGCAGTTTTGACATCCATTTGCCAGATTTCATAATCATAAAATGCGGCAATTGCTAACATGATTCGGACAGACTTAAGCATCGCTACGGGTGAGAATGTCTCATCGTAGTCAACTCCTTGAACTTGTCGAAAACCTTTCGCAACAAGTCGAGCTTTGTAGACAGTAACATTACCGTCAGCGTCAGTCTTCTTCTTCAAGATCCATTTATTCTCTATGGCTTGCCGATCATCGGGCAAGTCAACTGAAGTCCACACTTTGTTCTCATACATGGATCCCATCTCAGATTTCATGGCCTCAAGCCATTTCACGGAATCTGGGCTCATCATCGCTTCCTCATAGTTCGTAGGTTCGTCATGGTCTAGTAACATGACTTCCAGAACAGGATTACCGTACCACTCTGGTGCGGAACGTACTCTGGTTGACCTACGAGGTTCTGTAGTAACTTGATCTGAAGTTTCATGATCATCATCATTAGCTTCCTCACTAATTGGTGTAGGCATCACTGGAACTGATTTCTGCGATGAACTACTTTCCAATTCAAGAGAAGGTACCACTACCTCATCAAGTTCTACTTTCCTCCCACTCACTTCTTTCGAGAGAAACTCCTTCTCTAGAAAGGATCCATTCTTAGCAACAAAGATCTTGCCTTCGGATCTGTGATAGAAGGTGTACCCAACAGTTTCTTTTGGGTATCCTATGAAGACGCACTTCTCCGATTTAGGTTCAAGCTTATCAGGCTGAAGCTTTTTCACATAAGCATCGCAACCCCAAACTTTAAGAAACGAGAGCTTATGTTTCTTGCCAAACCACAGTTCATACGGTGTCGTCTCAACGGATTTAGACAGTGCCCTATTTAACGTGAATGCAGCTGTCTCTAATGCATAACCCCAAAACGATAGTGGTAAATCGGTAAGAGACATCATAGATCGCACCATATCTAATAAAGTACGGTTACGATGTTCGGACACACCATTACGCTGTGGTGTTCCAGGTGGCGTGAGTTGCGAAACTATTCCGCATTGTTTTAAATGAAGGCCAAACTCGTAACTCAAGTATTCGCCTTTGTGATCAGATCGTAGAAACTTTATTTTCTTGTTACGATGATTCTCCACTTCACTCTGAAATTATTTGAACTTTTCAAATGTTTCAGACTTGTGTTTCATTAAGTAGATATACCCATATCTGCTCAAATCATCTGTGAAGGTCAGAAAATAACAATACCCGCTGCGAGCCTCAACACTCATCGGACCGCATACATCGGTATGTATTATTTCCAATAAGTCTGTAGCTCGCTCCATTGTTCCGGAGAACGGAGTCTTAGTCATCTTGCCCATGAGGCATGGTTCGCAAGCATCAAATGATTCATAATCAAGTGATTCCAAAAGTCCATCTGCATGGAGTTTTTTCATGCGCTTTACAACAATATGACCTAAACGGCAGTGCCACAAATAAGTTGCACTATCATTATCAACTTTGCATATTTTGGCATCAATATTATGAATATGTGTATCACTACGATCGAGATTCAATAAACCATTAACATTGGGTGTATGACCATAGAAGGTTTTATTCATGTAAACAGAATAACAATTATTCTCTGTCTTAAATGAATAAACGTATTGCAATAAACATGATCTAATCATATTCATGCTCAACGCAAACACAAAATAACATTTATTTAGGTTCAACACTAATCCCGAAAAGTATAGGGAGTGTGCGATGATGATCATATCAATCTTGGAACCACTTCCAACACACAACGTCACTTCACCCTCAACTAGTCTCTATTTATTCTGTAACTTATGTTTCGAGTTACTAATTTTAGCAACCGAACAGGTATCAAATACCCAGGGGCTACCATGAGCACAAGTAAGGTACACATCAATAACATGTATATCAAATATAACTTTGTTCACTTTGCCATCCTTCTTATCCGCCAAATACTTGGGGTAGTTCCACTTCCAGTGACTATTTCCTTTGGAGTAGAAGCACCCAGTTTCAGGCTTGGGTCCTAGCTTTGGGCTTCTTCACGGGAGTGACAACTTGCTTGTCATTCTTCATGAAGTTCCGTTTCTTTCCCTTTGCCCTTTTCTTGAAACTAGTGGTTTTGTTTAATCATCAACACTTGATGCTTTTCTTGATTTCTACTTTCGCCGATTTCAGCATCGCGAAGAGCTTTGGAAATAATTTTTGTCATCCCTTGCATATTATAGTTCATCATGAAGTTCTAGTAACTTGGTGATAGTGACTAGAGAACTATGTCAATCACTATCTTATCTGGAAGATTAACTCACACTTGATTCAAGCGATTGTAGTACCCAGACATTCTGAGCACATGCTCACTGGCTGAGCTATTCTCCTCCATCTTGTAGGCAAAGTACTTGTCAGAGGTGTCATACCTCTCAACACGGGCATGAGTCTGAAATACTAATTTCAACTCTTGGAACATCTCATATGCTCCGTGGCGTTCAAAACAATTTTGAAGTCCCGGTTCTAAGCCGTAAAGCATGACGCACTAAACTATCAAGTAGTCATCATACCGAGCTTGTCAAACGTTCATAACGTCTGCTTCTGCTCCTGCAGTACGTCTGTCACCTAGCGGTGCATCAAAGACATAATTCTTCTCTGCAGCAATGAGGATAATCCTCAGATTACGGACCCAGTCCGCATCATTGCTACTATCATCTTTCAACTTTTCTATAGGAACATATCAAAAATATATAGGAGCTATATCGCGAGCTATTGATCTACAACATAGATATGCAAATACTATCAGGACTAATTTCATGATAAATTAAGTTCAATTAATCATATTACTTAAGAAATCCCACTTAGATAGACATCCCTAGTCATCTAAATGATCACGTGATCCATATCAACTAAACCATGTCCGATCATCACGTGAGATGGAGTAGTTTTCAATGATGAACATCTCTATGATGATCATATCTACTATATGATTCACGTTCGACCTTTCGGTCTCACTGTTCCGAGGCCATATCTGCATATGCTAGGCTCGTCAAGTTTAACCTGAGTATTCCGCACATGTAAAACTGTCTTGCACCCATTGTATGTGAACGTAGAGCTTATCACACCCAATCATCACGTGGTGTCTCGGCACGACGAACTGTCGCAACGGTGCATACTCAGGGAGAACACTTATACCTTGAAATTTTAGTGAGGGATCATCTTATAATGCTACCGCCGTACTAAGCAAAATAAGATGCATAATAGATAAACATCACATGCAATCAAAATATGTTACATGATATGGCCATCATCATCTTGTGCCTTTGATCTCCATCTCCAAAGCACCGTCATGATTTCCATCGTCACGGCTTGACACCTTGATCTCCATCGTAGCGTCGTTGTCGCCTCGCCAACTATTGCTTCTACAACTATCGCTAACGCATAGTGATAAAGTAAAGCAATTACATGGCGATTGCATTTCATACAATAAAGCGACAACCATAAGGCTCCTGCCAGTTGCCGATAACTTTTACAAAATATGATGATCTCATAAATAACGTGTATCACATCATGTCTTGCCCATATCACAACACAACATACCATGCAAAAACAAGTTAGACGTCCTGTACTTTGTTGTTGCAAGTTTTACGTGGCTGCTACGGGCTTCTAGTAAGAACCGTTCTTACCTACGCATCAAAACCACAACAATTTTTCGTCAAGTGTGCTGTTTTAACCTTCAACTAGGACCGGCCGTAGTCAAACTCGATTCAACTAAAGTTGAAGAAACAGACACCCGTCAGCCACCTGTGTGCAAAGCACGTCGGTAGAACCAGTCTCATGAACACGGTCATGTAATGTCGGTCCGGGCCGCTTCATCCAACAATACCGCCGAATCAAAGTAAGATGTTGGTGGTAAGCAGTATGACTATTATTGCCCACAACTCTTTGTGTTCTACTCGTGCATATCATCTACGCATAAACCTGGCTCTGATACCACCGTTGGGGAACGTAGCATGTAATTTCAAAAAAAAATCTACACTCACGCAAGATCTATCTAGGAGATGCATAGCAACGAGAGGGGAGAGTGTGTCCACGTACCCTCGTAGACCGAAACCGGAAGCGTTACATAACGCGGTTGATGTAGTCGAACGTCTTCACGATCCAACCGATCCAAGTACCGAACGTACGGCACCTCCGTGTTCAGCACACGTTCAGCTCGATGACGTCCCTCGAACTCTTGATCCAGCAGAGGGTCGAGGGAGAGTTCCGTCAGCACGACGGCGTGGCGATGGTGTTGGTGATGTGATCCGCGCAGGGCTTCGCCTAAGCACTACGACGATATGACCGGAGGCGTAAACTGTGGAGGGGGCACCGCACACGGCTAAAAGAACAATTGATGTGCCTTTGGGGTGCCCCCTGCCCACGTATATAAAGGAGGGGAGGAGGAGTCCGGCCACCTAGGAGGGGCGCGCCATGGGGGGGAGTCCTACTTGGACTCCCAGTCCAAGTAGGATTCGGGCCCCCCTTTTTTCCTTTCTTCCGGAGGTGGAAAGAGGGAAGGAGAGGGAGTAGGAGAAGGAAAGGGGGGTGGCGCCCCCTTCCCAAATCCTATTCGGCCTCCCCATGGGAGGGGGGCGCAGCCACCCCTTGTGGGCTGCCTCTCCTCTTCCCTATGGCCCATGAGGCCAATTAACTCTCCCGGGGGGTTCCGGTAACCTCCCGGTACTCCGGTAAAATACCCGAATCACTCGGAACCATTCCGAAGTCCGAATACAACCTTCCAATATATGAATCTTTACCTCTCGACTATTTCGAGACTCCTCCTCATGTATGTGATCTCATCGGGGACTCCGAACAAACTTTGGTCACCAAAACACATAACTCATAACACAAATCATCATCGAACCTTAAGCGTGCGGACCCTACGGGTTCGAGAACTATGTAGACATGACCGAGACACATCTCCGGTCAATAACCAATAGCGGAACCTGGATGCTCATATTGGCTCCTACATAGTCTACGAAGATCTTTATCGGTCAAACCGCATAACAACATACGTCATTCCCTTTGTCATCGATATGTTACTTGTCCGATATTCGATCGTCGGTATCATCATACCTAGTTCAATCTCGTTACAGGCAAGTCTCTTTACTCGTTCCGTAATGCATCATCCCGTAACTAACTCATTAGTCACATTGCTTGCAAGGCTTCATATGATGTGCATTACCAAGAGGGCCCAGAGATACCTCTCAGATACTCGGAGTAACAAATCCTAATCTCGATCTATGCCAACCCAACAAACACTTTCGGAGACACCTGTAGAGCATCTTTATAATCACCCAGTTACGTTGTGATGTTTGATGGCACACAAGGTGTTCCTCCGGTATTCGGGAGTTGCATAATCTCATAGTCAGAGGAATATGTATAAGTCATGAAGAAAGCTTTAGCAATAAACCTTAACGATCATTATGCTAAGCTAACGGATGGGTCTTGTCCATCACATCATTCTCCTAATGATATGATCCCGTTAATCAAATGATAACACATATCTATGGTTAGGAAACTTAACCATCTTTGATTAACGAGCTAGTCAAGTAGAGGCATACTAGGGACACTTTGTTTTGTCTATGTATTCACACATGTATCAAGTTTCCGGTTAATACAATTCTAGCATGAATAATAAAGTTTTTTCATGATATAAGGAAATATAAAAGAACAACTTTATTATTGCCTCTAGGACATATTTCCTTCAGTTCTTAACCGAGGGAAATACTTATCTCTACTTTACTGCATCACCCTTTCTTCTTCAAGGAAAAAACCAACGCAAGATCAAGAAGCAGCACCGGCCGGCAAGCACGAATGAGGTCGGGGCGCTGGAGAATCCCCAGGCCCGGACTCCACCGCCCACCCCATGCCCAGCTTCGTCAGATCTGCCGCCCCCGCGCTCTGACGATTGCGCCTCCTACTCGTCGGACACAACCGACCACCCCGTGCTTGGGTCCGCGGCAACGCCTCCCACTTATCGGAGTGGCGACTCTCTTTGAATCCCGTCCAAAGCCAAAACTCTCTCTCCCCCCTGCAGGTCAAACCCCCCCCCCCCCCCCCCCCCCCCCCGCCCCCCTCACTTGATCTAAGAAAAAATGGAACCGAACGAACCTGCGAGAGATGGAACGGCTGCGCGCTGGCGAGAAGGAGCTTTCCAGGTGCCGCTTCACGTTGACGCCGAGCTCGGCAGATGGGCCGGGAGCCTGCCTTCCAGTTCGACGATAGATCAGGGAGCCCGGCAGAAGAATCTCAGGGTGCCCGGAGAGAGAGAGAGTGGGTTGAGCGATCAGTGGCGGAGCATCTGGCACCGGAAGGCGGGATTCGAGGACCAGAGTTGAGGTGAAGACATCAAGGTGGGCAGCGAAGCGCGTGGGTAGCAGCACGCGGAAGGGGGGCGGAGGTGAACCGGTGGAGGGCGAACGGGCCCACAATGAGTCACCACGTGACAAATGTGGTAAGCAATTCAAACTAATCCAAAAGAGTCTGCTCACCTAGCACAGCCACGACCGAGTCAAAATCGAGGTGCAATACCGAATCGGCAGTCTCAATCGCTTCCCAAGCAATATACCACCACAGAGCTTAGTGATATAGGATATATCATCGTCCTACTCAGGGAGTACGCCAGAACATGAACGACCACAACAAATTACTTCCTTCACCACCTAATAGACGACATACGAACTTAGTCAAAAAGTCAAGTTTTCTAAGTTTGACTACGCATATATATTATATACAAAAAATATAAAGATAAGGGAATACCAAATCACTATCAATATATCTACAGTTAGATATATTTTCAAAATTTATATATTCTATATTATACACCCTGTATTTCTAAATGTAAGTCGTTTTTGCAGTTCAATTCGTCTTACATTTAGGAACTAAGGTGCATGCCGGCCATATATCAAGTTTATACATCTGTCAGTGGCCGATATTCCTGCTTGACGTTTTTACATCTGTCGGTGGTTCCATTATACAACAATTTTCTGATTCATCTACGGATTAAAAAAAGCCCTTTTACAGTAAGTTGTTGATTTCAACGGTAGGCAGATAATTAACCCATGGTTGCAGCACAGAACCAAGCTTAAATTCAGGGTTGGTGGGTTTGTGATAACTAGATGATACCCCGCGCGTTGCTGCGGGAACTTGTTGTGATTTTTCTTACAGGTACATAGCAAAAAGTATGAACAATGTCGTGGTACATTAGCATGCCAAACTACTTACAGAGACAATATATTAAATTTGAGGGGAGGCAAGGAAAAGAAAGCATAAAACGGTGGGTACATTGCGAAAGCTTTTGAACTTGTCCATACAATTAACTTTTCTATTGAGCGTACAAAAAATTCCTTATTCTATTTCAAATTCATCACAATTTAGGGTCCCTTCTATTTACCATGAATGGCGATATAGTCGAGAATGTCTTCCACTTGTCAACTCCCTGGAACAACAACAAATGTCAAATGACTAAAAATACTCTCATGAGGAAACCATAAATTTGCCATGAGGAAACCATAAATATGCCCACCGCCAAGTAGGAACTTAGTTCTGGAGAAAAGTCATGCTCAGACACCATGAGGAAACCATAAATAAGAAGTTACTTATGGAGCAAAGTCACACTCAAAGACCACGAGGAAACCATAAATATGCCATCCTTAGAAAACCCAAAATAGCATTTTTGAGGACAATCTCTAAAAAAGTAGTTGACACATTGTTATTCAATTGCATAAATTCTTTGTTACTCAATTGCATAAATTCCGAAGAGACAAATATGTGTACTTTTACATATGAGAAGATGGCAACAGGTCAGTCAGAAGTTATCAGTTGCTTCAGTGTAATTTTTATTAAAGGCATATACTAGTACTATACTACTTTTTGTCAGATATAGAAAAAAATATCCTGATAACCTGGGATTACCTGGCCTGGTTACTTGAGAATCAATAATGTAAAAATCTTAGAATAAACAATGTTACATCAGATAATTTGAAGACCCTGGACTGTTGAATGCCAATGTATTTTTTTCTTTTCTTGTTGAACCCAAAAGGGATCAAGATGGACATGTCCTAAAACAAATGCAAAGTATGATACCCATCTGAGCCATTTGTGAGATCCATATTGTACTTCCATGTATTTTGGATAACCTGCATTATCTCAACATGGTTTAAACCTGCAATTCTTTGGATAACCTGCAACCATGATAAACATGGTTTTAACCATGCACTTTTTTCCGTGTCCAAAATCCCATGGCAAAAATTCTGAACACATATTCTTCAGAAAAACTAATTACGGGATCTCTAACCTTCTCAAATTGTGATAATCATGATTTTACAACGCTCCTCAAAATGGGAAGAAGATTGGCATGGATCATCACAGCTCCTTGATGTCGATTCTGGCGATCGCAGCGCTGGCGAGGTCGGATGCAGAGTCATAGCCGTCGGGTAGCGAAGATCTGATAACATCCGCCGATTCATAGAAGAGAGGGAGAGATGAACTGCAGACTATAAACATTGATCAGACAAAGACATGAGCGGAAAGATTTTCAGTTTGCGGCAAAAGATGGAAATTACCTTGTGACTGATCCACTCGATCTCAATTAGAGAGGAGCGCATAGCTGGTGCCCGCCGTGGAAGAGATATGTAGGAAGGAGGGATAGAAATCACCCCTTATGAGCATCTTCCTCGCCTCTTTCTACACGACCTGGACGTCACATGTCTGACGGAAAATTTCAGGTCCCAAAATCGTGGCGATAATTTTATTACCTTCACTTTCTATATTTTTCAAATATATACATGTTGTTGCGTTTGTTTAGGGAATGCTGCAAATTTATCGAATGGTTACATAGAAGTGGATGTATTCACTCATGTATGAAAAAACTCACGAGACATGACATCACATTAAAAACTCATCTACATGTTATTGACATGGTAAAGCAGCAAGACATTCCAACAAGATTGGAATTGGGGGGGGGGGGGGGGGGGGGAATCTGTACTAACCTGATAATTGAGAGACCACAAAAAAACCTGATACAAGAGAGAGTTGATTAACTGAAACAGGCACCGGCGGCTTCATTCAGCTATCAACTGGCATGAGGTTGGATGACCTGTCATCAATTACAAAAGAAAATTTAAGCCCACGTTAGAAACATGCAATAGAGAAGATGGAGAAGACGAATGTATGGCTCACGGATGGGGGTTGAGATTTCGATCCGATCAAAGGCAAAGCAGCAGCACCACCTCTGTCTCGACGATGCTACAGAACACCAGACCGAATACCGCCGGCAACAGATCGACATCCCAGGAGAGCCAGGCCTTGCCGCCAGATGCGCCGTGGACCAGCGGTCTGCCGGCCAGAGGAGCATACCACACGCAAACATCGCCTCCTAGCCCCCGCATTGTATTGTTGCCAGGGAAACGATCAGTCCAGAGAGAGAGATGGAAACGGAAGCGTGACGCGGAGCCGGATGGTTGGGCTTCTCATTTCTGTATGCTAGAGAACATTGGGGTTCGGTTGGTGGTTTAAGTACGGAAACAGATCGTCGTTGCCACACGTTAAAATTCCAACAGAAATTTGTTACTTGCTATTAAAAAGGTAGAAAAAATGCTTATGTGGCAAATTGCTGAGGTGGATAGGCTGCATGTTAAGAGAAATAAGGTAGTGGGGATGAACTATTTAGATATTATAGATATTTCAGGACAAGAGTGTCCGGTGGTGGAGTTTCTGTGTACAAGCAAAAAAAAAAAGTCTATTAACACAAGTGTGTACAGTTTAGTCAAAAGAGATTAACTAGTATGACTGGATGACTTGCGATGCCTAAAACGTCGCTCAGCAATGGTTGGATCTAGGTATGACGTCACCCTAGTTGCACTATAAGTACTCATCAATAGGTATCTGGTTTTTTGGACTGCTTATATATGCACCAAAGGAAGAGGAGGCAGTAGCAAACCAGCCCGTGATTAATCTTTTGAAGTTGCCACCTAAAGGCTACATGTAACATCCCCGAGCCATGTGACTCCACATTTCCCTTTGCCTCCCATGCCCTAATTGCACGAATGTTGTCCCTTGTAGAGAAACAAGAGCTCATCTTAAGGCCCCTGATCCCCTGATTCACACGCTTCTTTAGGTTTGTACTCATCCAAGAGCAGGTCCCCAGCTTGGGGAGGATGTGCCCAAGGCCTCGTGGATAACTCAATGACCATGCTCCATCACTTTACGCCACTTGTTTTCTTTCTCCCCTCCCACTTATATCACAACAGGAGAAGTAGATTAGACGAGGCAAGTAGCAAACAAGGTAGAGGGGTTATGAAGTTAAGCAAGGGAAAAGAGCAAGGTATGCATATATACTACTCCCTCCGTCTCAAAATAAGTGTCTCAAACTTAGTACAACTTTGGAGTACAAGAAGATGTAACTGGAAGAAGAGAAAGAGTAAGAAGGCTACATATAATGCAGAGCTTAGTATGGTGAGAGGGATATCTCTACCTGGAAGGAGGGGATCATGAGCAGTAATTGGAGTCAAGTGAGGCATCAATTCTTTTTCACATGGGCTTGCCTGCTTGCTTGCTTGGTAATACGTGTGGTATTTATGGAAGGAGTTGATAATCTCCTGTACTGTTTTTTTACATCTACACGTGGTTCCTTATGTATATGCTCTGGTAAATGCATGTTGTTGTACATACATTCAATAGTAGCAAACATATATGTGTGTAACAGTTACTCCCTCTGTAAACTAATATAAGATGTTTTAGGTCACTAGTTTAGTTTACAGAGGGAGTTTTTTTTTAGACTGGTTAGGACAAGTTCACAGTCTGTAAACTAGCAGATTGAAAACAAGACATGATGCAGCCTCCTACTTGTATGATGATTTACTGGACGTAGCCATCTGCAGGAATTATTGTGTCTGTTCTTAACAGTGATCTTTCATGAGGGATAATTGCAAATTATCTCCAATTTTTCATCTCTGCCTTTTTAGACATTTTATGATTTTTAAGGGGACTAACCTGCTCGCCTCTGCTTTGGTTAGCATAACCTGTGAGCTTTTATATTCTTTTCCATTTTGGGGCATTTTTTATAGTAGAAGTATAGGAGATTCATTAAGGGTCCAAAATTAGTTATTCCAGCAACAAAAACGCCTGCTATTCACTTGCCTCGCCATCTTGTATTTGCTCTGGGTGCTTGCTTCCTTGTTACATCACTAAATTCAGTATTGAGGAAGAAAAGCAGTGGGCAGCATTTCCTCTCTATCTTGTAGCAAATACTATGTTCGAGAGAGTCAATAACCAATATTATCTACAGCTGTTTCTTGTCGACTGCAAGTTTATCAGACAGTGGAACTTTTGTACTGTGTTTGGATGTTATGTAGCCGGATCAGGTGTTCCTTTGTTATACTTGAGTTGTGAGGACCATTCTATGTTCATGCTCCCGTCAAGATCTTTTTTTTTTTTGAGCTGTAATCAGAGTTCCTGGATGTCCTATTGTGTTCATTTTGATTCTGTGTTTGAGTGATCTTGCCATCTTTGTCTATAACTCCATTGGATCCCAAGTTTTTGGTCGGTTCCAGGTTTATTAGACTGCAGAATTTTGTACTGGACCAGGTTCATGTACCCCTTGAGATCTTTTTTCGAGTCATCGTCAAAGTTTTCGAGAGTCCTGTCGTGATATTTTTTGCTTGCCATTTCTTGTTGGTGCTTCAGTTTCTAGTGTGCAGTTATCGGTTAAGGAAACTTCATAGGAGGTCGAAGTTCACCTATTGAGTAGAGAGTACCTGCCCGATGTTCGTGGGAATCAGATGCTTTGTGGCAGCCGATGACATATTGTGTTATTTTTCACAATATGATTGTCGAGGATGAGGGTGATGGTGTTACCCAAACCAACGATTTTGAAGCGTTAGGAGAACAAGTTCAAATCCCGGAAGATCAAGATGCAGGTCGGCTTATGAACTTTCTGCAGATGCATCGGAATCTTAGAGATCATCAGATGCACGCGCAACTACTTAGTGATCATGTGGGGCATATGTAGATCCACAATGGAAACCAATGAGCTAATGTTTGAGTTGTGCACTTCCAATAATTTTTGTGTAAGAACTATGTATTTTCAGTACGATCATTTGCTATTTACACTATCCCTTGGCGTGTATGATGGACATGTATGGATTTGAGAATCCGGATTTGAGGTATGTGGCTGCCGGCCTCAAGATATGAGGAGTTGTTCGGATGCGTCCATGGTCTGCCCGAGCGCGTCCGCGGTTTGTTGAGGGGCTGGATTTGCCAAGTCCGGTTATAGATGCTCTAATTCCCCAACAGAGAAGAGAAGAGAAGAGCAGATTTTCCCAAGAACAGAAAACAGAGCATAAAAGAAAGATATTTTTTGCTCATAAAAATAAAAAGATAAAAACATATTTATAAGCTATAATGTGCTCGTACAAGCAACTATTCTGTATATTGCAGGACAACCTTTTAAAGTCATGTGGACTTTACGACCTCTCAGCGAGGCCTTGGCAATGATTTCACTCTCATGTCTACCCAGTCTTCCAACGAAATGTAGCACTACCATATACTTTTCTGCACGTGTCTCCAATGCTGGATTAAGTAGATCCTTCCAAAAATCAGCTTTTCCTCTGCTTCAGCAAATGTTGGCTTGCGGTCGAGCCCCGAGGCAATCCAAGCAACCCCGTGTCCAAAGAAGGCGGCTCCACCGGATGAGCTCCGGCAAAGAGCGATGACAGGACGGAAAAGGCCTGCATGGCTATGGCAGTGAAGAAGCGGCTGGTGTAGAGACAGATGTTGGGCAACAGACAGATGGTCCATGGCAAGTGGGACGAGCAAGGAAGGTGCGATGAAGGTCCTCGCCCGTATCGCCTTGACCGCTCCGGCAAGCGGGGGGGGGGGGCCCCCCCCCCCCCCCCCCCCCCCGCGCGCGCGGACTTACCCTTCCTCGCCACCGCCGGACAAAGCAAGGCCCGCATCGGTAGCAGCGAGGCTCACCCCCCCTTCCTAGTGGGGGATGTGCTGGCGCCCGACAGCAGCCTCAGCCGGAGGCGCACAACTTGCAGGGCGGTGCAGCGCGGCTGCAGTCGAGGGGTCGTGCTCTGGTGTGGAGGCGGGGGTGGCTACGCACTAGAGTGAGGCGGGGTGGTTCTGATCCAGATCTGGAAAAGGCGGCTCCTCCGGCCGGTCAGCCGCGGGCGGTGCGGGCTGAGGCGGCATGGGCCGGCCATTGCCAGTGGTCATGGATTGCTAGAGGTGGCTGGCATGGTGGTGAGTCATGGTCGGCTGGTCCCACAGCATTTGCAGCTGTGGTGGCTTCCTCTATGGGCGTGGGTGGCGCGGGTCGGTGGTGCAGCGTCACTTGGAGCTGTGTATCGTGCTCCTGCCGGTGGCGTCTGGTGGAGACAGTGGGCCTCCTTCCCCTGGCTCTAGGACGGCGGTATAGCTGTGAGCCGGGGCTCAAGCTTGGGCGGATCTGGACGGGGGCCGGCGTGAGTCGGAGATCGCACTCCGGGTAATTGTGCTTTGGCTCGATCCGGGTGGTGCCCGTGGTCATAGAGGTCCCTCTTCTTGCGGGTACGGTGGGTGTTGGTGGTGGTCAGGGCTCTGCTACACTGTCGGGCAGATCGGCGCCGAGGGCCATGGACATGGCATCATGCTGGTGTGCTCGGCGACGGCCGTCGGTAGTCACGTGGTAGTGTCGCCCCCGGTCCACCAGGACCGGATGGAGACGCGGGCATTGGTGCCTTCTACGGTGGAGGCGCCAACCCGGAGCCCGTGGCTCATGCGGGTCTAGGAGTGAAACGAGACCCCTTTTACTCCTCCTATCATGGTGGGTGCACCGTGATGCAGGCGGTTGGTGTAGTCTTGGACATGGATGCCGGGGTGGCAGCCCCGTATGGCGGTTCACATGGTTGCCTTTCTGGCGTGCACCATTGCGGCAGTGACGGCCTTGCTCTTGGTCGTGTGGGCGGCAAGAGGTGTTGCGGCGGGTGGCTCGGGCACATATCTCTGTCTCTGACGATGGCATTGCCCCGATAAGGATCTGGAGTTCTGCGCTCATCGTGTTTGCCCTGGAGACCTCATGGTGATGCGAGGGAGCTGCCGAGCGAAAGCTCCGCACTTTGTCGCCGACGACGGTGATGCTCGTGGGCATCGTTATCTTCTTGAAGACATTGTCATGGTGCTCCTCTCCACCGAGTTTTGGGTGAAAATCTTTGTTTGTTGTCGACTCGACGATGGTGACACTTAGTACCGTTCTCCCTCCTGGGGGCATTGTCGGGGAGCTTAGGTGTTATAGAGCTTAGCATGGTCTTGTTCTCAGTTCCTCATGTACACTTTTTTCGGTAGCATAGTCGCGTGTGTCTTGTGTGACCCGGCTTTCCTGGGATTGGCATTGTAGGGGGGCCAACCCATCTTCTCGTATTGTTCGGTCGTGTAGATTGTTTGGTTGTTGTTTTATATATAAAATGGGGCGAAAGCCTATTTCAAAGAAGGCGTGCGATGCCAATAGGGATCGGTAGATTTGGTGGTGAGCATAGGAGGCTAGATGTTGTGGCTGCAGCGGCGTGTGGTTTTTGGCTCCTATGAGGTCGGTACCAAGGGGTTGGAGAAGTGGGGAGCGAGTGGGAGAGGAAAACCACTATGCCTTTGGGCGGCCGTGGATACCCTCTGAGTCATGCGCCTTGCTGACTGACGGGCATCCATGCTAACCGTCAGCATAGACCCACTTCTTCGGTCGGCCTTTAAGAGCTGCTCATAAGTGGAAATAACCCTTCATTTGTACGAGCCCGAGAATTACTAGTTGATTGTACTAGCGCTTGCCACATCGTGGGCCTCCGCCGAAGGGGTCAAGTTGTTGTAGTGATACCAAAGAATGATGGTGGATGAACTATTACAAAAACTACTTAATGGGTCAAGCCTAGTGAAGTAATAATGCATGGAGCAGCTAATAATGGTTTTTTCGAGTAGAAGAAAACGACTAGATCAAGTGGTAGTTGCATCCAACAACTTTTATAGATGGATGCTGGATGAGGATGACATGTATGTCCATGTGTGAGAACTTATCATATATGCATGCTGTTTTAGCACTTGACTCCATCGATCCACTCTTTGTCACCTACGGAGTGGTTTCCATTTCCCTCACACCTTCCTAAGCTTTGCATCCTAGGCAGCTAGCCTCCTCCTCCTCATCATCACCTTCCTAAGCTTATTTTTTTATTATATCACACGTTAGCTCCAATCAAAGACTATGAAAAAGAAGGAAACAAGGATGTAAGTGGTGAGCTCCTAAACATGAAAGCGTCCCTTTTGAGGATTTCCAACATGATACCAACTTGCTTGATCCGTATGTGAAGAACATGGCCAGTGTTCTGTCATTGTTTCTCCTCTAGAGAGAACCCTTTCAAGTTGTAGGCATGGGAAGCACCGGAAAATGAAGAGGCACGTTGAGCGGCGATGACACATGTATTTGCAAACTCATGTACTATGGATTTACCATTTACGGCAATAGGTACACCATACAACTGATCAGTTTTGTTTCTCGTTGCACGAGTAAGAAATGAGAGGAACAAACAAGATAGATAACTGTTGGGGGATCTCACCATCATCAGTCAATCATCGGGCTAGCATGAAAAATGATTTGATCAGTTTTAATAATCTGCAACAGAGAACTTGGCCTCGGTGATGAAAATACCACAAAATTTGTCCAGTGTTAAACATAACATGGTACAATTTCTTTTCGCATGTCATATGCATCACAATTCGGGGCCAATATACCTGAGACAAGAACAGCACAAACCTAGGCACCATAAAAGCCGAATGATTAGATGTAAAAAAAATGTCCTACAAATAACCGCAATAGGCAATCAAGCTGAGAATAGGTTCTCAAGAGTACAAGAGTACCCCCCCCCCCCCCCCCCCCCCCCCACACACACACACACATCATTTATCTATTTCGATTGACCGAGCACATGTGACGAACTGGAACATAATACAAACGTTTTATTTATTAAACATTGCCGACGACACATGTACCATATCCATGTTTTCATTCAACTAATTTAGTACTATATATCTATTTGTACATAAGAGTCCAATGTTAGATCAATGACGGTACATGATACCAGGGATGGCATGTCGAGCGAGAAGCCAGTCATTGGGCTGGCCTCAAGGCCTAGCAGGCCAAGACGTGGCCTCGGCCCCGCACCCCACGAGGAGCTCACCTTCCAGAGGAAGATAAACTTAACGTGCAAGTCGGATCCTCCATCTGATCTGGGGTCTAGATCGGTTATACTTGTAACCGTAGGCCTCATTCCTCTTTATAAGGCGAGGCTAGGGGCTTGCTCGTGACCAACCCAGTACGGAACCATTAGTACTGATAGTAATCTTTACCACCTCATTGTAACCCCGTCAATACCAGGTGTTCCACCCATCAATTCAATCTAACTAGCAATGGGGTATTACCTCAACCAGGAGGTACCGAACATGGTTAAACTCGTCATGTGCGATCCCCTTGGGTACTTTCGGTCATGTGCACCACCCTATCGGAACTACTGACGATTTTCAGTGCGATTAGTTGGCACGCCACTCATTGGCTGCGTCGGCTGGAGACCGAAGCTAGATTGGTTCTCAATCTTAAGCCCATTACTTCACCTCCGGATAGAAATTCATCTTTGGCACTCTCAGCACCCACTAGTAGAAAACGGCCCATTTGTCCCGGTTCCAGAGGCCCATTAGCCCCGGTTCTGGAACCGGGACTAAAGCCCAAAACCTTTAGTCCCGGTTCGCTTACGAACCGGGACAGAAGGGGCTCCACGTGGCCGCTGCGGGGCGGCCAGGCGGGAGGACCTTTAGTCCCGGTTGGACCAAAAGGCATCCACGCGTCACCATTTGGCAGGAGCTGGGTTTTTTTTTTTGAAAGGGGGGGGGGGGGGGGTTAGGGGTTTTTGGAGGGTTAATTTAGGGGTTTCATATTGTGTTAGCTAGCTAATAGAGAGAAGTGTCCTCTCTTTCTCCGTGCTTGGTTGATGCTAGCTACTAGACGTATAGAGAGAACTCGACACGCTAGCTAGTAAGCAAATGAAGGAACCATTAAGTACACAAGATCGTCATTAACATATACAGAGAGAAGTGATCGACCTCTCTTTCTCCGAGAGATTGGTCGAACAAAAAGCTTTCGTATATCTATCCGATGCTACTAGCTACATATATACAATATAAGATCTCTTACAATCCCTAACATGTAATGTCAATTTCCACATGGTATTCTCCGTCTTTATTGATGACGTGGTCAAGAAAAAATCCCGCCAATTCCTCTTGAATTGCTCGTATGCGATCATGTGGTAGGAGTTCATCCCGCAACTGCCAGACCTAATTTAAAGAAGGGGGTCAATACATATATATGAATGAAACTCAACACAAATGATGGTAATAAAATAAAATTATGAATATTATTGTTTACGTACTTCATATTTTTTTTTCAGAGTAGCCCCGCAGAGAGGTCGCGTTGTAGATGAACTCGCAAACGTAGTATCCACATAAATCATTACCGGCTTCCTGCCACAAGCACTTTACGAGAAATATAGTTCAATCAAACTGATAATAGAGCATGATAAATGGTATTGATGAAACTAGAATCAATGGGAGATGCGCGGAACTAGCTAGTAGTACTTACTTTTGGGTGTGTAAATCGCAGCTCCCTCGGCAGTCCCGGAGCAATTGCGGTGAACTCTTTCCAAACCCTGCCAGACAAAGAAAATAATTACTTGATATCAGGAAATGAACAAAGTGGCCGATATGGTGCGATAATGATCGATTGAACTTACTTCTGGAGCATTTGAGTCATGTCCGCATAGTCCTCGGGATCTTTTCGTCTCGAGTCTAAGACGGTTACTACTCCCCGGTCAAGCTTAATCTCTAGGAGAATAAAGTGGAACCTGCGCACGCATGCATAACTCATCAATTACATTACTATAACCTCGAGTAATAAGGGAAACCGAATATGCACAAGACAGTAACACTCACTTGAAGTTGTAAGGAAAGAGTATTTTATCTTTGTTTTGATTTTTAAGCAACGATTGTAGCAAGTTGTCCTTGGTATCCGTGACTCTGTTTTTAACCGTCCATTCATGTATGATATTTGGGTTAATGAACCCAATGTCATAGATTTGTGCTTTTCTGCATTCGACGATCTTCAATCTGCATAATATTGTGAGGATAATTATATATACATGCAATGAAAGAGCTGAGCTATATATAGAGACTTAATTACAGAAGTAGTACTTACAGACAGTAGCAAGTCACGAGTGTTTTGTCGAGGGCCTTTTGATTGTATAACTGGAATAACTCGTCAAATTAAATAGACAGCAGATCCATTCCAACGAGGTCGTGCTCCTCTTTAATTCTCAGCGTCAAAGTATCCTTCCCAGACTCCCTGTAGGTTTTCATGTACCATTCATGGAATCTTCGCATCATCGTTGTTAGAGGAGGATGACCACGTTTGACGAGAAGCTTCCCGTACTGGTATCTAAATTCGTCCACCTCCATTGTTTCAAACTCTATATCATCGCTCAGGTAATCAGCAGGATTGGTACGGGGCACCATCCCCGGCTGATTAGCGACGATATCGCTAGACACCTTGAGCGGGGGGCACGATTGGTTCGCCTGTTCACCGAGCTGGGGAATTTTTTTCCCACTTCTTCGTTCTGCTAACCTTTTATCACTCGAAGTACTTCCCGACTGCCGCGCATCTTCATATGTCTTTTTAAGAGCGCGGACATAGTTGGAATCCGGCAGAGGCGGTGGTGGTCGCTTCAGGGCATTGATAGTGCGCTTCACTTTCACCGGATCTATCGTCTCCTTCGGAGGTGGAGGTTTCTTTGCAAAAAATTCCCTCACTTCGGCTTCAGAGATCTTCGAGTTTTCCTTCTTGGTCCTCTCGTATGGTAACTTTTCCAGAGGCTTGAGAGATGGACCGTATCTGAATTGCCTCCCGCCTCTGCTTGTACTGATAGCCGCCGGAGCGGCGGCATCTCTCTTCCATTGTTGCTTACAAGGCGGAGAAGGAGGCGGAGAAGGAGGCGGAGTGCTCCGACGTGCCGGAGGAGCCGGAGCGGCGGCGTCTGTCTTCCGCCGTTGCTGACGAGGCGGAGGAGGAGGCGGACTGCTTGGACGCGTCGGAGGTGGCGGAGTGCCCTCACGCGCCGGAGGAGCCGTAGAAGGAGGTGGAGTGCCCTGATCACTCGCTGGAGGAGGAGGACGATGAGGAGGAGGCGGAGTGCCCTGACTCGCCGGAGGAGGAGGAGGCGGAGGCATCCAGTTCGGAAGCTTGATGTACTCCTTCCGCCATTGACATGTAGTCCTTAGAGCATAACCCAGCTGATTCTCCCCTTCACCTGTAGGGTGGTCAAGCTCGACCTCATCAAATCCCTCCATTACTTCATCCACCGTCACAACAGCATAGCCGTGTGGAATCGGACGGCAGTGAAAAGTTCCGTCAGGTTGAGGAAGTGCAACAGAGCCGACAGCCGCCTTCAAAGTGAGGTTCTGCCATTTCGTCATAAGCTGGCAATGTTGAGCCTCAGTGATAGTATCCACGGAGTAACTAGGAGCCGTGAAATCAGGCTGAACGAGCTCTGTGGAAGCCACGCTGCTTCTCCACTGAGATGGTGGGGTAGCTTCTTGGGCAGGATCTTCGTGCCACTGAGATGGTTGGCCGGCAGCTGCAAGTTCCTCTAACTTTACTAGTCTTGCATTGAGCTTCTGCATTTCGCTCAGCTCCGCTTTCCTCTTTCTCTCCCGGCTTCTGTAACATCCTGCGCCGGCAAACCCAACCACCCACGGAACGGAGCCTGGTGTGCTTCGTGTTCGTCCAGGGTGATCAGGATTCCCGAGGGCCTCAGTCAACTTGTCCTTCTCTCTGTCGGGAATGAACATCCCTTCGTGCGCTGCGGTGATATACTTCTGAAGCTTCTTGACGGGTATTGCAAGTTGCTCGTCCATCCAACGGCACTTCCCTGTTTTAGGGTCAAAAGTTCCCCCAACCCCGAAGAATCAAGTCCTTGAACGGTCTGGCCAGTTCAATGTCTGTGGTTCGACCCCTTTAGCAAGCAGGTCTTGCTCAGCTTTGTCCCACAACGGCCGGGCTTTGAGGTAGCCACCTGACCCCGTGTGATGGTGATACAGCTTAATTGCAGCATTTATCTTGTTTGTCTCTGACATTTTCTTACTCTTGTCCGATGTATTGTAGGCCACAAATGCGGGCCAGTGATCTCTTATCTTCTCAAATCGGCCGGTGAATTCTGGAGTCTTCTCTTTGTTGACAAACTTTGATTTCAACTCATTCTTCCATCTCCTGAATAGATCTGCCATCTTCTTAAGAGCACTTGCCTTGACCAGTGGCTCTATAACTGGCTTATTCGGATCCGCCTCTGGCGGTAGGGTGAAATTTGCCTTCAGCGAGGTCCAAAGATCATCTTTATGTATATCGGTGACATAAGAAACTTCAGGGTCGTCGTCCTTAGGCTTATTCCATTGCTTGATGCTGATCGGGATGCTGTCCCTAACAATAGCTCCGCACTGAGCAGAAAATGCGTCCTTGGTCCGCTTGGGTTCAATCGGTAGGCCATCGTCCGCCAGTGCTGTGACCGTGAACCTTTCATCCTGGCGCAACCTTTTCTTCGGGCCTCGTCTTGTTACCGAAGTTTGGCTCGATCCGGAGGGCTATAAAAGAAGATAGAAGAGTTAATATATGTACATACCAAAACAATTAATGCATCAATTAGCTAGTCAGCATAGGCTTAATTAATATATATACCTCGCCAGACTTTGCAACAGCTCCCTCCTCCGTTCGATCACCGGAGCCGTCATCAAGGTCTCCTTCTTCCTCCGGCATTCGGTCACCGGAGCCATCATGATCAAGTCCTTCCTCCTCCATTGTTCGATCACCGGAGCGGTCATCCTCTCCTTCCTGACCATCGGTGTCGTTGAGAAACGACAAGACATCACCTCCGCCGAGGATTATGTCCCCCAACAACTGTTCTTGTTCCAAGTCTCTTTGCTCCATAGTTTCTGCAAATATTACAACATGGCAATTAATATACAAACATGAGAGATGGATATATTAGTGGCAAACATAGACCTAGCTAGCTAATCACAACAAGGAATCATATTAGTGGCCTCGACGCTTCTAGGTTTTGGGATGGCCTCGACAACGCTTCTAGGGTTTGGGGTGGCCTCGACAACGCTCTTTTAACTTGGTAAATTTGGGTGGCCTCGACGCTTCTAGGATTTGGGGTGGCCTCGGCAACGCTTCTAGGGTTTGGTCGGGCGAGAGGGGGGGATTCTCTTAACCTTTAAGAGATTTAACAAAATGGCGCCATTCTGGATGTCCAGAAAATCGTCCATATTTTTCCTGATCTCATCTACCCTTCTATATGCCACGTTGTCTAGTGTCAAAGGATTCAAGAAAACCATGGCTTCATCATTAGCCGGAAGTAACAGGCGCATAATGGTACGAAGCTCTCCAAAATTGTTTTGGAACGGAGTCCCGGATAGGATAATTATTTTTTTGTACGAAGTTCATCAAGAGCCTTCCGAATATCGCTATTTGGATGGCCTTTACTGAAATTCGTACCAAAAAGCGAATTATTCTATCCGGAACTCCGTTCCAAAACACCTTTGAAGAGCTTCGTAGCATCATACGTCTGTTACTTCCGGCTAATGATGAAGCCATGGATTTCTTCAATATTTTGACAGACAACGTGACATATAGAAGAATATATATATAGATGAGATCAGGAAAAAATTGGATCAACATGTGCACATCCATAATGGGAGCATTCTTGATAAATCTATGTTGCATATGTCAAAATTCAAACTTTGACATACGACCAAACTTTGATATATGATCAAATGTTGCATATGTCAAAATTTAAACTTTGACATATGATCAAACTTTGACATATGATCAAACTTTGATATATGATCAAATGTTGCATATGTCAAAATTTAAACTTTGACATATGATCAAAATTATTGCAAACTTTTAATATGACAAACTTTTAATACATTCAAACTTTCTTCAATTTGTTTTATCAAGATCATTATGATGAAGTAACCACACATCATATGCAAATTTTAACATTTGTTTCTCTACCTAAAAACCCTAAAAAAGATTCTCTTCTTACTCGAGTCATGTAGGAGTTTTCTATTATATATGTATGCATGCATATGTTATTTGGTTCTCGGCCTCACTTTGTTGTTGTGAACTCCACCATTTCTCTAAAAAAATTCTCTATGCAAATTTCTCTAAAAAAATATCTTTGGTCAACTTTGATAATAACCTATATATGTAAATATCTCTAACTTTCATTAATGACCTATGCAAATTACTCTAAAAAATGACTTTGATCATGAATATCTCTAACTGTGCAAATATCTTTAACTATGTAAATATTTCTCTAAAGTTGGAATTTCAATTATTCATATTTCCTTTGATTTGCAAAGGAGCTATATTCTCCCCAATTCTTTTGCACCCACAAAAATTACTCCATCTATTTGACAGTACCCACAACCCATTCCGACGATTTTTTTCTAAAAATGCACATATGAACATATACAGAGAACATACATAGATAAAACTTTTCTAAAAATGTAACTTTTGCATATATGAACTTATACAGAGAACATACATACATACATTTTTCTAAAAATGAAAAAAAAAAATCATCATATGAACAAAAAAAGCATACATCATCTATCATCAACATCATCATATCTATCATCAACATCATCTAACAATCATAGGAAAATAAAATGTATATGAACAAGCAAGCTAGGGGAGGAGGACAGGGAGGAAAAGGGGGCCGGCCAGACCGTAGCGCGGGGCGGCGCGGACTGTCGGCGAGCCCTCTGGGTAGGGGCGCGGTGACGGCGTCGGGGGAAGGGGCGCAGCGACGGCGTCGCCGTCGGGCGCGTCGGCGAGGGCTCGGGGCAGGGGCGCGGCGACGGGGCAAGGGCGCTGCGACGAGGGCTCGGGGCAGGGGCGCGGCGACGGCGTCGGGGGCAGGGGCGCGGCGACGGCGTCGGGGGCGGCGACGACGACAGCGACGCCAACGATGTGGCAGGGGCGACGACGGCGTCGGGGGCGTCGGGGGAAGCGATGGCGACGGCGGGGCAGGGGCAGCCTGGCGGCGCCGTCGGAGAGATCGAAGAACTGAATGGAAATTTTCACAAGTGCTACTTATATAGACGAAGCATTGGTCCCGGTTCGTGGCACCAGCCGGGACCAATGCACCCCTTTAGTCCCGGTTGGTGCCACCAACCGGGACCAAAGGTCAGTTTTCAGCAGCCCAAAGGGCGGGAAACAGAGACCTTTGGTCCTGGTTTGTGGCACCAACCGGGACTAAAGGGGTGCGTTGGTCCCGGTTGGTGCCACGAACCGGGACCAAAGGGCGGCATTGGTCCCGATTCGTGCCACCAACCGGGACCAATAGCCTTGCACAGCGGCGTGGTGGTGGGAGTTTAGTCCCACCTCTCTAGTTGGGATCGCCCCGCACCTGTTTATAAGCTCCGCTGCCTCTTCCATCTCGAACTCCTCTGAACTGGAGGCCTACGGGCCTAATATAACACTGCTATGCCTGTGGGCCTACTGGGCCCGCCGCGGGCCTGCATCCTGGCCCAACATGCTAGTTGGGTTTCTAGTCGTATGCAGGCCGTGGTGGCCCTGTAGGCGGCATTTTTTTAATTTTTTTTCTGTACTTTTTTTTTCTGTTTTATGCTTTACTTAATTTTTTAGAGTTTTCGAGTGATTCATTTTGCTTTAGGTAATTTTTAGGTTATTTTAAATGTCTGTTTTAATCAATAACAGATTTTGTTATTTCAGTTTGCTATTAAAGTTTCTAACAAAAACTTTCTTTATAAAAATTCTTTTTGCTATTAATGTTTTTAACAAAAAATACTTTAATAATTTAAGTTGCATAAACTTTATAAAAATTAAGTTTAAAAAATACTAGAGGTTTATAAAATCTTTTTAGTTGATTCCTTTTGCTATTAGAGTTATAAAAGCTTTTTAGTTGATTCTTTTTGCTATTGAACAGTATTATAATTTTTTTTTAGTTGATCATAACAGAATATTTTAATTGATTATTTTTAGTTCATTATTTTTGCTATTAGAGTTTCATAAAAGTTTTCTAGTTCATTCTTTTTGCTATTAGTTCATTCTTTGAGCTAAATGACCCTGAAATTGAAAAGCACTTCAAATGAACTGTGAAAAGGTTGAAAGTTGGCATGGTATCATCATTTCACCCACATAGCATGTGCTAAAAAGTTGAGAGGGTTACGGCAAAAGCTGGATGCACTTCATGTACAAAATGGACAATCTCTTTCGAAGTATATATCAGGGTTTCGGACGAAAACTCATCTGTTACAAAGGGATTTCATTTTTTTGAACTTATTTGAACTCTAGACTTTTTGTGTGTTCAAAATGCACCATTCAAAGCCACATCATCAATTTTCAACCCTTTCTGACTTCATTTGGTATTTTTCATGCATTTATTGATTTTTTGAGCTAAATGTCCCTGAAATTGAAAAGCACTACAAATGAACTCTGAAAATGTTGAAAGTTGGCATGGTATCATCATTTCACCCACATAGCATGTGCTAAAAAGTTGAGAGGGTTACGGCAAAAGTTGGATGCACTTCGTGTACAAAATGGACAATCTCTTTCAAAGTATCAGGGTTTCGGACAAAAACTCATCTGTTACAAAGGGATTTCATTTTGTTGAACTTATTTGAACTCTAGACTTTTTGTGTGTTCAAAATACACCATTCAAAGCCACATCATCAATTTTCAACCTTTTCTGACTTCATTTGGTATTTTTCATGTATTTACTGATTTTTTTGAGCTAAATGACTCTGAAATTGAAAAGCACTACAAATGAACTCTGAAAAGGTTGAAAGTTGGCATGGTATCATCATTTCACCCACATAGCATGTGCTAAAAAGTTGAGAGGGTTACGGGAAAAACTGGATGCATTTCGTGTACAAAATGGACAATCTCTTTTGAAGTATCAGGTTTTCGGACGTAAACTCATTTGTTACAAAGGGATTTCATTTTTTTGAACTTATTTGAACTCCAGACTTTTTGTGTGTTCAAAATGCACCATTCAAAGCCACATCATCAATTTTCAACCTTTTCTGACTTCATTTGGTATTTTTCATGCATTTACTTTTTTTTGAGCTAAATGACCCTGAAATTGAAAAGCACTACAAATGAACTTTGAAAAGGTTGAAAGTTGGCATGGTATCATCATTTCACCCACATAGCATGTTATAAAAAGTTGAGAGGGTTACGGTGAAAACTGGATGCACTTCGTGTACAAAACGGACAATCTCTTTCGAAGTATCAGGGTTTCATACGAAAACTCATCTGTTACAAAAGGCATTTCATTTCTTCACATGTAACTGTAGTGATATTCTAGATCAAAGGCATCATCATAATAGTTGTGGAGAGAAAGTCTTCACTTTTTCTTCGCTTGTGTCCTTCGCTTATTGCGCCGTAACCATGGATAATTTTCATCGTTTAACAGGGTGCTTGGGTCAGCCTTGACTTTGAAGGGAGGAATTTCATGAAACTTTTCATAATCTTCAGACATGTCTGTCTTGCCCTCCAATCCCACGATGTCTCTTTTTCCTGAAAGAACTATGTGGCGCTTTGGCTCATCGTATGATGTATTCGCTTCCTTATCTTTTCTTTTTCTCGGTTTGGTAGACATGTCCTTGACATAGAAAACCTGCGCCAAATCATTGGCTAGGACAAATGGTTTGTCTGTGTACCCAAGATTGTTCAGATCCACTGTTGTCATTCCGTACTGTGGGTCTATCTGTACCCCGCCTCCTGACAGATTGACCCATTTGCACTGAAACAAAGGGACCTTAAAATCAAGTCCATAGTCAAGTTCCCATATGTCCACTATGTAACCATAACATGTGTCATTTCCCCTCTTGGTTGCTGCATCAAAGCGGACACCGCTGTTTTGGTTGGTGCTCTTTTGATCTTGGGCGATCGTGTAAAATGTATTCCCATTTATCTCGTACCCTTTGTAAGTCAATACAGTCGAAGATGGTCCCTTGGCCAACGAGTACAGCTCATCAGAAACAGCGTTGTCACCCATGAGACGTGTTTGCAACCAACTGCCGAAAGTCCTGATGTGTTCACATGTAATCCAGTCGTCACACTGCTCCGGGTGTTTGGAGCGCAGAATATTCTTGTGTTCATCGACATACGGGGTCACCAAGGTAGAATTCTGTAGAACTGTGTAGTGTGCTTGAGACCAAGAATGCCCGTCCCTACATATTATTGAGTCCGCTCCTAGCGTGCCGTTTCCAGCCAGTCTCCTCTCATACCGCGATTGAGGGAGACCAATCTTCTTAAGGTCAGGAATGAAGTCAACACAAAACCCAATGACCTCCTCTGTTTGATGTCCCGTGGAGATGCTTCCTTATGGCCTAGCGCGGTTACGAACATATTTCTTTAAAACTCCCATGAACCTCTCAAAGGGGAACATATTGTGTAGAAATACAGGGCCCAGAATGACAATCTCGTCGACTAGATGAAATAGGACGTGCGTCCTGATATTGAAGAAGGATGGTGGGAACACCAGCTCGAAATTGACAAGACATTGCGCCAGATCACTCCTTAACCTTGGTAGGATTTCTGGATCGATCACCTTCTGAGAGATTGCATTGAGGAATGCACATAGCTTCACAATGGCTAATTGAACGTTTTTCGGTAGAAGCCCCCTCAATGCAACCGGAAGCAGTTGCGTCATAATCACGTGGCAGTCATGAGACTTTAGGTTCTGGAACTTTTTCTCTGCCATTTTTATTATTCCCTTTATATTCGACGAGAAGCCAGACAGGACCTTCATACTGAGCAGGCATTCAAAGAAGATTTCCTTCACTTCTTTGATAAGAGCGTAGCTGGCAGGACCTTCATACTGCTTTGGAGGCATGCCGTCTTTTTCGTGCACACGTTGCTGGTCCTCCTGTGCCTCCGGTGTATCTTTTGTCTTCCCATACACGCCCAAGAAGCCAAGCAGGTTCACGCAAAGATTCTTCGTCACGTGCATCACGTCGATTGCAGAGTGGACCTCTAGGTCTTTCCAATAGGGTAGGTCCCAAAATATAGATTTCTTCTTCCACATGGGTGCGCGTCCCTCAGCGTCATTCGAAACAGATAGTCCGCCGGGACCCTTTCCAAAGATTACTTGTAAATCATTGACCATAGCAAGTATGTGATCACCAGTACGGACGGCGGGCTTCCTCCGGTGATCTACCTCGCCTTTGAAATGCTTGCCTTTCTTTCGACATTGATGGTTTGTCGGAAGAAATCGACAATACCCCAGGTACACATTCTTCCTGCATTTGTCCAAATATATACTTTCGGTGTCATCTAAATAGTGCGTGCATGCGTGGTATCCCATGTTTGTCTGTCCTGAAAGATTACTGAGAGCAGGCCAATCATTGATGGTTACAAACAGCAACGCATGTAGGTCAAATTCCTGCTGGTCTTGCTCATCCCACACACGTACACCTTTTCCATTCCACAGCTGTAAAAGTTCTTCAACTAATGGCCTTAGGTACACATCAATGTCGTTGCCGGGTTGCTTAGGGCCTTGGATGAGAACTGGCATCATAATGAACTTTCGCTTCATGCACAGCCAAGGAGCCAGGTGCTATGATTGCTGCTCTGCTCCCCAAAAGGATTAATGCCATCCGCGCTTAAACCAAACCATACATTCCTTGCATCACCTGCAAAGTCTCCTCACTTTCTCGCAATTTTTCTCCACTGCGACCCGTCAGTCGGTGCTCTCAACTTCCCGTCTTTCTTACGGTCCTCTTTGTGCCATCGCATCAACTTGGCATGCTCTTTGTTTCTAAACAGACGTTTCAACCGTGGTATTATAGGAGCATACCACATCACCTTGGCAGGAACCCTCTTCCTGGGGCGCTCGCCGTCAACATCCCCAGGGTCATCTCGTCTGATCTTATACCGCAATGCACCGCATACCGGGCATTCGTTCAAATCCTTGTACGCACCGTGGTACAGGATGCAGTCATTAGGGCATGCATGTATCTTCTGCACCTCCAATCCTAGAGGGCATACAACCTTCTTTGTTGCGTACGTACTGTCGGGCAATTCGTTAACCTTTGGAAGCTTCTTCTTCAATATTTTCAGTAGCTTCTCAAATCCTTTGTCAGATACACCATTCTCTGCCTTCCACTGCAGCAATTCCAGTGTGGTACCGAGCTTTGTGTTGCCATTTTCGCAATTGGGGTACAACCCTTTTTTGTGATCCTCTAACATGCGATCGAACTTCAACTTCTCCTTTTCACTTTCGCATTGTCTCTTTGCATCAACAATGACCCGGCGAAGATCATCATCGGGCACATCGTCTGGTTCCTCATGATCTTCAGCTTCCCCCGTTGCAGCATCACCGTATTCAGGGGGCACATAGTTGTCATCATCCTCTTCTTCTTCGCTGTCTTCCATCATAACCCCTCTTTCTCTGTGCTTGGTCCAAACATTATAGTGTGGCATGAAACCCTTATAAAGCAGGTGGGTGTGAAGGGTTTTCGAGTCAGAGTAAGACTTCGTATTCCCACATATAGGGCATGGACAACACATAAAACCATTCTGCTTGTTTGCCTCAGCCACTTCGAGAAAATTATGCACGCCCTTAATGTACTCGGAGGTGCGTCTGTCATCGTACATCCATTGCCGGTTCATCTGCGTGCATTATATATAATTAAGTGTGTCAAAAACCATTACAGAACATCATGAATAGATAAGTGACCAAATTAATAGAATTTCATCATCACATTAAAACCAAAGTACATGCATAGTTCTCATTGAACAACATATAGCTCTCCAGAGCATCTAATTAAACCATACATTGAAACTATCTAAAACATTTCAATGCAACAACAAATGCGATCATAATCGCAACTAAGGTAACAATTGATCCAACGGCATAATGATACCAAGCCTCAGTATGAATGGCATATTTTCTATACTTTCTAATCTTCAAGCGCATTGCATCCATCTTGATCTTGTGATCATCGACGACATCTGCAACATGCAACTACAATATCATCTTTTCCTCCTCAATTTTTTTTAATTTTTCCTTCAAGTAATTGTTTTCTTCTTCAACTAAGTTTAACCTCTCGACAATAGGGTCGGTTGGAATTTCCGGTTCACATACCTTCTAGATAAAAAAATCTATGTTACATTGGTCGGCATAATTGTCAAAAACACTAAATGAAACTAATAGTTATAAAAGATAATATATATACCACATCCGAATCATAGACAGGACGAGGGCCGACGGAGGCGGATACCAAAACCATCGCACTATATAATAACAAACAATAATAAAAGTAAGAAAATTACACAAGTATCTATCTAAATCATACAAGTAAGAACTTTTTCCTTTAAGAAAGAAGATAAGAACAAGAGGCTCACAACGGTGGTGCCGGCGACGAGATTGGCGCGGGCGATCGACGGCGGTGAGGACGGGGACGGGACAGGACGGACCGCCAAACCTAGACAAATCTTGAGGAAAATGGAGTTTGGATAAGGAGCTTCGAGAGGAGAAAGCTTAAGTGCGGCTCGGGCATTTCATCGAACACCTCATGTGCATAGGAGGTGAGCTAGAGCACCACAAAGCTCTCCCACGGCCGGCCAAAAAAACAGAGCACTCCACTGCTCTGCTCGCGGGGTATATATAGGCATCTCTTTGGTCCCGGTTTGTGGCTAGAACCGGGAGTAAAGGACCCCATTTGGTCCCGGTTCCAGCTACCAACCGGGACCAATGGTTGTGGGCCAGGAGCGAGGCCCATTGGTCCCGATTCGTGTCTGGAACCGGGACCAAAGGGGCCAGACGAACCGGGACCAATGGCCCCCGAGGCCCGGCCGGCCCCCTGGCCTCACGAACCGGGACTGATGCCCCCATTGGTCCCGGTTCATGAGTGAACCGGGATTAATGCCCTTACCCGGCCTAGACCAAAGCCCTGTTTTCTACTAGTGACCGTCATCAATGAGGCAGGTCGGCTCTACTCTAGCCCACCACCCGCTCCCGTCCGCACACTCTTCTTTGGGAAAGGCGATGTAGTAATTTGACATTAAGGTGTTTCATCCCACAAGGAGCAAAAAGGAAGGCATGAATCCCACCTCATTACTTGATGTTGACTTTTCTGAGATGTTCGAAGGCTTGAAAATATTTTCCTAGGCAGAATAATTAGGGGAGGAGACTACCACGGACATAAATTCTGGTTTGTTATTTCTTAGTCAGCAAAGTTACATTAAGAAAGGTCTTCATCGTTTTAAGATGCATGAAGTTAAGCCAGTAAGCACTCCCATTGCTCCTCATTTATAACTACCATCTTCTCAATGTCCTAGTACAGATGAATTTTTTGAGTATATGTCAAGAGTTCCATATTCTAGTATTGTAGGTTGTTTATTGTATGCCATGGTGTGTTCTCGGCTTGATTTATCATTCGGAATAAGTTTGGTTAGTAGATAAATGGCTGTTCTATGGATTTTCAGGTATCTTCATGGCATTGTGGATTTAGATTTTGCTTCCAACGATTTGGACAAGAGGAGGTCCCTTACAGGTTATGTGTTCACTGTTGGTGCTTGTGCCGTGACTTGGAGGGCAACATTGCAGCCAGTAGTTGCTCAATCTACCATTGAAGCAGAATACATGGCTCTTGCAGAAGCATGTAAAGAACCGGTTTGGCTAAAAGGTTTGTATGTTTAACTTTGTGTAGATAATTCTTGCATTAATCTGTTTTGTGACAGTCAGAGTGCCATATATGTCACTAACGATAAGATGTTCCATGAGAGAACAAAGCGCATCGATGTCAAATACCATTATGTTCAAGATATTGTTAACCAAGGTAAACTGAAGGTATGCAAGGTTACTACTCATGATAATGGTATGTAGACAAAGTCAGTTTTTGTTGCTAAGTTTGAGCTTTACTCGACTTAGTTCGTATAACTCATTAGCTAAGTTTGTTTGACCCTGTCCAGCGGGACCCAGCTGTCATAATCGTGCTCAAAATGGTCTAAGCTGCCGACTAGTGTTTTTTTCGGAAAATTAGCCTCGGAATTAGTGGTTTTTGGCACAACTGTGGAATCGTGGATTCTACAATCCTATCCTTCAATATTAATGTTTTCTGCAATTCACTTTCGCACGGCTCGTGTGAGAACGATGTGGCCGGACGGTGACTAAACTGGCGTTTCTCTTCTTGGCGGCGTGTGTTCGCTGGTCGATGGAGCTCGTATGCGCTGGACGGTAAGTGAACTGGTGTTTCTCTCCTTGGCGTCATGCGTTCGCGGGACGATGGAGCTCGTATGCGCCGGACAGTGAGTAAACTGGCATTCTCTCCTTGGCGTCATGCGTTCACGGGTCGATGGAGTTCGCACGCGAGGAAGAACTGGCGTTTCTCTACCTGGCGACGTGCGTTGCCGGGTCGATGGAGGTCGTACGTGGTTTGATTTTTGGTCCGTAGACCTCATTCGTGGGTTGCCGAACTGTTTTTTTTTTTGGCGGGGCGCGATGGTAGGGTTCTGGCCCAGAGTTTTTTTTCGGTTTATGGATCTGGTTAGATTGTTGGTCGATGGACCTCATTCGTGGGTTGAGCTGAACTGTTTTTTTTTTTTTTGGCTGTGGATTTTGTACATGGGCTGAGTTGGCGTTGGATTTTTGGCCTGCTGCGGGTTTGTGGCCGTCGCGCGATGGTTTTCGTACAAAAGGAGGTGGTCGATGTTGAGAGAGCAACTAGTTAACGAGCGCTCCTTCGGGAGCCTGGCAACGATCAGCGCCACTTGGCGCGCTCTCAGCTATTCGCCACGTGTCGCGCTCTGAGCGCTCCCTCCGGATTTTATTATTTTTATTTTTCCGCACACGTTTTCGGCTTTTTAAAAGGTTTTTTTCCCGGTTTTTTTCGACATTTTGTTTTTCCATCGGTCTTCCTTAGCTTTCTAACAAAAAAAAAATTAAAATTTTTTTTTTGCGCGAAAGTACGTGTTTTTTTTTCTTTCACGAGAGTCACGGTTTTGCTTCCGCGAGAGGCACGGTTTTGCTTTCGCGAGAGTCACGGCTGTGCCTCTTGGAAACGGAAAAAAACGCGTTTTCTCTTTTTTTTTCTTCCGCGAGAGTCACGGTTTTGCTTCCGCGAGAGGCACGGGTGTGCTTTCGCGAGAGTCACGGCCGTGCCTCTCGGAAACGGAAAAAAAACGCGTTTTCTGTTTTTTCCTTTCGCGAGAGTCACGGTTTTGTTTCCGCGAGAGGCACGGTTGTGCTTTAGCGAGAGTCACGGCCGTGCCTCTCGGAAAAAAAATGCGTTTTCTGTTTTTTTTCTTTCGCGAGAGTCACGGTTTTGCTTCCGCAAAAGGCACGGTTGTGCTTTGGCGAAAGTCACGGCCGTGCCTCTCGGAAACGAAAAAAAAACACGTTTTTTGTCTTTTTTCCTTTCACGAGAGCCACGGTTTTGCTTCCGCGAGTGGCACGGTTGTGTTTTCGCGAGAGTCACGGCCGTGCCTCCTCAGAAACGAAAAAAAAACGTGTTTTCTTTTTTTTTCTTTCGCGAGAGTCACGGTTTTGTTTCTGCGAGAGGCACGGGCGTGCCTCTTTCGGAAAGGGAAAAAACCCGTGCTCCCGGTTCGGTTTTTTGTCCTTTTTTTTCGTCTGTTTTTTTCGTGAAAAAAAAGTTCGTCAAAACCTATCAATATGGGATCTAGTTTTGAAGATCTCGACGCGAGGAATCCGGTTCGAGATTTGGACGCACGATTTGAGAGATAAAACGTTTTGAATAAACGGATCTACGAAAAAAGGGAAAACTCCCAGGTTGCGACAAGTGGCGCGCTGCATGTGCGCCACTTGTCGCAACTAGGGGAGTTGGAGTGATCTTTGCAACGAGTACTTCTCAACTAGTGATTTCGCGATGTTGAACCATCATGATATTCGATTCTACTTTAATAGTAGAGATGTATAGGGCAAATACACACAAATGCCTGAAACAAATGAATCCGAAATATCAGAAAATTCATTATAAGTCATACTCGAAAGATGTGTAGCTGAGCTCTAGCCGTCGTCCATACACTTCATGTCGTAATGGATGGTACTCCAGTGTTGAAAGAAAACAACCATTAATACTTTTGTTGGTTTAAATAGTGTCCACGCATAATTGATTGATTGAACTGTACGACCGAAGGACCCGAGTTATGCTCTGCTTACCTTATGCATGATCTACATACATGAGGAGTGTACACGTACTGACTGAACAAAGTTCAACCAAAAATGACAACATCTTGAATGCTTTTACAAGAGACATCTCTGACACAGCAGTAGCCTATGGCATGACGGAAAATCGTTTTGGTGCTCGGGCTATATGTAGCTTGTTATCATCATGGCCTGTTGCATCGTCGGGATGTGTGAGGACAGCCATTTCATATTCACCTGAATTGCAATACCCTGACACAGCGGGAGGCCGAGAACAGAATATGAGGTCTCTACATGGGCTTTTCGTTCTGTCACGGCTCACTTGATTTTTCAAATGCGGTCGTGTTCCTGTAACCCTGTACTATGGCCCCCAGGGCGATTGCAAGGCATGTATTTTAGCTTCAAGATGATATGTTGGTGCATCTTCCATGGCACTTGTCGAGGTTATATAGTTAGTCCATATTAACAATACAAGTTAATTGACATTAGATAATGCGCATTGCAAGATGATTTGAGTCCTTTTATTTATTTGTTGATTCCTTACGCCATTTCCTGGTCATTTTAAAAATACTTGTTGAGCGACACTGGAGATTACTCGCCATAAGATGATTTGAGATGACTTATCTAATGGGGTGATATTAGATAGTTGTTTACTCTTTGTCATAACAGTACTTATTCCCCAAACCCATTAACCCTGAAACTTGAGCTTCCTATTTTCTGAACTACCAGTGCAAAACTACACATTTGATCACAAACCCATTAACCCTGAAACATGGGCTTCCTATTTTTCAAACATACTGATTGTTTAATTTTCCACGGCCTACCTTTGAATTCCGAACCTCAAGCTATGTATGAGATTTTTAATACCTGTTTTTTTAAATGTTGCTTACTGGATCGCATTTTTTCCTCGAACACAAGTAGATCATAGATTTTGCATGCGTGCGTTTGATCTTGTGTATGCCAATGAAACTGTTTAATTTTATATTATAAATGGCTAGTCCAACAGAAAAGTGGGTAATTTGTTTTTGTTGTTTTACTACTCCCTCCGTCCCAAAATAAGTGTCTTAACCTTAGTGCAATTTTGTATTAAACGTAGTACAAAGTTAAGACACTTATTTTGGGACGGAGGGAGTACAATACAAACAGTAAAACTGAAATATCTCTGCCTTGGATTGTTTTATAAATGTGTCTGCCTGGGACATGAACCCATTATATATATCCTGTAGTATTGTAGCTTAAAAAAAATAGATGTCTGGATCAGATGCATTCTTTTGATTTCTTGGCGCACATGATTTGTATATCTTTGTACTAGCCACTTGCTGTGTCAGTCTATTTGAAGATTTGGTTCTTAAAGTGGCAAAAAAATATGCATATAAGGCATTTAATTTCTTCATCGGTTGTGCTATCATCGGCATGATGTGGTGTTCTGTCCTTGGATGTGCCTCTCTGCAGTTCCTACAATCACATATCGACTCCAGATTCGTGTATTGGTGGTCACCTCCCAAGATGTTGGAGAACAATAAGAAGATGCGCTATAGTTCTCTGGTGGCCTTCAGTTTGGGCATCATAGATGGAGTGAAATAACTGAGTCTTCAGCAAAGCCCGCATCCCCTTCCCCTCTAGGCGCAGACGAAAAGCATCCAAGCTGGGTGCCAACTTTGGACTCGTGCCAGAATTAAACACTGTTGCTTTGCTTTATGTTATGGCAGACCTTGTCAATAGTATTACTCTACCGTGTAGTTATGCCTGGTGGTAATAGTATATAGTGTGCTTCTGTGGCATTTGTCCTATCAAGATGTTACTGAAGTATAGACTATAAAATTGAAATATGCCCTGTCAGGTCTTGCTGGAACTGCACACACACGTGTTGTTTACTAGTATCATTTTTCGCTGACTGCCGACCCCAGCTCCCATGCGGCCGCGCCGGGCCGCACCGGGGCTCTTCACCGCTGGCCGCTAACCGTCCTCCCCCGCGCCGCCTCTCCTCCCGCCGCCGCCGGGGTCATCACCGGGCAAAGCCCGTTCGGCGCGGCGGCGGAGGATCTCCTCGGTTGCCCGTCCCGGCCTCTTCGGCGGCAGTGCTGCAGGGTTGCGGCGGCCAACGCGGCTTGGCGTGCTTGCGGCGGCGAGCGGCGTAGACGGAGTGGGTAGGCGGCGTGGTGCAGGCAGGTCCGATCTAGGCCCAGATGGATCTGGGCAGACCGCATCCGACACGTGGTTGTCCCTACTGCATCTCGACGGCTCTGACTGCAGTACGTGGAGCTGCTACTAGGCTAGTCCTGCAGCATGGGGAAGCCTCGGCCAGCGGCCCGGGCATGGCAGTGACTGCCTACTCCTCCGCCAGAGTTGGTCGGGCGACTGGCTGTGGCGGTTTTCTAGATCCCACATCTAGTCCCGACGGCGAGTTGGGGAGGCGTGGCTGCCCGTGAAAACCAAGCTCCGACTACGGTCATGGCAGACGATGGCAGTGTCTAAGCGTCGATGCCTTGTTGAAGGCATCGCCATTGCAGACACCTTTGTCCCACTCGCGCTATTCCGAGGGAAACCCCAGATCTGGGTATCCTGGATTAGACGATGGCAACGTTCTCGGTGTCGCTTTCCCTCATGAGGGCATTGTTTTTGAGCAGTTGCTGGATGGAGGACGCCAGGAGTGGAGCGGTGTACATCTACTGCGTCGACGACAGTGAGTCTCGGCGGCGTGGCGCAGCAGTGTCTCGGTGACGGATGCGAGTTGATGGACTCACGCAGGGCGGGGGCGCTGTCTGTCGTCGTGTGGGTGTCGACAGCAGGCCTGGCAAAGTCGGTGCATGAGTGCCTGCTCTGAAGATGAATCGGTGGAAGACGGCGGAGGCGACTTCCGAGAGTTCGTCGGACCGGTGTGTGCCCCATACCCAGTATTAGGCTTGGGGCCTCCGGCTTTAGATGTTAGGCTTTGGTGCGAGGTCTGTTTGGTATTTGTCTCGGACTTTCGGCACCCCTTCATCAACTGGATAGGAGTAGTGGCAGATGTTGCCAAGATGTTGGCTTTAGACTTACTCATGTATTACTTTGTAAGGTCTTTGTGAATAATTAATAAAATGACTGCGTGCATCGTCCAGATGCAAAGGTCGGGGGTCATCCTCCTTTTCTAAAAAAAAAGGTCTTGCTGGAACAAATGTATCTTTTGGCTAACATGAATTTTGACTAGCTGGTTATACTATGAATTAATGAACTGAGTGAATGCATGGCAAAGGAAATTACAAGTGGGTTTTAACAAGAATTAAAGGTACATGCATTCTAGCAAGTTCAATAATGAGTATGGTAGTTACTCGAAACCTCAAGCGAAATTCAGTTAGATACTGCCAGCTTGATTTTTGAAGCTAACCTTGGTATGTAGTAGAACAAAAATGATGTTTTGTAAGAGGGAAGGTTTGCACTGAAAGAGAGGCTTGATCAGGGCTTGGTGATGTGCATAATCATCATCTTCACCATTTGCTGCTGCAAAAACTAAAGTATCATCGTCATTGGGCAGCTACTATGTATTCAAAGTAGAACATATTTCTTACTAATTTTTTGTATTTATCTTTCTTATGGTGGAATATGTTTGTTCTTGCCTATTTTGACAAATTAATTGTAGGAGATATGCCCTAGAGGCAATAATAAATGTTATTATTTATCTCCTTGCTCATAATTATGTTTATGTTCCATGCTATAACTGCTGTGGTTCCCGAGCCCGTATATCCATAAAGGCTCTGGGGAAAACCCATGTGCACGTGTGGAATAATAAACGGTAAAAAGTATTCCTAGTCATGCCTCTAAGACTAGCTCAAGTGTTGCATGATGATTATGTTTTCCCAATCATGGGCATGTCTATGCCAGCAGCTTTGAGGGCACAATGTTAGAAGAACATTTGTGTTGAATCGACCCGATTGATGTTATGCTATGAGATTCATTCGTCAAAAGTTAATGGTTGATAACACAGAGATGGTTAACGTTTGCATGATTCCTCAGACCATGAGAGTATCGAGTTTCTTCATGCTTGATTCATGAACTTTGGGGTTTGTTAAACGTCATCCGTAACTGGATGGCTATTACGGCGGCTTACGGGTTCATGGGAAAGTATGTTAAGTAACTTGATAGCTCAAGATTGGGATTTGCTCCTCCGACGATGGAGAGATATCTCTGGGCCCTCTCGGTGTTAAGGTATCCATCATCGTCTGGCCAGACACTTTGTGATTTGATCACGGGGATGCCGGAACATGGTAACGAGAAAAGAGAACAATACCGGTAACGAGGTAACTAGCATAGTGGACAAGTTGTTGATCCACGGGAATGCCAACATGTCTCGCCTCGGGTATTTGTAACATATCGCGAAGTAACAGGAATAGCACACGGCAACTGGAGGTTCACTCGAATATTCATTCGTGTGGGTATAGGGGTCAATATGGGTGTCCACGGCTCCGATGTTGATCATTGATCGGAAGGGGTTCCGTGTCATGTCTATACTTCACTGAACCTATAGGGTCACACGCTTAAGGGTCATCTATCTGCTGAATACTAGACAGGGAGTCTGAGAGAAAATCACCGAAAAAGTTTCGGACACCGAAAAGTTTCGGACAGCGGAAAAGTTCCGCAGAGAGAGGTCACCGGATGAGTTCCGGTGAAACTGAAAAGTTGTTTCAGGGGATACCATTAAGTCAAAATGGTTTCGGCACATGCCTGATAATTCTTGGAGGATACCAGAATCATTCTGGAAACTTCTGGAAATTTTCTGGAAGAAAAACCGGAAATGTTCCGGGGCTGCCGGAACCGCTTCAGATGCTTTTCGCAGATGAAATCACTAAACTGGAATTGTTCCAGAACGCATTGAAAATTATTTTAGTGGGTACTGGAAATGTTCTAAGCCCACATAAATATTTTCAGTTCGAACGGACGATGAAAAATGTCATTGTGAATAGTGAAAGTGCTTTTTGGGAATTTTATGGAAAGCACCTTTTGGGAATTTCCCAAAAGGCTTCTAGAATGCCTTAGGCACTAAGGAAGCCCCCTTGGGGGGTCCCCCAAGGGTGTGGCCGGCCAAGCATGGTGGAGCTCCTTGGAGCTCCACATGGCACCCCTTTTATCTTTATTCTTTTGTGGAAAGGCATAAAGTGGGGGTACTTTGGGGTTTTTTTGTATGACATCTTTACCCCTTGGCTATCCTATAAATAGAGGTGGAGGGGCAGCCCTCCACACTCATCCCTTCTCACATACATGCCATTGCAATGATCTGGCTTCTCTCTCCCTCCCACGAAAAGAGTTTCGTAGAGCCGAAAGGCTGTCTGGGTTCCGGTGGGAACTAGTTCTGGACGGCGAAGCCCTGCCGGATAGATGACACCGTATGTGTGCAACTCTGTAGAGAGGTCGTAGTTTCGATCTTAGTGCCCGAGGGGCTGTTCGAGAGTGCCTCCCGAAAGGCTGTCCAAGTGACGGTCCGAGTTCTGTGAGTCCTCCCGAAGGGCTGTCCGAGTGACCGTTCGAGTTTCGAAGGTCCTCCCGAAGGGCTGTCCGCGACATCGTCTGGGGGACTGTTCGACAGCCTCCCGGTGGGCTGTCCGAAGGGAAGACGAGGTTATACATCCTCGCGGTTGGGAGGTTGTAAATCCTAGCTGCGGGGATCTGCACCGCCGATCGTCATCGACTCTACTTCCGCTGCGCTTCGAGTCGGTAACGAAAATGATCAAACCTTGTATGCAGTCTCCATAGTGGTCCTGGGCTGGTGCGTAGGTCAGAAATTTTTTGTTTTCTGCTGCGTTACCCTACAGTGGCATCATGAGCCGTGCTATGCGTAGATGCAGGTTGCGATCTAGAATACATAGTGATGTATGGGTGTTGCACAATATAATTAGGTAGTAAATGAGTTCTATTACTGAAAATTATTTGTGCGGGTAGCACATGAAATCTGTTACCCGATGTTCTTGTTGCTTCCCTGGAATTTGCATATTTCTGATCTTGATAACAGCATGGTGGAGTTTCAATGTTCTGGCAATCCGCGATCCTGATTGATCAACGAAGTGCTAACAGTTCATTGAATTCCACTGTAGTTAAAAGGAAAGATGAAATTTCGCAGACGAAAGGGCAATGCAGATATGATCTGCACGGGGGTCATGCGTATGACGAAGTTTAGTATGGGGCTCGAGATTTTATTATCTCGGTTTTCATACACCCTGGAAAGTTAATCTAGCGACTTGAATTATCATACTTGATGATGGACGTTGGTAGCTTCGGTTTGTTTCGAAACCTTAGAAGCCACGTAAAACTAGTTTTTGCTTGAACCGATTAGAGACGTCTAACTTGGTTTTGCAGGAGGGTTTGCATGTGCATGTGATGTGGTATAGCAGTGCTCATAATAATTTGATTATGTATGAGATGACTATATGATGTAAATTAATTAACATGACCTGCGTGTCATGATTCGGCATGATGGCTGGAGCCATATGATTGCACTTTAATGACCTGCGTGTCAACCTTATGTAATGCACTTATTTTATTAGCTATAGAGATAGCAATATTATCTGGTGCATCGACAAGGTGGTGGCAATCTTCGCGAAGGTGAACACCGACGCGAATGCCGAAGACGAAGAAATACAAGAATTCTTCGTCAGAAAGGGCTATACCATATCATGCTATTATGAATTGCCTGAGATGTTTATCCCTTATGATGCACCCTTATTGATTGCGCGGTAGTCGCTTTTTATTAGGGTGATCTCTCACAAAAATATCATAGTTGATAGTGTTCTCCCAAGTGTAGCACCGTCACGGCACCTAACTTTTCGGGGTGCGCCATGACTAACATGGGTATGAACGATTAGGGATGTGTGAGGCGGGTGAGTTCAGACCTCGCAGCGAGATCACTTGGTTATCTTTGACGTTCAGGCATGACAGTCATGAGCTCGGAACACGCCCATCGAAAGATGAACAAGAGTCGCATAGAGATGTGATTGGCAGGTTGGCCTACCGGTTGAGATTTTCGCCATCAGTGGTGACTAACATCAATGACGAATAATCAAAACACGGGTCTTGAATCACTCACAATCAATTATGAGAGATATTGATTTGAGTGGGAGCGCACTGTAGAATTATCTTGTTTAATTCTCAGTGCAATTAATTTTGAACACTGTCTAAGTGTGATTTGCATAAATAGTTGTAGAATAATGGCTCGCGTTTCCACCTTCCCTATTAAAATTGAATAGCTGTTAAATATCTGGTTAAAACTTTACGGTTGGTAACGTAATGTGAGGATTATCCTCAAGAGTGCCAAGAAGGATTTTGTCCTATCGCATACTTTGGTATTCTCTCGCTTATGCTATGGATCATGTGACTCTCGTCCTTCGATCCAAAAGCTAGAATTCCGTTTCAGTTAAGTGCAATATGTTTGTTTCCATGAGACCCGAACTTCGAAAGTTTGGATAGTTATGTGATATTCATGGAATCTGAAAATCATTTTCAGAGACAGACAAAGGCTAAAAGATATGAGATATCCAAAGCAATGTTTGTTTGCAAACTATTAGTAAAAGAAGTTTACTATGCATTAGACTGATAAGAGAGGGATCCAGAAGAACGCCTATCATATGATAAAAGGTGAATAAAACAACAATTTAAGAGAAAGGAAGTGTCCGAAGGGTGTTAGTGAAACTTTCACGCCTAGGAAGTCCGAGGCTAACGCCACTCTTAAGTTGGGTGCTTCTTCTGAGAGTAGGAGAAATACTAAAAGTTAAAACTGTTAGAAGTATAAAGGCAATAAAGAAGAAGACTGGAATATCCAGCTCATGTATGAATGTCATACAAAGTTTTTGATGTATAGAAGGCTGGTCAAAGATATAGTTCTTGGGAATTATGGTTAAACATGTTAATCACTAATTCTTGGGTATTGTGAGACAATCACAAAGATACCCGCTCGATTGCATTCTGTTGCAACTCGATGTAAGAACTACTATGGCCTGAAAGACTAGCCAGGAATGAGGTTGAGATACACACATGGGACATAGTAAATGTTACTATACCTTCCATCGGTGTATTACCTATGTATTTACTTTCATAATTCATTTTAGAGTTTCACACTCTAGCCCTTTGCATAAGGTATCTTGCAAGAAGGTTGTTCATAAGAGAACTTTTTATGTTCGGTGTTATGAATAACATAAGGGCCATACTTTCATTATGAATAAGATGTATGTTATGAATATTGATAATAATATATTGCCTCTGGATTTACATTCATAATTCATTTTAGAGTTTTACACTCTAGCCCCTTGCACAATGTTGTTGCAAAAAGGTTGTTCATAAAAGGAACAATTGTTGTTCAGTATTATGAATAACATGAAGGGCCATGCTTCCATCCTCGATGGGACGTATGTTATGAATATTGATGGTAATATGATACATCCATAACACTGACGCTAAATATCATAAAGACTAAAAGAATACCACACAAGTGTGGCACTGCATTTGGTCACATTGGAGAAACCCGCATGGATAAAATCCATTATGATGGATTTTTGAAGTCATTTGATTTTGAATCATCTGATACTTGCAACTTTCCTCCGAAAAGTGAAGTGACTGAAATACCGTTCACAGACCATAAGGAACGGACAACAAACTTATTGGTGATCATACATTTGATGTGTGTAGTCCGATAAATGTTGTTAGTAGTGGATTTATCTATCTTCAGAAATGACTCAAGTAGATATGTGGATATTTACTTGATGAGACGTAAGTCTGGATCTTTTGAATTCATTCGAAAGGTTTTCAAAAACGAAGTAGAAGTTATTGTAACAAGAAAATTATGTTTCTACAATTCGATTGCAGAAAGGAATATTTGAGTTACAAGTTTAGCGAATGTCTGATGAGTTGTGAAAGTAGTTTCATAACTTGCACCTCCCGGAACACCACTGCAAGTGGAAAGTCCGTGAAAATGTAATCGAACCATTTATGACATGGTAAGATCAAAGATGACATAAATAAATTTGCCATTATCCCTTTTGAAGAGTGATGCTTTAGAGACTGCGGCTTTTACACTGAAAAGAGCTCCATCGGGTCTGTTGAAATGACACCATGGTATGGTACGCCCAACCATGTTATATCTTTTCTTAAACATTTGGAATATGGGGCTTGTGTAAAAGGTTACAAACCTATTCCAAATCAGACAAGTGCTACTTTGTAGGTTATCCCAAGTCATTGGGTATTCCTCCCTCACTATACCGAGGCAAATAGGTTTGCCACAAAGAACGGTATGCTTTTTGAAGAAAATGGTTCTTTCAAAAAAGGTGAGTGGGAGAATAATGCAACTCGACGAGATAACCAGTATCTCCATCATCAGGTCAAAGGAAAGAGACCTTGGAAGTAATTCCAGAGTTTCCTACTATGACTGATACGGAAGTCTCTACAATAAAATGTATGGACTTCGGTCGAACTTGCAGCTGAACCACGTAGGCAAGGCTCGTGCAAACCTCTCAGGTGCGCAAACGAGATATTGTTGTTAGACAACAGTATACCTACGTTACACAAGGAAGCGTTGATGGGCCCTGACTCCGGAATTGGCTAAATGCCAATACAATCCGAGATAGTCTCCATATAAATGTTTCAAGATTAAAACCTTGATACACCTTTCAAAAGACTTAGAGTCTAACGAATTTTATGGAACTAAAAACTGATATGGGTAAAAATGTTTTATCCATAAAGCTCGACTTGTTGCAATAACGAGTTCAAGGAGTTGACTACGATGAGGTTGTTTCATCATAGCGATGCTTAAAGTCGGTTCGGGTTGAACTAGCAATTAATACATATTTCAATCATGAGATATGAAACAAAGGATGACAAAAGGATTTCCATCTGATGGAAATAAAACCAAGGACTTGCATGTGTTACAGTCCAAGGTATTTTGTCATTCCAGAGGATGCTAGTAAGTATGCAAACTTCAGAGTTCCAGCAATGGACAGAAGAGAGCAAAATGGAGTTGCAATCTTCGTGTTTTGATGAAATGGTCAAAGGGGTTTGACTTCATTAATGGGTAACGAAGATGCTTATGATTCAAGAAAGTAAGTGGGAGCATAATAAAATTTCTAAAAATGTTGTGTGCTTGACACATTGTTAATTGGAAATAAATTTCTTGACATGAATTAGGACTTCATTTGAAAATAGTTTTTCGATGAAGTGCTTGGGCAAAATAGCCTTTATATTAGGCATGATGATCTATGGAGATAGATTTACCTAATGGGGCTGAGCAAAGATACATATTGACAAGATGCTAAAACCTTTTAGCATTAAAAACGTCAAGGAGTGATTCTTGCCGAAGTCACATGGAAAGAGTTTTTGCAAGACTCGGTGTCCCAAAAACACTGATGAGCAAAATACATGATGGAGATTCCACACACCTTCATGTTTGGATTAATCATGTATTCCATGGTATGTAAAACCAACCAGATATGTCCAATACTCCAAAGTTGTTGCGAGTATAGATACCAAAGTGATCAAAAGTACTGATCATGGGACAACAGTGAAAAATGGTCATTGAGTACTATAGTAGCACTGATGACATGTTTTCTCGCAAGCGGAGATCATGAAGAGTTCGTTGTAAAAGGTTACATCGATACAGTCTTTATCCATGCTCCAAGCGATTTTCGATTAAAGTTAAGGGTTTTGTGCAATACACAATATGGTGGCACGGTAGTTGGAAATTGTTCCAAACAAGATACTGAGGCGAATTCTATAACAAAGGCTAAGTATGTTGACGCTTTAGAAGCGACAAAGAAGTTGTTGAATCATATAGTTCATTCATGAACTTAGTATGGTTCCAAGAAGGCTTGGTCAATGGGACACTATTGCAGATAGTTGCTCCATAGCTCAGTCTAAGGAATCAGGTTTCGACCAATGATTCACACATATACAAAGCAAAGTGTACACAAAATATGAATTTTGTGAAAGCGTGAAAACGCGAGGATACGCAAAGATACACACGGATCTGAAGTCGTCAGATCCGTTGGACATCAGGCTATACCACATGCGAAGCATATTTTACACCAATGTGCCATAGGTGTAAAGTGCATTAATATTAACTAGATTATTGACTCTAGTGCAAGTGGGAGTCTGTAGGAGATATGCCCTAGAGGCAATAATAAATGTTATTATTTATCTCCTTGCTCATAATTATGTTTATGTTCCATGCTATAACTGATGTGGTTCCCGAGCCCGTATATCCATAAAGGCTCTGGGGAAAACCCATGTGCACGTGTGGAATAATAAACGGTAAAAAGTATTCCTAGTCATGCTTCTAAGACTAGCTCAAGTGTTGCATGATGATTATGTTTTCCCAATCATGGGCATGTCTATGCCAGCAGCTTTGAGGGCACAATGTTAGAAGAACATTTGTGTTGAATCGACCCGATTGATGTTATGCTATGAGATTCATTCGTCAAAAGTTAATGGTTGATAACACAGAGATGGTTAACGTTTGCATGATTCCTCAGACCATGAGAGTATCGAGTTTCTTCATGCTTGATTCATGAACTTTGGGGTTTGTTAAACGTCATCCGTAACTGGATGGCTATTACGGCGGCTTACGGGTTCATGGGAAAGTATGTTAAGTAACTTGATAGCTCAAGATTGGGATTTGCTCCTCCGACGATGGAGAGATATCTCTGGGCCCTCTCGGTGTTAAGGTATCCATCATCGTCTGGCCAGACACTTTGTGATTTGATCACGGGGATGCCGGAACATGGTAACGAGAAAAGAGAACAATACCGGTAACGAGGTAACTAGCATAGTGGACAAGTTGTTGATCCACGGGAATGCCAACATGTCTCGCCTCGGGTATTTGTAACATATCGCGAAGCAACAGGAATAGCACACGGCAACTGGAGGTTCACTCGAATATTCATTCGTGTGGGTATAGGGGTCAATATGGGTGTCCACGGCTCCGATGTTGATCATTGATCGGAAGGGGTTCCGTGTCATGTCTATACTTCACTGAACCTATAGGGTCACACGCTTAAGGGTCATCTATCTGCTGAATACTAGACAGGGAGTCTGAGAGAAAATCACCGAAAAAGTTTCGGACAGCGAAAAGTTTTGGACAGCGGAAAAGTTCCGCAGAGAGAGGTCACCGGATGAGTTCCGGTGAAACTGAAAAGTTGTTTCAGGGGATACCATTAAGTCAAAATGGTTTCGGCACATGCCTGATAATTCTTGGAGGATACCAGAATCATTCTGGAAACTTCTGGAAATTTTCTGGAAGAAAAACCGGAAATGTTCCGGGGCTGCCGGAACCGCTTCAGATGCTTTTCGCAGATGAAATCACTAAACAGGAATTGTTCCAGAACGCATTGAAAATTATTTTAGTGGGTACCGGAAATGTTCTAAGCCCACATAAATATTTTCAGTTCGAACGGACGATGAAAAATGTCGTCGTGAATAGTGAAAGTGCTTTTTGGGAATTTTATGGAAAGCACCTTTTGGGAATTTCCCAAAAGACTTCTAGAATGCCTTAGGCACTAAGGAAGCCCCCTTGGGGGGTCCCCCAAGGGTGTGGCCGGCCAAGCATGGTGGAGCTCCTTGGAGCTCCACATGGCACCCCTTTTATCTTTATTCTTTTGTGGAAAGGCATAAAGTGGGGTTACTTTGGGGTTTTTTTTGTATGACATCTTTACCCCTTGGCTATCCTATAAATAGAGGTGGAGGGGCAGCCCTCCACACTCATCCCTTCTCACATACATGCCATTGCAATGATCTGGCTTCTCTCTCCCTCCCACGAAAAGAGTTTCGTAGAGCCGAAAGGCTGTCTGGGTTCCGGTGGGAACTAGTTCTGGACGGCGAAGCCCTGCCGGATAGATGACACCGTATGTGTGCAACTCTGTAGAGAGGTCGTAGTTTCGATCTTAGTGCCCGAGGGGCTGTTCGAGAGTGCCTCCCGAAGGGCTGTCCAAGTGACGGTCCGAGTTCTGTGAGTCCTCCCGAAGGGCTGTCCGAGTGACCGTTCGAGTTTCGAAGGTCCTCCCGAAGGGCTGTCCGCGACATCGTCTGGGGGACTGTTCGACAGCCTCCCGGAGGGCTGTCCGAAGGGAAGACGAGGGTATACATCCTCGCGGTTGGGAGGTTGTAAATCCTAGCTGCGGGGATTTGCACCGCCGATCGTCATCGACTCTACTTCCGCTGCGCTTCGAGTCGGTAACGAAAATGATCAAACCTTGTATGCAGTCTCCATAGTGGTCCTGGGCTGGTGCGTAGGTCAGAAATTTTTTGTTTTCTGCTGCGTTACCCTACATTAATTAATATAACTTGTATGGCGGTTGCGCGGAATAAAGTTGTAGTGATCTAAATGATCAAATATTTCCTTACATTGGGAGTAATTTGTATTCTTTGCCAACAAAATGAGCATATTTTTGCTTTCTTCTTGACTGAATTCTCTATTTGACTGCTCCTACCCATAAGATCTATGCACTTATCCCTCACTTTAATTTCCACGATTTGATCACCATGGATACCCATATACAATTTCTGTGTAGCAAACGATGTTGTTGCTAGTGCTCTCTGTACATTTACCTCATTATATAATCAGTCCCTTAGACCGGAGAGAACATGTACCAACTAATAACAATTACACAGATAACACATACCTAGCTGAATGTGTACATGTATGTAGTTTCTGTAGAGCAAAGGATGTTGTTGCTAGCGCTCTCTCCTTATTCTCCAAGTTCTAGTCAGTAGCTTGGACTGAAGAGAACATGTACAAGCTAAAATCATCTTCATAAGTAATACGTATAGCTAGCTGCATCCAGCAGGAAAATGAGAAGAAAAAAAATATATTATGTGTGATATGCCATTTCTCCAGAAAAAACGTCCCGACCCCCACGTCGCTCTCAGGGGCGACACGGGAGAGACCCAGCCGCCAGCCACCGCAAGTCCCACCCCTCCATCCCCCCCCCTCGTCGTCGCCGAAGGAGGTGACCGGGCAAAGCCCGTGCCGCGGACGGCGGCGGCGGGGCGTGCTCTCTCAAGCGGCGTGGCATTTTCCCCTCAGATTCAAGGCCGAGGCGGCGGCCGGCCATGGCGTTGGTGCTTGTCCATGCGTGGATGTGCTCAGGCGGTGCGGCAGTGCCTGGCCAGCTCCTCCATGGCGCGGTGGCCCGCCGTTTCTTACCGGCAAGGCGCCCTTTCTCCGCGCCCTTGCTGCTCCTGATGCGGCGCCAGATCCACGCATCCCTGTGCCGGTGAAGCTCCCCCGCGTTCGGGTGCACGCTGGGTGGCCCTGGGTCGTCGTTTGTCCTCCGTGTGGCAGGCTCGACGCGTGTCCTCGCGTCGAGGTGCAGGTGCCTGCTGATCCCTCCGATCTGATCCAGGGTCCCGGCCGGTGGCGTGGGGCTGCTGGCTCGGCCTGAATTAAGGGGGCGGTCCTAGTGTTCCTCAAGTGACAAGACGAGGATCTGTCTGATTCCTGTCCTCCTTGATCTGGCGGGAGTGTCGGGTTCAAGAAAGCTCCGCCGGCGAACTCCCATGGGCGTTTTATGCCTGGAGATTGCTGGATCGGGTGGGATTCGGTCATGCCCACTGATTCTCCGTTAAGGAGGGAACTTCACGAAGCTCTGCTATCTGTTGCCATCATGGGATATGTTTAGTTCCATGGTGAAGTCAGATGCAAAGAATGTCATGGAAGCCAAGAACCGAGGACTAGTAAAGGTGATTGGAGCCTTTGTGGTGATGTAGAACTTGCTTGGAGTTTTGTATTTCGTAGCAGTGGTATGTAAGTGGGGGCGACAGCACATGTGTAGTTCAAAGTCTTACCTCTCAGGGTGAGAATCCAAGGTCTGGCATTAATTGGTTGTGCCTGGCAATTGCCTTGTTGAAGGCATTGTTTTGAGAGCGGGAACTATCTTCAGGGTTAAAACCCAAGATCTACGATCGGGTGACGACGGCGCTTGTGCACTGCTTCCTTCTTTGATGCGTCGCTCTTGGAGAACTTGGACTTCAGGTGTGGTTTTGGTAGTGGTCGTACTGCTGCTGCAAGGACTGGAAATCTGTAGCGGGGCTTTTCTTTTTTTAGATTCTTCTTCTTTTTTTGGTTGTGTGCATCCGTAATGCCATTAGGGTATTGCATTGTTGCAGAGGCTGGGTGTAATTGGTATCTTCGTGATGTTAATATATTCCCTTATTGAAAATATATTATGTGTTAGAGTAACCCAAGACAGGTGTGCGATCTTTGCAGTTTCACTGCTTGTTATCAGCCTCTTCGTCCAGCAATTTGGCCTTTGAGTGTCGCGCGATATATTTCACTGCGATTGTACGACTAGTTCTCTTTTCGGCTCTTTTGATATTTTGATTCTTAATTATCTCCACCCTGATTCTTTGTTTGTTCTGTTTGAAACAGAGCCGCCACTAGAAGAGGAAGGTCTTGGATCGAAGCGGAGTAAGCCGAGTTGTATTTCTTTGCTAGCAGCTTGATGTCTGGTCGCAGAAAACGTCTTAGAGAAGCAAGTGCAAATATCTCTTTGTTCTGTTTCAGTCAGTGACAAGTTTGCTGTGCACTTGGTTAGGATGTTAGATGGAGCTGGATAAGGTGCTCCTATTACTGTTTTAAAAAACATGTATGCTTGTGCTGCATCTGTCACAAGATTCCACTGCCTGGTAGTTATGTTATCTGCTTTAAAGTGTCTTGCCCATTTGTAAATCCTTTTATAGTTAGCAATGTGCATATGGGATTGGTGGATGCAGGTGACTTCACTTTGGGAGCCATGGAGTCCGCACTAATTCTATTTATTCAGGCCGAGGATGGTGATCAGGGAGGCTTTGCAAAGCTGCGTCTAGTTTAGGTAATCCGCACTTTGGAAGTCTGCACTAATGTTATTCCAGCAGCCAGCACAAAAAGGAGATCGAGGCTTTGCAAAGCTGCATCTAGTTTAGGTAATCAAGAATATATAACCTAGAGATCAAAAAGGGTTGAGTTAGTGTCAACACTCGATAGAAGCAAGGACGTTTGATTTTCTGGCTGTTGCTGCAGGATCGATCGGTTGGAAACTAGAGATCTTAGATTGTCCTTCTTAGTTAATGATTTTTAGTGGATTCTTGGTTACTGCTCTTGGGGCTATCTACAGCCGGGTGATTTAGTCATCGAGCTACAGGAAGAATACACTTCTCAGTTTTTTTTTTTTTAGAAAAGGAGGATAACCCCCGGCCTCTGCATCTGGGAGATGCATGCGGCCATTTTATTGATTATTCTCGAGGACCTTACAAAGTATAACAACAATATGCCTGAATCCGCCATCTTGGCAACATCTGCCGCTACTCCTATCCAAATGATGAAGGGGTGCTAGCTGGGCCACATACCCAGACCTCACACCTAAGCCTAACATCTAAAGCCGGAGGCCCCGACCGAGCCATCTGCCGGGTCCGGGGCTCAAACCGGTCAGACACACTCACATGTGTCGTCGCCGCCATCTTTCACTGGTCCATCTTCAGAGCAGATTGAGGTGACAACCTTGGCAGGTCCTCCGCCATCGACGCCACCACGACGACCTCCACCTACGCGAGCCTTGGCAGGTCCTCCGCCATTGACGCCACCACGACGCCAGACGACGACCTCCACCTACGCGAGTCCATCTCCAAGCAACGAACGTAAATCCATGCTAGGAGCGATTGGCTCTGCTAAGAGCATGAACTGCGGGTGAAGCCAGTAGTAAGAACACTAGAAAATATATATGCATCTAGTAGTTTGTATACTGAATTAAGGAAACTTGATTCATGTACAGCATCCCAGAGTTGACTTGATCATCTACACAACAGAAATTTGCAATGTGCCAAGGGTGCAGAGTCCATAGGCAATCTAAATCTTACATTCTCGACATGAATGCTTCAGTGATATTTGAAGAAATGCACAAAAAGCAGGGCATCAATAAAAAAGGCAACCTCCGGCTGCTTGTATCCCTTCATCCACTTGCTTTTGTGCTTCTTGTTTGCACCGGCTTGGTTAGCGAGCTCTTCCTCGAACAAAGGCTCCCGTCGATGTTCAGGTCATCCTCTTCCTCAAGGCCGTAGTCCTAAGGGAATTCGTGGTCGAGCGGGAAGTTGCTGCCCATGCCGACCTGGTCTTGCATGAAGGGGTCGTCCATGCTAGCTTGATCAAAGGTGGCGGGCATGAAGGGCGCTCGGCCGTCTTGGCTTTGGGTCTCGTTGGGATTGAAGGCAGCCGCGCGGCTTTCGCACCGCCTTCGAAGATGATGTTCTTGATGATGAAACGGCTGGCCGTCTCGTCGTCACCTGTGGTCGGCATTCTGTCGAACAGATTGTGGGCGTCATGATGCATGTCGGCTGGTATCTCCCGCGGGCGTTTCCGCGCACCTCCGGGTGATGATCCACCGGCCACCAGTGTGGTGTTGAGGTCGATGGCCATTGGTGCGGGCGTGGACAGCGCCACCACGCTCACCTCCGGCGAGTATTCCCCGGATAAGCGGGAGGCTTGCAGATAGACATGGAAGCCGGGAATCGGCTACATGGCGGACGTGCGCCGCGACTCAGACAGTACCCTAGGAAATGCCGATGAGCCGGTGTTGACCGCGGCCACGGCGGCGCTGACGAGCCTGTGATGGCCAGGGTTTAACCCTAGGTAGGGCAGGGCCTCCCTCGCTGCCGCGGTGACTCGGGCATTGGTTTCCTCATGTTGTGTAGCGGCGAAGAGTGTGGCGGCGGAAACGACTTCGTCCTTCGCGTCCTGTGCTTGCCTCCGGCCCTTCCCCTTGGCGGACTGCACGGCCCTCTGCGCGGCCATCAACTGCTTCTTCTTGGGCGTCGCAGCAGTCTTGCGGGGTGCGCGGGGCTTGCCTTTGGCGAAGGCGGCGGAGGTGAGGCCGGAGGAGGCATGGGAGGCGAGGCCGGCGGCGGCGTCGAGGGTCAGCACGTCGTCCATGGCGAGCGGTCAGGAGCACGAGTGGGCGGGTGTTTTTTGGGAAAGTGTGGGGAAATGGTGGTGGTTGTGCCGCCGACTGGCGGGCCAGGGAAAGGAGTAGGCGGGCGTCGCAAATGAGGCCCAAATTTGGGCAGAATGGGTCGGCAGGCAGATAAAAAGCGGACGTGCGTACGTTAGGTTCGGCGCGTTGGGTCGACTTTTGTTTTCAGTTTGATTCAAACGGACACACGCGGACGAAATGGTTGGTTGGGTCGACTTTTGTTTTCACTTTGATTCAAACGGACACACGCGGACGAAATGGGTGGACGCGTTGGAGTTGCTCTTACATCACCGATTATAAGAAGGGCAAGGAGCCGGCACTGCACTGCATCACCACGCTGGCTCAGAAATTGTGTTGTCCTTCCAGATGTTGGTGCTGAAGCTGAATGAAACGAGAGATGCAGAGTCCCCTGCAAGCAAGGCAATTGAATCTTCAGACAAGAAGTGCAGAACAAGCATCAGTAACAGTGACGCCCTCCAGTTTCTCTAGTTTCTTCTCTGGAAATGCCTTGACAGATCACTTGCACGGTACTGCTAAGCAGCAGGCTGTACTTTCGTTATTCAGTTGCTAGCTGCTGTAAATAGTCTCATTTCTTTTAGGGATTTCCCCCGTATAAATATTCTCATCACCGTTACTTGGAGGAAACAGCAGACCAAAATTCACCTTTAGCAAACACTGCATCCGTATACGGGTATACTATGTAACCTGTCACCAGCTAGAGCTGTACACTTTTCATGGATACGCTATGTTGTTCTATATGACTACCAGCCATGTTGCACCGGCAAGTCGAAACTCAAGGACATAATCAAACATGTATGTAACATGATAGATCAAATGCAATCATGCCTTCAAAGACAAGCATACATCATGATGGCTAGTCTGGCAAAAATACTCGAAAATAGGCACCAAACGAGACAAGTCGACATTAAGATTCTGTACATGATTTACGCAATTTGACACGAAAAATATTCAGAAAATTTTGGAGAATGTAGAACTTGTATAATGATTGAGAGAAATGATTCCAGAATTCTCAAATCATGTGTGTGATCACCAACTGAAATGAGTTGTGTCGGACTCACTTTATTTTCAGCTCTTCTACTCCCGTCGGTGCCGCCGCTGCCGGTCCGCCCCATCTCCGACGGCCTCTATGCCATGGAGGTGTGGAGGATCTCGGCCCCCCGCCGCGGGGGACCCGGTTCTCGTTCTTGTTGGGTTCAACGTCTTGGCTGGGGCTGTGTAGCGGCGGCAATGTCCCTTAGAAGGAATAATGTCTCCCACGTTCTATCCTCTTCCCGATGATGCTTCTAGCATCGTCAGAGGGGCATGTGGAGGTGTGTCTCTGTCGGTTCTCGCGGGATTCGGTCGGTGTTGGTCTTCGGTGGATCTGTTTGGATCCGGCCTTCGTTTGGTGTTTACAGGTTTGATCCTTCTGATCTACGACCTTCTTCATCGGCGATGGTTGCTACTCTGATGCACTGGTCCATGCGGCCTCAACACGACGACTTCCCGACTATCTTCTACAACAAGATTTGCCCGGCTCCGCGAAGAGAGGGGCGATGACGGCGGAGCACCTTCGGCTCGCTCCAATGCTAGTAGTTGTCGCTAGGTGATCCACGGACATAGATGTAATTTTTATTACCTTCGTAGTTCTTTGTACTGTCATAGTTGAAAATGAATAGATTGGAGGTTTCTCGAAAAGAAAAACAAACAAGCTACCACACTCTCGGACGTCATACCCATGACTCCACAAGTTTCAACAGGTTTCCAAAAGGCACTAGGTACGTCCTCAAATACTCGGCTCTGTGATGTGATGTTAATCCCCAAATTACTTCTTGCAAGAAAAAATAAATCGCAAAATATCTTAGCTCGGCCTGTCTCTGTTCAGATTTCAGAGTATTAGCTCCTGTTTTTTCCTTTTTATACTTTTTTTTTGCACCGAATCGAGATTCAGCTTCGATCCAACTCCGTCTGACCGTCTCCAATATGTACGTATAGAAGCCTAGGTCCTATATACGTCTCCAATCGCGTCAGTTATAGTCCAAGATCTGCACGACGTGTTCGCCAACAACTTGGATCCCCAAAACACTGCGGCGAACGAGATCACGGACGCCTGGAAAAAAGAAGGAGCGGCGAACGAGATCGATCGGCGATGGCACCAGATCCGGCCGTGCTACCGGGTGACGTCCTCGCGGAGATCCTCCGCCTTCTCGCGCCGCACAGCCCGTCCACGTCCCGGCTGGTCTGCAGTGCGTGGCGCGACACCATCGACGCCCGCCTGCACGCCCACCTGCTCCCGTGCTCCATGCGCGGAATCTTCATCAACTTCAACCGGCTTAGATTCTCGGAGTTCTTCTCACGTCCCTCGACAGGCCCCGCGATCTGCGGAGGGCTCGACTTCTTGCCCTGCATGGGCGTCAGTGTCATGGACCACTGCAACGGGCTCTTGCTTTGCTGTGGTCTGAGGCACGAGCACGACAATGCACTGCCGTACGATTATGTCGTCAATCCGGCCACACGTGGGTGGGCGCGTCTGCCCCAACCCCCTTGGCCGCACATGCCGGGATCCGACCAGAGCGCCTACCTCGCGTTCGAGCCAGGCGTGTCTTTCTGATCCCGCGCGTCCTGTCCGCCGCCGTGTCGGACGACGACGCATTGCTTGGATCGGAGTGGCCTCCCGCGTCATACGTCATTGATGTGTTCTCGTCAGTTACTTGGTGGTGGGACAAGACGACCTTTGTTCGGGAAGGGGAGACCGCAGGGATGATTGACTACATGGATTCGGATTGGTCGTATAATCGATATCATTATCATGCGGTCTACTGGCAAAGCAATCTCTATATCCATTGCCAGCATGGCTATCTCGTGAGGTACTACTACTTGCTCCTCGGTCATTATTCCTGTTTAGCAAGGGCTCGTCCGATTTGTGGGATTTGCAAATCAAAGTCAAATACTGTGATGTTCACTCCACACCAATTCTTGTGAGTTTACCATAAGGTCACAGCGTAATGCTAAGAATTCTTAGGAATTAGTTCAATGTATGGAAAGAGTCATAAGAATCTAGTACCGCCATTCCGGCCCATTAAATGAATGTCATACGTGGGAATAAGAACATAGGAAAAATCCCATGCTAATTATCTAAGAAATACTACAAAAATATCTGCTGCTATGATTCATACATGTTGTTATTAATCTGTCTTATCTGATTATTCATGTTTGCAGAATGTGTTTGTCAGATCACACATACAGAGTAATTAAACTACCAGGTGTCAGTAAATATTTACCGAGAGGATATCCCGACCACGATCTTGGCAAATCACAGAGAGGGGTGTATTGTGCAATATCACATAACCGGAGTCCGCTTCTTCAGCTTTGGCATCTCAATGAATCATGTAGTCGAATAGAATGGGTGCTAAATCATGATACCACTCTTAATACCTTTGAACATGAGGACTATGCCCAACTAGGTAGGCAATGGATCTTACAAGATGTTAACTACCGTAAGTGGTTCTTAGATCAGAATGGTAATACACATGAAATTTACAGAGCGCCGGTGGAAGAGAAATATGATTGGAATTCTGATGAGGATAGCATTCTTCACATTGAATATGATGTTGAAGAGGGATACGAGGATAACGGTCTGGACTTCGAAGATGATGCTGTCGACGATAACTCTCTTGAAGAGGGATATTATGGAAATTATTATTTCCTTGGGTTTCATCCTTATAAAGAGATTGTCTTCTTAATTTCATCAGGGAGAAAACCAAGAGGACTGGCCTATGATTGGAACAGCTCAAAATTTCAGGACTTGGGCAATGTGTGTTCAGCATATTATGACCCCATCTGTGGACTACCATGCCAAGAGACATATGCAGCTTTCCCGTATACACCCTGCTGGATAGGCGAGTTTCCGGGAAACGAAATAGAATCGCTATATGAAGATCGGGAACAATCTAGGACAAAGATGGAATTGGAAGAGGAATCCAACCTTACATGCATGGACTTGTATGATATGCGCAAGTTCCATGGACGCGTCAAGAGGATCAAGGACTCTACTGCCAAGATTCGTCGCAGACGATGCAAGTAGGAATCCACATTCACCGACATGAAGGCCAAGGCAATCAAGTTCGTCCTTGGCAATGCCACCAAGAAGCTAGAGTGTGGGAGTTAAACGTTGAAGGCAGGGCAAAACAATTTTCTACAGCTGGCTGCTCCTACAAAGAAAAACTAGGCTGCAGATCTCGTGCAAAAAACTAGGATGGCCTCACCATGAGAAATGCAGCTTTCGAAACCAAGTGCTAGATATGAAACATCGAGAGGTTGCTTATGCAAAAAGCTCTGACGAAATGAAGAAATTAGGCTCGCTAGGTGCTATATAATTCTTTAAATCCCCTTGTAAGCAGACCGTGAGATCAAAGCAATAAGAAACAAACGCATAACCGTAGCGATATAAGGTTTGGATAGACCCTTGTATCGTGTACATGTGCGCGAGTGCTTTGTGTGTTTCCGCCGGGGGGGGGGGGGGGGGGGGGGGGGGGGGGATCACCCATTCGTCTCGCCTGTGTCAACATATAGTACTATGTACAGACTTTGAAAGAGTGTACAAACTCATCATATTTAGCCTAGTCAATCAAAAAAAAAACATTGCAAGTCTGGCCATCCAACATGGAGCCACAACGGCTGGGTCTGCCTTGCTATTTAAAGCAAATCATCAATGGAAAATGATGCAGCTGAACTATTTGCATCTGTATATTGATTTTAGAAAATGGTGAAGGTTCAATTTAATTTCTCGCAAATGATAAACACACAAAGGAGCTATTAATGTATCCTGACATCCAATGCTGTAGAAAAGATTTTCAAATATTTCCTGATTCTTTTTCTTGGAATACTTGAATTTTCTATCACTTGGATGTATTTCAGCTTGCCGCGTACACAAACAGATTGGCAAAACTGGATTCAGACATAAGATCGACCCAATCAATTTGAGATCTTGTGTGACTAGTAAAGTATCAGTGGGTAAGAGCATCTCTGGACGTTCGGCCCCCCAGGGGCCTGAAAAATCGCCGCCTGGGGGCGAACCGGCGATATATTCGGCCTGGGGGCGGCCGGTTTCCCAGCCGCCGCCCCAGGCTACGTTTTTTAAAGTTTTTAAAAAACATATTCGGCCAAACACGACACAGATTCGACGAAATTTTAGGCGTTCCATAGTTTTTTTACATACCGAAAACATAATGTAAAACAAAATAAAAAACTACTAGTACTACTGCCTCGCCGCCCCGCCGCCGCCGTCCGCCACGCGCCGCCTACAGGCCGAAGAGCTTGCCGAATGCGCTGTAGTCATCGTCGTTCTCCTCCTTCTTCACGCCGCCGCCGCTCGTACTGCACCCCTTCCCTGGGTCGCCTTGGTGGACGGGTTTGGCCGATGGCTGGACCTCATCGTCGCTGCCCTCGAGGACGATGACGCTGCCCTCTTCGTGGCCGTGGTGCCGAGCGGCGATCTCCTCGAGGGCACGGCGCTGGGCGGCGATCTCCTCGAGGGCACGGCGTAGGCGCTCCATCTCCAGCCGGACGTAGTCCTCGCGCGCCCACTTGACGGCGGCCTCGTCGTCGGCGGCCGTGTCCTCGTGTTCGCTCTTCACGGCGACGAGGCCCGGCTCTGTCTTTGGCTTGACGAGGCGGAAGGAAGGAGCAGAGGAGGCTCGGCCGCCCTCGTTGATGATAGGGCGCCGCCGCGGGTGTGTCCACCGAGCGGCGTTTCCACTGGCTTGGCTTTGACGCTGGCAAGCGCCGGTGAACCGGAGGTGCGGGAGGAGGAGGAGGAGGAGGAGGAGGAGGAGGACCCGACCGCCATGTGCCTCGGCAGCCAATGGCCGCCACTCCGACGGGGAACTAGGGCCGGGGCCGCCGGGTACTCGAGAGGCGGCTCGTTGCCGCCCTCGAGGTGTGCGAGGATGAAGTGGAGCGTGCGCCCGGGGACGCCCCACCACAGACGACGACCGTCGGCGTTGTGGCACCCCCTCACCGGCGTGTTGTTGGTGGAGGCGAGCTGCTCCGCGTGGCGGCGTTCGAAGTACGCCGCCCAGTGCGCGTGGTTGCTGGCGGCGTACTCCGGGCGGCCCCGTACCTCCTCCGGCAGGGAGGCTCGAACGCGCTAGACCTCGCCGTGGAAGTGGTCGTCGTCGGGCTTCGGGGGACGGGGACACCTTTGGCGCAGTGCCACCACCGCACAGGCACGCGCATGTCAGGCGGCGCTGGGTAGTTTGCTTCGTGGAGCAGTTCGGCTTCCCACTCGTGCAGGTGGCGATGACCGAAGCCGTTGGCCGCCGCTCCATCGCCGGGGAACCGTTCTCCCATCGGCGGGTGTGCACGCGGGGGCTGTAGACAGGGAGAGAGAGGGAGACAAGGGGTGTCGGCGGCGAGAGAGGGGCTGCAGGGGAGTGCGTCCACTGGCGAGGGAAGGGGGCGGCTTTTATAGTGGACGGGGGCTGGGGGGCGTGTGTACAAGTTTGGCGGGAGCGGGCACGTCGCCGCACTGCACCGCCCGTGAGGAATCAATGGAAGGCTGACCGGCGGCAGCCTTGGCATTGATTCCCCGCGGGAAAACCAGGCGACGAGCAAGACGAGGCGAGGTTGGTCGCTGATTCGGCGGCCCCACTGGGCTTTTGTTCCAAAAACGGTTCCCCGGGCGCCCCCCAGCGCGCTGGGTTGGGCCTGGGTCCGCAGGCGCCAAATTCGGGCCGAACGGGCGAAAATTGGGCTTCTGGGGGCGCGATTGGGCCGTTTTTTTAGCGCCGGCGCTAAAAAAGGGCCTTGGGGGGGCCTGTTGGGGGCGCGAGTGGAGATGCTCTGATGTTGGTTCTCGAACTCTCTAATACATTTTTTGCTACTACCTATAGTGCAATTGTAGCTCGCTGCTCTTATTTGCTGGCGCCCTTCCTGCCGACAATCCAAAAGCTTTGTCATATCCTCTTTTTTCTTCACATGGCATTCCCCATTCAAGGAAACAGAGGATATGGTTTTTATTATCATGTCTCAACCAAATGTTATGTGTACAAAAATCGAAATAATCAACCTGTGCAGCAATATAGTTTTTTCTAATCAAAAGCTACAACAAGTACAGCTTAAATGCCTTCATATTGCAGACCGAAACAAAAATCTGTTCATACCCACTGTCATCTTGGACTAGCCACTTGTAGTATTAAATGCAAAAGTCAAAGTTCGTGCATAAACTCAAACATACCTGGCCGTGTAAACTGCACAAGCCGTTTGTGTTGAAGAAAAAAAAACATATCCATGAAGCAACATTCAGAAAAAAGACAAGCATTAACAATCTCGAGCATAATTTTTACATAAGTTTCAGCAAAAAAAATCTCATACATAGCTATAGGTTCAAAGAATGTCTTCATGTAACATGAAAATCAACAATTATCGATATATGCATGCTTATGCTTTTATAGCGCTTGGCTGCTTGCTATATGTTTGATTCTTAAAATCATGAAACAAATACATGATTTTCTAGTGCTTGTTTTATTCGAACTAAAGGTGTCGCATTCTTCATCAGTTGAATAACTACTAAAATCATGGGTTAGGCGAGTAGAAGTAGTGCATTTGGCCACAAAGTGGTGCTCCGCCCAGAGGAGATTACCACTTCGTATGAACCTAGGACGACGAATTCATGTCAATACAATCTGCCACCTTTGTTGCCAGCTCTATGATGATGGTTGCCATGCATTTCTGAACTGTAAATATGCCACCTTCTGTTGACGATTGGCTAACAGGGAGGAGATCAGAACTACGCTTTCCAGCTGTAAGGATGCCAATTTTTCATCTGCTCTCTGCCTTGCAATGGTCTCTCTTCTTTGAAATACTTGGAACGGCATCTTGTCCGAGAATCAGATTGCTCACAACACTAGTCCTGAGAGATGATCTAAGCAACCTGCAGATGTCCTGAAGGTCAACACTGATGGCGCATATAACTGGCAGTGGGGCTTTTGTATTCATGACAGCACAGTGCAAGCGCCAGCAGCTCAATCTAGAAGATGCCGAAACAGTGGCTTGTCTGAAAGCAATACAGAGAGTTAATTTGGGGCAGATACGGGTATCCATGGGCCGTATTATCATTCTAAGAGAAGACGCTCTCTCACAAACCTCATGGTGTCCTCATGCACGACCACGAGGCAGGCAAAATTCCAGCTGTTTACCAATTCTATTTCTGTCGTGTAATCAAAGTTGTAAATAAGTTTCTCATAGGCCTGGGTGGCATGGTGTTGTTCCTTTGTATTCCTGTTGCTGGCTGGCGATTTTGCTATGCCAATTATATATACTAGTCTTCAACCCGTGCTACTGCACGGGCTAGTAATTATTGAAAATTTATAATGATATACATAAAAAATTTAAGTAATTATTTACTTTAAATCCCATACAAATTACAAGTAATACAGAAATTTTTTAATTATTTTTACTACTTATATTCATTGTATATAAAATATTATATTTCCATACGCCATACACTTAAAACATAGTGGATAATCATGTACTACCTTTGAAATTTTTGTATTGGTCCTTGTGCCACACCAAAATATGGTCACACCATTATATATATTTAACGTCTCCTATTCCATGATATATAGCTTTATCCATCACAAAAAAAAAAGCTTTGTCCACTCACGTCTGTGCCATCAATTTATCCGGAGCACATCACTCTTTTTGACAACTACTAATTTTTGTTTTTATCAAATACAAGCATTCACGTATTGTGTGCTTATTCCTCGAATATCTGATAAATATAAAACTTATACCCTGTGTCCGAACGTCAGAAATCAGTCGGTTTCTGATGCACTCGCCTGTTTAGCAATTTCGGATTTTCCAATTATCATTTAGGATTTGTTCCGTGAATATATTTGTGACATAGATTAGAACTTTTTCAATACTAATTTCTTCATATTTTCAGAAATCTATCACATGCAAATTATGGTACATATGGGTGTGATACTTCACTCCTTGTAGGAGCAGAATTCTTGAAAAATCTTGAGGTTGTAAAATCCAAGAGAATAATGGCGTTAATAAAGGCATGAGCCAAATATATTTTATAGTCCACGAGAATAATCCAACAGATATTTGCATGTCTAGTCCTCTCAAATTTGTTTCACTACTGCAAGAATTCTACTATTGGGCAAGTAGTTCATAGAGTATGAGAGTATACACAAGTTTCCATCTGTGGCAAAACTAGAAGAGGATTTTTTATCAACTGTTCCCAAACCTGTCCGGTTAGTGACAATGTGATACAGTCAAAATTAATCTACTCCCTCCGTTCCTAAATATAAGTATTTTTAGGGATTTCAATATGAACTACATTCAAATGTATATAGACGTAGTTTATAGTGTAGATTCACTCATTTTGTTCCGTATGTAGTCCATATTGAAATCTCTAAAAAGATTTATATTTCCGTATGTAGTCCATATTGGAATCTCTAAAAAGACGTATATTTAGGAACGTAGAGAGTAGCTTGTTATTCTAATTGTGATTGTCTAGTAATGAAAATATTGAAGTCTTCTCGCCCTGACACTGAAACAAACGAACAGGGACAGAGTTCGTGCTAGGGTTTGTTTCCAGCTAGCTTATCAAAACATCATCGCAAACTATAGCTACCAAAGAAAAGCCCAACACAAGGAAGCCAAAGTAGGCACCGCTCAACTACCCCAACACAATGAAGATAGCATAACTACCAAACTTGAGATGTTCATAATGAGCCACACACACAGACACACACATACATGATGCACCATACAATTGCTAACTATCATAAATATGCAAATAAGTATTTTCAAATAGTAAAGGAGCACAAGCTAACACCTAATGCAGTAGCAGTAAAAATGTGACCGACTCAAAACACAATTAACAAATACTGCGCTTGCTTGTCTAATAAGCTCTTTTTTGTACAGGACTCCCAGCTGCTAGCAAATGAATGCAGCTCACTCTTCTTTGATACAAGACCAATACTCATCTTCATGTGGCTTTCCTGTTCCAAGTAAAACAGAATAAGAATTAGGACAGAGACGATTAAGCATGACGAGATCAGGTGAACTGAAAAGACAACTACTTGGACCATGAAAACTAAATACATAAGTCAAAACCCTACATCTGTTATAGTCTACCAACTAGAACATACTAGCTGGGCAAAAAAGATGGTAAAATGCCACCCAAGTACCGTGTTGTTTGCTAGGTCGGATTATACACTAGAGGAAAATATCATCATATTAAGTCTGAATAAGATAACATTCACAACCCCAAGCATGCCACTGTAAATATTACCATTCACAATAATAAAATTGCGTGCGTTCACTAGTAGAAAACAGGGCTTTGGTCCAGGCCTGGCCAGCCCATTAGTCCCGGTTCAGTCACGAACCGGTACCAATGGGGGAATAGGCCCCGGTTCGTGAGCCCAGGGGGCCGGCCGGGCCTCGTGGGGCATTGGTCCCGGTTCCATACACGAACCGGGACCCATTTTCCAGACACGAACCGGGACCAATGGGTCCCGGTTCGTGTCTGGAACCGGGACCAAAAGTGTGGCTTTAGTCCCGGTTCCACCCATGAACCGGGACCGATGAGGTGCCTATATATACCCCCTCGCCCGCGAGCAGAGCACTCCACTGCTCTGTTTTTTCTGACCAGCGAGGGGAGGGCTTTGTGGTGCTCTAGCTCACCTCCTATGCACATGAGGTGTTCGATGAAATGCCCGAGCCACACTACTGAAGCTTTCTCCTCTCCAAGCTCGACCTCCAACCTCCATTTTCCTCTAAAAGAAAAAAATTCTTACTTGTATGATTTAGATAGATACTTGTATAATTTTCTTACTTTTATTATTGTTTGTTATTATATAGTGCGATGGTTTTGGTATCCGCCCCCGTCGGCCCTCGTCCTGTCTATCATTCGGATGTGGTATATATTATATTTTATAATTATTTGGTTCATTTATTGTTTATGACAATTATGCCGACCAACGTGACATAGATATTTTTATCTAGGAGGTATGTGAACCGGAAATTCCAACCGAACCTATTGTCGAGAGGTTAAATTTAGTTGAAGAAGAAAACAATTACTTGAAGGAAAAATTAAAAAAAATTGAGGAGGAGAAGATGATATTGGAGTTGCATGTTGCGGATGTCGTCGATGGTCACAAGATCAAGATGGATGCAATGCGCTTGAAGATTAGAAAGATTACAAAATATGCCATTCATACCGAGGCTTGGTATCATTATGCCATTGGATCAATTGTTACCTTGGTTGCGATTATGATCGCATTTGTTGTTGCATTGAAATGTTTTACATAGTTTCAATGTATGGTTTAATTAGATGCTCTGGAGAACTATGTATGCACTTTGGTTTTAATGTGATGATGAACTTCTATTAATTTGGTCACTTATCTATTCATGATGTTTTGTAATGGTTTTTGACACACTTAATTATATATAATGCACGCAGATGAACCGGTAATGGATGTACGATAACAGACGTACCTCCGAGTACATTGAGGGCCTGCATAATTTTCTCGCAGTGGCTGAGGCAAACAAGCAGAATGGTTTTATGTGTTGTCCATGCCCTAGCTGTGGGAATACGAGGTCTTACTCTGACTCAAAAACCCTTCACACCCACCTGCTTTATAAGGGTTTCATGCCACACTATAATGTTTGGACCAACCACGGACAAATAGGGGTTATGATGGAAGACAACGAAGAAGAAGAGGATGATGACAACTATGTGCCCCCTGAATACGGTGATGCTGCAACGGGGGAAGCTGAAGATCAAGAGGAACCAGACGATGTGCCCGATGATGATCTCCGCCGGGTCATTGTTGATGCAAAGAGACAGTGCGAAAGTGAAAAGGAGAAGCTGAAGTTCGATCGCATGTTAGAGGATCACAAAAAAGGGTTGTACCCCAATTGCGAAGATGGCAACACAAAGCTCGGGACCGTACTGGAATTGCTGCAGTGGAAGGCAGAGAATGCTGTGCTTGACAATGGATTTGAGAAGCTACTGAAAATATTGAAGAAGAAGCTTCCAAAGGATAACGAATTGCCCGACAGTACGTATGCAACAAAGAAGGTCGTATGCCCTCTAGGATTGGAGGTGCAGAAGATACATGCATGCCCTAATGACTGCATCCTCTACCGCGGTGCATACGAGGATTTGAATGCATGCCCGGTATGCGGTGCATTGCGGTATAAGATCAGACGAGATGACCCTGGTGATGTTGACGGCGAGCCCCCCCAGGAAGAGGGTTCCTGCGAAGGTGATGTGGTATGCTCCTATAATACCATGGTTGAAACGTCTGTTCAGAAACAAAGAGCATGCCAAGTTGATGCGATGGCACATAGAGGACCGTAAGAAAGACGGGAAGTTGAGAGCATCCGCTGACGGGTCGCAGTGGAGAAAAATCGAGAGAAAGTACTGGGAGGAGTTTGCAGGTGACGCAAGGAACGTATGGTTTGGTTTAAGAGCGGATGGCATTAATCCTTTTGGGGAGCAGAGCAGCAATCACAGCACCTGGCCTGTGACTCTATGTATCTATAACCTTCCTCCTTGGCTGTGCATGAAGCGGAAGTTCATTATGATGCCAGTACTCATCCAAGGCCCTAAGCAACCTGGCAACGACATTGATGTGTACCTAAGGCCATTAGATGAAGAATTTTTACAGCTGTGGAATGGAAACGGTGTACGTGTGTGGGATGAGCACAGACAGGAGGAATTTGACCTACATGCGTTGCTGTTTGTAACCATCAATGATTGGCCTGCTCTCAGTAACCTTTCAGGACAGACAAACAAGGGATACCATGCATGCACGCACTGTTTAGCTGACACCGAAAGTATATACCTGGACAAATGCAGGAAGAATGTGTACCTGGGGCATCATCGATTTCTTCCGACCAACCATCAATGTCGAAAGAAAGGCAAGCATTTCAAAGGCGAGGCAGATCACCGGAAGAATCCCGCCATGCGTACCGGTGATCACGTACTTGCTATGGTCAATGATTTACACGTAATCTTTGGAAAGGGTCCCGGCGGACTATCTGTTCCGAATGACGCTGAGGGACGCGCACCCATGTGGAAGAAGAAATCTATATTTTGGGACCTACCATACTGGAAAGACCTAGAGGTCCGCTCTTCAATCGACGTGATGCACGTGACAAAGAACCTTTGCGTGAACCTGCTAGGCTTCTTGGGCGTGTATGGGAATACAAAAGATACACCGGAGGCACGGGAGGACCTGCAACGTTTGCACGAAAAAGACGGCATGCCTCCAAAGCAGTATGAAGGTCCTGCCAGCTACGCTCTTACCAAAGAAGAGAAGGAAATCTTCTTTAAATGTCTGCTCAGTATGAAGGTCCCGTCTGGCTTCTCGTCGAATATAAAGGGAATAATAAATATGGCAGAGAAAAAGTTTCAGAACCTAAAGTCTCATGACTGCCACGTGATTATGACGCAACTGCTTCCGGTTGCATTGAGGGGGCTTCTACCGGAAAACGTTCGATTAGCCATTGTGAAGCGATGTGCATTCCTCAATGCAATCTCTCAGAAGGTGATCGATCCAGAAATCATACCAAGGCTAAGGAGTGATGTGGCACAATGTCTTGTCAGTTTCGAGCTGGTCTTCCCACCATCCTTCTTCAATATCATGACGCACGTCCTAGTTCATCTAATCGACGAGATTGTCATTCTGGGCCCTGTATTTCTACACAATATGTTTCCCATTGAGAGGTTCATGGGAGTCCTAAAGAAATATGTCCATAACCGCGCTAGGCCAGAAGGAAGCATCTCCATGGCCATCAAACAGAGGATGTCATTGGGTTTTGTGTTGACTTCATTCCTGGCCTTAAGAAGATTGGTCTCCCTCAATCGCGGTATGAGGGGAGACTGACTGGAAAAGGCACGCTAGGAGGGGACTCAATAATATGTAGGGACGGGCATTCTTGGTCTCAAGCACACTACACAGTTCTACAGAACTCTATCTTGGTGACCCCGTATGTCAATGAACAGAAGAACATTCTGCACTCCAAACACCCGGAGCAGTGTGACGACTGGATTACATGTGAACACATCAGGACTTTCGGCAGTTGGTTGCAAACACATCTCAGAGGTGACAACACTGTTTCTCAGTTGGTTGCAAACACATCTCCAGGGGACCATCTTCGACTGTATTGACTTACAAAGGATAAGAGATAAATGGGAATACATTTTACACGATCGCCCAAGATCAAAAGAGCACCAACCAAAACAGCGGTGTCCGCTTTGAGGCAGCAACCAAGAGGGGAAAGGACATATATTATGGTTACATAGTGGACATATGGGAACTTGACTACGGACATGATTTTAAGGTCCCTTTATTTCAGTGCAAATGGGTCAATCTGTAAGTACTACTTCTGTAATTAAGTCTCTATATATAGCTCAGCTCTTTCATTGCATGTGTATATAATTATCCTCACTATATTATGCAGATTGGAGATCGTCGAATGCAGAAAAGCACGAATCTATGATATTGGGTTCATTAACACAAATCTCATAGATGAATGGACGGTTAAATATAATGCCAAAGAAACCGATGCCAACTTGCTACAATCGTTGCTTCGAAATAAAAAAAAAGATAAAATACTCTTTTCTTACAACTTCAAGTGAGTGTTACTGTCTTGTGCATATTCGGTTTCCCTTATTACTCGAGGTTATAGTAATGTAATTGATGAGTTATGCATGCGTGCGCAGCTTCCACTTTATTCTCATAGAGATTAAGCTTGAGCAGGCACTAGTAACTGTCTTAGACTCGAGACGAAAAGATCCCAAGGAGTATGCGGCCATGACTAAATTACTTGAGAAGTAAGTTCAATCGATCGTTATCGCACCATATCGGCAACTTTGTTCATTTCCTGATATCAAGTAATTGTTTTCTTTGTCTGGCAGGGTTTGGAAATAGTTGACCGCAGAAGCTCCGGGACTGCCGGGGGAGCTCCGATTTACACACCCGAAAGTAAGTACTTCTAGCTAGTTCCGCGCATCTCCCATTGATTCTAGCTAGTTTCATCAATACCATTTAGCATGCTTGCTTATCTGTTTGATTGACCTCTATTGCTTGTAAAGTGGTTGTGGCAGGAAGGCGGGAATGATTTTTATGGATACTACATTTGCGAGTTCATCCGCCACACGACCTGTGAGCGGGGCTACTCTGAAAAACAATATGAAGTGTGTAAGCAATAATATTCACAATTTTATTTTATTACCATCATCTGTGTTGAGTTTCATTCATATATATGTATTGACCCCCTTCTTCAAAGTAGATGTGGCAGATGCAGGATGAACTCCTACCACAAGATCGCATAAAAGCAATTCAAGAGGAATTGGCGGGATTCTTTCTTGACCACGTCATCAATAAAGCCGGAGAATACCATGTGGAACTTGACATCAGATGTTAGGGATTGTAAGAGATCTTATATTGTATATATGTAGCAAGTAGCGTCGGATAGATATACGAAAACTTGTTGTTCGACCAATCTCTCAGAGAAGGAGGAGGTCGATCACTTCTCTCTATATATATATGTTCATGACGATCTTGTATACTTAATGGTTTCCTTCATTTCCTTACTAGCTAGCATGTCGGGAGTTCTCTCTATACGTATAGTACGTAGCGTCGACCAAGCATGGAGATAAGAGAGGTCACTTCTCTCTATTACCTAGCTAACACAATATATGAAACCCCTAAACTAACCCGACAAAACCCCCAAACCCCCCCCCCCCCTCTTTCAAAAAAAAACAAAAACCCCAGCCCCTGAACTGCTGACGCGTGGATGCTTTTTGGTCCTGGTTGGTGCTACCAACCAGGACAAAAAGCCCTCCTGCCTTGGCAAGCCACAGCGGCCACGTGGAGCCCCATCTGTCCCGGTTTGTAGGCGAACCGGGACTAAAGGTATTGGGCTTTAGTCCCGACCCTTTAGTCCCGGTTCCAGAACCGAGACAAATGGGCCTCTGGAACCGGGACAAATGGGCCTTTTTCTACTAGTGGTTAGAGAGAGCATGCTTCAGCATAAAGTTATGGAAAATTGATTGCACTGTAAACAACCTTGACAAGTCGGAATCTGATCGAAATGCAGTGAATTCAAAGCTGAAATAAGAAAATGATCTACCAGAAAGAGGCAGACAACAATGGATGCAAGATCTCGCTGCATATGATGCAGTAGACCAAGGTAATAATAAATATAAAAATCGAGACCTTAACTGAGAGAACTATTTAGTTTTTATCTAAGCACACAGCTTGACAAATGTATACAAATAATATGCAATATGAAATGATAATACAAAGATGTTCGCAAATTACAGTATTAAATCCTACAACCTATCTACCACATATCGTGTGAATTCTGGCAAATACTAAACTCCATATATTATAAATTCACTTGAGATTTTTTTTCTGTATCATTTGCACTTGAGAGGCTCACAAATCATCATATTAATTAAGTACTTGACCAAGAAGATTTATACATGGCAAGAAGATAAATTTACATGACCTGTTAAACCAACATAGCCTTCATGTGCTCATATTTTCAGCTCACCGAGCAATGCTCCTACCTGCAAGCAGGAGTCCAATAAACAAATAGAAAAGCTAATCAATAGGGAGCCATATGTGCAAACCATTGTGCACTCTACATAAGATGCAACATGAGGAGGAAAAGACTATATTTTATAACAAGCACATGACTGTGTAAATGAACCCATGTATATTGCTTGGTGCAAGGACAGTAATTATTTACCAAGTAAAGAGGGACATAGTATGGCAGTTTTGATGCCCAAAGAAATTTATTCACCTAACTTTTCCTCAAATATCTAGTCAACCGTTTAGCAAACATGTATGATAAGTAATTTTCAGAAAGAATCTCAGCAAAAGAAGCAATTCAATTTTGTTTCATGTGCAATGCAAGAGCCAAGAGACGAGGTACTTACCACATAGAAATTTGTATAGGGATAATACGCTTTGTCAGTTTTGTGTTCTCTCCTACCAATATATTTGCTTTGCATCGACTCAAGCTCAAGCATGATGTCATGATATCCCGAAGTTACAAAGATGACATTAGTGTCCTCGTCATACCCTGTTATACAGAACAATGCTTTCGTGTGTGGGGGTTGTGAAATGACCTCATTCAGCTGAACTGTTTTCTGTAGCACCCATGGGATGACACCATCATATTTGGATCTCCTCACCCATAACTGAATGCTCAGTTTTGAAATTGACAAAACAGCAAGGCCAAGGCGATTATCCTCTTCTCGTAAGATCTGAAATGACCAGTGGGTGTATTGAGAACCAATATCATGGGCGTCTGATGGCCTCTTGATTACAACAAGGGTTTGCCTTGCCAAATCGAACTCAAGGATGCTGCCTCCAAAAAGTAACCAGCAAAATGCATTCCTGATTAGGATACTGGGCCTTTCCATAGATATCACATCTGTATTCGTTGTTGAGATAATATCTCCCCATATACCAGACTTGGAATCATAGATACAAGTGGATGCATTTGTGGGTTTAGCAACATGGCACACCAAAACCAGTTTGAACGTACTAAGGCAGCAACCGTCATGCACTTGTCGTTCGTCGATGTCGGAGCAAAGTACCGCGGCACTCCGGACTTTGTTGCGTTTGCCATTCTTGAACCTTGGAGGAAAAGCAACACGGTGCTGAACACCGGTGAGGGGGTCCCATACAACGGCCTCGCGGCTCTCGAAATCGAGGAGGAGGGCGAGGCCGTGGCGGCATCCGAAGAAGACAGGGCCCCACCAATCCCAATGAACTACGTCCTCTGGCATGGCGAAGCGCATGGGAGGGATGCGATCCGACTTCAGCTCCATGATGGAAGAGAAGACTGGTACTCGGCCATATCCTCCTGTGTCAAAGAAGCCAAGGAGCTGGGGGTTCCGTTGGTGTTTGCAAAATTCACCCCAAAGGAATTGGGGCTCTGAAAAGATGTCACGCCAGCGCTTGCATACAGCAGATGCACGGGGAAGCTGGGATTGCTGAGTAGGGAGACGGATGAGAATCTCCCGGAGCACGTCCTCCGTGTCCAGCGGAGAGGCCGGTGTGGAATGACAGCGGCTCATCTGAACTAGTAAAGGAGCTCAGGGGACGGGCTGATCAAACTAAAACGCTTCCAGTATCACTTGTTGTGCCTTTGCGAAATTGCCCTGTCCTACGCTGTAACGGATCATGTACACCATCTTTCATCTGTGCATTCGTAAAACAAAACTCATGAGGAACACGCAAACTGAAGTGTGCGGCGTACTGTGAGATTGAGAGACTCACCCAGATCCATGGCGTGTGCAGGCCAGATCATCTGACGGGATGCTAGGGTTCCTTGGTACAGCGAGGAGAGGATAAGGGGGACGCACATGAAGAAACCAAAGGCGAAATAAGCATTGACTACGCCATAAAATTGCTAGGGGGAAGCGGATGCTCACCTGGTGATGGACTCCGCCACCGCCCACGCCTACGGGCGGACGAGAACAAGGAAGACGAGCGCACCGCACGCACGGTAGGTAACTACTAGCGCGTTGGGCCAAGGTTGTGGGCCAGCGGATGAACAAACAAACACAACGCCTGTAATATTTAGTACCACATCGCTCGGCTAGCAACATTCTACGGGGCTTGAATAGCCCAGCGCTGACATCATAATCGTCAAGGACGCATAGTTGATTCATCAGCTTTGCCGAGACAAAAGCAGTCGCTATGCACTTCTGGCTGGGCCCGTCCTGGCGGCCTGTGACCCTAGGTCTCTCCCTTGGAGGTGCGGGGGGTTAGAAGTACGGTGCGATGTTAGTCTTTTTTTTTACCACATTTTCGTTTTTTCTTTTGCGTTCTTCATACGTCCAAAAAATATGAGTACTTGCGATTCAACATCGGACCTCACGTTGTACTCCTAACCGTGATAACCAGCTGGGTCATCTCACAGCTCGTGGCTAACAACTCATTTTTCCTGTTTCGTTTGTGCATCAACTTGCAACCATGAAAAGACCACTCTAGTTTTTCTTTTTCTTTGGCATGTTTTTACTCGTTCTTTTTCTATCAATTTGCTTTGTGATTCTCTGAGGGCAAGGTCCCATTGACAATCTTCTTGTGGAATCAAGCAAGTGTCACTGCAGTGCCCTCCGGCATCAGGTGAAGTTTGGTACTGCAATACACCATGATATCTCACATCAGGACAACAAGGTTCTACATCAGGCAAATGCAACAAGAACAAGTGGGATGCATGTCCAGAGATCGGCATAACCCTATATGTGCATGGGCGTACAGCAACAGCTGAGCAGCAAAGGTTTTTTTTTTAGCAAAAGAGGCAAAGGTGTATTGCTAGCTTAGAAGCTTTGCCCGAGAGGTCCACCAAAATACCATATATTACAGGATTCACCAGGAGCCCAGACGCGCCTAGTCTTGAGGAAACTATGCCGCGACGTGCCTAGACATGCGCCACCAAGTCAAGGACGACCCAGGCCTCCGCGATGGCCTCCGCCTCGGGCACGGGCACCGCTTCGTGCCCACCCTCCTGCGCGGCCACCTGGTCTGCGAGTATGAACAGCGGTGCAACGACGAGCAGGAGCTGTTTGTAGTGGACACCATCGCGGTGGACGCCACCAATCTACGTAGGCACATGGCTGGCTTCGGTTCCATCCTCGTGTCGCGCGATGGCGTCGTCCTCACTCGCATTCCAGACCAAGAGCTCCGTGTGTGTGTGAGGGAGTCCTGGATTAGGGGGTCCTCGGGTGTCCGGACTATTCGATATGGGCCGGACTGATGGGCCTTGAAGATAAAGCAGAAGATTATCCCCCGTGTCCGGGTAGGACTCCCATATGCGTGGGTGGCAAGTTTGCTGTCCGGGTGTGTTATTTCCTTCCTCCGCAAACCGACTCTGTACAATCCTAGGCGCCTCCGGTGTGTACATAAACCGGGGGGTTCAGTCTGTAGAGGCTATTAGAATAATCATAGGCTAGACAGCTAGGGTTTAGCCATTACGATCTCGAGGTAGATCAACTCTTGTAACCCCTATACTCATAGAATACAATCAAGCAGGACGTAGGGTTTTACCTCCATTAAGAGGGCCCGAACCTGTGTAAACATCGTGTTCTCATTGTCCATTGTTACCATCGATCCTTAAACACATAGCTTGGGAACCCCTACCGAGATCTGCCGGTTTTGACACCGACATTGGTGCTTTCATTGAGAGTTCCGTTGTATTGTCGACAGAAGGATCGATGGCTCGCCTTGTCCTCGACGACGACGCTATTTCCGGGGAGACTTTTCTCCCTGGTCAACTCTTTGTGTTTGGCGGCTTCGTACTACGTGCCAACTCGACCGGTCACCTTGAGCAGGTCGACAGCTACGCCCCTGGTCACCAGATCAGGTTTGGAAGTTTGAACTACATCGCCGATATCCAAGGAGATCTAATCTTCGAGGGGTTCACGGCCTCGGCCGCCGCTCCCCACCCATACAAAGAAGGCCCTTCGGATCCGCTATCAGATCCCGTCCAGGGATCGACTATCATGCCCGCCCTGGCCTTAGATCCGGAGCGGAACACTTCGTCCGAAGACGGGGGGGGGGGGGGGGGGGGGGGGGGGGGATCCCGCCGGACTCACTCCCATTACGGAGCTTCTAGCCGGAGACCCAGATGCAACCATGCCGTCGGTGGACCCGAAGCCAAACGGGACTCTCGCCGTCATCGGGAAGCCGGATTCGCCTCTGGACGTCAACTCCGAACTCTTGAGGTCTGCGTCTATCGGGCTCGGTCAAGTGGTTATTACCGAACCTAGCTCCGCAGATACTCAGACGCCTGTCCAGCTTTCACTCTTAAACGAAACACTGGACCTAATGCAATCTCTCGCCATCACGGAAGTATCAACTCTGAACTACGCCCAGCTTGAACTGGGGGCTCAGAGTAGGGAATTTTGCGTCCCACCCACCACCCACTTAATAGCCACTGTCGAGGATTTTAACCGACATGCTAGATTACGCCTCCGAAGACATCGATGGCATGGACGACGATGTCGGAGTTCAACCAGGCCAAAACCCGCCCATCACTAGGCGTTGGACGGCCACTTCTACTTATGATGTATACATGGTGGACACGCCTGAAAAGAAGGATGACGATGGCACTCAAGATCCAGATGAAGAGAAGCCCGTCGACAAACCACCAAAACGCCGGCGTCAGCGGCGCTGCTCACGATCGCGTCGGGCAAGGGAAAGCAATACCGGCACCGGAGATAATGACACTCCGGACAACGCCGAAGACTCCGACCAGCCCGCTGAGCCTGCATTCAAGCAGGATGAGAGGGAAGAGGGTCAAGTCAACCCCGACAAACTTGCCGATCATGGGGATTCGGAAGACAGTAACTACTAACCTGTCTCTGAAGAGGATACTAGCCTCGGTGACGAAGATTTCATCGTCCTAGAGGAACCCCTCGAACAGGAACGCTTCAAGCGACGGCTGATCGCCACTGCACGGAGCCTGAAAAGGAAACTACAGTAGATTCAAGCCGAACAGGATACGCTCAACGACAGATGGACTAAGGTCCTGGCCACCGAAGAGGGATACGGCTTTGAGCGCCAAACAAAGAGCTATCCTAAGCGCAGGCTATTGCCACAATTTGACGAGGAGGCCTTTGAGCCAATACCGTCAAAATACAATCATGCCGATCAACCGGACCGATCACCACGTGGACGGGACAATTATGCCGAACATCAGCCCGCGCCCCCTCGCCATAGAGGCAAGGAGACAGCGGCTCCGGGCTACACGTACGACCTACGTCAGGACCTGACCAATAGAGCCGACAAGACCAGATCAATCTATGGATCAAGAGGACATGCTCCAGCATGAGATAACGGCCACCAGGCTTGGAACGACAAACATAACCAAATCCGGGGTCAGCCCCGAACACAGACGTCATCCGAGCTCTGTCACGATGTCGCCCGGTATAGAGGTGCCGCGCACCCCATGTGCTTTACCGATGAGGTAATGCAGCACCAGTTTCCAGAAGGGTTTAAACCCGTAAACATCGAGCCATACGATGGAACGACAGATCCCGCTGTATGGATTGAAGATTTTCTTCTCCACATTCACATGGCTCGTGAAGACGATCTCCATGCCATTAAATACCTCCCTCTAAAGCTGAAAGGACAAGCACGACACTGGTTGAACAGCCTCCCAGAGAACTCCATTGGAAGCTGGGAAGACTTAGAGGATGCTTTTCGGGACAACTTTCAGGGCACTTATGTCCGGCCACCGGATGCTGATGACCTGATTCACATAATTCAGCAACCCGGAGAGTCCGCTCGCAAACTTTGGAATCGGTTCTTAATTAAAAAGAACCAAATCATGGACTGTCCGGACGCCGAGGCCTTAGCGGCATTTAAGCACAGCATCCGTGACGAATGGCTCGCCCGACACCTCGGTCAGGAAAAGCCGAAGGCCATGGCAGCTCTTACTGCACTCATGACCCGCTTCTGTGCGGGCGAAGATAGCTGGTTGGCTCGTAGAAGCAACAGCACCAGTGACCCCGGCACTTCTGAGGCCCGGGACGGCAATGGAAGGCCACGACGCAGCAAAAACAAGCGCCGGAACAACAAGGAAGAAACAGAGGATACGGCGGTAAACGCCGGATTCAGTGACTCTAAACCCGGTCAGCGGAAGAAGCCATTCAAAGGTACTAGGGACGGTCCATCCAACTTGGACAAGATACTGGATCGACCCTGCCAGATTCATGGCACCCCTGACAAGCCTGCCAACCACACCAACAGATACTACTGGGTTTTCAAACAGGCCGGTAAATTAAACACCGAACATAAGGGGAAAGGACCTCCAAGCGAGGACGATGATGAGCCTCGCCCACCGTGCACCGGGGGACAAAAACAGTTTCCCCCCGAGGTAAAACGGTGAACATGATCCACGTCACCCACATCCCCAAGAGGGAGCGCAAACGCGCGTTAAGGGACGTCTATGCCGTAGAGCCTGTCGCCCTAAAATTCAACCCATGGTCGGCTTGTCCGATCACCTTTGATCGCAGGGACCACCCAACCAGTATCCGTCACGGAGGTTCGGCGGCCCTAGTATTCGATCCTATCATTGACGGATACCATCTTACTAGAGTCCTTATGGACGGCGGCAGCAGCCTCAACTTGATCTACCAGGATACTGTCCGTAAGATGGGTATCGACCCGTCAAGAATCAAACCTAGCAACACTACCTTTAAAGGACTGATACCTGGCGTGGAGGCCCGCTGCACAGGCTCCTTAACACTGGAAGTCGTATTCGGCTCTCCAGATAACTTCCGTAGCGAAGACTTGATCTTCGACATCGGCCCTTTTCGTAGTGGTTATCATGCACTGCTCGGACGAACGGCCTTCGACCGCTTTAATGCGGTCCCGCACTATGCTTATCTGAAGCTCAAAATGCCTGGACCTCGTGGCGTCATCACAGTAAATGGGAATATGGAGCGCTCCCTCCGTACTGAGGAGCATACTGCGGCCCTAGCAGCCGAAGTACAGGGCAGCCACATCAAGCCGAACAACTTATCGGTCATCAAGACCCACGACTCTGCTAAGCGAGTCCGATCCGCACTACAATGCGATAGCCCGGTGAAGCCGGAGCTTAAATAGCAGTTTAGCCTCCGCCGACCGCCCCATAAGGTTGCGGCATACGTACCGCGCGCACATAACTACGCAATTAAAATACCTTGGGCAGCGCCGGAGGCACACTGCGGAAAAGGTCCATAGTACGATTTGACCCTATTCGGACCTCAACTCTTTTTTTCCACTATAGGTTCGTTAAAAAACCTACCTGATCTACAGAGGCTCTTTTCGAAGTCCCTCTTTCTTACAGACGACCATCACCTCCTCCTCTTAAAGGATTTCCCACCAAGGAGAAACGGCGCAGACGTGTGGCAGGGCACCATTGGGATCTTCAAACCACTACTTTGAGGCCCTGTGTAAACCTTTCCCTTGTGTAAACTTTTGGCATGTAAAATAGCCTCGATATTTATGGCATTATCTGTAATAACACGGCTCGACGTACTCATCAGGGTATAAAGGAAGCAGTTGATCACCACTTTTGTTTGGCACTCATTTATTTTGTCATATGTATGCCCTCCCTACTTCAGACTGCCACACGTGCATTAGTCCGGCCTTAACACCGGGGGTTGTATTCGGTCCTGCACATTTCAAAGTCCGAACACCTATAGGGTACTCTTCGGCATCCCGGATATTGCATTATATGCATCGGCTCCGAATCATATCTTTGGTCTATAGTTGGGTTGCCCAGCTCCTGTGCTTACCACCTTACGTTCCGCTCGTTCGGCTAAGGTAGTAAAGGGAGAACTACTGCGATTGTATTTCTGGTTCGTCCGGTCAAGTACCTTAGTAGAGAAAGCCAAAAACTGACTGTCATGATAAGCGCGAGCTGGTCGGCGATTCGGCGACTTAGTATTATACTACAAATCGTTAGTGATTCACTCCGTGTTATATGAGGGGCTGGTCTTCGTCCAGCCGCGTGGAAAAGGCACCATAGTCCGGATAGCCGCACACGCACCAGGGGCTAGTACTTAGCTCCATAGTCAAACTCCTATAGCTAAGTGAAAGTAATAAAGCCGCATAGTCTGATTGCCTGGTTCACCACGCGGCCACCTCCTTTACGGACCAAGACGTTGGATAAAGTGTGGTCACGCGTTACGCCGAACACCCCTGTAGCATCTACATGGGGGCTGAAGCCGACGACTGGCAACTTTCAGAAATAAAACAATAAACGGCCGCACAGGAGGCAAAATCGCTTGAAACAAAAGGCGCAAACATAGATATATAAACAGCATGGGTTCATCACATTGTTTGTACAACCTGAACACACTCAATCAAATATTACGTCCTTAGAGCATTGACCCTCTATCACTCGGGCTCCTTCTAGGACGTCATCAAAGTACCTCTTCGGCTTCCGGTGATCTTTGCCTTCGGGCGGGCCTGCGGTTGCCACTTCGGTGGACTTCATCTTTGCCCACTGCATCTTGACGCGGGCTAAGGCCATCCGAGCACCCTCTATGCAGGCCGAGCGCTTCAATGCATCAATCCGAGGCCGCGCGTCGACAAGCCACTTCACCAAACCGAAGTAGCTACTAGGGATTGGCTCGGCCGGCCAGAGCTGGACTATCAGGTCCTTCATGGCCAAACCTGCCACCCTATGCAGCTCCGTCAGCTGCTTCAGCTGGTCGTTCAGAGGCATCGAGTGTTCCGGCGCGAGAAATTGCGACCAGAACAGCTTCTCGGTCGAGTTCCCCTCTTGGGCTCGGAAGAACTGTGCGGCATCGGCGGCACTTCTCGGAAGATCCGCAAACGCGCCTGGAGAACTCCATACTCGGGTGAGCAAAGCATACCTCTGACCTCCAAATATACTCTGCAAAAGAAAGGCCTTACCAGCAGCTATCTGCCTCACCTGATGGATCTCTTCACGAGCACTCCGGGACTCGATCCGCGCCTCTTTGGCATCATGGAGAGCCTTGGCGAGCTCGGTCGACTGGTCCGAAATCTTCTGCTCCAAAGTTTCGCATTTGCTGATGTCATCCTTCAGCTCCTGCTCTACTTCGGCCACCCGAGATTCGTGTTGGCAGCGGGCATCTTGCTCGGTCTTCAGTTCAGCAGCCGCCTTGTCAATGGCTGCCTTATTCGCCTCCGCCTCTTTTTTGGCTTGGGCAAGGGAGCCTTTGTGGGTCTCGACCTCGGCTGCGCCAGCTGTGATTATAATCAAGGCATTCCATGAGTTAATCTCTAAATATAGATATCACTTCTGACATCAAAATAAACTTTTAACATTATACGCATACCTTGCGTCTCATCGAACCGCTTATTAATGCGGTCAATTTCCTCATCGGCCTCCTGAAGCTTCCGATTAAGTTCGAAAACTTCTGCCGCCTGGGCGGTTGCCGCCAATAGGGAAGCCTGTTACAATAACAGCACAGCAGGTTAACTCTCCCGAATACTATATGGATCCTCTGTCCGTTTTCTTTTATTCGAACAGAGCCTCAGGGGCTACTGTCTGTACACAAGTATATTCCTCTGTATGAAAAGTTTTAAGAACATTACGTCGCATACCTCAAAGCCTGTCAGTAGGCTGGTGAAGGCTTGGTTCAGTCCGCTCTTAGCAGACTGAACCTTCTCCACCACCGCACCCATCAGGATGCGGTGCTCCGCCACAATGGAAGCACGCTGCAGTGCTTCCTCCAGAGCGTTGGGCGCCTCCAGATTAGTGGAGGTCGCCGATGGAGCTGATGCTCCTCCCCCCTCTTTCAAAGGGGGCTGCTTATCCAATCCCGGAGCCGTGTTGGTCTCCGGAATGGTGTCCGGCTGGGGCCCGGATTGTTGGGGGTCCCCACCGTCGGTTGTCATAGGGGTCGCCTCCCCTAGGTCTTCGGCGACCGAGGTATTAACCTCGGGCGCTTTCTCGACGGCCTCGTTCGCCCTCCCTCTGCCAGGAGAGGTCCTTCGGGACGACACCTCGGTGTCCTCCATGGTGATAGGGGAGGGGGCTCGCGGCGGCGTGTCACTCTCTGCCATTTCAGGTGGTAGAGAGTTCCCCTCTGATATTGGGGTTTGCGGAAGCTCACGGGGACGGCTGAAAGGCGAATAACAAAAATAACTTATACAATGAAAGCAAGTAGACCGAAGATAAATGAGTAAGTTTCTGAATACTTACGATTCGGCCAGGGGCTTCACCCCGGGAGGTCTCTTGGGGACTAGTTCGGACCCTGCGTCTGAACTGTCCGGGAGGGTCACACCTCCCCTCTCTTGGGCGCCTCGCACTCCGGGTCTTCGGAGGCCGCCCTCTTCTTCTTCTTCTTCCCCTTATGAGGGGAGTCGCTTTCCACCTCCTCCTCCTCTTCTTCATCATCTTCTTCGTGGGAAGAGAGGGCTTCGGTCTCCCCGGACACTACGTCCGAAGGACCATTGTGGCGGGGGCCGCCCTTGGCCTCCTTGCCCTTCTTCTTCTTGGCCTTCTTCTCCGGCACCTGATTGGGCGCCGGGACCAGCATCTCCGTTAGCTGGGGTGTGGCCTGGTTCTCAGGCAGCGCTGCCGGACAATTGATCCGCTCCGCCTTTGCCATCCATCCCTGTACGGAAGGCAGGCAAGGTAATCTACATTATATCTGAAGTATTGACCGGATAAGTCTTCGGAAAAGTTATGCTTACCGCTGAGGCCGGGTTCTCGATGTCGAGTCCGATGTCCTTGGTCTTCTTCGGCCATGTTTTCTAGGCCTTGAAGAGCTGCTTCCATATGTCTTCGTGCGTGGTACCGAAGAAGCGCTTCAGGGTCCGTGGCTCCTCCAGATTGAACTCCCACATGGGGGAGGCCCGGAGTTGGCAGGGAAGAGTGCGGCGAAGAGCATCACCTGAATCACGTTTGTGAGACCGGTGTTTGCACCTAACATGTTGGAGATGCGCTTTTGTAGCATCTGCACCTCCGGTTTGGACCCCCAATCAAGTCCCTTGGCAGTCCATGAGGTGAGTCTCGTGGGGGGTCCGGATCTGAAGTCAGGCGTGGCCGCCCAGTTGGCGTCGTGGGGTTCGGTGATGTAGAACCACTCCTGTTGCCACACCTTGAATGTCTCCACAACTGCCCCTTTGGGCCAGACGGCGTTGGGGAGCTTGCTTACCATGGCCCCGGCACAGTCCGCATGCTGTCTGTCAACCACCTTCAGCTTCAGATTGAAGACCTTGAGCCACAGGCCGAAGTGTGGGGGGATGCGGAGAAGAGCCTCGCACAAGACGATGAACGCCGATATGTGGAGGAAGGAATTTGGGGCTAGATCATGGAAATCTAACCCGTAGTAGAACATGAGGCCTCGGACGAAGGGGTGGAGGGGAAACCCTAGCCCTCGGAGGAAATGGGGGATGAACACGACCCTCTCACTAGGCTCAGGAGTAGGGATAACCTGATCTTTGTCAGGGAGCCTTTGCGCGATATCCGCGGACAGATAGCCCGCGCTCCGGAGATCCTTGATGTCCTTCTCGGTGACGGACGAGGCCTCCCACTTGCCCTTTGAACCAGACCCGGCCATTGCTGGGGACAGTGGCGGCGCTGGGGGTCTTCTTGGGACTTCCCTGGAATACCCAAGAATTTCGTGTCAAAAAAAATTACTACATATAATACATATACGGTAGAATCTGGAAATAGGCCACGGCAGCTACGCACATCACCAGACACGAGCGACTCGGCGTCTAGCTACGAGCGCGAGCAGCACCAGGCCTCCAGCTCCGAGCCAGCCCGATTCAATCGATCCCCTTTCCCCTAACCTAGCTCCCTCCCCCGATTCAGCCTCCCTCGCCTGCCTCCCTCGCCTCGCCCCTCGGTCCCCTCCCCTCCGGGCTCCGGCTGCCCTCTCCCTCCCCTGCCCTCGCCCATTCGCCCTCCGGCCCTCTCCTCCGGCTTCCACGGCGGCGCGGCTCCGCCAGACCGCCAGTCGCCAGTCCGCCTCCGGCCTCCCCTGCTCCCCGGAAGGCCGGACCCCGGCCCAAGTAGGCGCCCAGCGCGGCAGCGGCGCAGCGCCCTCCACGGCTCCACGGCCTCCTCTTCTTCCCTTGCGTCTCAGGGAAGCGCCCCCAATCCTCTGCTCTGGCGAGGGACTCCGGCGGGACGGGAGCTCTCTGCCATGGTGAGTAATCCATTTGCTCTCCCTTTATTTTTAGTATAGTAACTGGTGCAGTGGCATGATTAGTTACAGGATACTCTCTTTTTCTAGAATATGCAGAGGATCTGCGCATCTCTGTATTAGAAAGAGCTTGCAGTATCTCTGCATTTGTGATTCGGAGAAGGAAATGGCTACTGCACTACACAATGGAGTATTTATGATGGAAAGGGGGATAAAATCACAGCAGGAAATACTAGTACTGATGAGGAATGCACCGTAGAAAATACTGAAGCCTGGAACCGCATAATAAAGCTCCATGTTAAATTGTCAAACTGCAAAAACTATAGCTCCATTTGCCATTCACCAACCGAAGTAGCTACAGGGATTGGCTCGGCCGGCCAGAGCTGGACTATCAGGTCCTTCATGGCCAAACCTGCCACCTATGCAGCTCCGTCAGCTGCTTCAGCTGTTCGTTCAGACATCAGTGTTCCGGCCGAGAATTGCGACCAGAACAGCTTCTCGGTCGAGTTCCCCTCTTGGGCTCGAAGAACGTGTGCGGCATCGGCGGCACTCTCGGAAGATCCGCAAACCCCTGGAGAACTCCATACTCGGGTGAGCAAAGCATACCTCTGACCTCCAAATATACTCTGCAAAGAAGGCCTTACCAGCAGCTATCTGCCTCACCTGATGGATCTCTTCACGAGCACTCCGGACTCGATCCGCGCCTCTTTGGCATCATGGGAGCCTTGGCGAGCTCGGTCGCACTGGTCCGAAATCTTCTGCTCCAAATTTCGCATTTGCTGATGTCATCCTTCAGCTCCTGCTCTACTTCGGCCACCCGAGATTCGTGTTGGCAGCGGCATCTTGCTCGGTCTTCGTTCAGCAGCCGCCTTGTCAATGGCTGCCTTATTCGCCTCCGCCTCTTTTTGGCTTGGGCAAGGGAGCCTTTGTGGGTCTCGACCTCGGCTCGCCAGCTGTGATTATAATCAAGCCATTCCATGAGTTAATCTCTAAATATAGATATCACTTCTGACATCAAAATAAACTTTTAACATTATAACCATACCTTGCTCTCATCGAACCGCTTATTAATGCGGTCAATTTCCTCATCGGCCTCCTGAAGCTTCCGATTAAGTTCGAAAACTTCTGCCGCCTGGCGGTTGCCGCCAATAGGGAAGCCTGTTACATAACAGCACAGAGGTTAACTCTCCCGAATACTATATCTCCTCTGTCCGTTTTCTTTTATTCGAACAGAGCCTCAGGGGCTACTGTCTGTACCCAAGTATATTCCTCTGTATGAAAAGTTTTAAGAACATTACGTCGCATACCTCAAAGCCTGTCAGTAGGCTGGTGAAGGCTTGGTTCAGTCCGCTCTTAGCAGACTGAACCTTCTCCACCACCGCACCCATCAGGATGCGGTGCTCCGCCACAATGGAAGCACGCTGCAGTGCTTCCTCCAGAGCGTTGGGCGCCTCCAGATTAGTGGAGGTCCCGATGGAGCTGATGCTCCTCCCCCCTCTTTCAAAGGGGGCTGCTTATCCAATCCCGGAGCCGTGTTGGTCTCCGGAATGGTGTCCGGCTGGGCCCGGATTGTTGGGGGTCCCCACCGTCGGTTGTCATAGGGGTCGCCTCCCCTAGTCTTCGGCGACCGAGGTATACCTCGGGCGCTTTCTCGACGGCCTCGTTCGCCCTCCCTCTGCCAGGAGAGGTCCTTCGGGACGACACCTCGGTGTCCTCCATGGTGATAGGGGAGGGGCTCGCGGCGGCGTGTCACTCTCTGCCATTTCAGGTGGTAGAGATTCCCCTGATATTGGGGTTTGCGGAAGCTCACGGGGACGGCTGAAAGGCGAATAACAAAAATAACTTATACTAAAACAAGTGACCGAAGATAAATGAGTAAGTTTCTGAATACTTACGATTCGGCCAGGGGCTTCACCCCGGGAGGTCTCTTGGGGACTAGTTCGGACCCTGCGTCTGAACTTTCCGGGAGGGTCACACCCCCCTCTCTTGGGCGCCTCGCACTCCGTCTTCGGAGGCCCCCTCTTCTTCTTCTTCTTCCCCTTATGAGGGAGTCGCTTTCCACCTCCTCCTCCTCTTCTTCATCATCTTCTTCGTGGGAAGAGAGGGCTTCGGTCTCCCCGGACACTACGTCCGAGACCATTGTGGCGGGGCCCCCTTGGCCTCCTTGCCCTTCTTCTTCTTGGCCTTCTCTCTCCGGCACCTGATTGGGCGCCGGGACCACATCTCCGTTAGCTGGGGTGTGGCCTGGTTCTCAGGCAGCGCTGCCGGACAATTGATCCGCTCCGCCTTTGCCATCCATCCCTGTACGGAAGGCAGGCAAGGTAATCTACATTATATCTGAAGTATTGACCGGATAAGTCTTCGGAAAAGTTATGCTTACCGCTGAGGCCGGGTTCTCGATGTCGAGTCCGATGTCCTTGGTCTTCTTCGGCCATGTTTTCTAGGCCTTGAGAGCTGCTTCCATATGTCTTCGTGCGTGGTACCGAAGAAGCGCTTCAGGGTCCGTGGCTCCTCCAGATTGAACTCCACATGGGGGAGGCCCGGAGTTGGCAGGGAAGAGTGCGCGAAGAGCATCACCTGAATCACGTTTGTGAGACCGGTGTTTGCACCTAACATGTTGGAGATGCGCTTTTGTAGCATCTGCACCTCCGTTTGGACCCCCAATCAAGTCCCTTGGCAGTCCATGAGGTGAGTCTCGTGGGGGGTCCGGATCTGAAGTCAGGCGTGGCCGCCCAGTTGGCGTCGTGGGGTTCGGTGATGTAAGACCACTCCTGTTGCCACACCTTGAATGTCTCCACAACTGCCCCTTTGGGCCAACGGCGTTGGGGGCTTGCTTACCATGGCCCCGGCACAGTCCGCATGCTGTCTGTCAACCACCTTCAGCTTCAGATTGAAGACCTTGAGCCACAGGCCGAAGTGTGGGGGGATGCGGAGAAGAGCCTCGCACAAGACGATGAACGCCATATGTGGAGGAAGGAATTTGGGGCTAGATCATGGAAATCTAACCCTTAGTAGAACATGAGGCCTCGGACGAAGGGTGGAGGGGAAACCCTAGCCTCGGAGGAATGGGGGATGAACACGACCCTCTCATACTAGCTCAGGAGTAGGGATAACCTGATCTTTGTCAGGAGCCTTTGCGCGATATCCGCGGACTAGCCCGCGCTCCGGAGATCCTTGATGTCCTTCTCGGTGACGGACGAGGCCTCCCACTTGCCCTTTGAACCAGACCCGGCCATTCTGGGGACAGTGGCGCTGGGGGTCTTCTGGGACTTCCCTGGAAACCCAAGAATTTCGTGTCAAAAAAAATTACTACATATATACATATACGTTAGAATCTGGAAATAGGCCACGGCAGCTACGCACATCACCAGACACGAGCGACTCGGCGTCTAGCTACGAGCGCGAGCAGCACCAGCCTCCAGCTCCTCCGAGCCACCCGATTCAATCGATCCCCTTTCCCCTAACCTAGCTCCCTCCCCCGATTCAGCCTCCCTCGCCGTCCTCCCTCGCCTCGCCCCTCGTCCCCTCCCCTCCGGGCTCCGGCTGCCTCTCCCTCCCCTGCCCTCGCCCATTCGCCCTCCGCCCCTCTCCTCCGGCTTCCACGGCGGCGCGGCTCCGCCAGACCGCCAGTTCGCAGTCCGCCTCCGGCTCCCCTGCTCCCCGGAAGGCCGGACCCGGCCCAAGTAGGCGCCCAGCGCGGCAGCGGCGCAGCGCCCTCCACGGCTCCACGGCCTCCTCTTCTTCCCTTGCGTCTCAGGGAACGCCCCCATCCTCTGCTCTGGCGAGGGACTCCGGCGGGAGGGAGCTCTCTGCCAGGTGAGTAATCCATTTGTCTCCCTTATTTTTAGTATAGTAACTGTGCAGTGGCATGATTAGTTACAGGATACTCTCTTTTTCTAGAAATGCAGAGGATCTGCGCATCTCTGTATTAGAAAGAGCTTGCAGTATCTCTGCATTTGTGATTCGGAGAAGGAAATGCTACTGCACTCACAATGGAGTATTTATGATGGAAAGGGGGATAAAATCACAGAGGAAATACTAGTACTGATGAGGAATGCACCGTAGAAAATACTGAAGCCTGAACCGCATAATAAAGCTCCATGTTAAATTGTCAAACGGCAAAAACTATAGCTCCATTTGACTCCGATATGCTGAAAATAGGTACTAGTACTATTACACGGTGATGACTGATTATTCTGCATCAGCTGGCAGGTGCTAGTCGAGGGTGGGGGGGGGGAAATCGAAACATATTCCAGCACAATGGAAGTGGCAATCAAAGGGCGTAATCATGTTTTCCTGAGCCCAGTGAGGAACAATGCACAAAGGTGGAGATAAATCATCTCGAACACATCACAAAAGGTAAGCAATGAACTACTGTATTTTTAACTGTTATACAATCCAAATAAAGTTCGATGTGGTTCTCATATGGTCTTGCATATACCTAGTAGTACTATTATATTACATGGGGATGGACGCTTATTCATACAATCAGGTGCTAATAGAGTGGAAAGATGGAAATATACCATCCTAGTGCTATGCATTGTTGTGCTATGTTCCTCCAGCTATGTTGTGGGATGATGTTTGAACTATTAGTCTGTTACTTGCATGTATAAAAGTTAGAGGAGACTCCTGTATGTTCAATGATTAATGTTCAGGCATGAAATGATGTTGACCTTTACGCTAGTAATCAATTGCTTGTAAATTGAAATTGTTTGTCCAATGTCCTCATATCAGTCCATGCCACATTGCCACTGCCACTGATTTCTACTTTGTTTATTTGATTGTGATGTAGATGAAGAAGAAGGTGTTAGCCTATTTGAATTGTGGGACAAATCTTCAAAGGCAAGGAAATAACTTCTACATCCACACCAAAGTTATATTGTAAGAAGATATCATCACTTTATCTATCAAAAGGTACTTATGTATTCATGTTGTTATGGTCTGATACATTGAAATATTACATTGCCGTATGCTAGTGTTGTTTTGTTCATATATGGCTAGTGTTGTGTTGTTTGGTTCATATACTACATTTAGAGCCAAAAAAATTTTGGATGAATACCCAGCCTTCATTTCCTGGCGCCGCCACTTGCTGGGGAGGGTGGTATCGGTGGGAAAGATCGAAGTGTGGGCACTAGAGCTTGAGGTTGGAAAACAGGAGCTAAAGAAGGCGTGGGAAAAGAGGATCTTTATCCTCTTATAGACGGTGAAAATACCAAACGTACCCTTCTCAAGCCATAAACCTCGCCTGTTCCCAACGAGATCGTGCGTAAGGCGCGGTTGGGTTACCCAAACCACATTGATGAGAATCCCGTAATGGACGAGCATTGACTCTGTTTTGACGGGACGTGACAATGAGGGCTAGGCCTCGAAACGCGAACGGGAGCATGAAATGGTTCGAAATGTTAAAGAGTCAATTGTGATGCTTCGCCGAAAGGTTGTCAGTAAAAGACACTGTTCCTATTTTGACATCTTGCCTTCATGGCTAAGGGTTGTATTAATTTGCAGAGCCGGATACAGTTCCTCATGCAGGAAGCTGACTTCAAGTATTCAGAGAAGGAACCCGCCTTGCAATGCCGAAGATAATCCGTGTGCCGACACATCGTCATCGAAGACTGGTTCAGGGGCTACTGAGGGAGTCCTGGATTAGGGGGTCCTGGGTGTTCGGACTATTCCATATGGGCCGACTGATGGGCCCTGAAGATAAAGCGAAGATTATCCCCGTGTCCGGGTAGGACTCCCATATGCGTGGTGGCAAGTTTGTGTCCGGGTGTGTTATTTCCTTCCTCTCAAACCGACTCTGTACAACCATAGGCCCCTCCGGTGTGTATATAAACCGGGGGGTTTAGTCTGTAAGCTTCCGAATATCATAGGCTAGACAGCTAGGTTTAGCCATTACGATCTCGAGGTAGATCAACTCTTGTAACCCCTATACTCATCGAATACAATTAAGCAGGACGTAGGGTTTTATCTCCATTAAGAGGGCCCGAACCTGGGTAAACATCGTGTCCCCATTAGCTATTGTTACCATCGATCCTTAGACACACAGCTTGGGACCCCCTTCCCGAGATCTGCCGGTTTTGACACCGACAGTGTGCGACCCGCTACTGGCAGCAGCCCACACCCTACATCTATAACCGGTCAGATCTGGCATTTCCATGTGGTCAGGGGCCTACCTAGAACTATCAGAAAATCAACCCACCCGTAACTCCAAACATTCTCGTCGGAGCAAGGCACTGGGGCCGATGTATTAAGATATGGGCTCCTAACATACATGGTAGCCGCCTGAGACAGGACTCGGCATGCCTTTGTTATCGTTGGCGGTGTGCACTGGTTGTGTGTGCTTGACACTGGGGCATACATCATCAAACTCCACGCCAGAGTGACACATTGTCGGTGACTATGCTCCCGTAGAGCTTCCCCCATGACGTGAGCACCACTAACTACTTGTGACGTCAATGGCGGGAGGGAACCCAATCATGCTCGTCACGGATCATGACAAGATTGGGTTGGGCCCCGTCGAAGCAAACGGCCAAGTGGCAACAACGACCACATGTGGTGATCGAGACAACGAGGCTATCTTGCGGTTCCTCGATAGGGCGGGCGGAACCTGCAAACGACCGACCAGGCTAGTCCAGCTCGATATAGTGTGGTTCGCCGATAGGAGCGGCACTGTGCTGATCAATACATTGTGTGTTTCTTCTCCGGGTCGACCTGCAGTCCATGGAGATTGTGAGGCGGATCTCGAATCATGGGGCCACCTACAGTCCGAGCATGTCCCCATGAGATGAATTTGGTGGATTGGGTTCCTAGGTTCAGTAGCACTTTATGATTCATTCATTTCTGTTTCTAGCTCTATCTCAACTTCATTGATAACTATAGAGTATGTGATTGTGTAAACAACTATAGTAGTTTATCTATACGAATATAAAATGACCCAAATGGGTAGATCCAACAAATCTTGGCCATAAATCTAGGTCATCCAATGACTTAGATGTGTATCATCTAGCGTGCTGAGCTCTCGCCATTGGACCACAAATATTAGCTGCATGGGATGTTCTACCAGTGGTGTGTCCTTCCTGGCACACGGCACTTGTAAGCTCTCACCGATAAGGGTTTTGTGCTCCAGTGAAAGCAGATCACCTTGCATTTGAAGAATATCCAAATTCGTGTTCACTTTGTCTCTTCATTTTATTTTTTGTTTGTTCCCAATGGTTTCGTCTTAATTGATTTAGTGTGTGTCATCTACCTGACCGACCTCCCCGCTTTCGACAATGTTTTGTTTTTTCTTCAGATGTTACAAACAACACACCGACTATTGAATTTATATGGCAATTATGTGAGTGAGAACATTTTTTTTGCTCTTTGGTGATGAACTGAGTGGAACATATCGGCGTTTGTGCCAGTGAAACCATCACAACTTGCTGTTGATCCCAGCTTCCGCAAGTAACAAGCCTTAGTTTGTGCTACTGATCCCACGTGACTGCAATGGTCGTAGGCGCCTTTCTCCATCCTTCGTCTCCCGAAAGCAACACACACACATCGTGTCACCGTGGAACCACATGTGTAGCTCACATGATTACTTATTTCATCACAAAATGCACATGTCTGGTGTACATCCATATAACATGCATAATTGTTTTTGGAAAATAAAATACAATTCATATCACTAAATTTTGAGCATATACCGTGGTTCTTCTCAAATAATTTCATGGTTCCTCCCATAAATATCTGGCAACAAAGGCTGGGGACTTCTCGGTTGGAAGATGACACACACTACTTTCCCTATTACGACATGATTTGTCTTTGAGGCAATTGTTGGTTCGGTATAGGAAGTTAGAATTTGACCAGTTTAGTACATGATCTTGCATGTGGGGAAAAACGTGCAAACACAGACAAGCCTAGAGCACAGAAGTGGCATGTTAACATGCCCTCAGTGCCATTTCACGAGATGACGCGATCTGCATACATGATCTTGAATTCTTGAATTGTTCCTTCTGTTTTGTTTCTGCAGGCCGAAGTGGAGCTTTCAGTGGATAGAGATGGGGATAAATTATTTGCCTCCAGCGTGATGGCACTATCCTAGGTTTGTATGTAATGTACTATGGTCAATAACTTTTCTAATTTCAAGTAATTAAATAGTAAAGGACTTAGTGACCAGATGATGATCATTTTCCCATTAAAAAATCCTAATAATGATCAGCTACAGGCGAAGTAAGGAGCACGATGCAGTCATGATCGGCATAAGATCTGTTCTGCAAGCTAATGAAACAATCTCCTCTTCAGCTTATTTCTTCACATTCTTCAGTTATCTCCGCACGGAGGACACAGCAAGAATGGCAGCCCGGGACGTGAGGTGTTCGTGGTATTTTGGAACGATTTGGAAGAAACTGAGCCAACAAAACTGCAGAATTGGCGGATCGTGGGCTTTTTATATCGGTGTGTATAATGGGCAGTTAGAACCGGGAATTATTGGCGTCGAAGTTTACGGAAACCTCTCCGTGCAAACCATCAAACGAGAGCAACTAGTTAACGAGCGCTCTTCGGTAGCCTCACACGATCACGCTACTGGCGCCTTTCAAGCCATTCGCCATGTGTCGCGTTCTGGGCGCTCCCTCTGGATTTTATTTTTTTATTTTCCGCATGCGTTTTTGGCTTTTTAAGCGTTTTTTTGGGGGTTTTTCGACGTTTTGGTTTCCATCGTCTTCCTTAGCTTTTCGATCAAAAAAAATTTCAAAATTTATTTGCGCGAAAAAATACGTTTTTTCCTTTCGCGAGAGTCACGTTTTGCTTCCGCGAGAGTCACGGTTGTGCCTCTCGGAAACGGAAAAAATTACGCGTTTTTTGTTTTTTTTCCTTTCGCGAGAGTCACGGTTTGGCTTCCGCGAGAGGCACGGTTGTGCTTTAGCGAGAGTCACGGCCGTGCCTTCTCGGAAATGGACAAAAACCGTTTTCTAATTTTTTTCCTTCGCGAGAGTCACGGTTTTGCTTCGCGAGAGGCACGGTTGTGCTTTAGCGAGAGTGACGGCCGTGCCTCCTCGAAAACGGAAAAAACACGTTTTTTTTTCCTTTCGCGAGAGTCGTTTTTGCTCCGCGAGAAGCACATTTGTGCTTTCACGAGTCACGGCCTGTGACGGATCCTCTCGAAACGAAAAAAAACGTGTTTTCTGTTTTTTTTTCTTTCGCGAGAATCCGACGGCGTGCCTCCTCGGAAACGAAAAAAAAACACATTTTTCTCTTTTTTTTTTCCTTCCGCGAGAGTCACGGTTTTGCTTCCGCGAGAGGCATGGTATGCCTCTTTTGAAAAGGGAAAAAACCCGTGCTCCCGTCGTTCGGTTTTTTCGTGAAAAAAAGTTTGTCAAAACCTATCAACATGTGATCAGTTTTGAATAAACGATCTACAAAAAAGGAAAACTCTCAGGTTGCGACAGTGGCGCACATGCAAGCGCGCCACATTCGCAACCTAGGTGATTTGGAGTGATCTTTGCAACGAGTACTCCTCAACTAGTGATTTCGTACCTAAACAGATCCTACTATGCACGTTTATGATCGGGCTGTATGTGGTCTAGGCTAATTATAGTAGTATTATACCACGTCGATTGGGACGCGACGCGGTCGGATCTTGCTCCGGACTGAGAGCCACCCTCGAGGCATCAACCATGGCAGGCGGCGGCGGCGGCGCCAGGTCGCGACGCAAAGGCAACAGGGTGGAGGCAGAAGGCAGCGTCGTTGCCGTTGGACGGCCGGTGGACATTGCGGCACGCACCGACCCGGGACCTTCGTGCGCTGTGCCGCCAACTGCGTGGGCATGCGCTGCCGCTTCAAGGAATACATCAGCCTCCCCGCCCCCTCCCCTCCGGAGGGAGACCGCTTCGTGCTCCCCCTCCTTCGCGGCCACCTGATCATGGTCCAGGCTGGCTATAACCGGCAAGAGAGATGAGGGAACACCACTCAATCGGGGCGATCAGCTCGTGATTTATATCACGATTACATGGAGCCTGGAAGCCAAGAACATACCTCCCGTATCAATCTACAACCGAACAGAATCGGGAAGATACGGAGTAGGTAGGCTTAGCTATACAAGGTATGTACTTAACTCCCCCCACGTCACGTCGGATGGACGAACGCTAGACTGTACAAAAGTCCATGAATAGCTGGGACAGTAACCCTTCGTCTAAAGCCAGGGCTTCTCGCCTTTCCTTTTGACGGCTCCTATCCCTAACACCGGCCCCCGATCCCAATACTAGAGATTTGCCTTGGCTTGTAGTTCAAAGAAGTCATATTCATTTCATTTGCAAATACAAACTCTCTTTCATTTTTCTTTTACTTTATCAACAAACTGATGCATGGAATGATGGCACATGAAGAACCCGAATCTGACCGAGAGACACTTCTCCGCAAACAAAATGTAGTTGATCTCGATGTGCTTCGTACGATTGCTGAACCGGGTTGCAAGCCATTATGACAGCGCTACATTGTCACAAAAGATGACAGTGGCGGTGTGGGGGGCGATGAAGCTCGTAAGAAGTTGACGAAGCACAACATTCAGCCACGGCGTGAGCCAACAGAACTGGAGCGAGAGACTGTAGCCTGCGTTTGGAGCACCAGGACACAAGGTTGTCAACAAGATATAACAATAACCGAGTGGACCGGCGAGTATCAGGCACGCCCAATCAGCGTCCGATACGACGGTGAGTGACGTAGCTGGTGTAGAGTGAAGCTAGACAGACCGAGATCGAGTGGCCCTTGATATACCGTAGAATCCGCTTACCAGTGAGATGCGGTTTCCCGAGGACTGCATGTATAGGCACGCCTGCTGCACGCATGCGCATGTCGGCGTGTCAAGGTGGTACTGAAGAGCGCCAGCAACTGCGGTACTCGGTAGGACAACGACGATGGACCTTTGTCGCGAGAGCTTGCAACGAGTGTCTATGGGAGTAGCACACGGTTGCAGTCATGCATGCCAGCTTGTGTAGCAAGTCGATGGCGTACTGGCGCTGTGACAGCAACATCCCGTACGGCGAGCGAGAAACCGAGATGCCGAGGAAATAAGAGAGATCCCCGTAGTACAGCGGAGAGTGACGGGTGGTGGTAGCGTAGAATGATAAGAGAGCAAGATGTAAAGAGTCGCGAAGGGGAGATGAGTGGGTGGCGTATTTAGGGTGGCACCGGAGAGATATACGTAGAGAACGCTAAACCAGGAGAGCGGTCGAGAAGCAATGAGATAGGACGTGGACGAGGGAGTGGGGGTGTCGATAGGTAGGGATGGGCGCCAGAACAGGATGAGGGGCTACGTCGGGTGCAGGAAAAAGAGATGGGAGCTTGTGAGGCTGGGACGATGCTGTGGTCAGACGGGAGGAGGGGAGGGGGCTAACGGGTGCGTCATGATGCGCGGTAAAGAGCAGAGCGTAAAGGGGTGGTGGGTGTGTAGAAGCAACATGGTCTACGCGAAGCGAAAGTACCGGAGGATGCCGAGGAAGATGATATGGGGCGGATCCCCGAGATCGGTCATAGAGAACTCGCGGTGAAGAAGGCCGGTGATGTGCTGAAGAAGACCGGTGCTGGAGGCGGTGTGATGATGATGTCATCCAGTACAGGAGAAGGTAGGCAAGCTCGTCACCCGCTCTCGAAGAATAAACAGGGAGGCATCAATAGGGACGCAACGAAACCGAGTCGATGCGCGTAGTGAGCGAAGCGCTGGTACCATGCGCGAGGAGCCTGCTTGAGCCCGTAGAGAGACTTGTGGAGCTGACATACATGTTGAGGACGAGCGGTTGTCGATGAAGCCGGGTGGCTGCTCACAATAGACCACTTCGTCAAGATTTCCATGAAGAAAGGCGTTCTTGACGTCGAGTTGATGAATCGGCCACAGCTGGGAGACGGTGATGCTGAGGACGACGCGGATCGTGGCTGGTTTGACGACGGGCTGAAAGTCTCATCGAAATCAACTCCGGGCTGTGTGAGAGAACCCGCGAACTACCCATCGTGCCTTGTAACGAGCAAGACCACATCAGAAGCAAATTTGTGCTTGAAGATCCATTTTCCTGAAACAACGTTAGCACCAACGGACGTGGAACCAGTGCCAAGTAGATTATGGAGGAGAGCATTGTACTCGTCGGTCATAGCGGCACGCCAGTGTGGATCCTGAGTGCACCCCGGTATGTTTTTGGGAAAATGAGAAATAGAGGTATGGATGGCCGAGAGATTGATCCTATCAACCGGCCGAGTAATACCATGCTTGGCACGGGTAAGCATAGTTAGGTTCACGGCCGGAACAGATCGGCCACGAGTGCGAGTAGGAGTGTGAGGTGGTGGCGTTGCCACAGCTGAGGATAGGACTCGGATGGAGGCGAGCTAGGTGGAGGCGAAGAATCACGAGCGGGCGAGCTGGGTGCAGAGGCGCCTGGCGTGGAGGTACTGCAGGGTGAGAAGGATGGACGTGAACTGTGGGTGCATGCATGCTGGGCTGGGGTGTGGGCAAGTCTGGCTGGGTGCATGCAATGTCAAGGAGAAAATCAAGGGAATCGGCTGGCTGAGTTGGTTGTGTATGCGCGAACGGAAATTGATTTTCGTAAAAATGACGTGACGAGAAATGATAACTCGACGAGAAGTGAGGTCGAGGCAACTGGTAGCCACGATGGGAGTCGGGGTATCCTAAGAAGACACATGCGGTTGAGCGGGGAGCAAGTTTATGAGGAGCCGTAGCGGACTGATTCGGATAACATAGACAGCCGAAAACCCATGGTCGGTTGTATGAGGCAGGCTTGTGGTGAAGAAGGTATAAGGAACACCAAATCCTATAGGTTGGCATGGGCGTCGGTTTAATTAGATAGGTGGCTGCCGGCAAGGCCTCGGCCCAGTAGGAGGGCGGCATGTGTGCTTGGAATAAAAGTGTACGGACGGGTGATGTCATTGAGAGAGCGCAAAGCGCGCTCGGCTTTTCCGTTTTGTGGGGAGGTATAGGGGCATGACATGCGAAGGTGGATGCCGTGACGAGCAAGAAACTCAACTAGATGGGGTTGACAAATTCGGTACCATTATCGGTTTGTAGGGAAACGACCCGGAAGGTTAAATTGTGTGCGTGCATAGGCAATGAAGTAATGAGAATATCGGTAGTATCGGATTTGCGCCGAAGAGGAAATGTCCACATAACATGAGAAAAATCATCAACGATGACAAGATAATATTTAAAACCGGAATTACTGCGCGACAGGAGAGGTCCACAAATCACAATAATTAACTGAAAGGGAGCAACACAAAAGTTTTGAGACCTAGAAAACGGTAGACGGACGTGCTTACCAAGTTGACATGCATGACAAACCATGGTAGCATTATTACATGGAATAGAAAAGTGTCTAGATAAATGTGACATAGCGTCACGGCCTGGATGTCCTAAGCGGCGATGCCAGCAGCTCTGGAGTCGGTGTAGGCGACGAGGCCGAAGGATGATGGCGAGCTGGTGCTTGCGGAGGAACTCGTAGAGAGGTCCGGGGCTACTGCAGCGTATGATCTCGCGCCGGGTTCGAGATCCTGATGGAAAAACCAAAAGGGTCATATTCCACAGAAACAAAATTATCAATAGTAAATTGACGGTAGAGAGAAGGTTTTTAATGATGTTAGGAACTACAAGAACGTTGTTTAACATAACGTGCGATGGGGTGTGGATTAGTAGTGTGACCGGTAGAGGAAATAGGTAAAGTGACACCATTGCCGACTGTGACATGAGAGGAATTGGAAGTGTGGTAGGAAAAAAAATTATACCGGGGTCGGGAAACCATGTGCGAGGTGGCTCCCGAGTCCATGATCCAGTGGCCGGCGTGTTGGAGAGGCGTCATTCAGAGCTGCCATGAGGGAGGAGCAGTCCCGGTTGGTTGTCCATATGGAGTAGCAGGTGGCGGCGGGTTGGAGCTGAAGGCTTGCCCATGCAGAGGGGCCAGCTGCGTGGTGTTAGGCCTGCTGGCCAGAGGAACCCAGGTGGCCTGGCGCGGCTGCAGGGCAGCGGGGCGCGGCCCAAGAGGCCTGGTCGCCAGGAGGGAGGCTTGGTCCTCCAGTCGGCCTCCAGTGGGCTGCATCTGCTAGGTCTGGCCCGTTGGGGTTGAAGCAGTATCCACGGGCCAGGCGACGCTGGAGTGGTTTTAGCCGAGTCGAAGGACCTTGGTTGCCGCTGTGATCACCGCCATTGCCGCGGTAGGAGCCGTCACCATTCTTCTTTTTTTCTGAGAGCGGCCGTTGCCGCCACCGCCCCGGAGTTGCGATGGCCGCCGTGGTCCCCGAAGAGGAGCCCGAGCTGGTGGAGTTGCCGTAGAGGACGACTTGAGGCGACGGATGGGAAGTGTTGGTAGTTGTTCTCGCGAAGAAGCAGGAGGGACCCGTATCGTTTGCAGGAAGGTGGGAAGGGCACTTGCATGGTGACGAGCGCTTGTGATGTCGGCAAAGCGAGGGCTCAGTCCGCGAGACTGTGAGGACCAAGGTCTGGTCGGACACCGGCTGTCCGACGTCGCGGAGAGCGTCGGAGAGTGACTTCAACCGGTGGCAGTAGGGCAGTAATGGTGAGGTCGCCTTGGACGAGCACGCGGAACTCTGCCTCGAGGTATACGGCGCGCATCATCTGGTTGTCGAGGAACAGGTTGCGGATGAGCATGTAGGCCTCGTACGCGGTCTGGTCCTCGGCCATGATGATGTCGAGGATCTCATCGCTTATGGAGACGTTAGAGCCACGAAACGGACGACGAAGTCCTGACGGTTCCAGTCGGCGGTGCGTTGGCGGGTCGGAGTGTCGGCGGAGATGTGGCCGTGAGCTCGTACTTGCCGAGAAGGACGCTGATGAGCATGCGCACTGGAGAAGTTCGAGGCCTTGAGGGCGAGGACGACGGGAACATTCGTCTTCATGCTAGCGACGTTGACGGCTAGGGAGGCCGGCGAATAGCCGGCACCACATCAGTGGAGAGGGGGCCCGAGGTCATGGCCGCGGAGGCAGAGGAAGTCTGGGCTGGTGAACTCATGGCGGCGGCGGAAGCTTAGGTCAAGACCGAGAAAACTGATACCATAATAAACGAGCAAGAGAGATGAGGGAAGACGCCACTCAATCGGGGCGATCAGTCTTGTATTTATATCACGATTACATGGAGCCTTGGAAGCCAAGGAACATACCTCCTCGTATCAATCTACAACCGAACAGAATCGGGAAGATACAGGAGTAGGCTATAGCTATACAAGTGTATGTACTTTACGAAAAGACTGGCCCAATCCCAAGGAGAAGTTATTTCTGCTGACACCAGCGCACCGGATGCCACCAAGCGCGCACGGCCACCAGCGGAGGCTTTCCCTCTCTCACGCGATGGTCTCATCCTCGCCCGTGTGGGCGTGGCCAAAGAGCTCCCTATATGCGACCACCCGACATCGGCAGGAGCCTAACCCTGCCATCTGAACCGAAAGTTTCGTGGGTGGTCTGAGAAAAATTATGTTTTGCTTGTTGGTGACTGCGATAAGGCGGCCACCTCCGTTGGCAGGCATTTTCAAGTGGTCAAGGCATATCTAGAGATGTCACACACACGGCGGCAACCTGCAGTTCCAGACCTTCTCGTCGGAGCATGGCGCAGGGGCCTCTACACGAGACCTGGCTTCCTAACCTACAAAGCAGGTTTGAACGAAGCCTCGGCAAGGCCCTGGTCACCGGCGGCGCTGTCACTGGCTATGTCAGACTGACACCGGTGCTATTTCCTCAGGCTTTGCGTCAAAGCGGCAAAGGTGATGGTGACGAAGCTCCCAAAAGGTTCCCACACTATGGAGAGCACTAAAAACTTTGGCAACTTCTTCAGTGGGTGGGGATTGCTCGTGCTGTCGCCCACGACGATAAGATATCAGCTTGGGCACAATCGAAACATACAGCCAAGTGGCAGCAACGACCACATGTGGTGATCGTATGACAGAGACAATTTGCGGTTCCTTGACAAGGCAGGTGGGAGCTGCATTCCGCGACGAAGCCAGTGAAATTCAAACTAGCGTGGTCGCGAGATAGCGGCATTGTGCTCATCAATACATGCAATGATTTCTTTTGGCTCGACCTGCAGTCCATGAAGATCATGAGGTGGTTCTCGGATCATAGGGTCACATACACGACCGTGAATATCCCCTATGAGATGATTTTTGACAGCTTGGGTTCCAAACATTCAGTAGCACTTTGTGATTAATTCTTCGGGTCTGGTTCCACTCTCAACTTCATCATCAACTATAGAAGCATGCGTGTATGACTTTGTTGAGAAAATAATTTAATTTTACAAGTTTTATTTGCCCCTTTGCATGAAAATTGTAGTCCCATTAATCGTAGCTCTATGATTTGCTACTGATGAATATTCCCTGGTTGTTAGAATTTACAAATATAAGATTGTGTTGTTTCCTCTGATGATAATCTTATCTGACCAGTTTCTTCGCTGTTTCAACAACAATCTAGGTTATGGTTGTGTTTGGTTGGAGAACTAGAATAACACCAGCTCAATTGATATTGCTATTGCTACCTGCTGCACCAACACATTAAACTCACTCATCAGACTATTCAGAAAACTGCAGGTACATGTTACCTATATATTAGCACAATCAGGTTTCTAAATGGGGCCATCCCAGACCACTCGGTTACTGCTTCAGTAGCTCTTAGTTCATCTATATTTTCTGTAGTACCCATGTAAGATGCTTGAGAATTAACTTCTCAGTATTGCACTGCCATGTAGGAATTTCTGATGAGAGCACGTCGTGGAACGTCGAGAAGATGCAACACAAACATAGAGGCAGAGTAATGAACACTGATCCAGTCACATCTAACAAACTAATGCAGTTCCTAGTAAATTGTCACTGACTCAAAACAGAGCTAACAGATACTTGCATTTGCACTGGCTTCTATAAGACAGGTTTTGTGCTAAAGTACATTGAGTTGTAGCAAGGAAGTGCAGCTCCGATCACTCTTCTTGGATCCAAGACCTTCCTCTTCATGTAGCGTTTCTATTCTAAGCGAAACAGACGAAGAAGTCAGGATGTTGTAATTATGCAACAAGAATCAAAACAACTGAAAGGAGAACTAGTTGTACCATGAAGTCAAATATACCCGGCGGCAACTCAAAAGCCAAATTGCTGGATGAAGATGCTGACAAATCTGTCTTGGGTTACATATATGTTTTTCCTTCTGATTTTCTTTGCTGGATGGAGCAGTTATATGTAATTACATAGGAAGTTGATTTTAGCTTATACATACTCTTTTCAGTCCAGGCTACTGATTAGAATTCGGTGAATAAGCAGAGGGGCAGTAGCAACGACATCTTTGCTCTACAATCTGCACAGATACATGCTCTTGGGGCTACAGAAACTGCAATTGGAAGTCCATATGATCAAATAGTGGAAATCCATGGTGATCTAATAGTGGAAATTAAATTGAGGGATAGGAGCGTAGATCTATGGGTATGATCATTTGCATAGAGTTCAGTTGGTGAAGAAAACAGATTAATTATTACTTTATTCCGCTCAAGCACCATTCATGTTATTAATTAATGTTTCAAAAGGGGCATGAAGAAAGATATTCCATCATAAGAAAGATAAGTACAAAAAATGAGTAAGAAATTTGCTCTACTTTGAACACATATCAGCTGTCCAATGATGATGATACTGTAGTATTTCAGCAGCAAATGGTGAAGATCATGATCAATGCACATCACCATGTCCTGGTCAAGCCTGTGATTTCAGTGCAAACTTTCATCTTACAAAAACATCATTTTTATGCTCCTACTTACCACCAGTTAGTCTTAAAAAGTCAAGCTGGCAGTATCTAAACTAAATTCCCCTTGCAGTTTCGACTCACTAAAAGCTCATTTGTAATTGATAAGCTGCCTTTAATTCCTGTTAAAAACCCAATTGCAATTTCCTTCATCAAGCATTCACTCTGTTCATTAATTCAGAGTATAATCAGCTCGTAATCCACTAGAAGCTGACAACAAAATGAATGTTAATCAAAAGATACATTTGTTCCGGGAATACCTGACATGGAATATTTCAATTTGTATAGTCTTCTCAGTCATCAAACCAACTGTCATATGGCAAATGCCACAGAAGCACAATATATACTATTACCATCAGGCATAACGACATAGTAGAGTAATACTATTGACACGCTTCGATGCTTTTCTTCAGTGCCTACAGGGGAAGGCGATGGGGGCATTGCTGAAGATTCAGTTATTTCATTACATCCATAATGACTAGACTGCTAAGACCACCGGAGAATTGTAGCGCTTCTTCTTATTGTTTCCAACATCTCGAGAGGAGTTGACCACCAATCCAAGAAGCTGGACCTGATCGTGGTGTAGAAACTGCAGAGAGGCACACCAAGGACAGAACACACTAGTAGAAAACAGGGCTTTGTTCCAGGCGGCGGTAAGCCCATTATCCTGGTTCACATCACGAACCGGGACCCATGGGGGCATCGTCCCGTTCGTGAGGGCAGGGGGCCGGCCGGGCCTCGTGGACCATTGGTCCCGGTTCCAGACACGAATCAGGACCAATGGGCCTCGCTCCTGGCCCACAAACCATTGGTCCAGCTTGGTGACTGGAACCGGGACCAAATGGGGTCCTTTAGTCCGGTTTCTAGCCACAAACCGGGACCAAAGGAGATGCCTATACATACCACCCGAGCAGAGAGCAGTGGAGTACTCTTTTTTTTTTGGCCGGCCGTGAGAGAGCTTTGTGGTGCTCTAGCTCACCTCCTATGCACATGAGGTGTTCGATGAAATGCCCGAGCCACCCTTAATCTTTCTCCTCTCGAAGCTCCTGTCCAAGCTTCATTTTTCTCAAAATTGTCTAGGTTGACGTCCGTCTGTCCGTCTCCGTCCTCGCCGCGTCGATCGCCCGCGCCGTCTCGTCGCCAATTATACAATCAAAAGGGCCCTCGACAAAACACTCGTGACTGCAACTGTATGTGTACTTACTTCTGTAATTAAGTCTATATATAGCTCAGATCTTTCATTGCATGATAATATAACTGATCCTCACTATATTATGTAGATGAAGATCTCCAATGCAGAAAAGCACAGAATCTATGAATTGGGTTCATTAACCCAATATCATACATGAATGGACGGTTCAAAAGAATGTCACAAAACCAAGGACAACTTGCTACAATCATTGCTTAAAAATCAAAATAAAGAGAAAATAACTCTTTCCTTCCAACTTCAAGTGAGTGTTACTGTCTTGTGCATATTTGGTTTCCCTTATTACTACCGAGGTTATAGTAATTGTAATTGATGAGTTAGCATGCGCGCGCAGGTTCCACTTTATTCTGCTAGAGATTAAGCTTGAGCGGGAATAGTAAAACCGTTTCTTAGACCTCGAGACGAAAAGTCCCCAGGAGTATGCGGACATGACTAATGCTCCAGAAGTAATTCACATCGATCATTCTCGCACCATATCGGCATTTTGTTCATTTCCTGAATATATTATTTTTTTTGTCTGGCAGGATTTGGAAAGAGTTCACCGGAATGTTTCTGGCACTGCGAGGGAGCTGCGATTACACACCCAAAGTAAGTACTACTAGCTAGTTTCGGGCATCTCCCATTGATTCTAGTTTCATCATACCATTGATAATGCTTGATTATCAGTTTGATTGAACTCTATTTCTCGTAAAGTGTTGTGCAGTAAGCCGGGATTGATTTTTGTGGATACTACGTTTGCGAGTTCATCTACAACGCGACGCCCTCTAAGCGGGGCTACTCTGAAAAACAATATGAAGTGCGTTAAGCAATAATATTCACAATTTTATTTATTCCATAATTTGTCTTGAGTTTCATTCATATAATGTATTGACCCCCTTCTTCAATTAGTTGTGGCAGATGCGGGATGAACTCCTACCACAATGATCGCATACGAGCAGTTCAAGAGGATTGGCGCGTTCTTTCTTGACCACGTCATAAATAAAGCCGGAGAATACCATGTGGAATTTGACTTAGATGTTAGGGATTGGTAGTAAGATCTTTATTGTATATATGTAGCTAGTAGCGTCAGATAGATATACGAAACTTGTAGTTCGACCAACTCTCTGCGGAGAAAGAGGTCGATCACTTCTCTCTGTATATGTTCATGAAGATCTTGTGTACTTAATGGTTTCCTTCATTTGCTTACTAGCTAGCGGGTCGAGCTCAGTAACTGGTGCAGTGGCATGATTAGTTACAGGATACTCTCTTTTTCTAGAATATGCAGAGGATCTGCGCATCTCTGTATTAGAAAGAGCTTGCAGTATCTCTGCATTTGTGATTCGGAGAAGGAAATGGCTACTGCACTACACAATGGAGTATTTATGATGGAAAGGGGGATAAAATCACAGCAGGAAATACTAGTACTGATGAGGAATGCACCGTAGAAAATACTGAAGCCTGGAACCGCATAATAAAGCTCCATGTTAAACTGTCAAACTGCAAAAAATATAGCTCCATTTGACTCCGATATGCTGAAAATAGCTACTAGTACTATTACACGGTGATGACTGATTATTCATGCATCAGCTGGCAGGTGCTAGTCGAGGGGGGGGGGGATCGAAACATATTCCAGCACAATGGAAGTGGCAATCAAAGGGCGTAATCATGTTTCCTGAGGAGCCCAGTGAGGAACAATGCACAAAGGTGGAGATAAATCATCCGAACATCACAAAAAGGTAAGCAATGAACTACTGTATTTTTAACTGTTATACAATCCAAATAAAGTTCGATGTGGTTCTCATATGGTCTTGCATATACCTAGTAGTACTATTATATTACATGGGGATGGACGCTTATTCATACAATCAGGTGCTAATAGAGTGGAAAGATGGAAATATACAGCATCCTAGTGCTATGCATTGTTGTGCTATGTTCTCCCAGCTATGTTGTGGGATGATGTTTGAACTATTAGTCTGTTACTTGCATGTATAAAAGTTAGAGGAGACTCCTGTAATGTTCAATGATTAATGTTCAGGCATGGAAATGATGTTGACCTTTACGTCTAGTAATCAATTGCTTGTAAATTGAAATTGTTTGTCCAATGTCCATCAGTCAGTCCATGCCACATTGCCACTGCCACTGATTTCTACTTTGTTTATGTGATTGTGATGTAGATGAAGAAGAAGGATGTTAGCCTATTTGAATTGTGGGACAAATCTTCAAAGGCAAGGAAAATAACTTCTACATCCACACCAAAGTTATATTGTAAGAAGGATATCATCACTTTATCTATCAAAAGGTACTTATGTATTCATGTTGTTATGGTCTGATACATTGAAATATTACTATTGCCGTTATGCTAGTGTTGTTTTGTTCATATATTGCTAGTGTTGTGTTGTTTGGTTCATATACTACATTTAGAGCCAAAAAAATTTTGGATGAATACCCAGCCTTCATTTCCTGGCGCCGCCACTTGCTGGGGAGGGTGGTATCGGTGGGAAAGATCGAAGTTGTGGGCACTAGAGCTTGGAGGTTGGAAGACAGGAGCTAGAAGAAGGCGTGGGGAAAAAGAAGGGATCTTTATCCTCTTATAGACGGTGAAAATACCAAACGTACCCTTCTCAAGCCATAAACCTCGCCTGTTCCCAACGAGATCGTGCGTAAGGCGCGGTTGGGTTACCCAAACCACATTGATGAGAATCCCGTAATGGACGAGCATGATCTCTGTTTTGACGGGACGTGACAATGAGGGCTAGGCCTCGAAACGCGGAACGGGAGGCATGAAAATGGTTCGAAATGTTAAAGAGTCAATTGTGATGCTTCGCCGAAAAAGTTGTCAGTAAAAGACACTGTTCCTATTTTGACATCTTGCCTTCATGGCTAAGGGTTGTATTAATTGTGCAGAGCCGGATACAGTTCCTCAATGCAGGAAGCTGACTTCAAGTATTCAGGAGAAGGAACCCGCCTTGCAATGCCGAAGATAATCCGTGTGCCGAACACATCGTCATCGAAGACTGGTTCAGGGGCTACTGAGGGAGTCCTGGATTAGGGGGTCCTCGGGTGTTCGGACTATTCCATATGGGCCGGACTGATGGGCCCTGAAGATAAAGCAGAAGATTATCCCCCGTGTCCGGGTAGGACTCCCATATGCGTGGGTGGCAAGTTTGGTGTCCGGGTGTGTTATTTCCTTCCTCTGCAAACCGACTCTGTACAACCATAGGCCCCTCCGGTGTGTATATAAACCGGGGGGTTTAGTCTGTAGAGGCTATCCGAATAATCATAGGCTAGACAGCTAGGGTTTAGCCATTACGATCTCGAGGTAGATCAACTCTTGTAACCCCTATACTCATCGAATACAATTAAGCAGGACGTAGGGTTTTATCTCCATTAAGAGGGCCCGAACCTGGGTAAACATCGTGTCCCCATTAGCTATTGTTACCATCGATCCTTAGACACACAGCTTGGGACCCCCTTCCCGAGATCTGCCGGTTTTGACACCGACAGTGTGCGACCCAGCTACTGGCAGCAGCCACACCCTACCATCTATACCGGTCAGATCTGGCATTTCCATGTGGTCATGGCCTACCTAGAACTATCAGAAAATCAACACCACCCGTAACTCCAAACATTCTCGTCGGAGCAAGGCACGTGGGGCCGATGTATTAAGATATGGGCTCCTAACATACATGGTAGCCGCCTGAGACGAGGACTCGGCATGCCCTTGGTTATCGTTGGCGGTGTGCACTGGTTGTGTGTGCTTGACACTGGGGCATACATCATCAAACTCCACGCCAGAGTGACACATGTGTCGGTGACTATGCTCCCGTAGAGCTTCCCCCATGACGGTGAGCACCACTAACTACTTGTGACGTCAATGGCGGGAGGGAACCCAATCATGCTCGTCACGGATCATGACAAGATATTGGGTTGGGCCCCGTCGAAGCAAACGGCCAAGTGGCAACAACGACCACATGTGGTGATCGAGACAACGGAGGCTATCTTGCGGTTCCTCGATAGGGCGGGCGGAACCTGCAAACGACCGACCAGGCTAGTCCAGCTCGATATAGTGTGGTTCGCCGATAGGAGCGGCACTGTGCTGATCAATACATGTTGTGGTTTCTTCCGGGTCGACCTGCAGTCCATGGAGATTGTGAGGCGGATCTCGAATCATGGGGCCACCTACATGTCCGAGCATGTCCCCTATGAGATGAATTTGGTGGATTGGGTTCCTAGGTTCAGTAGCACTTTATGATTCATTCATTTCTGTTTCTAGCTCTAGTCTCAACTTCATTGATAACTATAGGAGTATGTGATTGTGTAAAACAACTATAGTAGTTTATCTATACGAATATAAAATGACCCAAATGGGTAGATCCAACAAATCTTGGCCATAAATCTAGGTCAATCCAATGACTTAGATGTGTATCATCTAGCGTGCTGAGCTCTCGCCATTGGACCACAAATATTAGCTGCATGGGATGTTCTACCAGTGGTGTGTCCTTCCTGGCACACGGCACTTGTAAGCTCTCACCGATAAGGGTTTTTGCTCCAGTGAAAGCAGATCACCTTGCATTTGAAGAATATCCAAATTCGTGTTCACTTTGTCTTCTTCATTTTATTTTGTTTGTTCCCAATGGTTTCTGTCTTTAATTGATTTAGTGTGTGTCATCTACCTGACCGACCTCCCCGCTTTCGACAATGTTTGTTTTCTTCAGATGTTACAACAAACACACCGACTAATTGAATTTATATGGCAATTATGTGAGTGAGAACAATTTTTTTTTGCTCTTTGGTGATGAACTGAGTGGAACATATCGGCGGTTGTGCCAGTGATAACCATCAACTTGCTGTTGATCCCAGCTTCCGCAAGTAACAAGCCTTAGTTTGTGGCTACTGATCCCACGGTGACTGCAATGGTCGTAGGCGCCTTTCTCCATCCTTCGTCTCCCGAAAGCAACACACACATCGTGTCACCGTGGAATCCACATGTGTAGCTCACATGATTACTTATTTCATCACAAAATGCACATGTCTGGTGTACATCCATATAAACATGCATAATTGTTTTTGGAAAATAAAATACAATTCATATCACTAAATTTTGAGCATATACCGTGGTTCTTCTCAAATAATTTCATGGTTCCTCCCATAAATATCTGGCAACAAAGGCTGGGGACTTCTCGGTTGGAAGATGACACACACTACTTTCCCTATTTACGACATGATTTGTCTTTGAGGCAATTGTTTAGTTCGGTATAGGAAGTTAGAATTTGACCAGTTTAGTACATGATCTTGCATAAGTGATGGAAAAACGGTGCAAAACAGACAAGCCTAGAGCACAGAAGTGGCATGTTAACATGCCCTCAGTGCCATTTCAGCGAGATGACGCGATCTTGCATACATGATCTTGAATTCTTGAATTGTTCCTTCTGTTTGTTTCTGCAGGCCGCAGTGGAGCTTTCAGTGGATGAGAGATGGGGGATAAATTATTTTGCCTCCAGCGTGATGGCACTATCCTAGGTTTGTATGTAAATGTACTATGGATCATATAACTTTTCTAATTTCAAGTAAATTAAATAGTAAAGGACTTAGTGACCAGATGATGATCAGTTTTCCCATTAAAAAATCCTAATATATGATCAGCTACAGGCGAAGTAAGGAGCACTGATGCAGTCATGATCGGCATAAAGATCTGTTCTGCAAGCTAATGAACAATCTCCTCTTCAGCTTATTTCTTCACATTCTTCAGTATCTCCGCACGGAGGACACAGCAGAGAATGGCAGCCCGGGACGTGAGGTGTTCGTGGTATTTGGAACGATTTGGAAGGAAACTGATGCCAACAAAACTGCAGAATTAGGCGGATCGTGGGCTTTTATATCGGTGTGTATAATGGGCAGTTAGAACCGGGAATTATTGGCGTCGAAGTTTACGGAAACCTCTCCGTGCAAACCATCAAAACGAGAGCAACTAGTTAACGAGCGCTCCTTCGGTAGCCTCACAACGATCAGCGCTACTTGGCGCGCTTTCAGCCATTCGCCATGTGTCGCGTTCTGGGCGCTCCCTCTGGATTTTATTTTTTTATTTTCCGCATGCGTTTTTGGCTTTTTAAGCGGTTTTTTTGGGGGTTTTTCGACGTTTTGGTTTTCCATCGGTCTTCCTTAGCTTTTCGATCAAAAAAAATTTCAAAATTTATTTTGCGCGAAAAAATACGTTTTTTCCCTTTCGCGAGAGTCACGGTTTTGCTTCCGCGAGAGTCACGGTTGTGCCTCTCGGAAACGGAAAAAATTACGCGTTTTTTGTTTTTTTTCCTTTCGCGAGAGTCACGGTTTTGCTTCCGCGAGAGGCACGGTTGTGCTTTAGCGAGAGTCACGGCCGTGCCTTCTCGGAAATGGACAAAAACGCGTTTTCTAATTTTTTTTCCTTTCGCGAGAGTCACGGTTTTGCTTCGGCGAGAGGCACGGTTGTGCTTTAGCGAGAGTGACGGCCGTGCCTCCTCGAAAACGGAAAAAAACACGTTTTTTTTTCCTTTCGCGAGAGTCACGGTTTTGCTTCCGCGAGAAGCACATTTGTGCTTTCACGAGAGTCACGGCCGTGCCTCTCGGAAACGGAAAAAAAACGTGTTTTCTGTTTTTTTTTCTTTCGCGAGAATCACGGCCGTGCCTCCTCGGAAACGAAAAAAAAACACATTTTCTCTTTTTTTTTTCCTTCCGCGAGAGTCACGGTTTTGCTTCCGCGAGAGGCATGGGTATGCCTCTTTTGAAAAGGGAAAAAACCCGTGCTCCCGGTTCGGTTTTTTCGTGAAAAAAAAGTTTGTCAAAACCTATCAACATGTGATCTAGTTTTGAATAAACGGATCTACGAAAAAAAGGAAAACTCTCAGGTTGCGACAAGTGGCGCACATGCAGCGCGCCACATGTCGCAACCTAGGTGAGTTGGAGTGATCTTTGCAACGAGTACTCCTCAACTAGTGATTTCGTACCTAAACAGATCCTACTATGCACGTTTATGATCTGGGCTGTATGTGGTCTAGGCTAATTATAGTAGTATTATACCACGTCGATTGGGACGCGACGCGGTCGGATCTTGCTCCGGACTGAGAGCCACCCATCGAGGCATCAACCATGGCAGGCGGCGGCGGCGGCGCCAGGTCGCGGACGCAAAAGCTGCAACAGGGTGGAGGCAGAAGGCAGCGTCGTTGCCGTTGGACGTGCCGGTGGACATTGCGGCACGCACCGACCCGGGCACCTTCGTGCGCTGTGCCGCCAACTGCGTGGGCATGCGCTGCCGCTTCAAGGAATACATCAGCCTCCACGCCCCCCTCCGCCTCCGGCAGGGAGACCGCTTCGTGCTCCCCCTCCTTCGCGGCCACCTGATCTATGGGTCCAACGGCTGGCTATAAACGAGCAAGAGAGATGAGGGAAGACACCACTCAATCGGGGCGATCAGCTCTGTATTTATATCACGATTACATGGAGCCTTGGAAGCCAAGGAACATACCTCCTCGTATCAATCTACAACCGAACAGAATCGGGAAGATACGGAGGTAGGCTATAGCTATACAAGGTATGTACTTTAACATCCCCCCGCAGTCAATGCGTCGGATGGACGAACGCATAGACTGTACCAAAAGTCCATGAATAGCTGGGACAGTAGACCCTTCGTCATAAGCCAGGGCTTCTCGCCTTTCCTTTTGACGGCTCCTATCCCTAGACACCGGCCCCCGATACCAATACTAGAGATTTGCCTTGGCTGTAGTTCAAAGAAGTCATATTCAATTTCATTTGCAAATACAAACTCTCTTTCATTTTCTTTTTACTTTATCAACAAACTGATGCGAAGATGGCACATGAAGAACCCGAATCTGACCGAGAGACACCTTCTCGCAAACAAAATGTATGTTGATCTCGATGTGCTTCGTACGATGATGCTGAACCGGGTTGCAAGCCATGTAGACAGCGCTGACATTGTCACAAAAGATGACAGTGGCGGTGTGGAGGGGGCGATGAAGCTCGTGAAGAAGTTGACGAAGCCAACAACATTCAGCCACGGCGTGAGCCACAGCACTGGAGCGAGAGACTGTAGCCTGGCGTTTGGAGCACCAGGACACAAGGTTGTCAACAAGATATACACAATAACCGGAAGTGGACCGGCGAGTATCAGGGCAGCCAGCCCAATCAGCGTCCGAGTACGCGGTGAGTGACGTAGCTGGTGTAGAGTGAAGCTGAAGACCGAGATCGAGTGTGCCCTTGATATACCGTAGAATCCGCTTAACCAAGTTGAGATGCGGTTCCCGAGGAGCATGCATGTATAGGCACGCCTGCTGCACAGCATGCGCAATGTCGGGGCGTGTCAAGGTCAGGTACTGAAGAGCGCCAGCAAAGCTGCGGTACTCGGTAGGAACAACGACGAGTGGACCTTTGTCGGCTGAGAGCTTGCAACGAGTGTCTATGGGAGTAGCACACGGGTTGCAGTCATGCATGCCAGCTTGGTGTAGCAAGTCGATGGCGTACTGGCGCTGTGACAGCAACATCCCGTACGGCGAGCGAGAAACCGAGATGCCGAGGAAATAAGAGAGATCCCCGAGATCGGTCATAGAGAACTCGCGGTGAAGAAGGCCGGTGATGTGCTGAAGAAGACCGGTGCTGGAGGCGGTGAGGATGATGTCATCCACGTACAGGAGAAGGTAGGCAAGCTCGTCACCCCGTCGAAGAATAAACAGGGAGGCATCACATAGGGACGCAACGAAACCGAGTCGATGCGCGTAGTGAGCGAAGCGCTGGTACCATGCGCGAGGAGCCTGCTTGAGCCCGTAGAGAGACTTGTGGAGCTGACATACATGTTGAGGACGAGCGGTGTCGATGAAGCCGGGTGGCTGCTCACAATAGACCACTTCGTCAAGATTTCCATGAAGAAAGGCGTTCTTGACGTCGAGTTGATGAATCGGCCAGGCATGGGAGACGGTGATGCTGAGGACGACGCGGATCGTGGCTGGTTTGACGACGGGGCTGAAAGTCTCATCGAAATCAACTCCGGGCTGTTGAGAGAACCCGCGAACGACCCATCGTGCCTTGTAACGAGCAAGACCACCATCAGAAGCAAATTTGTGCTTGAAGATCCATTTTCCTGAAACAACGTTAGCACCAAACGGACGTGGAACCAGTGTCCAAGTATGATTATGGAGGAGAGCATTGTACTCGTCGGTCATAGCGGCACGCCAGTGTGGATCCTGGAGTGCACCCCGGTATGTTTTGGGAATGGGAGAAATAGAGGTATGGATGGCCGAGAGATTGATCCTATCAACCGGCCGAGTAATACCATGCTTGGCACGGGTAAGCATAGTATGAGTGTTCACGGCCGGAACAGATCGGCCACGAGTGCGAGTAGGAGGTGGAGGTGGTGGCGTTGCCACAGCTGAGGATATGGACTCGGATGGCAGCGAGCTAGGTGGAGGCGAAGAATCACGAGCGGGCGAGCTGGGTGCAGAGGCGCCTGGCGTGGAGGTAGCTGCAGGTGAGATAGGACGTGAACGTGTGGGTGCATGCATGCTGGGCTGGGCTGTGGGCAAGTCTGGCTGGGTGCATGCAATGTCAAGGAGAAAATCAAGGGAATCGGCTGGCTGAGTTGGTTGTGTATGCGCGAACGGAAATTGATTTTCGTAAAAAATGACGTGACGAGAAATGATAACTCGACGAGAAGTGAGGTCGAGGCAATGGTAGCCACGATGGGAGTCGGGGTATCCTAAGAAGACACATGCGGTTGAGCGGGGAGCAAGTTTATGAGGAGCCGTAGCGGACTGATTCGGATAACATAGACAGCCGAAAACCCGATGGTCGGTGTATGAGGCAGGCTTGTGGTGAAGAAGGGTATAAGGAACACCAAATCCTATAGGTTGGCATGGGCGTCGGTTAATTAGATAGGTGGCTGCGGCAAGGGCCTCGGCCCAGTAGGAGGGCGGCATGTGTGCTTGGAATAAAAGTGTACGGGTGATGTCATTGAGAGAGCGCAAAGCGCGCTCGGCTTTTCCGTTTTGTGGGGAGGTATAGGGGCATGACATGCGAAGGTGGATGCCGTGACGAGCAAGAAACTCAACTAAGATGGGGTTGACAAATTCGGTACCATTATCGGTTTGTAGGGAAACGACCGGAAGGTTAAATTGTGTGCGTGCATAGGCAATGAAGTTAATGAGAATATCGGTAGTATCGGATTTGCGCCGAAGAGGAAATGTCCACATAACATGAGAAAAATCATCAACGATGACAAGATAATATTTAAAACCGGAATTACTCGCGACAGGAGAGGTCCACAAATCACAATGAATTAACTGAAAGGGAGCAACACAAAAGTTTTGAGACCTAGAAAACGGTAGACGGACGTGCTTACCAAGTTGACATGCATGACAAACCATGGTAGCATTATTACATGGAATAGAAAAGTGTCTAGATAAATGTGACATAGCGTCACGGCCTGGATGTCCTAAGCGGCGATGCCACAGCTCGGTGGAGTCGGTGTAGGCGACGAGGCCGAAGGATGATGGCGAGCTGGTGCTTGCGGAGAACTCGTAGAGAGGTCCGGGGCTACTGCAGCGTATGATCTCGCGCCGGGTTCGAAGATCCTTGATGGAAAAACCAAAAGGGTCATATTCCACAGAACAAGAATTATCAATAGTAAATTGACGGGTAGAGAGAAGGTTTTTAATGATGTTAGGAACTACAAGAACGTTGTTTAACATGAACGTGCGATGGGGTGTGGATATAGTAGTGTGACCGGTAGAGGAAATAGGTAAAGTGACACCATTGCCGACTGTGACATGAGAGGAATTGGAAGTGTGAGTAGGAAAAAAAATTATACCGGGGTCGGAAACCATGTGCGAGGTGGCTCCCGAGTCCATGATCCAGTGGCCGGCGTTGGAGGAGGCGTCATTCAGAGCTGCCATGAGGGAGGAGCAGTCCCAGGTTGGTGTCCCATATGGAGTAGCAGGTGGCGGCGGGTTGGAGCTGAAGGCTTGCCCATGCAGAGGGGCCAGCTGCGTGGTGTAGGCCTGCTGGCCAGGAGGAACCCAGGTGGCCTGGCGCGGCTGCAGGGCAGCGGGTCGCGGCCCAAGGAGGCCTGGTCCGCCAGGAGGGAGGCTTGGTCCTCCAGTCGGCCTCCAGGTGGGCTGCATCTGCTAGGTCTGGCCCGTGTAGGGGTTGAAGCAGATCCACGGGCCAGGCGACGCTGGGAAGTGGTAGCGCGAGTCGAAGGAGCCTTGGTTGCCGCTGTGATCACCGCCATTGCCGCGGTAGGAGCCGTCACCATTCTTCTTTTTCTTCTGAGAGCGGCCGTTGCCGCCACCGCCCCCGGAGTTGCGATGGCCGCCGTGGTCACCACCGGAAGAGGAGCCCGAGCTGGTGGAGTTGCCGTAGAGGACGACTTGAGGCGACGGATGGGAAGTGTTGGTGAGTTGTGTCTCGCGAAGAAGCAGGAGGGACCTCGTTTGCAGGAAGGTTGGGAAGGGCACTTGCATGGTGACGAGCGTTGTGATGTCGGCAAAGCGAGGGCTCAGTCCGCGGAGACATGTGAGGACCAAGGTCTGGTCGGACACCGGCTGTCCGACGTCGCGGAGAGCGTCGGAGAGTGACTTCAACCGGTGGCAGTAGGCAGTAATGGTGAGGTCGCCTTGGACGAGCACGCGGAACTCTGCCTCGAGGTATACGGCGCGCATCATCTGGTTGTCGAGGAACAGGTTGCGGATGAGCATGTAGGCCTCGTACGCGGTCTGGTCCTCGGCCATGATGATGTCGAGGATCTCATCGCTTATGGAGACGTAGAGCCACGAACGGACGACGAAGTCCTGACGGTTCCAGTCGGCGGTGCGGTTGGCGGTCGGAGTGTCGGCGGAGATGTGGCCGGTGAGCTCGTACTTGCCGAGAAGGACGCTGATGAGCATGCGCCACTTGGAGAAGTTCGAGGCCTTGAGGTCGAGGACGACGGGAACATTCGTCTTCATGCTAGCGACGTTGACGGCTAGGGAGGCCGGCGAGATAGCCGGCACCACATCAGTGGAGAGGGGGCCCGAGGTCATGGCCGCGGAGGCAGAGGAAGTCTGGGCTGGTGAACTCATGGCGGCGGCGGAAGCTTAGGTCAAGACCGAGAAAACTGATACCATATAAACGAGCAAGAGAGATGAGGGAAGACGCCACTCAATCGGGGCGATCAGCTCTGTATTTATATCACGATTACATGGAGCCTTGGAAGCCAAGGAACATACCTCCTCGTATCAATCTACAACCGAACAGAATCGGGAAGATACGGAGGTAGGCTATAGCTATACAAGGTATGTACTTTACGAAAAGACTGGCCCAATCCCAAGGAGAAGTTATTTCTGCTGGACACCAGCGCACCGGATGCCACCAAGCAGCGCACGGCCACCAGCGGAGGCTTTCCCCTCTCTTCACGCGATGGTCTCATCCTCGCCCGTGTGGGCGTGGCCAAAGAGCTCCCTATATGCGACCCGACCATCGGCAGGAGCCTAACCCTGCCATCTGAACCGAAGTTTCGTGGGTGGTCTGAGAAAAATTATGTTTTGCTTGTTGGTGACTGCGATAAGGCGGCCACCTCCGTTGGCAGGCATTTTCAAGTGGTCAAGGCATATCTAGAGATGTCACAACACGGCGGCAACCTGCAGTTCCAGACCTTCTCGTCGGAGCATGGCGCATGGGGCCTCTACACCGAGACCTGGCTTCCTAACCTACAAAGCAGGTTTGAACGAAGCCTCGGCAAGGCCCTGGTCACCGGCGGCGCTGTGCACTGGCTATGTCAGACTGACACCGGGTGCTATTTCCTCAGGCTTTGCGTCAAAGCGGCAAAGGTGATGGTGACGAAGCTCCCAAAAGGGTTCCCACACTATGGAGAGCACTAAAAACTTTTGGCAACTTCTTCAGTGGGTGGGGATGTGCTCGTGCTTGTCGCCCACGACGATAAGATATCAGCTTGGGCACAATCGAAACATACAGCCAAGTGGCAGCAACGACCACATGTGGTGATCGATATGACAGAGACAATTTTGCGGTTCCTTGACAAGGCAGGTGGGAGCTGCATTCCGCCGACGAAGCCAGTGAAATTCAACCTAGCGTGGTTCGCCGAGAGTAGCGGCATTGTGCTCATCAATACATGCAATGATTTCTTTTGGCTCGACCTGCAGTCCATGAAGATCATGAGGTGGTTCTCGGATCATAGGGTCACATACACGACCGTGAATATCCCCTATGAGATGATTTTGACAGCTTGGGTTCCAACATTCAGTAGCACTTTGTGATTAATTCTTTCCGGGTCTGGTTCCACTCTCAACTTCATCATCAACTATAGAAGCATGCGTGTATGACTTTGTTGAGAAAATAATTTAATTTTACAAGTTTTATTTGCCCCTTTGCATGAAAATTGTAGTCCCATTAATCGTAGCTCTATGATTTTGCTACTGATGAATATTTCCCTGGTTGTTAGAATTTACAAATTATAAGATTGTGTTGTTTCCTCTGATGATAATCTTATCTGACCAGTTTCTTCGCTGTTTCAACAATCTAGGTTATGTTCGTTGTTTGGTTGGAGAACTAGAATAACACCAGCTCAATTGATATTTGCTATTGCTTACCTGCTGCACCAACATTTAAACTCACTCATCAGACTATTCAGAAAACTGCAGGTACATGTTACCTATATATTAGCACAATCAGGTTTCTTAAATGGGGCCATCCCAGACCACTCGGTATTACTGCTTCAGTAGCTCTTAGTTCATCTATAAATGTTTCTGTAGTACCCATGTAAGATGCTTGAGAATTAACTTCTCAGTAATTGCACTGCCATGTAGGAATTTCTGATGAGAGCACGTCGTGGAACGTCGAGAAGATGCAACACAAACATAGAGGCAGAGTAATAGGAACACCTGATCCAGTCACATCTAACAAACTAATGCAGTTCCTAGTAAATTGTCACTGACTCAAAACAGAGCTAACAGATACTTGCATTTGCACTGGCTTCTATAAGACAGGTTTTGTGCTAAAGTACATTGAGTTGTAGCAAGGAAGTGCAGCTCCGATCACTCTTCTTGGATCCAAGACCTTCCTCTTCATGTAGCGTTTCTATTCTAAGCGAAACAGACGAAGAATCAGGATGTTGTAATTATGCAACAAGAAATCAAAACAACTGAAAGGAGAACTAGTTGTACCATGGAAGTCAAATATACCCGGCGGCACTCAAAAGCCAAATTGCTGGATGAAGATGCTGACAAATCTGTCTTGGGTTACATATATAGTTTTTCCTTCTGATTTTCTTGCTGGATGGAGCCAGTTATATGTATTACATAGGAAGTTGATTTTAGCTTATACATACTCTTTTCAGTCCAGGCTACTGATTAGAATTCGGTGAATAAGCAGAGGGCAGTAGCAACGACATCCTTTGCTCTACAGAATCTGCACAGATACATGCTCTCTGGGGCTACAGAAACTGCAATTGGAAGTCCATATGATCAAATAGTGGAAATCCATGGTGATCTAATAGTGGAAATTAAATTGAGGGATAGGAGCGTAGATCTTATGGGTATGATCATTTGCATAGAGTTCAGTTGGTGAAGAAAACAGATTAATTATTACTTTATTCCGCTCAAGCACCATTCATGTTATATTAATTAATGTTTCAAAAGGGGCATGAAGAAAGATATTCCATCATAAGAAAGATAAGTACAAAAAATGAGTAAGAAATTTGCTCTACTTTGAACACATATCAGCTGTCCAATGATGATGATACTGTAGTATTTCAGCAGCAAATGGTGAAGATCATGATCAATGCACATCACCATGTCCTGGTCAAGCCTGTGATTTCAGTGCAAACTTTCATCTTACAAAACATCATTTTTATGCTCCTACTTACCACAGTTAGCTTAAAAAGTCAAGCTGGCAGTATCTAACTAAATTCCCCTTGCAGTTTCGACTCACTTAAAAGCTCATATTTGTAATTGATAAAGCTGCCTTTAATTCCTGTTAAAACCCAATTGCAATTTCCTTCATCAAGCATTCACTCTGTTCATTAATTCAGAGTATAATCAGCTCGTAATCCACTAGAAGCTGACAACAAAATGAATGTTAATCAAAAGATACATTTGTTCCGGGAATACCTGACATGGAATATTTCAATTTTATAGTCTATACTTCAGTACATCAAACCAACTGTCATATGGCAAATGCCACAGAAGCACAATATATACTATTACCATCAGGCATAACGACATAGTAGAGTAATACTATTGACACGCTTCGATGCTTTTCTTCAGTGCCTACAGGGGAAGGCGATGGGGGCATTGCTGAAGATTCAGTTATTTCATTACATCCATAATGACTAGACTGCTAAGACCACCGGAGAATTGTAGCGCTTCTTCTTATTGTTTTCCAACATCTCGAGAGGAGTTGACCACCAATCCAAGAAGCTGGACCTGATCTGTGGTTGTAGAAACTGCAGAGAGGCACATCCAAGGACAGAACACACTAGTAGAAAACAGGGCTTTGTTCCAGGCCGGGTAAGCCCATTAATCCTGGTTCACTCACGAACCGGGACCCATGGGGGCATCGGTCCCGGTTCGTGAGGCCAGGGGGCCGGCCGGGCCTCGTGGACCATTGGTCCCGGTTCCAGACACGAATCAGGACCAATGGGCCTCGCTCCTGGCCCACAACCATTGGTCCCGCTTGGTGACTGGAACCGGGACCAAATGGGGTCCTTTAGTCCCGGTTCTAGCCACAAACCGGGACCAAAGAGATGCCTATACATACCCCGCGAGCAGAGCAGTGGAGTACTCTTTTTTTTTGGCCGGCCGTGAGAGAGCTTTGTGGTGCTCTAGCTCACCTCCTATGCACATGAGGTGTTCGATGAAATGCCCGAGCCACCCTTAATCTTTCTCCTCTCGAAGCTCCTTGTCCAAGCTTCATTTTTCTCAAAATTTGTCTAGGTTTGACGGTCCGTCCTGTCCCGTCTCCGTCCTCGCCGCCGTCGATCGCCCGCGCCGATCTCGTCGCCAATTATACAATCAAAAGGCCCTCGACAAAACACTCGTGACTTGCAACTGTATGTAAGTACTACTTCTGTAATTAAGTCTATATATAGCTCAGATCTTTCATTGCATGTATATATAACTATCCTCACTATATTATGTAGATTGAAGATCGTCCAATGCAGAAAAGCACAAATCTATGACATTGGGTTCATTAACCCAAATATCATACATGAATGGACGGTTCAAAAGAATGTCACAAAAACCAAGGACAACTTGCTACAATCATTGCTTAAAAATCAAAATAAAGAGAAAATACTCTTTCCTTACAACTTCAAGTGAGTGTTACTGTCTTGTGCATATTTGGTTTCCCTTATTACTCGAGGTTATAGTAATGTAATTGATGAGTTATGCATGCGCGCGCAGGTTCCACTTTATTCTGCTAGAGATTAAGCTTGAGCGGGGAATAGTAACCGTCTTAGACTCGAGACGAAAAGATCCCCAGGAGTATGCGGACATGACTGAAATGCTCCAGAAGTAAATTCAATCGATCATTATCGCACCATATCGGCAATTTTGTTCATTTCCTGATATCAAGTAATTATTTTTTTTGTCTGGCAGGATTTGGAAAGAGTTCACCGGAATTGTTCTGGCACTGCCGAGGGAGCTGCGATTTACACACCCAAAAGTAAGTACTACTAGCTAGTTTCGGGCATCTCCCATTGATTCTAGTTTCATCAATACCATTGATAATGCTTGATTATCAGTTTGATTGAACTCTATTTCTCGTAAAGTGCTTGTGGCAGTAAGCCGGGAATGATTTTTGTGGATACTACGTTTGCGAGTTCATCTACAACGCGACGCCCTCTAAGCGGGGCTACTCTGAAAAACAATATGAAGTGCGTAAGCAATAATATTCACAATTTTATTTTATTACCATAATTTGTCTTGAGTTTCATTCATATATATGTATTGACCCCCTTCTTCAAATTAGTTGTGGCAGATGCGGGATGAACTCCTACCACATGATCGCATACGAGCAGTTCAAGAGGAATTGGCGCGATTCTTTCTTGACCACGTCATAAATAAAGCCGGAGAATACCATGTGGAATTTGACATTAGATGTTAGGGATTGTACGTAAGAGATCTTATATTGTATATATGTAGCTAGTAGCGTCAGATAGATATACGAAAACTTGTAGTTCGACCAATCTCTCGGAGAAAGAGAGGTCGATCACTTCTCTCTGTATATGTTCATGAAGATCTTGTGTACTTAATGGTTCCTTCATTTGCTTACTAGCTAGCGTGTCGAGCTCTCTCTATACGTATAGTAGCTAGCGTCGACAAAGCACGGAGAAAGAGAGGACACTTCTCTCTATTAGCTAGCTAACACAATATGAAACCCCTAAATTAACCCTCCAAAACCCCCTAACCCACCCCCCTTTCAAAAAAAAAAAAACCCAGCTCCTGCCAAATGCTGACGCGTGGAGGCCTTTTGGTCCCGGTTGGTGTTACCAACCGGAACTAAAGGTCCTCCTGCCTGGGCTCCCCGCAGCGGCCACGTGAAGCCCCTTCTGTCCCGGTTCGTAAGCGAACCGGGACTAAAGGTTTTGGGCATTAGTCCCGACCCTTTAGTCCCAGTTCCATAACCGGGCTAATGGGCCTCTGGAACCGGGAGAAATGGGCCGTTTTCCACTAGTGACATCATATCATGCCGTTGATAATACAACCAATGAAGAAGTTAAATTCTTTAATACCCATAGTTTTGCCACTTTAAGAATCAAAATATCAAAGAGACCAACACGATAAGTGGCTAGTACAAAGATATACCAATCATGTGCACCAAGAAATCAAAGAATGCATTTGATCCAGCCACGTAGTTTTTTTAAGCTACAATACTACAGCATATGTATATATATATATATATATATATATATATATATATATATATATATATATATATATATATAATACTACAGCATATCATGTCCCAGGCAGACACATTTCCGAAACAATCCAAGGCAGACATATTTCAGTTTTACTGTTTGTATTGCAGTAAAACAATAAAAACAAATAACCAACTTTTCTGTTGGACTTGCCACTTATAATATAAAATGAAACTTTTCATTAGCATACCGCAAGCTCAAACGCACCCATGCAAAATCTATGTTCTACTTGTGTTCGAGGGAAAAAATACAATCCGGTAAGCAACATTTAGAAAAACAGGTATTAAAAATCTCATACATAGCTTGAGGTTTAGGCCGTAGAAAAATAAACAATCAGTATGTTTGAAAAATAGGAAGCTCAAGTTTCAAGCTTAATGGGTTTGTTGTCAAATGTGTAGTTTTGCACTGATAGTACAGAAAATAGTGATACAGCAGAAAATAGTAATTTTTCAGTATCATTACAAAATTGCAATTATGAGACCATATGAGGGGAAGAACAGGTTCAACAAGCATGATGTATGGTGCCTGCCAACACAAGCTTTAACAAAAGCGACCCATGCCCAGGAATAAGTGCTGTTATGACCAAGAGTAAATACCTTTCTAATATTACCCCATTACACAAGTGGTCTCAAATCATCTTATGTCAAGAAATCTATAATGTCGCTCAACTAGTATTTTTAAAATGACCAGGCAATAGCGTAAGGAATCAACAAATAAATAAAAGGTGCACCACACATATCATCTTGAAGCTAAAAGACATACCTTGCAGGATCAACCTTGTTCCCAGGGAATGTGGGAGGCCAGATCATCATAAGAGGATTGATATGACAATTTTTTATCATATTTTGTCATATCTAGGTAGAACACACTTTGACGCATCTGCAAGAACACAAACTCGGCATTGTCCTCAAATTAGCAATCATGTAAACCAAACAGATGGTATCCACCAATAACCAGGTGTCCCTTTTTTGGAGCCAAATGCGAATTTGAAGCTCTTTGGCATTTATTTTCGATAAAGGGCGCTTTTATTAACTCAGAATGAAGCATCAAGTGGATACAAAACATAATGAGTCACACCCGGCCTCTGCATAGCTCCTTAGCATTTATGAGATGAACAATAGAATAATCATCTGCCCGTGACAACATAGTCTTGAACGAACCAAACTCCACTCCTTGTGGGAGCTGCATTACCAAGAAACTTGAGGTCGTCAAATCGAAGTTGATAATGTCACTCATGGCAGCCGCCGTATAGATTTTACTGCTGACGAGCACTGAGTTTATTCCTATAACAGGAAGAGTGAGATGTGCCGAGGCCGAGGTATGCAAGCACCACACACCATATTTCAACATATAAACTCTCACCCTAGACATCCGATAAATTCCATACTTGGAAGACTCCATGGACACAAGGAAGTAGGATAAGCCATTGAATCCTTCTTTGGAGAGGATCTAACTCAAACTACGGTGATAGCCATGTTGCGGTTTGGGGCTTGGGAATGGGCGGATGACATCCATGCCTCCCTCAGGGCACAGTGGCATTTGCATCTTAAGTCACCCTGTGCTTCCATTGCGGCACTTGGTTAGCACTCTGCCATTCCGGCAGTCCATGATGTAGGTCCATATGGTTTCCCTCTGGTTAGTTTCCAGGTTGAACCCTGCACGCGGATGACAACGGTGCACTACAGGTGCTGAGGCGGCAACATCAAGATGAAGCATGGACTGTTCGGTAACAACCACTCGAGGACGTAGAAACCGATGATGCGAGGTGTGTGGAGCTTGCGGAAACAATGGAGGAACTCGCGATCGGATGCGTGCTGGAGCCAGCGCTTGCAGACGAGAGCGGCACAAACGAGGGTGTGGTGCGAAGGTCAACACAGAGGAGGATCTTGACGAGGAGGCTGTCATCATCGTGCACCTTCGATGTGGCATCCACAACCAGCATCTGTGTTGGGAAACGCTGCTGTGTCTCACCAACCACGGACGGTTTATTGTCTGGATCAACCCTGCGAAATCGATAACAACAAACAGATGCAAAGCAGAGTCAATGCAATGAACTGATTTCTTGACTGAACTACAGAACTGGAGTACCACACTACATCGAGCTACGTAGCAGATCATGTACAAACAAACGGCATGAAATTAAACATGGACAAAAAAAGGAAATTACAAACGGGCTTGAAAGCAAAGGGCAATTTCTGGAATTTTGTTGGAAAAAGATGTAACTACACATCTATCCTGCAGGGCGTATTACAGACTGCCTTGTCGGGCCCGTGGGACCAGGGGTACCCAGGCCCTTCTACCTTCGGCCCAGGACGCGACGCGTGTCGAGGGCCCAGCAGATGACCACCAAGCTCCACAAGCAAGACTCCTCGCGAGGCCCCTGTCAGCAGGCGCCCCGAGCTGGCCGAATGGTGCCACCAGAAGCCTCGCGAGGCCCTCTCGCAAGACGGCCTCCCGAGGCTCCCTCTCGGAGGCGAGCAAGTCAGGGGCTGGTCAGCCCTGTCGCATGGTCCTGAGTCTTCACGTGGGTGACGCGCACGGCGACGAGCGATGCCAGAGGCCGTGCCAGCAGGTGCGGATAAGGAAGCTTTCCTCTTTCATGCTAAGGGGGCAAGGCTAGCACGCCGGTTCCCAAAGCAACCCAATAGGTTGCCTCAATGGTGCAAGAAGACTAGGACGACGGGCGCGTAGGGCGGAGGTCATCACCGACCCAACGGCGCGTCATGGACGGTGGCTTTGCAGGCGAAGACCACTTTTCGTCAGGATAGACTGCGCCCCTGTCCCTCTTCAAAATTGCCGTTGTGTGGCAACCCTTCCCGCCAATGTTTTCGGCGGAAGAGGACCAAGGCAAGTAGAAAGGAGGGCAGGGTGCCGCCGTAATGGAGGATGACACCCCTTGTATTCTCACCCAAAACCAAGCAGGAGTAGGGTCTTACACCGCAAGGTGGCCTGAACCTGGGTAACTGCTGTGTCGCAGGCCCGCTCCCGCAGTCCCGCTAGCTCGCTCTTGCTGTAGCCTCGTCGTGGTTAGCTGCAGGAAAGAGTAGGGTGGTAGGAACAAGCGCACCCCAGAGTTCGAACCTCTTGGGTCCCCGGAGCCCTGATTCCGACATGCCTGGAATGAAATTTGGGGAGAGAATCAGAAGAGATGGAGGGGTTATACTTGGCATATACTGTTTTCGTTGAGCTGAGCTAAGGTCCACGAGACAAGTAACTGTAGTCAGGGTTCGATTTGGGAGGAAAATCTAGTTAGAGTTTCTAGCGAGGAGAGTAGGGAAATTGAATGAAACTGGGAGAGGACACGAAAGAGAAAGGTTCACCTTGGTCAATTAGGGAGAGGAGGAGAAACGTCAGCGACCTCTGCGGACGACGGGCTGAGGTCGTCGGCGAGATTCGCGGCGATGCTCCTTTTCTTCCCTTTGACACTAGTAGAAAACAGGGCGTTCATCACAGCCGGATTGGAGCATTGGTCCCGGTTGCATTATGAACCGGGACTAATGTAAGCATTAGTCCCGGTTCGAGCGGCTAGGGTGCTGGGCAGGCATTAGTCCCGGTTGAAATGAGACCTTGAGTCCTGGTTTGAGCCACGAACCGGGACTAAAGGGTGCGATGCCCTTTAGTCCTGGTTCGTGGCTCAAACCGGGACTAAAGGTTAGACCTTTAGTCCCGGTTCGAGCCACGAACCGGGACAAAAGGGGTTGAGGCTTTAGTCCCGGTTGATGGCTCCAACCGGGACTAAAGGTTACACCTTTAGTCCCGGTTGGAGCCACGAACCGGGACTAAAGGGGTTTTGAAATTTGTTTTTTGTTTTTCCATTTGTTCTTTGTGTTTAGTTTCTGTTTTAAATTGCTTATATCTTTTAGGATATTTGATGTTTTTTAGTGATTCTTTTTGCATTAGATTCAAAATTTTGTCTAGTTTTTGTTTGTGTCATTAGTTTTCAAATTTGAATGATTTAAATATGAATTTGTTCAAATTTGCTTCAAACCCTAGATTGTGAATAATTTGAGTTTAAAAATAATTTTTAATTTAATTCTTTTTGCTCCTAGTCACATGTTAGATTTTTTTCACCCACATAGCATGTGCAAAAAAGTTGAGAGGGTTACGGCAAAAACTGGATGCACTTCGTGTACAAAATGGACAATCTCTTTCGAAGTATTAGGGTTTCGGACGAAAAGTCATCTGTTACAAAGGCATTTTATTTTTTTTAACTTATTTCAACTCCAGACTTTTTGTGTGTTCAGTATGCACCATTCGAAGCCACATCATCAATTTTCAACCCTTTCTGACTTCATTTGCTATTTTTCATACATTTACTCTTTTTTGAGCTAAATGACACTGAAATTGAAAAGCACTACAAATAAACTCTGAAAAGATTGAAAGTTGGCATGGTATCATCATTTCACCCACATAGCATGTGCAAAAAGGTTGAGAGGGTTACGGCAAAAACTGGATGCACTTCGTGTACAAAATGGACAATCTCTTTCGACGTATCAGGGTTTCAGACGAAAACTCATCTGTTACAAAGGCATTTCATTTTTTTTAACTTATTTCAACTCCAGACTTTTTGTGCGTTTAGTATGCACCATTCGAAGCCATGTCATCAATTTTCAACCCTTTTCTGACTTCATTTGCTATTTTTCATGCATTTACTATTTTTTTGAGCTAAATGACCCTGAAATTGAAAAGCACTACAAATGAACTCTAAAAAGGTTGAAAGTTGGCATGGTATCATCATTTCATCCACATAGCATGTGCAAAAAAGTTGAGAGGGTTACGGCAAAAACTGGATGCACTTCATATACAAAATGGACAATCTCTTTCGACATATCAGGGTTTCAGACGAAAACTCATCTGTTATAAAGGCATTTCATTTTTTTAAACTTATTTTGTGCCATGAAAATGAGGAGGTCATTGAATTTTGTCTAGTTTCTATTTGTGCCATTAGTTTTCAGATTTGAATGATTTAAATATGAATTTGTTCAAATTTGCTTCAAACTCTAGATTGTGAATAATTTGAGTTTAAAAATAGTTTTAAATTTAATTCTTTTTGCTGCTAGTCACATGCTAAATTTTTGTCACAGTAAGATTTATTTGGTTGTTTTTAGAATAATTTATATTATGATTTTAATTAAAACAGTACTGTTTTGCTTATATAGTTGTTTTAATCCTTTAATTGTTGTTTTCAATTATTTTTAGTTAGTTCTTTCTGTAAATTTTTATAATTAATTAATATTAATTTTGATAAAGTTTTGTATTAGTAGTTGTTTAGCCTTTAATAATAGTTGATAGAATTAGTTTTGCTATATTAAAAGTAATTATTTTTGCCACTTTAATAGAACGTGACTCTGGCTTGGTTAACCTTAGTTGTGACTCTAGCTGGGATGGTGCTAGCAGATGTAGTCGACGGTAGGATTGGATGGACACCATCCCGGACTAAAGAGGTTCAAACTCTACCCCCCCCCCCCCCCCGGTGTATCGCCATTTCAGTTTTGTAAAAAAACAAAAGAAAATGATAAAAACTTCAAAAATTAAAATCCTTCGAGATGTAATTATGTTACTACATCTACTAGTTAGGAAAATTAAAAAACTTAAATTTGGATATGTTTTGCAAAAAAGTGTTATGAAAAAGTAAAATGGCCATATCTTTTGCATACGATGTCGAAACAAAACGCATAATATATCAAAAAAATCAGCACGAAAATCCGCATCCGATTTCGACCGCCAAAGGCGGTTTTGCAAATTTTAGAATCCTCAAATTCTTAAAGGAAAAAAAGTTATGCTCAAATTTCAGTTTTTTTGTATTTTGGTTAAATCTAGTCAAACTATGGTTAAACTACTTATTCAAGAAATATTAGTGTTACTAAATAATTATCTTAGTTTTTTTGAATTTTGGTCAAAATGTGGTCAAACTATGATCAAATCTGGTCAAACTGTGGTCAAACTATGGTCGAACTAATTATTCAATAAATATTAGTGTTACTAAATAATTATTGTTTTTTAGAATAATAGGTTCAAACTCAAATGGTGCTTAATGCTCAAGTTCAACTCCTAAGGGTTAATAGGATTGATAGCTTAGTATTGTCAGGAAAACAACAAGTGTAGACTTGGAAACTAGGGGGAATAGAACTCGAAAGTTAAGCGTGCTCAGGCTGGAGTAGTGAGAGGATGGGTGACCGGTCGGGAAGTTAGACGATTTGGAATGAGTGCTGATTAGAGATTAAATTCTGAAGCAGTGAGGAGTGAGGGGTGATTAGAGATTAAATTGTCAAATAATTCAAAGATTTGAAAATCAGAAAAAAAATATTCAATTTTTTTTTCAAAAAAATTCCTTTAGTCCCGGTTGGTGTTACGAACCGGGACTAAAGGCTCCACCTTTAGTCCCGGTTGGTAACACCAACCGGGACTAAAGGTCCTCCAACCCCGCTCCAGCCGGCGGCCACGTGGAGCCCCTTTAGTCCCGGTTCGTAAGCGAACCGGGACTAAAGGTTAGAGGATTTAGTCCCGACCCTTTAGTCCCGGATCCAGAACCGGGACTAAAGGCCCTCTAGAACCTGGACAAAAGCCCTGTTTTCTACTAGTGTGAGTGTTCCACTGAGCAGAGCTGGGTAAAGTAAGTGAAGTGAAGAGAGTTTTTTTGGGTTAATTATATAAATGCCATTGCAATTCTGGCTATTCAGAGAAATGCCACTCCAATTTCCCTCTTTCGAAAAATACCACTGAAACTTTGCATCACACTTATAGATGCCATTATGCAACATTTCAGACTAAAATAACCTCGTCTTCCTCCTTGTGTTCTTCACTTCTTCTTCCTTCATCCACCTAATCTCATCTCCTCGTGTTTCCTCAAATTAACCATCATCTTTTTCTCAGTAGCAACGGAACAGCCAACAAGCCACCCTCTCCCTCTCATCGGAAGCAGCAGCGACAGCACACATCTCCCCTCTCTTTCGAAAAGCAGCAGCTGCAGCTCAATTCCATTGCAGATGACCTCCAAGACCATGGCGGCGGCGTCATCACGCTGGAGTCCCACTAGAGCATCACCCCGACAACACAGCCACCTCCTATCCTGGAAGACACAGTGACGACGGCCCCATCCGGCACCAGCTCCGATGGGATGGGCAGATCGAGCAGACCGCAAAATTGATCGATATCCCCGCTGAGTTCGTTGAGCTGTTGAACAAGGCGAGGCATGCTGCCCGTCTTCCCTTCTGTCTTGCTCCCTCTATCTTCTGGTTGTTGGCGAGCAAGGGCGGAATGACGAGTGCAGAGCACGGGAGGCGATGACTGGATGCAGGTGGTCACGAATCATAGGGTGCTGCCGCATTGGGTACTGATGTCCGGCGTACCAGCAAATCGCAGGCAGCGAGGCAGCCATGGCAGCACCTGCAATAGACAGAGAGAGAGGTCTGCGCCATGCTTGATTTTAGAAAAGGAGGAGATGAACACATGGATGGAGGAAGAAGAACACAAGGAGGAAGACGGGGGTATTTTGGTCTGAAATGTTACATAAGGGCATCTATAAGTGTGATGCAAAGTTTCAGTGGTATTTTTCGAAAGAGGGAAATTGGAGTGGTGTTTCTCTGAATCGCTAGAATTGCAATGGCATTTATCTAATTAACCCTTTTTTTTGTCTTGACGGTTGATGTGGAGAGAGCTGGGCGCACAACCTACAGCCCATTTGAGCAATGCCGAGTCTAGAAACAGTTTGGGCCCAAAAAAAAAGATGAGATATTAGATCCCCTAAAGAAAGATGAGATATTAGATAGACTCACAAACAAAGATGAGATACTAGATTTTTCTCAAAAAAAAGGAAAAAAAAGATGAGGTATTAGATTAGACTAAAAAAAACAGAGAATGAGGTATTAGATGCAAATCCTGTACTCTGTAATCTATACCGACAGACAAGGAAATGGCATCAAGAACAAAGAAAATTGCACAGGTAGCCCCTGCGAATGAAGTTAGCTCTATCATTCATCCAACCCTACTAGTCCTGGAGACCTGGACTAGCATACAACTAGTACTAGGGGTTTGAATGCACCTCAACCAATGCACACGAGGACTACATATGTAAATCTTAGACTATCCATTCGACATGGAGATATGGATCTTCCTCTACTACACTCCCTCTCTTCTTTGTGCAAAAGCTCTCTAAAGTCTTTCGATATTATCTGCCACTAAAACTATTGCAGAAACTCAGTGGCACGATGTTCTCTCCTTGTTTCTCTTAGATCCAAAACCATTCAAGTATGTAGGCTTTGGAGGCATAGGGAAAGAAAGAGCCATAGGTGGCATCGAATCTTTTACAAGGTGTTCCGAAGCTGTACTAGAATTATATGTAGAAGAACAGTTAAGTGATCTTCTGTATCCCCATACAAAAGGATCAATATCAATGTCTCTTTCATCCACAACCAGTGAGGCAAATATTACAGTCTATATTTGGACTCTTGTATTGCCACAATTTCTAGTAATAACCATATCGATGTTTCCAACAAAAGGCAATTCACACAACAAATAATTCGTGCAATAAATTAAAGCATACAAGTGGATACGGCTTCCCCCTTCCTACCGCCCTCCACCCCCTATCACACCCCCCCCCCCCCATTCACCCACCCCCCCCCCCCCCCCCCCTCACACAACAACAACATTTTCCGTCTAGAAGAACAATTTTTTCTACCAAGCACAGAGGAAATGCAGCTCCCCTCTATTCTTTGATGGCGCCCTTGTTGTTGACATAGATACCAACCACAAACTCCTCATATCCTTTTTCTTCACATGCCATTTCTGTTCCATGTAGAAACAAAAGGATTCAAGATGGAGGTTATTGAGCAATATTGGCAACAGAGCAACTGAAGGTTCACCATTTTACAAGAATTGAAAACAGAGATGCGGGGACTCTCGCCTGGTTAATCAGAGGCAGAGTGAGAGACTTTGCTATTTCAATCAAAGAGTGGCTCATCCTTGACCTTCCCCAGATAATAGTTCACTCAAATTTGTTAAGAAAAAAATTCTATGGGAGCATCTGATTTGGTAAGATAACAATGTAATCCGGCACATAAAATTTTACGATGTCTCGAAAAAGGATCTTGACTGGAACATGAACATGGAATGGTTCTCACAATCACAGTTATAGCAAAGGAGCACTTCCTGAACCAGTTCCATAACATCCTAATCCAGTACAAAATTATATTTTCAGCTTCAATAGGATGAATCCATTTAGCAATTGATCTTGCAGTGAAGATGATGAGTGAGCATCCATGGATGTCCATGTAGAGTAGACAGACTGGCCTCAAAGAGAAGTTCCTTTTCTTTTCTCTCTTAAAATAGAGCAACATGTGCATTAGGGTCATCTTAAGCCTTGTTTCCTTTGCTAACCATGCATGGAGCACCTCAGTTACATCCTGGTCGACCGATCCAGTACAAAATTTGAACTTTTGGTTACCCAAAACACAGCAGAATCGATCGATGGCAAATTTGATTCCAATTAACATTGTATATCAGTTTGGCAATCTCATGCAGTCAGGTCCCATGTTCACACATTGTTGACTGTCTAACAATGGATCGATGTTGCTAGAAAGCAGCTGGACTAGTTGTCGGTCTCAGATTGATGGAGCTTATAACCATATCTCACCTCAAAGTGAAATCCAAAATCTGGGGATGAAATGAGGACAGAGGCCATGGGGTAGTGTCCTTGCTGCTGCTACAGTGGCTGCCCAAGCCGTGGAGGAGCAAGATAATAATTCCATTCACCAGATAATGGACCAATGGATTATGCAACAAGCTGGAGGCAACAACCAACAATCCGTGGTCACCAGAGGACGGCCCCGACGAATTCAAGAAGGTGTTCTTTGTCCCCCTCGACAATGACAACGGCCCTGTAGATCCTGGGAGATTATCTCACCCTGGGGGTTAGAGTTGGGCTAGATAGGCTGTGTTCGTTCCGTCCTTCTTTACTTTTCTATAAGTACTGCTATTGGTTTCCTCAATGAAAAGGGCCACTCTCGTTAAAAAAAAACTCTTAATTTCTTGTACTACAAACCTTCCACCAAACAAATGCATTCATTTCTGCGCTTCTATTTACCCGCAGTCGGCTCTAAAAACCGAGCAGTATTTAAATGTTCCACTAGCTGTTTCGGTTCACTAAAACCGAATTAGCAATGATGAACAAGATATTTCAATTCTGCAAATGCCATAAGAGGCATCAATCTGCAGAAAAAGTGGAAGCACAATTAGGCCTGCAACAGCAATACTTTACTCAACATATACAGGTCACAAATAGTAATGTTTCACTGATACTACAGCATATCCTAGCACAGTACAGAGTATAACTAGTTTGTGATCCACTGGAAACTGCCAACAAAATGTAAGTTAGTCCTATTGGTTTCCTCAGTGGGAATAGGTGGGACACTCTCTTTAAAAAAAAAAACTCACTCTTGTACTACAAACCTTCCATCCCACAAATGTGTATCATTTTTTCTTACAATTTACCAGCAGCCAGCTCTAAAAACTGAGCAGTATTTAACTGAATTTTGCTTGTGGTTTCGGTTCACTAAAACCGAATTAGCAATGATGAACAAGACACTTATGTAAATGCCATAACAGGCATCAATCTGCAGAATATGTGGGAACAGAAGCAGTCCTGCAACAGAAATACATTAATGAACATATACATGTCATCTTCCCAGCATATGCAGGTCGCAAACAGTAATGTTTCACTGATGCTATAGCATATCCTAGTCCAGTGCAGAGTATAACTAGTTTGTGATTCACTCGAAACTGCCAACAAAATACATGTTAGTCCTCGGCTCTGATCAAAGACAGAGCGAATATTCCGTGCAATCAAAAGATAAAGCAATACATCCTTTACAGCTATACAGCTTACATACCTTGACATCCCTTCATTAATTCAAAGAAATAGATGACATCGTGTACCTGACTGGGCATATTTCGATTTCATAGTCAGTAGTCTTGTGAAATAAAGAAAAGCAGCAGTACCTCAACAATTAGAAAGAAGGGAAATCTTATGCTCAATCAGTCCGAAGAAGAATTAATTTCATCTCTTGTAGTATCTTTTGAGTGCTAGGCTGGTTGTGTGTTTGTGGCATGTTGATCTTCTGCTACTGCTAAGCTATTACTAGAAGATTTGGTTTAAGAAACAAACTAGGTGCATGTAACAGTGAATGCCGGCCTGCACCATAATAGGCTTCTGCTTCTCCTCATTGGACTTTGCGGTCGGCCGGTCGCAGATGCTGCTGAATCCGATACGACTGCATGGAACGGTCCTGGACGACTTTCTCCTTCCTTCATTTCCCCAAACAGGCGCATCATATCCCCCTCTAAACTGCGTGAACTGCATGAAACACTGTCTACGATTAAATTACCATGTACAATTCTGCAGACATAGTGTACGAGCAAATGAAGAGGTGCTGGTACTGCCTGGTGTCCTCTCAAAGTGAACCAGGCTGCTCAGCTCAGAGGAGTGCTTTTCAAAGCCTATTTCACTGCTGCATTTCGATCTGTATAATCAGCCAAGAACAGAATGGCAATTCGTTCAATAAGGAATAAGTGGCGACTGTCAGTAGGATCACACTACATGAAGGCGCTTGCATGTTCAATTTACAGAACCTCTCATTCAGTGAATTTGGAGGTCAGTCGTGGTTTGCCTAGGAAAGTAAAAACTTCTCGACCCCAAATTTGCAGATCAGTATCCTTGCCTAGTTGAAGAGCACAATCCCAGTGGAGATAATGCACATGTACTAGTAGTCATGTATAGGACAATTTTGAGGATGTGTGTTTATGAAGAGAGCGCTATTACCCAATGAAGAGATCTTAACTACCTTTGGCCAAGAGCAACCAAGAATATTCAATCCCACTCAAAGTTCATCTGCTACACACAGAATAATATTGTACCTAGGACAAATGACCTAAGTACAATCATCCTATATGGCCTGATGTCATTTTTCTGCCTTTTGTTTTCCTGAAACAGCTGTATATGTTCTGGTTACTTTAATAAAAGAAAAGTCTAGGACCAATATGATCAATGTATTCTATCCCACTCAAACTCCAAGCTGGTTGGCTGCTCATAGAGTCGCAGGTACAAGAAGAACCAGGATACGAAGACAGACTTACTTCTCAAAGCGGACCTACATCTTCTTGAGAGCAGAAGCGCAGGGCTGCTGGGGAACATTTTTTTTTTTTTAGAAAAAGAGGAATACCTCCGGCGTCTGCATCAGTCGATGCATGCAGCCATATTATTAGAAATCGTAACAGAGTCTTAACATCCAAGGCAGCTCGAAATCCGAGCAAAAAAGGAGAAAATAAATATGTAAAGCGCCACAACCGGCAATAAAGCGCCACATCCGGTGATAAAAACTGGCTACGATGCCTGCACACCTAGCCTATTATTAACTCGCCATCCAAATCGGCTGAAGATAGTCCGTGCTACCGTCTCCCAGCGGTTGCACCCAATAACCATAGGCCCCCTGCAGTCCGCATGAGTGAGTAACGACCACATACGGATCCAGGCTGTAGCTCTGTAGATAACCTGCAAAAAATTAGTGAATGTTGTACCATTGAAAATCATATCATTTTTAGTGTTCCATATAGCCCATAATAAAGCACATATCCCTATCCGAATATGTTTGGTTATGTGTATGTCTACTCCATTAAGCCAGGTCCCAAATAACGTGTTTATGCTCATTGGATGTTGGATGTTAAAAGCTATATGAATAGATCGCCATAACAATTTTGCAAGTGGACACTCGAGAAAGAGGTGTTTAATCGTTTCATTTTGATCACAAAAACAGCACCTGGGGTTACCAACCCAATTCCTTTTCATCAGATTATCTCTGGTCAAGATGACTCCTTTGTGGACGAACCACATAAAGATCTTGATGCGGAGTGGAACTTTAATTTTCCATATGTGCAAAGACCTCGACAATGGCCCGGAGTCAATTAAGTCCAAATACATGGATTTCACAGAGAATAATCCATTTGTGGTTAACTTCCAACTAATTTTATCTGCCTGGTCTAAAAGTTGAACATCCATCAACCTACGGACCAGGTGTAACCAAGCATTCCAACGTTCCCCTACAAGAGATCTCCTAAATTGGATGTTAAGTGGTACTGAGTTTAATAATGTGGCGACATAATCCTCCTTACGTTGCACAATATTATATAAGGAAGGGTATTGTAAAGCCAGAGGCGTCTCCCCTAGCCATGTATCCTCCCAGAATCTAGTAGAGGTACCACTACCAATTAGAAACTTCACCCGCTGGAAGAAAGTTACTTCTGTCTTCATTAACCCTTTCCAAAATGGTGAGTCCGTTGGCCTTGCATTCACCTGGGCCAAAGTCTTAGTATGTAGGTATTTATTCTGCAACATTTGTACCCACATGCCTTCGGTCTCCGTAGATAGTCTGTATAGCCATTTGCTAAGCAAACATCTATTCTTTACCTCTAAATTCTCGATCGCTAACCCACCCTGGTCTTTTGGTCTACACATGATATCCCATCTAGCCAGTCTATATTTCTTCTTGGCCTCATCGCTTTTCTGTACCCCTACCGGTACTTCAAAGAAAGATAGGAGGAACATCGGCAAACTCGTCAAAACCGTGTTAATCAACACCAGCCGCCCTCCGTAAGACATATGCTGGGGAACATCCTCTAGGTTATTCGAATTCTACTCTTGTTAAATGTCAATGATCACCTGAAACAGCAATTACAAGTAACTAAGTATCTGTAACACCCCCGGTGATTAGCAACAGTAATCACTTTTGATAATGACATGTTAGCATGATCAGCAGTGCATAATCATCATTAGCATCATATTGCATTTCAACTCCTAAGTCAAATTCAAAATTTAAATGAAAGTGGAATATGAAAGTTGTCCAACATAGGAGCTAAAATGTCAGATAAATAACAAATATTCCAGAGGCTATTCTAAAATTGAAACCAACATCATTGGAATTGGATAAGTGACTCGAACAACCTCAAACAGTGGATAAAGATAATATTTAATAACCATTTATTAAATCTGAAATAAATATGGAATTATGTTTTGTCCAAACTAGTTTTAGGTGTTAGGGAATAATGCACTAGTATTTATGAACTAGGTCTCATGTTTTGCAAAAACCATTTTGAGGCCTGACTATTTACTAAACTGCGAAAGGAGAATAAAGAAAAAGGAAAAAGAAACAGAAAAGGAAAAAAGAGCAACGCCCCCCCCCCCCCCCGCCCCCGGCCCAACTGGGCCGAAGCCCAGCCCCGGCCCACCCGCGCCCCCTAGCCTATACCCCCAGGGACGCCCGAACCCTACGTCACCCACCCCCACCCTCCTCTCTCTTCCTCCCCCCCCCCCCTCGCTCCCCCTCCCCCCCCCCCCTCCTCTTCGGATCTAATCTCCCTATCCCTTCCTCCCCCGTCGCCTACGCCGTCGCCGACGCCGCCCCGTCGCCGCCTCCCCCTCGTCAGCCCCCACCTCCCGATCCAGATCGGGATCGGGATCGCGGGAACGGCCCCGTCGCCGACGCCTCTCGCCGACGCCGCCCCGCTCCCGCGCCGGTCGGTTAGCGCCGACGCCGCCGCCACACCGACGTCGCCCCGTCCTCTCCTCTTCCCCGACCAGCCGCCTGGCGCTCGGTCGCCCCCTCCCTCGACTGGATCCGGATCGGGGCAAATCCCCGATCCCGTCGCCCGCGACGACCTCGCCGCCGCACGGAGCCCGCGCCTCCCCGCCGGCCTGCCTCCCCGTCGCCGTCGTCCCCGTCGACCACCCCGACCTCCCGCTGCCCCGTCCCTACGAGCACGGTGAGGCCTTGGGCCTCTTCCCCCCCTCTCTGCTCCCGCACCTCGCCGCGCGCACCGCGCCCCCGTGCCGCCGCTCACCGCGCTGCGCGCATGCTCACGCGTCGCCGCGCCCCGGCTCGCGCCCGACCGCGCTGCGCGCGCCCCGCTCGCGCCCACTCCAGCCGCCGCTGCCGCTCGTCCTCTCGCCTCTGCCTCCGCTCGCCGCGGCCACCCGCGCGCGCGCGCCCCCACACCTCGCCCGCGCGCTCGTCCGCATCGCGCGCCGTGGCCCCGCGCTCACCACCGCCCCGTCCAGCCGCGCCTCGCCAGCGCCCGGGCGCACCCTGGACGCGCCCGCTCGGGCTGCGCCTGCGCCGCGCCCGCACGCCTGTGAAACCCCCCCCCCCTGGGCCACTGCCCAGTGGGGCCCGAGCCCCCTGTGCCGCTGACAAATGGGGCCCACGGCCCAGAAACGATTTTAAGAAAATAAAAATAAAAATAAATAAAATAATTAATTAGTTAATTAATCCTGATTAGGTTAATCTAATTAACTAATTAGTGTTAATTAATCAGTAATTAAATTAATTAAACCTAATTAACCTGACAGCCTATGACAAGTGGGACCCACCCTGTCAGGTGGCTGCTGACGTCAGCATGATGTCATGCTGACGTCATCAATCACTGTTTCGGATAATGTTGAATTAAATAATTAATTAAATTTCAGAAATTAATAAAAACTTTAGAAAATCATATTAAATAAACCGTAACTCCGATGAAAATATTTTATACATGAAACTTGCTCAGAACGACGATACGAACCCGGATACACCCTCCGTATTCCCGTCAGACGCCCGCAGCTATAAGAACATTGAACTTTTAGACCGATTTCAGTAAATGAATAGTGCCCAACTTTAATTAAATAAATCCAAATAAATTCCTAAATTAACTAAATCGTTTAGTTAGGCAGTAGAACACCCCGGCATATCATTTAGGCATGTCATACATATTGTTTGCATTGTTGCCGTGAATTTATTGTTTCTCTCCCCCTCCTTCTCTCTCGATAGACGCCGAGACCGACGACGCTGCACCAGGTTACGACTACTCTACCGACGAGCAGCCCGTTGACGACCTCCCTCTCTTGCCAGAGCAACCAGGCAAGCCCCCCCCTTGAGCATTCCAGATATCGCCCATTCTATTCTCCTGCTTGCATTAGATTTCGCTACTGTTAATGTATGCTCCTATTCTGATGCATAGCCTGCTGTTGTAACCTGTTCATTGCTATCTTACCTGCCTATGATAAACTGTTTAGTATGGGTTGGTATGACCCATCTGTGACCCCACCACCTTACTTTGTCGCCCCTGCTTGTTCATCAACGACTCGATCAACGTGATCGTCGATCAGAGACAGACGCCTCACTTCACACCCCCCTTAGTTGTACGACTCTGCGTAGTAACTATCGAGTGCCGAGGGTGATACCTCGTAACGCACTCCTGATGAATACTCTGCAGCATAGCTGTACGGTCGTGGTCATCGAGGGTGATTCCTCCTTCTCCATGTCCGATACGACTCTGTCGTGCAACCCCTCAGTGTGAACCTCGAGGGTGATACCTCTTACGTTCACCCTGATGATTATGACCACACGGTTACTTGACCTTTTTCACAGGCGGGTCCACCCTGGTGGGTACCCGCTGGGGATCTATGTTTTCGGGTGTGCCGGAAGGGCACTCGAGTGTGACATTGTGGCGGAGCATCAGAGACTCTGATTGTCTCCGCTTGATACTAATTGAGCCTATTGGATTTGGGTGTGTGATCTGAGTGGGTCGACGTGCCCTATACGCACTGCCACCACGCGGGATAATGGTTATGGGGCCCTCTGCGATGTACGTTTCGCCGAAAGCTTATCAGACGTCACGATTCACCGTGCGGGCTGATCGTCGGGATTGGGCTGGATACTTCACTGGCGAGTTCAGTGTCGCGCCTGCACCCCGGCCAGCCACGCAACGCGCAGGGTGCCCAGGGCGATGGCCCGAGACCCCTGGGTGCATAGGTTAGTCCGGCGTGCTGACCTCTCTGCTGAGCCTAGGTAGAGCGCTGCTTCGTGTTGATCTTCCGAGGACGGGCATTACCCAGCAAGTATGTCCGACCAGAGTTGATCGAGCGTGTTGGGTAACAGTAGTGCACCCCTACAGGGATGAATCTTCTATCGATAGCCGGTCCTACGGTAAAGGACGCTCAGTTTGTGTATCCCGATCTACTACTTAAACTGGATACTTGTTACTTAATTGAAGCTTCGGGATTACTTTCTCGCTGGGAGTCGAGGAAGGATCTTTGAGCTGTACTTCAACATGTTTGTTAAATAAAATGCTATTCTACTCTCTTCTACTGCTGCAAGATGATGGCTTTGAGAAGATGTTTGAAGATGCTAGTCTTCGATAGGACTAGGCCTTTCTCCCTATTCTGGCATTTCTGCAGCCCAGTCCACATATACAGCCTTTTCTCCATTGATAATGTTGCATATGTAGTATAGATCCTTGCTTGCTGAGTACTTCGGATGAGTACTCACGGTTGCTTTATTTTCTCTTTTCCCCCATATACCCCACCTTGATGATACACCAGACGATGGAGTCCAGGAGCCAGACGCCACCACCGGAGCCTACTACCAGGCGGGTCCAGAGGGCACGTACTACTGGATCGAGCCATCTGACCAGGAGTAGGATCGGAGGCTCCCAGGCAGGAGGCCAACGCCTTTCGATCTAGTGTCGCTGTTTGTGCTAGCCTTCTTAAGGCATAACTTGTCTAACTATGTCTGTACCCAGATATTATTTGTATGACTGACTCATGTATTCGGATCTTCGGATCCCTGGTCTGTAATATTGTGGACCTCCGTTTATTTGTGTTTAGAGTTGTGTTGTGATATCTTCCCGTGAGTCCCTGGGTTTGATCGTACACGTTTGTGTGTATGATTAGTGTACGATTGAACCGGGGGCGTCACAGTATCACTGGCATTGCCTAGTGCGTCAGGAAAATCCATGTCCGTGAGGACTCCAAAACTTTGATAACGACTCGAAAAACTATCTCAGCATGAACATGGAAATAAAATGGTTCTCAGAACACGTATCAAAAAAGATTGCCTCCTGATCCAGTACAAAGTTATGTTGTCTGATAAAAGAGAAGCACATCAAATAAGGTTGGTTCTCAACTGCCATAGGTTTTGCTATTTAAATTGTTGACAATGACTCAGAAAAAAACTCGACATGAAAATGGTCCTCACAACTCAACTCTAGCAAAGGAGCACTTTCTGACACAAAACTATATTCTAGATAATGTTGGTTCTTGACTCTCTAATACAGTTTTTGCTACAAGCAAGGGAAAGAATGCAGCTCACCTTTTCTTTTTACTGCTACTTTGTCCTCCAACAGAAAAACAACAAGAATCAATTAACCCAGGAACAGTGAATTCCACCTTTAGTTTCTTTAATTCAGTCTAACTAACTGCAAGATGCGTGTATGTTTCCCACTACTGATTATATGTACCACTAAGTGATTCCACCTACCGCGGTCAGCTTTCAAAGTGTTTTCTCAGGAACGTGAATTCAAATAAATATCTATATCGACTCCGAGTAGAACATGAGCACATGACACGTGCTAGGATAGAGTACATTGTGTGAATGCTTTCATCACTTTCATACACATTGGCAGATTTACGAGCAATTTATCGGTGCTCGTGGGCACAGAGAGACAGAGAGAGACTCACACACATACACACACATGGGTACAAGTGGTAACAGCCAAGTAGCAACGAAGTTGGCTCCATCATTTCGCCCAATCTCTGAAATAAATACTAGTAGCTTGTGGCTTTAATGTGACGAGCCAATATATAAGAGGACTATAGAGCGATGCACATCTCATACTCTTCATTTACCAATGATACATTGATCACCCTACCATAGAATCGTTCTAAGGATTGACAACATAATCATCTTGTCAGATGAAAGGCGGGTCGTTCACAACATAACCTTCTAGTGTCGGAAAGAATGTATGCTGAAAAAGAGTTTGCTGGAGCACAGTATGATAAGAAGGTAGGCTTGGAAACTGGCAATCAACTTGCCATTGACATCAACCAGAAACATCCAGTCATTAGCATAGGGCCATCACTTTACACTACAGTCTTGCACATTGAGACAGGGTTAGCAGATGCCAAACATAAAACACTTAGTGTAACGTATAATTAATTTAATCATTAGAGAAACATTAATAATAAATTGTACAGGCACTCCCTAAAAATTGGCATACACAGTATGTTCGGTTTGTAATTTGGCTTTGTAGCTATCTACAATATAGTTATCAATTCTCAACTTACAACTGATTTCGAGAACCAGAATAGTCACTCGAACACACATCCATACTATGGGGACTTCAGGATAAGC